>JALAZF010000234.1:9022500-9670000 GCA_022829125.1 Lathyrus tuberosus | reverse complement strand
TGATTTACCTATCGCTAACCAAGATCCATTCTCTGGACTGGAAGAAATTCCTAAGGATCAGGTCATTGCAAGATTCACCTCTTTGGATGTTTCAGATATCAAAACTCACATGACCACCAAGGGAGGAATTCAAGGTCTACCAGCTAGGTTCCTATTGGAAAAAAACATATACTTTGCCAGTATAGGAAACATAGTTGCTTTCGAGGATAACTTTTTTTTACCTCACTTATGGATTATTCCTTTTCCTTAACATCGAGAATTTCGTCGATATCAACACAATCAAGATATTCTTAATTGGGAACCCAGTTCCAACTTTGCTTGCAAATGCTTACCACTCAGTACATTTAAGGAACTTGTACAGCGGAGGGATAATTAAATGCTGTGTTTAATTACTCTACAAATGGTTTATTTCCCACTTACCCAAATCTGCTTCTTTTTAGGATCTCAAAAGTGGTATGCGATGGTCACAGAAGATTATGTCTCTCTCCCATTCTGACATAGATTGGTACAATCGGGTCTATGACGGAATAAAGATTATTGAAAAATGTGGATGTTTCCCCCAATCTACCCCTCATTGGTACCAAGTGAGGGATCAATTATCACCTAGTTTTAGCTCGTCGTCAGCTTGGATACCCGATGAAGACGTACCTTACAACGTTCATCTCGAAGGTCATTTCTTTAAAGAAGGAGAAAATGGCACAGCACTCAAAGAGGAAATTGTTCATGCCTAGCATCATGTTCATGAGAAACTTCAGGTAAACGAAGATGCAAGGGTTACAACAAAAACTCCTGAACCCTGAACCCTGAACCCTAAACCCTAAACCCTGGACCCAAAACCCTAAACCCTGAACCCAAAACCCTGAACACAAACCCCAAACCCTAAACCCCAAACCCTAAACCCTAAACCCAAACCCCAAACCCCAAACCTTAAACCCTAAACCCTAAACCCTAAGCCCTAAACCCTAAACCCTAAACCCTAACCTTAAACCCTAAACCCTAAACCCTAAACCCCAAGCCCCAAACCCAAAACCCTAAACCCCAAGCCCCAAACCCCAAACCCTAAGCCCCAAACCCTCAAAAAGTCTTATAGGGAGTGAATCCCTGCCAAGCTAACTTGAAAGTC
Source organism: Lathyrus tuberosus (assembly GCA_022829125.1). Taxonomy (NCBI): domain Eukaryota; kingdom Viridiplantae; phylum Streptophyta; class Magnoliopsida; order Fabales; family Fabaceae; genus Lathyrus; species Lathyrus tuberosus. Next base: position 9,668,877 of record JALAZF010000234.1, on the reverse strand, counting down.
CACCAAATCACTGGAGGTACCCTTTTGGAATCACTGATGTTAAACAAGCAAGTCGTGAAAATATTACTATTTCAACTGGGCACCCGCGAAACTGAGGATTAGTAAACATTTAACCTTGACCATTCTTTTAGGATGTAGTGCGGTGACTATCGAGAATAGTTGATACACGATACTACGCTCGAATGAAATTCATCTTAAGGATATTATAGCTCTTATGAGTCAGTCGGTTTGCTGGTAATATTCTTAAGAGGGGTCAATGATTTTGAGAACTCTGTTAGAACCCGTTCTACAGGTACAAAAGAAGAACCCCTAGTACATACCCTTTGGGATTGGGTAGATCCATGGCTCCATACTCGTGACGATAAACCCTTCAACCCATGTTTTCATATACTTGTGTTTGCTTCATTCATGCATTCATACATCCATAAAAACTTTCAAAAAAATCTTTTCTCAAAATTTTTCAAAAAAAATAAAATAAGAGGTTGTTGCAAATATCAGAAACCGCGTTATGCATTTTGGCAGAAGAAAAACCCAGAAGTATATCTTCAAAAGTGCAAGACTTGAAAACCTGAGAAAATTGGGAAGGTTGATTACCAATCCGAAAGCTTTCAGAGCTAAGTACGAAAGACTTTTGTCTCTTTTTAAAGTCAACGTGGTGGAATGAGTCCTAACTACATTGTTTCAGTTCTATGATCCGGTGTACCACAGCTTTACGTTTCCCGATTATCAGCTCACACCAACGTTGGAAGAGTACTCTCATCTGATTGATTTACCTATCACTAACCAAGATCCATTCTCTGGACTGGAAGAAATTCCTAACCTAAACACTGAACCCTGAACCCTGAACCCTAAACCCTAAACCCTGAACCCTGAACCCTAAACCCTGAACCCTGAACCCCAAACCCTGAACCCTGAACCCTGAACCCCGAACCCTGAACCCCGAACCCTGAACCCTGAACCCTGAACCCTGAACCCCGAACCCCCAACCTTGAACCCTGAACCCCGAACCCTGAACCCCGAACCCTGAACCCTGAACCCTGAACCCTGAACCCTAAGCCCCAAACCCTCAAAAAGTCTTATAGGGAGTGAATCCCTACCAAGCTAACTTGAAAGTCCACCAAATCACTGGAGGTACCCTTTTGGAATTACTGATGTTAAACGAGCAAGTCGTGAAAATATTACTATATAAACTAGGCACCCGCGAAACTGAGGATTAGTAAACATTTAACCTAGACCATTCTTTTAGGATGTAGTGCGGTGACTATCGGGAATAGTTGATACACGATACTACGCTCGAATGAAATTCATCTTAAGGATGTTATAGCTCTCATGAGTCTGTCGGTTTGCTGGTAATATTCTTAAGAGGGGTCAATGATTTTGAGAACCTTGTTAGAACTCGTTCTACAGGTACAAAAGAAGAACCCCTAGTACATACCCTTTGGGATTGGGTAGATCCATGGCTCCATACTCGTTACGATAAACCCTAAACCCTAAACCCTAAACCCTAAACCCTAAACCCTAAACCCTAAACCCTAAACCCTAAACCCTAAACCCTAAACCCTAAACCCTAAACCCTAAACCCTAAACCCTAAACCCTAAACCCTAAACCCTAAACCCTAAACCCTAAACCCTAAACCCTAAACCCTAAACCTTAAACCCTAAACCCTAAACTACATTGTGTTGCAAATATCAGAAACCGCGTTATGGATTTTGGCAGAAGAAAAACCCAGAAGTACACCTTCAAAAGTCCAAGACTTGAAGACCTGAGAAAATTGGGAAGGTTGATTACCAATCCAAAAGCTTTCAGGGTTAAGTACGAAGGACTTTTGTCTCTTTTAAAAGTCAACGTGGTGGAATGAGTCCTAACTACATTGTTTCAATTCTATGGTCCGGTGTACCACTGCTTTTCGTTTCCCGATTATCAGCTCACACCAACATTGGAAGAGTACTCTCATCTGATTGATTTACCTATCGCTAACCAAGATCCATTCTCTGGACTGGAAGAAATTCCTAAGGATCAGGTCATTGCAAGATTCACCTCTTTGGATGTTTCAGATATCAAAACTCACATGACCACCAAGGGAGGAATTCAAGGTCTACCAGCTAGGTTCCTATTGGAAAAAAACATATACTTTGCCAGTATAGGAAACATAGTTGCTTTCGAGGATAACTTTTTTTTACCTCACTTATGGATTATTCCTTTTCCTTAACATCGAGAATTTCGTCGATATCAACACAATCAAGATATTCTTAATTGGGAACCCAGTTCCAACTTTGCTTGCAAATGCTTACCACTCAGTACATTTAAGGAACTTGTACAGCGGAGGGATAATTAAATGCTGTGTTTAATTACTCTACAAATGGTTTATTTCCCACTTACCCAAATCTGCTTCTTTTTAGGATCTCAAAAGTGGTATGCGATGGTCACAGAAGATTATGTCTCTCTCCCATTCTGACATAGATTGGTACAATCGGGTCTATGACGGAATAAAGATTATTGAAAAATGTGGATGTTTCCCCCAATCTACCCCTCATTGGTACCAAGTGAGGGATCAATTATCACCTAGTTTTAGCTCGTCGTCAGCTTGGATACCCGATGAAGACGTACCTTACAACGTTCATCTCGAAGGTCATTTCTTTAAAGAAGGAGAAAATGGCACAGCACTCAAAGAGGAAATTGTTCATGCCTAGCATCATGTTCATGAGAAACTTCAGGTAAACGAAGATGCAAGGGTTACAACAAAAACTCCTGAACCCTGAACCCTGAACCCTGAACCCTAAACCCTAAACCCTGGACCCAAAACCCTAAACCCTGAACCCAAAACCCTGAACACAAACCCCAAACCCTAAACCCCAAACCCTAAACCCTAAACCCAAACCCCAAACCCCAAACCTTAAACCCTAAACCCTAAACCCTAAGCCCTAAACCCTAAACCCTAAACCCTAACCTTAAACCCTAAACCCTAAACCCTAAACCCCAAGCCCCAAACCCAAAACCCTAAACCCCAAGCCCCAAACCCCAAACCCTAAGCCCCAAACCCTCAAAAAGTCTTATAGGGAGTGAATCCCTGCCAAGCTAACTTGAAAGTCCACCAAATCACTGGAGGTACCCTTTTGGAATCACTGATGTTAAACAAGCAAGTCGTGAAAATATTACTATTTCAACTGGGCACCCGCGAAACTGAGGATTAGTAAACATTTAACCTTGACCATTCTTTTAGGATGTAGTGCGGTGACTATCGAGAATAGTTGATACACGATACTACGCTCGAATGAAATTCATCTTAAGGATATTATAGCTCTTATGAGTCAGTCGGTTTGCTGGTAATATTCTTAAGAGGGGTCAATGATTTTGAGAACTCTGTTAGAACCCGTTCTACAGGTACAAAAGAAGAACCCCTAGTACATACCCTTTGGGATTGGGTAGATCCATGGCTCCATACTCGTGACGATAAACCCTTCAACCCATGTTTTCATATACTTGTGTTTGCTTCATTCATGCATTCATACATCCATAAAAACTTTCAAAAAAATCTTTTCTCAAAATTTTTCAAAAAAAATAAAATAAGAGGTTGTTGCAAATATCAGAAACCGCGTTATGCATTTTGGCAGAAGAAAAACCCAGAAGTATATCTTCAAAAGTGCAAGACTTGAAAACCTGAGAAAATTGGGAAGGTTGATTACCAATCCGAAAGCTTTCAGAGCTAAGTACGAAAGACTTTTGTCTCTTTTTAAAGTCAACGTGGTGGAATGAGTCCTAACTACATTGTTTCAGTTCTATGATCCGGTGTACCACAGCTTTACGTTTCCCGATTATCAGCTCACACCAACGTTGGAAGAGTACTCTCATCTGATTGATTTACCTATCACTAACCAAGATCCATTCTCTGGACTGGAAGAAATTCCTAACCTAAACACTGAACCCTGAACCCTGAACCCTAAACCCTAAACCCTGAACCCTGAACCCTAAACCCTGAACCCTGAACCCCAAACCCTGAACCCTGAACCCTGAACCCCGAACCCTGAACCCCGAACCCTGAACCCTGAACCCTGAACCCTGAACCCCGAACCCCCAACCTTGAACCCTGAACCCCGAACCCTGAACCCCGAACCCTGAACCCTGAACCCTGAACCCTGAACCCTAAGCCCCAAACCCTCAAAAAGTCTTATAGGGAGTGAATCCCTACCAAGCTAACTTGAAAGTCCACCAAATCACTGGAGGTACCCTTTTGGAATTACTGATGTTAAACGAGCAAGTCGTGAAAATATTACTATATAAACTAGGCACCCGCGAAACTGAGGATTAGTAAACATTTAACCTAGACCATTCTTTTAGGATGTAGTGCGGTGACTATCGGGAATAGTTGATACACGATACTACGCTCGAATGAAATTCATCTTAAGGATGTTATAGCTCTCATGAGTCTGTCGGTTTGCTGGTAATATTCTTAAGAGGGGTCAATGATTTTGAGAACCTTGTTAGAACTCGTTCTACAGGTACAAAAGAAGAACCCCTAGTACATACCCTTTGGGATTGGGTAGATCCATGGCTCCATACTCGTTACGATAAACCCTTAAACCCATGTTTTCATATACTTGTGTTTGCTTCATTCATGCATTCATACATCCATAAAAACTTTCAAAAAATATATTTTCTCAAAAATTTTCAAAAAACTAATATAAGAGGGTGTTGCAAATATCAGAAACCGCGTTATGGATTTTGGCAGAAGAAAAACCCAGAAGTACACCTTCAAAAGTCCAAGACTTGAAGACCTGAGAAAATTGGGAAGGTTGATTACCAATCCAAAAGCTTTCAGGGCTAAGTACGAAGGACTTTTGTCTCTTTTTAAAGTCAACGTGGTGGAATGAGTCCTAACTACATTGTTTCAATTCTATGGTCCGGTGTACCACTGCTTTTCGTTTCCCGATTATCAGCTCACACCAACATTGGAAGAGTACTCTCATCTGATTGATTTACCTATCGCTAACCAAGATCCATTCTCTGGACTGGAAGAAATTCCTAAGGATCAGGTCATTGCAAGATTCACCTCTTTGGATGTTTCAGATATCAAAACTCACATGACCACCAAGGGAGGAATTCAAGGTCTACCAGCTAGGTTCCTATTGGAAAAAACCATATACTTTGCCAGTATAGGAAACATAGTTGCTTTCGAGGATAACTTTTTTTTACCTCACTTATGGATTATTCCTTTTCCCTAACATCGAGAATTTCGTCGATATCAACACAATCAAGATATTCTTAATTGGGAACCCAGTTCCAACTTTGCTTGCAAATGCTTACCACTCAGTACATTTAAGGAACTTGTACAGCGGAGGGATAATTAAATGTTGTGTTTAATTACTCTACAAATGGTTTATTTCCCACTTACCCAAATCTGCTTCTTTTTAGGATCTCAAAAGTGGTATGCGATGGTCACAGAAGATTATGTCTCTCACCCATTCTGACATAGATTGGTACAATCGGGTCTATGACGGAATAAAGATTATTGAAAAATGTGGATGTTTCCCCCAATCTACCCCTCATTGGTACCAAGTGAGGGATCAATTATCACCTAGTTTTAGCTCGTCGTCAGCTTGGATACCCGATGAAGACGTACCTTACAACGTTCATCTCGAAGGTCATTTCTTTAAAGAAGGAGAAAATGGCACAGCACTCAAAGAGGAAATTGTTCATGCCTAGCATCATGTTCATGAGAAACTTCAGGTAAACGAAGATGCAAGGGTTACAACAAAAACTCCTGAACCCTGAACCCTGAACCCTGAACCCTAAACCCTAAACCCTGAACCCAAAACCCTAAACCCTGAACCCAAAACCCTGAACCCAAACCCCAAACCCTAAACCCTAAACCCAAACCCCAAACCCCAAACCTTAAACCCTAAACCCTAAACCCTAAGCCCTAAACCCTAAACCCTAAACCCTAACCTTAAACCCTAAACCCTAAACCCTAAACCCCAAGCCCCAAACCCAAAACCCTAAACCCTAAACCCCAAGCCCCAAACCCCAAACCCTAAGCCCCAAACCCTCAAAAAGTCTTATAGGGAGTGAATCCCTGCCAAGCTAACTTGAAAGTCCACCAAATCACTGGAGGTACCCTTTTGGAATCACTGATGTTAAACAAGCAAGTCGTGAAAATATTACTATTTCAACTGGGCACCCGCGAAACTGAGGATTAGTAAACATTTAACCTTGACCATTCTTTTAGGATGTAGTGCGGTGACTATCGAGAATAGTTGATACACGATACTACGCTCGAATGAAATTCATCTTAAGGATATTATAGCTCTTATGAGTCAGTCGGTTTGCTGGTAATATTCTTAAGAGGGGTCAATGATTTTGAGAACTCTGTTAGAACCCGTTCTACAGGTACAAAAGAAGAACCCCTAGTACATACCCTTTGGGATTGGGTAGATCCATGGCTCCATACTCGTGACGATAAACCCTTCAACCCATGTTTTCATATACTTGTGTTTGCTTCATTCATGCATTCATACATCCATAAAAACTTTCAAAAAAATCTTTTCTCAAAATTTTTCAAAAAAAATAAAATAAGAGGTTGTTGCAAATATCAGAAACCGCGTTATGTATTTTGGCAGAAGAAAAACCCAGAAGTATATCTTCAAAAGTCCAAGACTTGAAAACCTGAGAAAATTGGGAAGGTTGATTACCAATCCGAAAGCTTTCAGAGCTAAGTACGAAAGACTTTTGTCTCTTTTTAAAGTCAACGTGGTGGAATGAGTCCTAACTACATTGTTTCAGTTCTATGATCCGGTGTACCACTGCTTTACGTTTCCCGATTATCAGCTCACACCAACGTTGGAAGAGTACTCTCATCTGATTGATTTACCTATCACTAACCAAGATCCATTCTCTGGACTGGAAGAAATTCCTAACCTAAACACTAAACCCTGAACCCTGAACCCTGAACCCTAAACCCTAAACCCTGAACCCTGAACCCTAAACCCTGAACCCTGAACCCCAAACCCTGAACCCTGAACCCTGAACCCCGAACCCTGAACCCCGAACCCTGAACCCTGAACCCTGAACCCCGAACCCCCAACCTTGAACCCTGAACCCCGAACCCTGAACCCCGAACCCTGAACCCTGAACCCTGAACCCTGAACCCTAAGCCCCAAACCCTCAAAAAGTCTTATAGGGAGTGAATCCCTACCAAGCTAACTTGAAAGTCCACCAAATCACTGGAGGTACCCTTTTGGAATTACTGATGTTAAACGAGCAAGTCGTGAAAATATTACTATATAAACTAGGCACCCGCGAAACTGAGGATTAGTAAACATTTAACCTAGACCATTCTTTTAGGATGTAGTGCGGTGACTATCGGGAATAGTTGATACACGATACTACGCTCGAATGAAATTCATCTTAAGGATGTTATAGCTCTCATGAGTCTGTCGGTTTGCTGGTAATATTCTTAAGAGGGGTCAATGATTTTGAGAACCTTGTTAGAACTCGTTCTACAGGTACAAAAGAAGAACCCCTAGTACATACCCTTTGGGATTGGGTAGATCCATGGCTCCATACTCGTTACGATAAACCCTTAAACCCATGTTTTCATATACTTGTGTTTGCTTCATTCATGCATTCATACATCCATAAAAACTTTCAAAAAATATATTTTCTCAAAAATTTTCAAAAAACTAATATAAGAGGGTGTTGCAAATATCAGAAACCGCGTTATGGATTTTGGCAGAAGAAAAACCCAGAAGTACACCTTCAAAAGTCCAAGACTTGAAGACCTGAGAAAATTGGGAAGGTTGATTACCAATCCAAAAGCTTTCAGGGCTAAGTACGAAGGACTTTTGTCTCTTTTTAAAGTCAACGTGGTGGAATGAGTCCTAACTACATTGCTTCAATTCTATGGTCCGGTGTACCACTGCTTTTCGTTTCCCGATTATCAGCTCACACCAACATTGGAAGAGTACTCTCATCTGATTGATTTACCTATCGCTAACCAAGATCCATTCTCTGGACTGGAAGAAATTCCTAAGGATCAGGTCATTGCAAGATTCACCTCTTTGGATGTTTCAGATATCAAAACTCACATGACCACCAAGGGAGGAATTCAAGGTCTACCAGCTAGGTTCCTATTGGAAAAAACCATATACTTTGCCAGTATAGGAAACATAGTTGCTTTCGAGGATAACTTTTTTTTACCTCACTTATGGATTATTCCTTTTCCCTAACATCGAGAATTTCGTCGATATCAACACAATCAAGATATTCTTAATTGGGAACCCAGTTCCAACTTTGCTTGCAAATGCTTACCACTCAGTACATTTAAGGAACTTGTACAGCGGAGGGATAATTAAATGCTGTGTTTAATTACTCTACAAATGGTTTATTTCCCACTTACCCAAATCTGCTTCTTTTTGGGATCTCAAAAGTGGTATGCGATGGTCACAGAAGATTATGTCTCTCACCCATTCTGACATAGATTGGTACAATCGGGTCTATGACGGAATAAAGATTATTGAAAAATGTGGATGTTTCCCCCAATCCACCCCTCATTGGTACCAAGTGAGGGATCAATTATCACCTAGTTTTAGCTCGTCGTCAGCTTGGATACCCGATGAAGACGTACCTTACAACGTTCATCTTGAAGGTCATTTCTTTAAAGAAGGAGAAAATGGCACAACACTCAAAGAGGAAATTGTTCATGCCTAGCATCATGTTCATGAGAAACTTCAGGTAAACGAAGATGCAAGGGTTACAACAAAAACTCCTGAACCCTGAACCCTAAACCCTAAACCCTGAACCCTAAACCCTGAACCCTAAACCCTAAACCCTGAACCCAAAACCCTGAACCCAAACCCCAAACCCTAAACCCCAAACCCTAAACCCTAAACCCAAACCCCAAACCCCAAACCTTAAACCCTAAACCCTAAACCCTAAGCCCTAAACCCTAAACCCTAAACCCTAACCTTAAACCCTAAACCCTAAACCCTAAACCCCAAGCCCCAAACCCCAAACCCTAAGCCCCAAACCCTCAAAAAGTCTTATAGGGAGTGAATCCCTGCCAAGCTAACTTGAAAGTCCACCAAATCACTGGAGGTACCCTTTTGGAATCACTGATGTTAAACAAGCAAGTCGTGAAAATATTACTATTTCAACTGGGCACCCGCGAAACTGAGGATTAGTAAACATTTAACCTTGACCATTCTTTTAGGATGTAGTGCGGTGACTATCGAGAATAGTTGATACACGATACTACGCTCGAATGAAATTCATCTTAAGGATATTATAGCTCTTATGAGTCAGTCGGTTTGCTGGTAATATTCTTAAGAGGGGTCAATGATTTTGAGAACTCTGTTAGAACCCGTTCTACAGGTACAAAAGAAGAACCCCTAGTACATACCCTTTGGGATTGGGTAGATCCATGGCTCCATACTCGTGACGATAAACCCTTAAACCCATGTTTTCATATACTTGTGTTTGCTTCATTCATGCATTCATACATCCATAAAAACTTTCAAAAAAATATTTTCTCAAAATTTTTCAAAAAAAATAAAATAAGAGGTTGTTGCAAATATCGGAAACCGCGTTATGCATTTTGGCAGAAGAAAAACCCAGAAGTACATCTTCAAAAGTCCAAGACTTGAAAACCTGAGAAAATTGGGAAGGTTGATTACCAATCCGAAAGCTTTCAGAGCTAAGTACGAAAGAATTTTGTCTCTTTTTAAAGTCAACGTGGTGGAATGAGTCCTAACTACATTGTTTCAGTTCTATGATCCGGTGTACCACTGCTTTACGTTTCCCGATTATCAGCTCACACCAACATTGGAAGAGTACTCTCATCTGATTGATTTACCTATCACTAACCAAGATCCATTCTCTGGACTGGAAGAAATTCCTAACCTAAACACTAAACCCTGAACCCTGAACCCTGAACCCTAAACCCTAAACCCTAAACCCTGAACCCTGAACCCTAAACCCTGAACCCTGAACCCTGAACCCCAAACCCTGAACCCTGAACCCTGAACCCCGAACCATGAATCCCGAAGCCTGAACCCTGAACCCTGAACCCCGAACCCCCAACCTTGAACCCTGAACCCCGAACCCTGAACCCCGAACCCTGAACCCTGAACCCTGAACCCCGAACCCTAAGCCCCAAACCCTCAAAAAGTCTTATAGGGAGTGAATCCCTACCAAGCTAACTTGAAAGTCCACCAAATCACTGGAGGTACCCTTTTGGAATTACTGATGTTAAACGAGCAAGTCGTGAAAATATTACTATATAAACTAGGCACCCGCGAAACTGAGGATTAGTAAACATTTAACCTAGACCATTCTTTTAGGATGTAGTGCGGTGACTATCGGGAATAGTTGATACACGATACTACGCTCGAATGAAATTCATCTTAAGGATGTTATAGCTCTCATGAGTCTGTCGGTTTGCTGGTAATATTCTTAAGAGGGGTCAATGATTTTGAGAACCTTATTAGAACTCGTTCTACAGGTACAAAAGAAGAACCCTAGTACATACCCTTTGGGATTGGGTAGATCCATGGCTCCATACTCGTTACGATAAACCCTTAAACCCATGTTTTCATATACTTGTGTTTGCTTCATTCATGCATTCATACATCCATAAAAACTTTCAAAAAAAATATTTTCTCAAAAATTTTCAAAAAACTAATATAAGAGGGTGTTGCAAATATCAGAAACCGCGTTATGGATTTTGGCAGAAGAAAAACCCAGAAGTACACCTTCAAAAGTCCAAGACTTGAAGACCTGAGAAAATTGGGAAGGTTGATTACCAATCCAAAAGCTTTCAGGGCTAAGTACGAAGGACTTTTGTCTCTTTTTAAAGTCAACGTGGTGGAATGAGTCCTAACTACATTGTTTCAATTCTATGGTCTGGTGTACCACTGCTTTTCGTTTCCCGATTATCAGCTCACACCAACATTGGAAGAGTACTCTCATCTGATTGATTTACCTATCGCTAACCAAGATCCATTCTCTGGACTGGAAGAAATTCCTAAGGACCAGGTCATTGCAAGATTCACCTCTTTGGATATTTCAGATATCAAAACTCACATGACCACCAAGGGAGGAATTCAAGGTCTACCAGCTAGGTTCCTATTGGAAAAAACCATATACTTTGCCAGTATAGGAAACATAGTTGCTTTCGAGGATAACTTTTTTTTACCTCACTTATGGATTATTCCTTTTCCCTAACATCGAGAATTTCGTCGATATCAACACAATCAAGATATTCTTAATTGGGAACCTAGTTTCAACTTTGCGTGCAAATGCTTACCACTCAGTACATTTAAGGAACTTGTACAGCGGAGGGATAATTAAATGCTGTGTTTAATTACTCTACAAATGGTTTTTTTCCCACTTACCCAAATCTGCTTCTTTTTGGGATCTCAAAAGTGGTATGCGATGGTCACAGAAGATTATGTCTCTCACCCATTCTGACATAGATTGGTACAATCGGGTCTATGACGGAATAAAGATTATTGAAAAATGTGGATGTTTCCCCCAATCTACCCCTCATTGGTACCAAGTGAGGGATCAATTATCACCTAGTTTTAGCTCGTCGTCAGCTTGGATACCCGATGAAGACGTACCTTACAACGTTCATCTCTAAGGTCATTTCTTTAAAGAAGGAGAAAATGGCACAACACTCAAAGAGGAAATTGTTCATGCCTAGCATCATGTTCATGAGAAACTTCAGGTAAACGAAGATGTAAGGGTTACAACAAAAACTCCTGAACCCTGAACCCTAAACCCTAAACCCTGAACCCTAAACCCAAAACCATAAACCCTGAACCCAAAACCCTGAACCCAAACCCCAAACCCTAAACCCCAAACCCTAAACCCTAAACCCAAACCCCAAACCCTAAACCTTAAACCCTAAACCCTAAACCCTAGGCCCTAAACCCAAAACCCTAAACCCTAAACCCCAAGCCCCAAACCCCAAACCCTAAGACCCAAACCCTCAAAAAGTCTTATAGGGAGTGAATCCCTGCCAAGCTAACTTGAAAGTCCACCAAATCACTGGAGGTACCCTTTTGGAATTACTGATGTTAAACAAGCAAGTCGTGTAAATATTACTATTTCAACTGGGCACCCGCGAAACTGAGGATTAGTAAACATTTAACCTTGACAATTCTTTTAGGATGTAGTGCGGTGACTATCGGGAATAGTTGATACACGATACTACGCTCGAATGAAATTCATCTTAAGGATATTATAGCTCTTATGAGTCAGTCGGTTTGCTAGTAATATTCTTAAGAGGGGTCAATGATTTTGAGAACTCTGTTAGAACCCGTTCTACAGGTACAAAAGAAGAACCCCTAGTACATACCCTTTGGGATTGGGTAGATCCATGGCTCCATACTCGTGACGATAAACCCTTAAACCCATGTTTTCATATACTTGTGTTTGCTTCATTCATGCATTCATACATCCATAAAAACTTTCAAAAAAATCTTTTCTCAAAATTTTTCAAAAAAACTAAAATAAGAGGGTGTTGCAAATATCAGAAACCGCGTTATGGATTTTGGCAGAAGAAAAACCCAGAAGCACACCTTCAAAAGTCCAAGACATGAAAACCTGAGAAAATTGGGAAGGTTGATTACCAATCCGAAAGCTTTCAGAGCTAAGTACGAAGGACTTTGTCTCTTTTTAAAGTCAGCGTGGTGGAATGAATCCTAACTACATTGTTTCAGTTCTATGATCCGGTGTACCACTGCTTTACGTTTCCCGATTATCAGCTCACACCAACGTTGGAAGAGTACTCTCATCTGATTGATTTACCTATCACTAACCAAGATCCATTCTCTGGACTGGAAGAAATTCCTAACCTAAACACTAAACCCTGAACCCTGAACCCTAAACCCTAAACCCTAAACCCTAAACCCTGAACCCTAAACCCTGAACCCTGAACCCTGAACCCTGAACCCCAAACCCTGAACCCTGAACCCTGAACCCCGAACCCTGAACCCCGAACCCTGAACCCTAAACCCCGAACCCTGAACCCTGAACCCTGAACCCCGAACCCCTAACCTTGAACCTTGAACCCCGAACCCTGAACCCCGAACCCTGAACCCTGAACCCTGAACCCCGAACCCTAAGCCCCAAACCCTCAAAAAGTCTTATAGGGAGTGAATCCCTACCAAGCTAACTTGAAAGTCCACCAAATCACTGGAGGTACCCTTTTGGAAGTACTGATGTTAAACGAGCAAGTCGTGAAAATATTACTATTTAAACTAGGCACCCGCGAAACTGAGGATTAGTAAACATTTAACCTAGACCATTCTTTTAGGATGTAGTGCGGTGACTATCGGGAAAAGTTGATACACGATACTACGCTCGAATGAAATTCATCTTAAGGATGTTATAGCTCTCATGAGTCTGTCGGTTTGCTGGTAATATTCTTAAGATGGGTCAATGATTTTGAGAACCTTGTTAGAACCCGTTCTACAGGTACAAAAGAAGAACCCCTAGTACATACCCTTTGGGATTGGGTAGATCCACGGCTCCATACTCGTTACGATAAACCCTTAAACCCATGTTTTCATATACTTGTGTTTGCTTCATTCATGCATTCATACATCCATAAAAACTTTCAAAAAAAATATTTTCTCAAAATTTTTCAAAAAACTAATATAAGAGGGTGTTGCAAATATCAGAAACCGCGTTATGGATTTTGGCAGAAGAAAAACCCAGAAGTACACCTTCAAAAGTCCAAGAGTTGAAGACCTGAGAAAATTGGGAAGGTTGATTACCAATCCGAAAGCTTTCAGAGCTAAGTACGAAGGACTTTTGTCTCTTTTTAAAGTCAACGTGGTGGAATGGGTCCTAACTACATTGTTTCAGTTCTATTATCCGGTGTACCACTGCTTTACGTTTCCCGATTATCAGCTCACACCAACATTGGAAGAGTACTCTCATCTGATTGATTTACCTATCACTAACCAAGATCCATTCTCTGGACTGGAAGAAATTCCTAAGGATTAGGTCATTGCAAGATTCACCTCTTTGGAACTTTCAGATATCAAAACTCACATAACCACCAAGGGAGGAATTCAAGGTCTACCAGCTAGGTTCCTATTGGAAAAAGCCATATACTTTGCTAGTATAGGAAACATAGTTGCTTTCGAGGATAACTTTTTTTTACCTCACTTATGGATTATTCCTTTTCCCTAACATCGAGAATTTCGTCGATATCAACACAATCAAGATATTCTTAATTGGGAACCCAGTTCCAACTTTGCTTGCAAATGCTTACCACTCAGTACATTTAAGGAACTTCTACAGCGGAGGGATGATTACATGTTGTGTTTCATTACTCTACAAATGGTTTATTTCCCACTTACCCAAATCTGCTGCTTTTTGGGATCTCAAAAGTGGTATGCGATGGTCACAGAAGATTATGTCTCTCACCCATTCTGACATAGATTGGTACAATCGGGTCTATGACGGAATAAAGATTATTGAAAAATGTGGATGTTTCCCCCAATCTACCCCTCATTGGTACCAAGGGAGGGATCAATTATCACCTAGTTTTAGCTCGTCGTCAGCTTGGATACCCGATGAAGACGTACCTTACAACGTTCATCTCGAAGGTAATTTCTTTAAAGAAGGAGAAAATGGCACAACACTCAAAGAGGACATTGTTCATGCCTAGCATCATGTTCATGAGAAACTTCAGGTAAACGAAGATGTAAGGGTTACAACAAAAACTCCTGAACCCTGAACCCTAAACCCTAAACCCTGAACCCTAAACCCAAAACCATAAACCCTGAACCCAAAACCCTGAACCCAAACCCCAAACCCTAAACCCCAAACCCTAAACCCTAAACCCAAACCCTAAACCTTAAACCCTAAACCCTAAACCCTAGGCCCTAAACCCTAAACCCTAAACCCTAACCTTAAACCCTAAACCCTAAACCCTAAACCCTAAACCCCAAGCCCCAAACCCAAAACCCTAAACCCTAAACCCCAAGCCCCAAACCCCAAACCCTAAGACCCAAACCCTCAAAAAGTCTTATAGGGAATGAATCCCTGCCAAGCTAACTTGAAAGTCCACCAAATCACTGGAGGTACCCTTTTGGAATTACTGATGTTAAACAGGCAAGTCGTGTAAATATTACTATTTCAACTGGGCACCCGCGAAACTGAGGATTAGTAAACATTTAACCTTGACAATTCTTTTAGGATGTAGTGCGGTGACTATCGGGAATAGTTGATACACGATACTACGCTCGAATGAAATTCATCTTAAGGATATTATAGCTCTTATGAGTCAGTCGGTTTGCTAGTAATATTCTTAAGAGGGGTCAATGATTTTGAGAACTCTGTTAGAACCCGTTCTACAGGTACAAAAGAAGAACCCCTAGTACATACCCTTTGGGATTGGGTAGATCCATGGCTCCATACTCGTGACGATAAACCCTTAAACCCATGTTTTCATATACTTGTGTTTGCTTCATTCATGCATTCATACATCCATAAAAACTTTCAAAAAAATCTTTTCTCAAAATTTTTCAAAAAAAATAAAATAAGAGGTTGTTGCAAATATCAGAAACCGCGTTATGCATTTTGGCAGAAGAAAAACCTAGAAGTACACCTTCAAAAGTCCAAGACTTGAAAACCTGAGAAAATTGGGAAGGTTGATTACCAATCCGAAAGCTTTCAGAGCTAAGTACGAAAGACTTTTGTCTCTTTTTAAAGTCAACGTGGTGGAATGAGTCCTACCTACATTGTTTCAGTTCTATGATCCGGTGTACCACTGCTTTACGTTTCCCGATTATCAGCTCACACCAACATTGGAAAAGTACTCTCATCTGATTGATTTACCTATCACTAACCAAGATCCATTCTCTGGACTGGAAGAAATTCCTAACCTAAACACTAAACCCTGAACCCTGAACCCTAAACCCTAAACCCTAAACCCTAAACCCTGAACCCTAAACCCTGAACCCTGAACCCTGAACCCTGAACCCCAAACCCTGAACCCTGAACCCTGAACCCCGAACCCTGAACCCCGAACCCTGAACCCTAAACCCCGAACCCTGAACCCTGAACCCTGAACCCCGAACCCCCAACCTTGAACCTTGAACCCCGAACCCTGAACCCCGAACCCTGAACCCTGAACCCTGAACCCCGAACCCTAAGCCCCAAACCCTCAAAAAGCCTTATAGGGAGTGAATCCCTACCAAGCTAACTTGAAAGTCCACCAAATCACTGGAGGTACCCTTTTGGAAGTACTGATGTTAAACGAGCAAGTCGTGAAAATATTACTATTTAAACTAGGCACCCGCGAAACTGAGGATTAGTAAACATTTAACCTAGACCATTCTTTTAGGATGTAGTGCGGTGACTATCGGGAAAAGTTGATACACGATACTACGCTCGAATGAAATTCATCTTAAGGATGTTATAGCTCTCATGAGTCTGTCGGTTTGCTGGTAATATTCTTAAGATGGGTCAATGATTTTGAGAACCTTGTTAGAACCCGTTCTACAGGTACAAAAGAAGAACCCCTAGTACATACCCTTTGGGATTGGGTAGATCCACGGCTCCATACTCGTTACGATAAACCCTTAAATCCATGTTTTCATATACTTGTGTTTGCTTCATTCATGCATTCATACATCCATAAAAACTTTCAAAAAAAATATTTTCTCAAAATTTTTCAAAAAACTAATATAAGAGGGTGTTGCAAATATCAGAAACCGCGTTATGGATTTTGGCAGAAGAAAAACCCAGAAGTACACCTTCAAAAGTCCAAGAGTTGAAGACCTGAGAAAATTGGGAAGGTTGATTACCAATCCGAAAGCTTTCAGAGCTAAGTACGAAGGACTTTTGTCTCTTTTTAAAGTCAACGTGGTGGAATGGGTCCTAACTACATTGTTTCAGTTCTATTATCCGGTGTACCACTGCTTTACGTTTCCCGATTATCAGCTCACACCAACATTGGAAGAGTACTCTCATCTGATTGATTTACCTATCACTAACCAAGATCCATTCTCTGGACTGGAAGAAATTCCTAAGGATTAGGTCATTGCAAGATTCACCTCTTTGGAACTTTCAGATATCAAAACTCACATAACCACCAAGGGAGGAATTCAAGGTCTACCAGCTAGGTTCCTATTGGAAAAAGCCATATACTTTGCTAGTATAGGAAACATAGTTGCTTTCGAGGATAACTTTTTTTTACCTCACTTATGGATTATTCCTTTTCCCTAACATCGAGAATTTCGTCGATATCAACACAATCAAGATATTCTTAATTGGGAACCCAGTTCCAACTTTGCTTGCAAATGCTTACCACTCAGTACATTTAAGGAACTTCTACAGCGGAGGGATGATTACATGTTGTGTTTCATTACTCTACAAATGGTTTATTTCCCACTTACCCAAATCTGCTGCTTTTTGGGATCTCAAAAGTGGTATGCGATGGTCACAGAAGATTATGTCTCTCACCCATTCTGACATAGATTGGTACAATCGGGTCTATGACGGAATAAAGATTATTGAAAAATGTGGATGTTTAACCCCCAATGTACCCCTCATTGGTACCAAGGGAGGGATCAATTATCACCTAGTTTTAGCTCGTCGTCAGCTTGGATACCCGATGAAGACGTACCTTACAACGTTCATCTCGAAGTTCTTTTCTTTAAAGAAGGAGAAAATGGCAGAGCACTCAAAGAGGAAAATGTTCATGCCTAGAATCATGTTCGTGAGAAAGGAAGAGAGAGTCCCTGGGGAAACCAAACTGGATCTCCGCAGTGCCTTATCTCCAATGGGTACAAACTAGGGCCCTCAGGCTGAAAATGCCCCACCCTCGCCAAGAAGTGTTTCCCTTAAAAGAATATGTCCTCTATTTCATGAGTGACACTGAGAAACTACATGTCGCTTTTAATAAAACTCAACGCAAAAAGAACTCTTGGAAGAATAAGTACCAGATTGTCAGCTTGGGGTGCACCAAGATTCAAGAGTTACTAAAGGAGAAAGATGCTCTGACTGAAATACTAGAACAACATGATGTAGAAAGTCAAGAGGAACGGAGAAGTTTGCTCTCTCTCCTTTCACATGGTAAAGGATCATCGACCCGACAATGGTTGAGGAGACCCGGTCAAAGAAGAGGAAAGTGGACCAGCAGCCAGCATTTGGACCTTTGTCAGAGATTCCCTAGGAATCATAGGCCTAGTTTCCCTTCTTGCACTTTGTAAAATAATGTACTTTTCCCTGTAAGATATTATAATCCTTTGAATTCAATAAAAGGTTCCCACCACTATATGATATTTGCAATATAATTGTTAAAAGTTATTTTGAAAACAAAAAGATCATTTTAATTCTTTGCATATCATTCATCATTCTTGCATTACACATCTTTGTCATAGAGTCTCACACATGTGTCGCACTTTAGAGTCAAATTGTCTCATTCGTACAATACTCGGGCCAATCGGCAAAAGAAAATGGACGTTCTTGAGGAGGAAAACAAAGAGCTAAGAGAGGAAGTCAACACTCTGAAGGAAAGTCTGGAAAAATTAAACAACATGATTGAATCCCTGGCAGCAGCTCAGGATCAACCACCTCAAAAGACTGCAGTCTCAGAAATCGTGTCTACAACAGCATTTAAGATACCTGTCAATCTCCCACAATACAACATGCCTAAAGGTTTTCCTTGGGGTATGCCTTTTAATTTCATACCTGAGGGATAAGTCCCACCAGTCACTGAATACCTGGGGGCCACAACCGGAACATCCAGACCTTAAGGTTACAAACTTCAGGTAAACGAAGATGCAAGGGTTACAACAAAAACTCCTGAACCCTGAACCCTGAACCCTGAACCTTGAACCCTGAACCCTGAACCCTAAACCCTGAACCCTAAACCCTAAACCCTGAACCCTGAACCCTGAACCCTGAACCTTGAACCCTGAACCCTAAACCCTGAACCCTAAACCCTGAACCCTAAACCCTGAACCCAAACCCCAAACCCCAAACCCTAAACCCCAAACCCTAAACCCTAAACCTTAAACCCTAAACCCTAAACCCTAAATCCAAACCCCAAACCCCAAACCTTAAACCCTAAACCCTAAACCCTAAGCCCTAAACCCTAAACCCTAAACCCTAAACCCTAACCTTAAACCCTAAACCCTAAACCCTAAACCCCAAGCCCCAAACCCCAAACCCTAAACCCTAAACCCCAAGCCCCAAACCCCAAACCCTAAGCCCCAAACCCTCAAAAAGTCTTATAGGGAGTGAATCCCTACCAAGCTAACTTGAAAGTCCACCAAATCACTGGAGGTACCCTTTTGGAATTACTGATGTTAAACGAGCAAGTCGTGAAAATATTACTATTTCAACTGGGCACCAGCGAAACTGAGAATTAGTAAACATTTAACCTTGACCATTCTTTTAGGATGTAGTGCGGTGACTATCGGGAATAGTTCATACACGATACTACGCTCGAATGAAATTCATCTTAAGGATATTATAGCTCTTATGAGTCAGTCGGTTTGGTGGTAATATTCTTAAGAGGGGTCAATGATTTTGAGAACCTTGTTATAACCCGTTCTACAGGTACAAAAGAAGAACCCCTAGTACATACCCTTTGGGATTGGGTAGATCAATGGCTCCATACTCGTGACGATAAACCCTTAAACCCATGTTTTCATATACTTGTGTTTGCTTCATTCATGCATTCATACATCCATAAAAACTTTCAAAACAAATCTTTTCTCAAAATTTTTCAAAAAAACTAAAATAAGAGGGTGTTGCAAATATCAGAAACCGCGTTATGGATTTTGGCAGAAGAAAAACCCAGAAGCACACCTTCAAAAGTCCAAGACATGAAAACCTGAGAAAATTGGGAAGGTTGATTACCAATCCGAAAGCTTTCAGAGCTAAGTACGAAGGACTTTGTCTCTTTTTAAAGTCAGCGTGGTGGAATGAATCCTAACTACATTGTTTCAGTTCTATGATCCGGTGTACCACTGCTTTACGTTTCCCGATTATCAGCTCACACCAACGTTGGAAGAGTACTCTCATCTGATTAATTTACCTATCACTAACCAAGATCCATTCTCTGGACTGGAAGAAATTCCTAACCTAAACACTAAACCCTGAACCCTGAACCCTAAACCCTAAACCCTAAACCCTAAACCCTGAACCCTAAACCCTGAACCCTGAACCCTGAACCCCAAACCCTGAACCCTGAACCCTGAACCCCGAACCCTGAACCCCGAACCCTGAACCCTAAACCCCGAACCCTGAACCCTGAACCCTGAACCCCGAACCCCCAACCTTGAACCTTGAACCCCGAACCCTGAACCCCGAACCCTGAACCCTGAACCCTGAACCCCGAACCCTAAGCCCCAAACCCTCAAAAAGCCTTATAGGGAGTGAATCCCTACCAAGCTAACTTGAAAGTCCACCAAATCACTGGAGGTACCCTTTTGGAAGTACTGATGTTAAACGAGCAAGTCGTGAAAATATTACTATTTAAACTAGGCACCCGCGAAACTGAGGATTAGTAAACATTTAACCTAGACCATTCTTTTAGGATGTAGTGCGGTGACTATCGGGAAAAGTTGATACACGATACTACGCTCGAATGAAATTCATCTTAAGGATGTTATAGCTCTCATGAGTCTGTCGGTTTGCTGGTAATATTCTTAAGATGGGTCAATGATTTTGAGAACCTTGTTAGAACCCGTTCTACAGGTACAAAAGAAGAACCCCTAGTACATACCCTTTGGGATTGGGTAGATCCACGGCTCCATACTCGTTACGATAAACCCTTAAACCCATGTTTTCATATACTTGTGTTTGCTTCATTCATGCATTCATACATCCATAAAAACTTTCAAAAAAAATATTTTCTCAAAATTTTTCAAAAAACTAATATAAGAGGGTGTTGCAAATATCAGAAACCGCGTTATGGATTTTGGCAGAAGAAAAACCCAGAAGTACACCTTCAAAAGTCCAAGAGTTGAAGACCTGAGAAAATTGGGAAGGTTGATTACCAATCCGAAAGCTTTCAGAGCTAAGTACGAAGGACTTTTGTCTCTTTTTAAAGTCAACGTGGTGGAATGGGTCCTAACTACATTGTTTCAGTTCTATTATCCGGTGTACCACTGCTTTACGTTTCCCGATTATCAGCTCACACCAACATTGGAAGAGTACTCTCATCTGATTGATTTACCTATCACTAACCAAGATCCATTCTCTGGACTGGAAGAAATTCCTAAGGATTAGGTCATTGCAAGATTCACCTCTTTGGAACTTTCAGATATCAAAACTCACATAACCACCAAGGGAGGAATTCAAGGTCTACCAGCTAGGTTCCTATTGGAAAAAGCCATATACTTTGCTAGTATAGGAAACATAGTTGCTTTCGAGGATAACTTTTTTTTACCTCACTTATGGATTATTCCTTTTCCCTAACATCGAGAATTTCGTCGATATCAACACAATCAAGATATTCTTAATTGGGAACCCAGTTCCAACTTTGCTTGCAAATGCTTACCACTCAGTACATTTAAGGAACTTCTACAGCGGAGGGATGATTACATGTTGTGTTTCATTACTCTACAAATGGTTTATTTCCCACTTACCCAAATCTGCTGCTTTTTGGGATCTCAAAAGTGGTATGCGATGGTCACAGAAGATTATGTCTCTCACCCATTCTGACATAGATTGGTACAATCGGGTCTATGACGGAATAAAGATTATTGAAAAATGTGGATGTTTAACCCCCAATGTACCCCTCATTGGTACCAAGGGAGGGATCAATTATCACCTAGTTTTAGCTCGTCGTCAGCTTGGATACCCGATGAAGACGTACCTTACAACGTTCATCTCGAAGTTCTTTTCTTTAAAGAAGG
Organism: Lathyrus tuberosus; assembly: GCA_022829125.1. Taxonomy (NCBI): domain Eukaryota; kingdom Viridiplantae; phylum Streptophyta; class Magnoliopsida; order Fabales; family Fabaceae; genus Lathyrus; species Lathyrus tuberosus. The sequence goes on along the minus strand of JALAZF010000234.1, from coordinate 9,646,986 downwards.
AGAAAATGGCAGAGCACTCAAAGAGGAAAATGTTCATGCCTAGAATCATGTTCGTGAGAAAGGAAGAGAGAGTCCCTGGGGAAACCAAACTGGATCTCCGCAGTGCCTTATCTCCAATGGGTACAAACTAGGGCCCTCAGGCTGAAAATGCCCCACCCTCGCCAAGAAGTGTTTCCCTTAAAAGAATATGTCCTCTATTTCATGAGTGACACTGAGAAACTACATGTCGCTTTTAATAAAACTCAACGCAAAAAGAACTCTTGGAAGAATAAGTACCAGATTGTCAGCTTGGGGTGCACCAAGATTCAAGAGTTACTAAAGGAGAAAGATGCTCTGACTGAAATACTAGAACAACATGATGTAGAAAGTCAAGAGGAACGGAGAAGTTTGCTCTCTCTCCTTTCACATGGTAAAGGATCATCGACCCGACAATGGTTGAGGAGACCCGGTCAAAGAAGAGGAAAGTGGACCAGCAGCCAGCATTTGGACCTTTGTCAGAGATTCCCTAGGAATCATAGGCCTAGTTTCCCTTCTTGCACTTTGTAAAATAATGTACTTTTCCCTGTAAGATATTATAATCCTTTGAATTCAATAAAAGGTTCCCACCACTATATGATATTTGCAATATAATTGTTAAAAGTTATTTTGAAAACAAAAAGATCATTTTAATTCTTTGCATATCATTCATCATTCTTGCATTACACATCTTTGTCATAGAGTCTCACACATGTGTCGCACTTTAGAGTCAAATTGTCTCATTCGTACAATACTCGGGCCAATCGGCAAAAGAAAATGGACGTTCTTGAGGAGGAAAACAAAGAGCTAAGAGAGGAAGTCAACACTCTGAAGGAAAGTCTGGAAAAATTAAACAACATGATTGAATCCCTGGCAGCAGCTCAGGATCAACCACCTCAAAAGACTGCAGTCTCAGAAATCGTGTCTACAACAGCATTTAAGATACCTGTCAATCTCCCACAATACAACATGCCTAAAGGTTTTCCTTGGGGTATGCCTTTTAATTTCATACCTGAGGGATAAGTCCCACCAGTCACTGAATACCTGGGGGCCACAACCGGAACATCCAGACCTTAAGGTTACAAACTTCAGGTAAACGAAGATGCAAGGGTTACAACAAAAACTCCTGAACCCTGAACCCTGAACCCTGAACCTTGAACCCTGAACCCTGAACCCTAAACCCTGAACCCTAAACCCTAAACCCTGAACCCTGAACCCTGAACCCTGAACCTTGAACCCTGAACCCTAAACCCTGAACCCTAAACCCTGAACCCTAAACCCTGAACCCAAACCCCAAACCCCAAACCCTAAACCCCAAACCCTAAACCCTAAACCTTAAACCCTAAACCCTAAACCCTAAATCCAAACCCCAAACCCCAAACCTTAAACCCTAAACCCTAAACCCTAAGCCCTAAACCCTAAACCCTAAACCCTAAACCCTAACCTTAAACCCTAAACCCTAAACCCTAAACCCCAAGCCCCAAACCCCAAACCCTAAACCCTAAACCCCAAGCCCCAAACCCCAAACCCTAAGCCCCAAACCCTCAAAAAGTCTTATAGGGAGTGAATCCCTACCAAGCTAACTTGAAAGTCCACCAAATCACTGGAGGTACCCTTTTGGAATTACTGATGTTAAACGAGCAAGTCGTGAAAATATTACTATTTCAACTGGGCACCAGCGAAACTGAGAATTAGTAAACATTTAACCTTGACCATTCTTTTAGGATGTAGTGCGGTGACTATCGGGAATAGTTCATACACGATACTACGCTCGAATGAAATTCATCTTAAGGATATTATAGCTCTTATGAGTCAGTCGGTTTGGTGGTAATATTCTTAAGAGGGGTCAATGATTTTGAGAACCTTGTTATAACCCGTTCTACAGGTACAAAAGAAGAACCCCTAGTACATACCCTTTGGGATTGGGTAGATCAATGGCTCCATACTCGTGACGATAAACCCTTAAACCCATGTTTTCATATACTTGTGTTTGCTTCATTCATGCATTCATACATCCATAAAAACTTTCAAAACAAATCTTTTCTCAAAATTTTTCAAAAAAACTAAAATAAGAGGGTGTTGCAAATATCAGAAACCGCGTTATGGATTTTGGCAGAAGAAAAACCCAGAAGCACACCTTCAAAAGTCCAAGACATGAAAACCTGAGAAAATTGGGAAGGTTGATTACCAATCCGAAAGCTTTCAGAGCTAAGTACGAAGGACTTTGTCTCTTTTTAAAGTCAGCGTGGTGGAATGAATCCTAACTACATTGTTTCAGTTCTATGATCCGGTGTACCACTGCTTTACGTTTCCCGATTATCAGCTCACACCAACGTTGGAAGAGTACTCTCATCTGATTGATTTACCTATCACTAACCAAGATCCATTCTCTGGACTGGAAGAAATTCCTAACCTAAACACTAAACCCTGAACCCTGAACCCTAAACCCTAAACCCTAAACCCTAAACCCTGAACCCTAAACCCTGAACCCTGAACCCTGAACCCTGAACCCCAAACCCTGAACCCTGAACCCTGAACCCCGAACCCTGAACCCCGAACCCTGAACCCTAAACCCCGAACCCTGAACCCTGAACCCTGAACCCCGAACCCCCAACCTTGAACCTTGAACCCCGAACCCTGAACCCCGAACCCTGAACCCTGAACCCTGAACCCCGAACCCTAAGCCCCAAACCCTCAAAAAGCCTTATAGGGAGTGAATCCCTACCAAGCTAACTTGAAAGTCCACCAAATCACTGGAGGTACCCTTTTGGAAGTACTGATGTTAAACGAGCAAGTCGTGAAAATATTACTATTTAAACTAGGCACCCGCGAAACTGAGGATTAGTAAACATTTAACCTAGACCATTCTTTTAGGATGTAGTGCGGTGACTATCGGGAAAAGTTGATACACGATACTACGCTCGAATGAAATTCATCTTAAGGATGTTATAGCTCTCATGAGTCTGTCGGTTTGCTGGTAATATTCTTAAGATGGGTCAATGATTTTGAGAACCTTGTTAGAACCCGTTCTACAGGTACAAAAGAAGAACCCCTAGTACATACCCTTTGGGATTGGGTAGATCCACGACTCCATACTCGTTACGATAAACCCTTAAACCCATGTTTTCATATACTTGTGTTTGCTTCATTCATGCATTCATACATCCATAAAAACTTTCAAAAAAAATATTTTCTCAAAATTTTTCAAAAAACTAATATAAGAGGGTGTTGCAAATATCAGAAACCGCGTTATGGATTTTGGCAGAAGAAAAACCCAGAAGTACACCTTCAAAAGTCCAAGAGTTGAAGACCTGAGAAAATTGGGAAGGTTGATTACCAATCCGAAAGCTTTCAGAGCTAAGTACGAAGGACTTTTGTCTCTTTTTAAAGTCAACGTGGTGGAATGGGTCCTAACTACATTGTTTCAGTTCTATTATCCGGTGTACCACTGCTTTACGTTTCCCGATTATCAGCTCACACCAACATTGGAAGAGTACTCTCATCTGATTGATTTACCTATCACTAACCAAGATCCATTCTCTGGACTGGAAGAAATTCCTAAGGATTAGGTCATTGCAAGATTCACCTCTTTGGAACTTTCAGATATCAAAACTCACATAACCACCAAGGGAGGAATTCAAGGTCTACCAGCTAGGTTCCTATTGGAAAAAGCCATATACTTTGCTAGTATAGGAAACATAGTTGCTTTCGAGGATAACTTTTTTTTACCTCACTTATGGATTATTCCTTTTCCCTAACATCGAGAATTTCGTCGATATCAACACAATCAAGATATTCTTAATTGGGAACCCAGTTCCAACTTTGCTTGCAAATGCTTACCACTCAGTACATTTAAGGAACTTCTACAGCGGAGGGATGATTACATGTTGTGTTTCATTACTCTACAAATGGTTTATTTCCCACTTACCCAAATCTGCTGCTTTTTGGGATCTCAAAAGTGGTATGCGATGGTCACAGAAGATTATGTCTCTCACCCATTCTGACATAGATTGGTACAATCGGGTCTATGACGGAATAAAGATTATTGAAAAATGTGGATGTTTAACCCCCAATGTACCCCTCATTGGTACCAAGGGAGGGATCAATTATCACCTAGTTTTAGCTCGTCGTCAGCTTGGATACCCGATGAAGACGTACCTTACAACGTTCATCTCGAAGTTCTTTTCTTTAAAGAAGGAGAAAATGGCAGAGCACTCAAAGAGGAAAATGTTCATGCCTAGAATCATGTTCGTGAGAAAGGAAGAGAGAGTCCCTGGGGAAACCAAACTGGATCTCCGCAGTGCCTTATCTCCAATGGGTACAAACTAGGGCCCTCAGGCTGAAAATGCCCCACCCTCGCCAAGAAGTGTTTCCCTTAAAAGAATATGTCCTCTATTTCATGAGTGACACTGAGAAACTACATGTCGCTTTTAATAAAACTCAACGCAAAAAGAACTCTTGGAAGAATAAGTACCAGATTGTCAGCTTGGGGTGCACCAAGATTCAAGAGTTACTAAAGGAGAAAGATGCTCTGACTGAAATACTAGAACAACATGATGTAGAAAGTCAAGAGGAACGGAGAAGTTTGCTCTCTCTCCTTTCACATGGTAAAGGATCATCGACCCGACAATGGTTGAGGAGACCCGGTCAAAGAAGAGGAAAGTGGACCAGCAGCCAGCATTTGGACCTTTGTCAGAGATTCCCTAGGAATCATAGGCCTAGTTTCCCTTCTTGCACTTTGTAAAATAATGTACTTTTCCCTGTAAGATATTATAATCCTTTGAATTCAATAAAAGGTTCCCACCACTATATGATATTTGCAATATAATTGTTAAAAGTTATTTTGAAAACAAAAAGATCATTTTAATTCTTTGCATATCATTCATCATTCTTGCATTACACATCTTTGTCATAGAGTCTCACACATGTGTCGCACTTTAGAGTCAAATTGTCTCATTCGTACAATACTCGGGCCAATCGGCAAAAGAAAATGGACGTTCTTGAGGAGGAAAACAAAGAGCTAAGAGAGGAAGTCAACACTCTGAAGGAAAGTCTGGAAAAATTAAACAACATGATTGAATCCCTGGCAGCAGCTCAGGATCAACCACCTCAAAAGACTGCAGTCTCAGAAATCGTGTCTACAACAGCATTTAAGATACCTGTCAATCTCCCACAATACAACATGCCTAAAGGTTTTCCTTGGGGTATGCCTTTTAATTTCATACCTGAGGGATAAGTCCCACCAGTCACTGAATACCTGGGGGCCACAACCGGAACATCCAGACCTTAAGGTTACAAACTTCAGGTAAACGAAGATGCAAGGGTTACAACAAAAACTCCTGAACCCTGAACCCTGAACCCTGAACCTTGAACCCTGAACCCTGAACCCTAAACCCTGAACCCTAAACCCTAAACCCTGAACCCTGAACCCTGAACCTTGAACCCTGAACCCTAAACCCTGAACCCTAAACCCTGAACCCTAAACCCTGAACCCAAACCCCAAACCCCAAACCCTAAACCCCAAACCCTAAACCCTAAACCTTAAACCCTAAACCCTAAACCCTAAATCCAAACCCCAAACCCCAAACCTTAAACCCTAAACCCTAAACCCTAAGCCCTAAACCCTAAACCCTAAACCCTAAACCCTAACCTTAAACCCTAAACCCTAAACCCCAAGCCCCAAACCCCAAACCCTAAACCCTAAACCCCAAGCCCCAAACCCCAAACCCTAAGCCCCAAACCCTCAAAAAGTCTTATAGGGAGTGAATCCCTACCAAGCTAACTTGAAAGTCCACCAAATCACTGGAGGTACCCTTTTGGAATTACTGATGTTAAACGAGCAAGTCGTGAAAATATTACTATTTCAACTGGGCACCAGCGAAACTGAGAATTAGTAAACATTTAACCTTGACCATTCTTTTAGGATGTAGTGCGGTGACTATCGGGAATAGTTCATACACGATACTACGCTCGAATGAAATTCATCTTAAGGATATTATAGCTCTTATGAGTCAGTCGGTTTGGTGGTAATATTCTTAAGAGGGGTCAATGATTTTGAGAACCTTGTTATAACCCGTTCTACAGGTACAAAAGAAGAACCCCTAGTACATACCCTTTGGGATTGGGTAGATCAATGGCTCCATACTCGTGACGATAAACCCTTAAACCCATGTTTTCATATACTTGTGTTTGCTTCATTCATGCATTCATACATCCATAAAAACTTTCAAAACAAATCTTTTCTCAAAATTTTTCAAAAAAACTAAAATAAGAGGGTGTTGCAAATATCAGAAACCGCGTTATGGATTTTGGCAGAAGAAAAACCCAGAAGCACACCTTCAAAAGTCCAAGACATGAAAACCTGAGAAAATTGGGAAGGTTGATTACCAATCCGAAAGCTTTCAGAGCTAAGTACGAAGGACTTTGTCTCTTTTTAAAGTCAGCGTGGTGGAATGAATCCTAACTACATTGTTTCAGTTCTATGATCCGGTGTACCACTGCTTTACGTTTCCCGATTATCAGCTCACACCAACGTTGGAAGAGTACTCTCATCTGATTGATTTACCTATCACTAACCAAGATCCATTCTCTGGACTGGAAGAAATTCCTAACCTAAACACTAAACCCTGAACCCTGAACCCTAAACCCTAAACCCTAAACCCTAAACCCTGAACCCTAAACCCTGAACCCTGAACCCTGAACCCTGAACCCCAAACCCTGAACCCTGAACCCTGAACCCCGAACCCTGAACCCCGAACCCTGAACCCTAAACCCCGAACCCTGAACCCTGAACCCTGAACCCCGAACCCCCAACCTTGAACCTTGAACCCCGAACCCTGAACCCCGAACCCTGAACCCTGAACCCTGAACCCCGAACCCTAAGCCCCAAACCCTCAAAAAGCCTTATAGGGAGTGAATCCCTACCAAGCTAACTTGAAAGTCCACCAAATCACTGGAGGTACCCTTTTGGAAGTACTGATGTTAAACGAGCAAGTCGTGAAAATATTACTATTTAAACTAGGCACCCGCGAAACTGAGGATTAGTAAACATTTAACCTAGACCATTCTTTTAGGATGTAGTGCGATGACTATCGGGAAAAGTTGATACACGATACTACGCTCGAATGAAATTCATCTTAAGGATGTTATAGCTCTCATGAGTCTGTCGGTTTGCTGGTAATATTCTTAAGATGGGTCAATGATTTTGAGAACCTTGTTAGAACCCGTTCTACAGGTACAAAAGAAGAACCCCTAGTACATACCCTTTGGGATTGGGTAGATCCACGACTCCATACTCGTTACGATAAACCCTTAAACCCATGTTTTCATATACTTGTGTTTGCTTCATTCATGCATTCATACATCCATAAAAACTTTCAAAAAAAATATTTTCTCAAAATTTTTCAAAAAACTAATATAAGAGGGTGTTGCAAATATCAGAAACCGCGTTATGGATTTTGGCAGAAGAAAAACCCAGAAGTACACCTTCAAAAGTCCAAGAGTTGAAGACCTGAGAAAATTGGGAAGGTTGATTACCAATCCGAAAGCTTTCAGAGCTAAGTACGAAGGACTTTTGTCTCTTTTTAAAGTCAACGTGGTGGAATGGGTCCTAACTACATTGTTTCAGTTCTATTATCCGGTGTACCACTGCTTTACGTTTCCCGATTATCAGCTCACACCAACATTGGAAGAGTACTCTCATCTGATTGATTTACCTATCACTAACCAAGATCCATTCTCTGGACTGGAAGAAATTCCTAAGGATTAGGTCATTGCAAGATTCACCTCTTTGGAACTTTCAGATATCAAAACTCACATAACCACCAAGGGAGGAATTCAAGGTCTACCAGCTAGGTTCCTATTGGAAAAAGCCATATACTTTGCTAGTATAGGAAACATAGTTGCTTTCGAGGATAACTTTTTTTACCTCACTTATGGATTATTCCTTTTCCCTAACATCGAGAATTTCGTCGATATCAACACAATCAAGATATTCTTAATTGGGAACCCAGTTCCAACTTTGCTTGCAAATGCTTACCACTCAGTACATTTAAGGAACTTCTACAGCGGAGGGATGATTACATGTTGTGTTTCATTACTCTACAAATGGTTTATTTCCCACTTACCCAAATCTGCTGCTTTTTGGGATCTCAAAAGTGGTATGCGATGGTCACAGAAGATTATGTCTCTCACCCATTCTGACATAGATTGGTACAATCGGGTCTATGACGGAATAAAGATTATTGAAAAATGTGGATGTTTAACCCCCAATGTACCCCTCATTGGTACCAAGGGAGGGATCAATTATCACCTAGTTTTAGCTCGTCGTCAGCTTGGATACCCGATGAAGACGTACCTTACAACGTTCATCTCGAAGTTCTTTTCTTTAAAGAAGGAGAAAATGGCAGAGCACTCAAAGAGGAAAATGTTCATGCCTAGAATCATGTTCGTGAGAAAGGAAGAGAGAGTCCCTGGGGAAACCAAACTGGATCTCCGCAGTGCCTTATCTCCAATGGGTACAAACTAGGGCCCTCAGGCTGAAAATGCCCCACCCTCGCCAAGAAGTGTTTCCCTTAAAAGAATATGTCCTCTATTTCATGAGTGACACTGAGAAACTACATGTCGCTTTTAATAAAACTCAACGCAAAAAGAACTCTTGGAAGAATAAGTACCAGATTGTCAGCTTGGGGTGCACCAAGATTCAAGAGTTACTAAAGGAGAAAGATGCTCTGACTGAAATACTAGAACAACATGATGTAGAAAGTCAAGAGGAACGGAGAAGTTTGCTCTCTCTCCTTTCACATGGTAAAGGATCATCGACCCGACAATGGTTGAGGAGACCCGGTCAAAGAAGAGGAAAGTGGACCAGCAGCCAGCATTTGGACCTTTGTCAGAGATTCCCTAGGAATCATAGGCCTAGTTTCCCTTCTTGCACTTTGTAAAATAATGTACTTTTCCCTGTAAGATATTATAATCCTTTGAATTCAATAAAAGGTTCCCACCACTATATGATATTTGCAATATAATTGTTAAAAGTTATTTTGAAAACAAAAAGATCATTTTAATTCTTTGCATATCATTCATCATTCTTGCATTACACATCTTTGTCATAGAGTCTCACACATGTGTCGCACTTTAGAGTCAAATTGTCTCATTCGTACAATACTCGGGCCAATCGGCAAAAGAAAATGGACGTTCTTGAGGAGGAAAACAAAGAGCTAAGAGATGAAGTCAACACTCTGAAGGAAAGTCTGGAAAAATTAAACAACATGATTGAATCCCTGGCAGCAGCTCAGGATCAACCACCTCAAAAGACTGCAGTCTCAGAAATCGTGTCTACAACAGCATTTAAGATACCTGTCAATCTCCCACAATACAACATGCCTAAAGGTTTTCCTTGGGGTATGCCTTTTAATTTCATACCTGAGGGATAAGTCCCACCAGTCACTGAATACCTGGGGGCCACAACCGGAACATCCAGACCTTAAGGTTACAAACTTCAGGTAAACGAAGATGCAAGGGTTACAACAAAAACTCCTGAACCCTGAACCCTGAACCCTGAACCTTGAACCCTGAACCCTGAACCCTAAACCCTGAACCCTAAACCCTAAACCCTGAACCCTGAACCCTGAACCCTGAACCCTGAACCCTGAACCCTAAACCCTGAACCCTGAACCCTAAACCCTGAACCCTGAACCCTGAACCCTGAACCTTGAACCCTGAACCCTAAACCCTGAACCCTAAACCCTGAACCCAAACCCCAAACCCCAAACCCTAAACCCCAAACCCTAAACCCAAAACCTTAAACCCTAAACCCTAAACCCTAAATCCAAACCCCAAACCCCAAACCTTAAACCCTAAACCCTAAACCCTAAGCCCTAAACCCTAAACCCTAAACCCTAAACCCTAACCTTAAACCCTAAACCCTAAACCCTAAACCCCAAGCCCCAAACCCCAAACCCTAAACCCTAAACCCCAAGCCCCAAACCCCAAACCCTAAGCCCCAAACCCTCAAAAAGTCTTATAGGGAGTGAATCCCTACCAAGCTAACTTGAAAGTCCACCAAATCACTGGAGGTACCCTTTTGGAATTACTGATGTTAAACGAGCAAGTCGTGAAAATATTACTATTTCAACTGGGCACCAGCGAAACTGAGAATTAGTAAACATTTAACCTTGACCATTCTTTTAGGATGTAGTGCGGTGACTATCGGGAATAGTTCATACACGATACTACGCTCGAATGAAATTCATCTTAAGGATATTATAGCTCTTATGAGTCAGTCGGTTTGGTGGTAATATTCTTAAGAGGGGTCAATGATTTTGAGAACCTTGTTATAACCCGTTCTACAGGTACAAAAGAAGAACCCCTAGTACATACCCTTTGGGATTGGGTAGATCAATGGCTCCATACTCGTGACGATAAACCCTTAAACCCATGTTTTCATATACTTGTGTTTGCTTCATTCATGCATTCATACATCCATAAAAACTTTCAAAACAAATCTTTTCTCAAAATTTTTCAAAAAAACTAAAATAAGAGGGTGTTGCAAATATCAGAAACCGCGTTATGGATTTTGGCAGAAGAAAAACCCAGAAGCACACCTTCAAAAGTCCAAGACATGAAAACCTGAGAAAATTGGGAAGGTTGATTACCAATCCGAAAGCTTTCAGAGCTAAGTACGAAGGACTTTGTCTCTTTTTAAAGTCAGCGTGGTGGAATAAATCCTAACTACATTGTTTCAGTTCTATGATCCGGTGTACCACTGCTTTACGTTTCCCGATTATCAGCTCACACCAACGTTGGAAGAGTACTCTCATCTGATTGATTTACCTATCACTAACCAAGATTCATTCTCTGGACTGGAAGAAATTCCTAACCTAAACACTAAACCCTGAACCCTGAACCCTAAACCCTAAACCCTAAACCCTAAACCCTGAACCCTAAACCCTGAACCCTGAACCCTGAACCCTGAACCCCAAACCCTGAACCCTGAACCCTGAACCCCGAACCCTGAACCCCGAACCCTGAACCCTAAACCCCGAACCCTGAACCCTGAACCCTGAACCCCGAACCCCCAACCTTGAACCTTGAACCCCGAACCCTGAACCCCGAACCCTGAACCCTGAACCCTGAACCCCGAACCCTAAGCCCCAAACCCTCAAAAAGTTTTATAGGGAGTGAATCCCTACCAAGCTAACTTGAAAGTCCACCAAATCACTGGAGGTACCCTTTTGGAAGTACTGATGTTAAACGAGCAAGTCGTGAAAATATTACTATTTAAACTAGGCACCCGCGAAACTGAGGATTAGTAAACATTTAACCTAGACCATTCTTTTAGGATGTAGTGCGGTGACTATCGGGAAAAGTTGATACACGATACTACGCTCGAATGAAATTCATCTTAAGGATGTTATAGCTCTCATGAGTCTGTCGGTTTGCTGGTAATATTCTTAAGATGGGTCAATGATTTTGAGAACCTTGTTAGAACCCGTTCTACAGGTACAAAAGAAGAACCCCTAGTACATACCCTTTGGGATTGGGTAGATCCACGGCTCCATACTCGTTACGATAAACCCTTAAACCCATGTTTTCATATACTTGTGTTTGCTTCATTCATGCATTCATACATCCATAAAAACTTTCAAAAAAAATATTTTCTCAAAATTTTTCAAAAAACTAATATAAGAGGGTGTTGCAAATATCAGAAACCGCGTTATGGATTTTGGCAGAAGAAAAACCCAGAAGTACACCTTCAAAAGTCCAAGAGTTGAAGACCAGAGAAAATTGGGAAGGTTGATTACCAATCCGAAAGCTTTCAGAGCTAAGTACGAAGGACTTTTGTCTCTTTTTAAAGTCAACGTGGTGGAATGGGTCCTAACTACATTGTTTCAGTTCTATTATCCGGTGTACCACTGCTTTACGTTTCCCGATTATCAGCTCACACTAACATTGGAAGAGTACTCTCATCTGATTGATTTACCTATCACTAACCAAGATCCATTCTCTGGACTGGAAGAAATTCCTAAGGATTAGGTCATTGCAAGATTCACCTCTTTGGAACTTTCAGATATCAAAACTCACATAACCACCAAGGGAGGAATTCAAGGTCTACCAGCTAGGTTCCTATTGGAAAAAGCCATATACTTTGCTAGTATAGGAAACATAGTTGCTTTCGAGGATAACTTTTTTTTACCTCACTTATGGATTATTCCTTTTCCCTAACATCGAGAATTTCGTCGATATCAACACAATCAAGATATTCTTAATTGGGAACCCAGTTCCAACTTTGCTTGCAAATGCTTACCACTCAGTACATTTAAGGAACTTCTACAGCGGAGGGATGATTACATGTTGTGTTTCATTACTCTACAAATGGTTTATTTCCCACTTACCCAAATCTGCTGCTTTTTGGGATCTCAAAAGTGGTATGCGATGGTCACAGAAGATTATGTCTCTCACCCATTCTGACATAGATTGGTACAATCGGGTCTATGACGGAATAAAGATTATTGAAAAATGTGGATGTTTAACCCCCAATGTACCCCTCATTGGTACCAAGGGAGGGATCAATTATCACCTAGTTTTAGCTCGTCGTCAGCTTGGATACCCGATGAAGACGTACCTTACAACGTTCATCTCGAAGTTCTTTTCTTTAAAGAAGGAGAAAATGGCAGAGCACTCAAAGAGGAAAATGTTCATGCCTAGAATCATGTTCGTGAGAAAGGAAGAGAGAGTCCCTGGGGAAACCAAACTGGATCTCCGCAGTGCCTTATCTCCAATGGGTACAAACTAGGGCCCTCAGGCTGAAAATGCCCCACCCTCGCCAAGAAGTGTTTCCCTTAAAAGAATATGTCCTCTATTTCATGAGTGACACTGAGAAACTACATGTCGCTTTTAATAAAACTCAACGCAAAAAGAACTCTTGGAAGAATAAGTACCAGATTGTCAGCTTGGGGTGCACCAAGATTCAAGAGTTACTAAAGGAGAAAGATGCTCTGACTGAAATACTAGAACAACATGATGTAGAAAGTCAAGAGGAACGGAGAAGTTTGCTCTCTCTCCTTTCACATGGTAAAGGATCATCGACCCGACAATGGTTGAGGAGACCCGGTCAAAGAAGAGGAAAGTGGACCAGCAGCCAGCATTTGGACCTTTGTCAGAGATTCCCTAGGAATCATAGGCCTAGTTTCCCTTCTTGCACTTTGTAAAATAATGTACTTTTCCCTGTAAGATATTATAATCCTTTGAATTCAATAAAAGGTTCCCACCACTATATGATATTTGCAATATAATTGTTAAAAGTTATTTTGAAAACAAAAAGATCATTTTAATTCTTTGCATATCATTCATCATTCTTGCATTACACATCTTTGTCATAGAGTCTCACACATGTGTCGCACTTTAGAGTCAAATTGTCTCATTCGTACAATACTCGGGCCAATCGGCAAAAGAAAATGGACGTTCTTGAGGAGGAAAACAAAGAGCTAAGAGAGGAAGTCAACACTCTGAAGGAAAGTCTGGAAAAATTAAACAACATGATTGAATCCCTGGCAGCAGCTCAGGATCAACCACCTCAAAAGACTGCAGTCTCAGAAATCGTGTCTACAACAGCATTTAAGATACCTGTCAATCTCCCACAATACAACATGCCTAAAGGTTTTCCTTGGGGTATGCCTTTTAATTTCATACCTGAGGGATAAGTCCCACCAGTCACTGAATACCTGGGGGCCACAACCGGAACATCCAGACCTTAAGGTTACAAACTTCAGGTAAACGAATATGCAAGGGTTACAACAAAAACTCCTGAACCCTGAACCCTGAACCCTGAACCTTGAACCCTGAACCCTGAACCCTAAACCCTGAACCCTAAACCCTAAACCCTGAACCCTGAACCCTGAACCCTGAACCCTGAACCCTGAACCCTAAACCCTGAACCCTGAACCCTAAACCCTGAACCCTGAACCCAAACCCCAAACCCCAAACCCTAAACCCCAAACCCTAAACCCTAAACCTTAAACCCTAAACCCTAAACCCTAAATCCAAACCCCAAACCCCAAACCTTAAACCCTAAACCCTAAACCCTAAGCCCTAAACCCTAAACCCTAAACCCTAAACCCTAACCTTAAACCCTAAACCCTAAACCCTAAACCCCAAGCCCCAAACCCCAAACCCTAAACCCTAAACCCCAAGCCCCAAACCCCAAACCCTAAGCCCCAAACCCTCAAAAAGTCTTATAGGGAGTGAATCCCTACCAAGCTAACTTGAAAGTCCACCAAATCACTGGAGGTACCCTTTTGGAATTACTGATGTTAAACGAGCAAGTCGTGAAAATATTACTATTTCAACTGGGCACCAGCGAAACTGAGAATTAGTAAACATTTAACCTTGACCATTCTTTTAGGATGTAGTGCGGTGACTATCGGGAATAGTTCATACACGATACTACGCTCGAATGAAATTCATCTTAAGGATATTATAGCTCTTATGAGTCAGTCGGTTTGGTGGTAATATTCTTAAGAGGGGTCAATGATTTTGAGAACCTTGTTATAACCCGTTCTACAGGTACAAAAGAAGAACCCCTAGTACATACCCTTTGGGATTGGGTAGATCAATGGCTCCATACTCGTGACGATAAACCCTTAAACCCATGTTTTCATATACTTGTGTTTGCTTCATTCATGCATTCATACATCCATAAAAACTTTCAAAACAAATCTTTTCTCAAAATTTTTCAAAAAAACTAAAATAAGAGGGTGTTGCAAATATCAGAAACCGCGTTATGGATTTTGGCAGAAGAAAAACCCAGAAGCACACCTTCAAAAGTCCAAGACATGAAAACCTGAGAAAATTGGGAAGGTTGATTACCAATCCGAAAGCTTTCAGAGCTAAGTACGAAGGACTTTGTCTCTTTTTAAAGTCAGCGTGGTGGAATGAATCCTAACTACATTGTTTCAGTTCTATGATCCGGTGTACCACTGCTTTACGTTTCCCGATTATCAGCTCACACCAACGTTGGAAGAGTACTCTCATCTGATTGATTTACCTATCACTAACCAAGATCCATTCTCTGGACTGGAAGAAATTCCTAACCTAAACACTAAACCCTGAACCCTGAACCCTAAACCCTAAACCCTAAACCCTAAACCCTAAACCCTGAACCCTAAACCCTGAACCCTGAACCCTGAACCCTGAACCCCAAACCCTGAACCCTGAACCCTGAACCCCGAACCCTGAACCCCGAACCCTGAACCCTAAACCCCGAACCCTGAACCCTGAACCCTGAACCCCGAACCCCCAACCTTGAACCTTGAACCCCGAACCCTGAACCCCGAACCCTGAACCCTGAACCCTGAACCCCGAACCCTAAACCCTAAACCCTAAACCCTAAACCCTAAACCCTAAACCCTAAACCCTAAACCCTAAACCCTAAACCCTAAACCCTGAACCCTGAACCCTGAACCTTGAACCCTGAACCCTGAACCCTAAACCCTGAACCCTAAACCCTAAACCCTGAACCCTGAACCCTGAACCTTGAACCCTGAACCCTAAACCCTGAACCCTAAACCCTGAACCCTAAACCCTGAACCCAAACCCCAAACCCCAAACCCTAAACCCCAAACCCTAAACCCTAAACCTTAAACCCTAAACCCTAAACCCTAAATCCAAACCCCAAACCCCAAACCTTAAACCCTAAACCCTAAACCCTAAGCCCTAAACCCTAAACCCTAAACCCTAAACCCTAACCTTAAACCCTAAACCCTAAACCCTAAACCCCAAGCCCCAAACCCCAAACCCTAAACCCTAAACCCCAAGCCCCAAACCCCAAACCCTAAGCCCCAAACCCTCAAAAAGTCTTATAGGGAGTGAATCCCTACCAAGCTAACTTGAAAGTCCACCAAATCACTGGAGGTACCCTTTTGGAATTACTGATGTTAAACGAGCAAGTCGTGAAAATATTACTATTTCAACTGGGCACCAGCGAAACTGAGAATTAGTAAACATTTAACCTTGACCATTCTTTTAGGATGTAGTGCGGTGACTATCGGGAATAGTTCATACACGATACTACGCTCGAATGAAATTCATCTTAAGGATATTATAGCTCTTATGAGTCAGTCGGTTTGGTGGTAATATTCTTAAGAGGGGTCAATAATTTTGAGAACCTTGTTATAACCCGTTCTACAGGTACAAAAGAAGAACCCCTAGTACATACCCTTTGGGATTGGGTAGATCAATGGCTCCATACTCGTGACGATAAACCCTTAAACCCATGTTTTCATATACTTGTGTTTGCTTCATTCATGCATTCATACATCCATAAAAACTTTCAAAACAAATCTTTTCTCAAAATTTTTCAAAAAAACTAAAATAAGAGGGTGTTGCAAATATCAGAAACCGCGTTATGGATTTTGGCAGAAGAAAAACCCAGAAGCACACCTTCAAAAGTCCAAGACATGAAAACCTGAGAAAATTGGGAAGGTTGATTACCAATCCGAAAGCTTTCAGAGCTAAGTACGAAGGACTTTGTCTCTTTTTAAAGTCAGCGTGGTGGAATGAATCCTAACTACATTGTTTCAGTTCTATGATCCGGTGTACCACTGCTTTACGTTTCCCGATTATCAGCTCACACCAACGTTGGAAGAGTACTCTCATCTGATTGATTTACCTATCACTAACCAAGATCCATTCTCTGGACTGGAAGAAATTCCTAACCTAAACACTAAACCCTGAACCCTGAACCCTAAACCCTAAACCCTAAACCCTAAACCCTGAACCCTAAACCCTGAACCCTGAACCCTGAACCCTGAACCCCAAACCCTGAACCCTGAACCCTGAACCCCGAACCCTGAACCCCGAACCCTGAACCCTAAACCCCGAACCCTGAACCCTGAACCCTGAACCCCGAACCCCCAACCTTGAACCTTGAACCCCGAACCCTGAACCCCGAACCCTGAACCCTGAACCCTGAACCCCGAACCCTAAGCCCCAAACCCTCAAAAAGCCTTATAGGGAGTGAATCCCTACCAAGCTAACTTGAAAGTCCACCAAATCACTGGAGGTACCCTTTTGGAAGTACTGATGTTAAACGAGCAAGTCGTGAAAATATTACTATTTAAACTACGCACCCGCAAAACTGAGGATTAGTAAACATTTAACCTAGACCATTCTTTTAGGATGTAGTGCGGTGACTATCGGGAAAAGTTGATACACGATACTACGCTCGAATGAAATTCATCTTAAGGATGTTATAGCTCTCATGAGTCTGTCGGTTTGCTGGTAATATTCTTAAGATGGGTCAATGATTTTGAGAACCTTGTTAGAACCCGTTCTACAGGTACAAAAGAAGAACCCCTAGTACATACCCTTTGGGATTGGGTAGATCCACGGCTCCATACTCGTTACGATAAACCCTTAAACCCATGTTTTCATATACTTGTGTTTGCTTCATTCATGCATTCATACATCCATAAAAACTTTCAAAAAAAATATTTTCTCAAAATTTTTCAAAAAACTAATATAAGAGGGTGTTGCAAATATCAGAAACCGCGTTATGGATTTTGGCAGAAGAAAAACCCAGAAGTACACCTTCAAAAGTCCAAGAGTTGAAGACCTGAGAAAATTGGGAAGGTTGATTACCAATCCGAAAGCTTTCAGAGCTAAGTACGAAGGACTTTTGTCTCTTTTTAAAGTCAACGTGGTGGAATGGGTCCTAACTACATTGTTTCAGTTCTATTATCCGGTGTACCACTGCTTTACGTTTCCCGATTATCAGCTCACACCAACATTGGAAGAGTACTCTCATCTGATTGATTTACCTATCACTAACCAAGATCCATTCTCTGGACTGGAAGAAATTCCTAACCTAAACCCTAAACCCTGAATTCTAAACCCTGAACCCTAAACCCTAAATCCTAAACCCTAAACCCTGAACCCTGAACCCTGAACCCTAAACCCTGAACCCTGAACCCCGAACCCTGAACCCTGAACCCTGAACCGGAACCCTAAACCCCGAACCCTGAACCCTGAACCCCGAACCCTGAACCCCGAACCCTGAACCCTGAACCCTGAACCCCGAACCCTAAGCCCCAAACCCTCAAAAAGTATTATAGGGAGTGAATCCCTACCAAGCTAACTTGAAAGTCCACCTAGTCACTGGAGGTACCCTTTTGGAATTACTGATGTTAAATGAGCAAGTCGTGAAAATATTACTATTTCAACTGGGCACCCGCGAAACTGAGGATTAGTAAACATTTAACCTTGACCATTCTTTTAGGATGTAGTGCGGTGACTATCGGGAATAGTTCATACACGATACTACGCTCGAATGAAATTCATCTTAAGTATATTATAGCTCTCATGAGTCAGTCGGTTTGCTGGTAAAAGTCTTAAGAGGGGTCAATGATTTTGAGAACCTTGTTAGAACCCGTTCTACAGGTACAAAAGAAGAACCCCTAGTACATACCCTTTGGGATTGGGTAGATCCATGGCTCCATACTCGTGACGATAAACCCTTAAACCCATTTTTTCATATACTTGTGTTTGCTTCATTCATGCATTCATACATCCATAAAAACTTTCAAAAAAAATATTTTCTAAAAATTTTTCAAAAAAACTAAAATAAGAGGGTGTTGTAAATATCAGAAACCGCGTTATGGATTTTGGCAGAAGAAAAACCTAGAAGTACACCTTCAAAAGTCCAAGACTTGAAGACCTGAGAAAATTGGGAAGGTTGATTACCAATCCAAAAGCATTCAGAGCTAAGTACGAAGGACTTTTGTGTCTTTTTAAAGTCAACGTGGTGGAATGGGTCCTAACTACATTGTTTCAGTTCTATTATCCGGTGTACCACTGCTTTACGTTTCCCGATTATCAACTCAAACAAACATTGGAAGAGTACTCTCATCTGATTGATTTACCTATCACTAACCAAGATACATTCTTTGGACTGGAAGAAATTCCTAACCGAAACCCTAAACCCTGAACCCTAAACCCTAAATCTTAAACCCTAAACCCTGAACCCTGAACCCTAAACCCTGAACCCTGAACCCCGAACCCTGAACCCTGAACCCTGAACCCCGAACCCTGAACCCCGAACCCTGAACCCTGAACCCTGAACCAGAACCCTGAACCCCAAACCCTGAACCCTGAACCCCGAACCCTGAACCCTGAACCCCGAACCCTGAACCCCGAACCCTGAACCCTGAACCCTGAACCCCAAACCCTAAGCCCCAAACCCTCAAAAAGTCTTATAGGGAGTGAATCCCTACCAAGCTAACTTGAAAGTCCACCAAATCACTGGAGGTACCCTTTTGGAATTACTGATGTTAAACGAGCAAGTCGTGAAAATATTACTATTTCAACTGGGCACCAGCGAAACTGAGAATTAGTAAACATTTAACCTTGACCATTCTTTTAGGATGTAGTGCGGTGACTATCGGGAATAGTTCATACACGATACTACGCTCGAATGAAATTCATCTTAATGATATTATAGCTCTTATGAGTCAGTCGGTTTGGTGGTAATATTCTTAAGAGGGGTCAATGATTTTGAGAACCTTGTTATAACCCGTTCTACAGGTACAAAAGAAGAACCCCTAGTACATACCCTTTGGGATTGGGTAGATCCATGGCTCCATACTCATGACGATAAACCCTTAAACCCATGTTTTCATATACTTGTGTTTGCTTCATTCATGCATTCATACATCCATAAAAACTTTCAAAACAAATCTTTTCTCAAAAAGTTTTCAAAAAAACTAAAATAAGAGGGTGTTGCAAATATCAGAAACCGCGTTATGGATTTTGGCAGAAGAAAAACCCAGAAGCACACCTTCAAAAGTCCAAGACTTGAAAACCTAAGAAAATTGGGACGGTTGATTACCAATCCGAAAGCTTTCAGAGCTAAGTACGAAGGACTTTGTCTCTTTTTAAAGTCAGCGTGGTGGAATGAATCCTAACTACATTGTTTCAGTTCTATGATCCGGTGTACCACTGCTTTACGTTTCCCAATTATCAGCTCACACCAACATTGGAAGAGTACTCTCATCTAATTGATTTACCTATCACTAACCAAGATCCATTCTCTGGACTGGAAGAAATTCCTAACCTAAACCCTAAACCCTGAATTCTAAACCCTGAACCCTAAACCCTAAATCCTAAACCCTAAACCCTGAACCCTGAACCCTGAACCCTAAACCCTGAACCCTGAACCCCGAACCCTGAACCCTGAACCCTGAACCGGAACCCTAAACCCCGAACCCTGAACCCTGAACCCCGAACCCTGAACCCCGAACCCTGAACCCTGAACTCTGAACCCCGAACCCTAAGCCCCAAGCCCTCAAAAAGTATTATAGGGAGTGAATCCCTACCAAGCTAACTTGAAAGTCCACCTAGTCACTGGAGGTACCCTTTTGGAATTACTGATGTTAAATGAGCAAGTCGTGAAAATATTACTATTTCAACTGGGCACCCGCGAAACTGAGGATTAGTAAACATTTAACCTTGACCATTCTTTTAGGATGTAGTGCGGTGACTATCGGGAATAGTTCATACACGATACTACGCTCGAATGAAATTCATCTTAAGGATATTATAGCTCTCATAAGTCAGTCGGTTTGCTGGTAATATTCTTAAGAGGGGTCAATGATTTTGAGAACCTTGTTAGAACCCGTTCTACAGGTACAAAAGAAGAACCCCTAGTACATACCCTTTGGGATTGGGTAGATCCATGGCTCCATACTCGTGACGATAAACCCTTAAACCCATGTTTTCATATACTTGTGTTTTCTTCATTCATGCATTCATACATCCATAAAAACTTTCAAAAAAAATATTTTCTAAAAGTTTTTCAAAAAAACTAAAATAAGAGGGTGTTGTAAATATCAGAAACCGCGTTATGGATTTTGGCAGAAGAAAAACCTAGAAGTACACCTTCAAAAGTCCAAGACTTGAAGACCTGAGAAAATTGGGAAGGCTGATTACCAATCCAAAAGCATTCAGAGCTAAGTACGAAGGACTTTTGTGTCTTTTTAAAGTCAACGTGGTGGAATGGGTCCTAACTACATTGTTTCAGTTCTATTATCCGGTGTACCACTGCTTTACGTTTCCCGATTATCAGCTCACACCAACATTGGAAGAGTACTCTCATCTGATTGATTTACCTATCACTAACCAAGATACATTCTCTGGACTGGAAGAAATTCCTAACCGAAACCCTAAACCCTGAACCCTGAACCCTAAACCCTAAATCTTAAACCCTAAACCCTGAACCCTGAACCCTAAACCCTGAACCCTGAACCCCGAACCCTGAACCCTGAATCCTGAACCCCGAACCCTGAACCCCGAACCCTGAACCCTGAACCCTGAACCAGAACCCTGAACCCCAAACCCTGAACCCTGAACCCTGAACCCCGAAACCTGAACCCCGAACCCTGAACCCTGAACCCTGAACCCCGAACCCTAAGCCCCAAACCCTCAAAAAGTCTTATAGAGAGTGAATCCCTACCAAGCTAACTTGAAAGTCCACCAAATCACTGGAGGTACCCTTTTGGAATTACTGATGTTAAACGAGCAAGTCGTGAAAATATTACTATTTCAACTGGGCACTCGTGAAACTGAGGAATAGTAAACATTTAACCTTGACCATTCTTTTAGGATGTAGTGCGGTGACTATCGGGAAAAGTTGATACACGATACTACGCTCGAATGAAATTCATCTTAAGGATATTATAGCTCTCATAAGTCAGTCAGTTTGCTGGTAATATTCTTAAGAGGGGTCAATGATTTTGAGAACCTTGTTAGAACCCATTCTACAGGTACAAAAGAAAAACCCCTAGTACATACCCTTTGGGATTGGGTAGATCCATGGCTCCATACTCGTGACGATAAACCCTTAAACCCATGTTTTCATATACTTGTGTTTGCTTCATTCATGCATTCATACATCCATAAAAACTTTCAAAAAATATATTTTATAAAAAATTTTCAAAAAAACTAAAATAAGAGGGTGTTGTAAATATCAGAAACCGCGTTATGGATTTTGGCAGAAGAAAAACCTAGAAGTACACCTTCAAAAGTCCAAGACTTGAAGACCTGAGAAAATTGGGAAGGTTGATTACCAATCCAAAAGCATTCAAAGCTAAGTACGAAGGACTTTTGTGTCTTTTTAAAGTCAACGTGGTGTAATGGGTCCTAACTACATTGTTTCAGTTCTATGATCCGGTGTACCACTGCTTTACGTTTCCCGATTATCAGCTCACACCAACATTGGAAGAGTACTCTCATCTGATTGATTTACCTATCACTAACCAAGATACATTCTCTGGACTGGAAGAAATTCCTAACCGAAACCCTAAACCCTGAAGCCTGAACCCTAAACCCTAAATCTTAAACCCTAAACCCTGAACCCTGAACCCTAAACCCTGAACCCTGAACCCCGAACCCTGAACCCTGAACCCTGAACCCCGAACCCTGAAACCCGAACCCTGAACCCTGAACCCTGAACCAGAACCCTGAACCCCGAACCCTGAACCCTGAACCCCGAACCCCGAACCCTGAACCCCGAACCCTGAACCCTGAACCCCGAACCCTGAACCCCGAACCCTGAACCCCGAACGCTGAACCCTGAACCCTGAACCCCGAACCCTAAGCCCCAAACCCTCAAAAAGTCTTATAGGGAGTGAATCCCTACCAAGCTAACTTGAAAGTCCACCAAATCACTAGAGGTACCCTTTTGGAATTACTGATGTTAAACGAGCAAGTCGTGAAAATATTACTATTTCAACTGGGCACCAGCGAAACTGAGAATTAGTAAACATTTAACCTTGCCCATTCTTTTAGGATGTAGTGCGGTGACTATCGGGAATAGTTCATACACGATACTACGCTCGAATGAAATTCATCTTAAGGATATTATAGCTCTTATGAGTCAGTCGGTTTGCTGGTAATATTCTTAAGAGGGGTCAATGATTTTGAGAACCTTGTTATAACCCGTTCTACAGGTACAAAAGAAGAACCCCTAGTACATACCCTTTGGGATTGGGTAGATCCATGGCTCCATACTCGTGACGATAAACCCTTAAACCCATGTTTTCATATACTTGTGTTTGCTTCATTCATGCATTCATACATCCATAAAAACTTTCAAAACAAATCTTTTCTCAAAAATTTTCAAAAAAACTAAAATAAGAGGGTGTTGCAAATATCAGAAACCGCGTTATGGATTTTGGCAGTAGAAAAATCCAGAAGCACACCTTCAAAAGTCCAAGACTTGAATACCTGAGAAAATTGGGAAGGTTGATTACCAATCCGAAAGCTTTCAGAGCTAAGTACGAAGGACTTTGTCTCTTTTTAAAGTCAGCGTGGTGGAATGAATCCTAACTACATTGTTTCAGTTCTATGATCCGGTGTACCACTGCTTTACGTTTCCCAATTATCAGCTCACACCAACATTGGAAGAGTACTCTCATCTAATTGATTTACCTATCACTAACCAAGATCCATTCTCTGGACTGGAAGAAATTCCTAACCAAAACCCTAAACCCTGAATTCTAAACCCTGAACCCTAAACCCTAAATCCTAAACCCTAAACCCTGAACCCTGAACCCTGAACCCTAAACCCTGAACCCTGAACCCCGAACCCTGAACCCTGAACCCTGAACCGGAACCCTAAACCCCGAACCCTGAACCCCGAACCCTGAACCCCGAACCCCGAACCCTGAACCCTGAACCCCGAACCCTAAGCCCCAAACCCTCAAAAAGTATTATAGGGAGTGAATCCCTACCAAGCTAACTTGAAAGTCCACCTAGTCACTGGAGGTACCCTTTTGGAATTACTGATGTTAAATGAGCAAGTCGTGAAAATATTACTATTTCAACTGGGTACCCGCGAAACTGAGGATTAGTAAACATTTAACCTTGACCATTCTTTTAGGATGTAGTGCGGTGACTATCGGGAATAGTTCATACACGATACTACGCTCGAATGAAATTCATCTTAAGTATATTATAGCTCTCATGAGTCAGTCGGTTTGCTGGTAAAAGTCTTAAGAGGGGTCAATGATTTTGAGAACCTTGTTAGAACCCGTTCTACAGGAACAAAAGAAGAACCCATAGTACATACCCTTTGGGATTGGGTAGATCCATGGCTCCATACTCGTGACGATAAACCCTTAAACCCATGTTTTCATATACTTGTGTTTTCTTCATTCATGCATTCATACATCCATAAAAACTTTCAAAAAAAATATTTTCTAAAAATTTTTCAAAAAAACTAAAATAAGAGGGTGTTGTAAATATCAGAAACCGCGTTATGGATTTTGGCAGAAGAAAAACCTAGAAGTACACCTTCAAAAGTCCAAGACTTGAAGACCTGAGAAAATTGGGAAGGTTGATTACCAATCCAAAAGCATTCAGAGCTAAGTACGAAGGACTTTTGTGTCTTTTTAAAGTCAACGTGGTGGAATGGGTCCTAACTACATTGTTTCAGTTCTATTATCCGGTGTACCACTGCTTTACGTTTCCCGATTATCAGCTCACACCAACATTGGAAGAGTACTCTCATCTGATTGATTTACCTATCACTAACCAAGATACATTCTCTGGACTGGAAGAAATTCCTAACCGAAACCCTAAACCCTGAACCCTGAACCCTAAACCCTAAATCTTAAACCCTAAACCCTGAACCCTAAACCCTGAACCCTGAACCCTGAACCCCGAACCCTGAACCCTGAACCCTGAACCCCGAACCCTGAAACCCGAACCCTGAACCCTGAACCCTGAACCAGAACCCTGAACCCCGAACCCTGAACCCTGAACCCCGAACCCCGAACCCTGAACCCTGAACCCCGAACCCTGAACCCTGAACCCCGAACCCCGAACCCTGAACCCCGAACCCTGAACCCCGAACCCTGAACCCTGAACCCCGAACCCTAAGCCCCAAACCCTCAAAAAGTCTTATAGGGAGTGAATCCCTACCAAGCTAACTTGAAAGTCCACCAAATCACTGGAGGTACCCTTTTGGAATTACTGATGTTAAACGAGCAAGTCGTGAAAATATTACTATTTCAACTGGGCACCAGCGAAACTGAGAATTAGTAAACATTTAACCTTGACCATTCTTTTAGGATGTAGTGCGGTGACTATCGGGAATAGTTCATACACGATACTACGCTCGAATGAAATTCATCTTAAGGATATTATAGCTCTTATGAGTCAGTCGGTTTGCTGGTAATATTCTTAAAGGGGTCAATGATTTTGAGAACCTTGTTATAACCCGTTCTACAGGTACAAAAGAAGAACCCCTAGTACATACCCTTTGGGATTGGGTAGATCCATGGCTCCATACTCGTGACGATAAACCCTTAAACCCATGTTTTCATATACTTGTGTTTGCTTCATTCATGCATTCATACATCCATAAAAACTTTCAAAACAAATCTTTTCTCAAAATTTTTCAAAAAAACTAAAATAAGAGGGTGTTGCAAATACCAGAAACCGCGTTATGGATTTTGGCAGAAGAAAAACCCAGAAGCACACCTTCAAAAGTCCAAGACTTGAAAACCTGAGAAAATTGGGAAGGTTGATTACCAATCCGAAAGCTTTCAGAGCTAATTACGAAGGACTTTGTCTCTTTTTAAAGTCAGCGTGGTGGAATGAATCCTAACTACATTGTTTCAGTTCTATGATCCGGTGTACCACTGCTTTACGTTTCCCAATTATCAGCTCACACCAACATTGGAAGAGTACTCTCATCTAATTGATTTACCTATCACTAACCAAGATCCATTCTCTGGACTGGAAGAAATTCCTAACCTAAACCCTAAACCCTGAATTCTAAACCCTGAACCCAAAACCCTAAATCCTAAACCCTAAACCCTGAACCCTGAACCCTGAACCCTGAACCCTAAACCCTGAACCCTGAACCCCGAACCCTGAACCCTGAACCCTAAACCGGAACCCTAAACCCCGAACCCTGAACCCTAAACCCCGAACCCTGAACCCCGAACCCTGAACCCTGAACCCTGAACCCCGAACCCTAAGCCCCAAACCCTCAAAAAGTATTATAGGGAGTGAATCCCTACCAAACTAACTTGAAAGTCCACCTAGTCACTAGAGGTACCCTTTTGGAATTACTGATGTTAAATGAGCAAGTCGTGAAAATATTACTATTTCAACTGGGCACCCGCGAAACTGTGGATTAGTAAACATTTAACCTTGACCATTCTTTTAGGATGTAGTGCGGTGACTATCGGGAATAGTTCATACACGATACTACGCTCGAATGAAATTCATCTTAAGTATATTATAGCTCTCATGAGTCAGTCGGTTTGCTGGTAAAAGTCTTAAGAGGGGTCAATGATTTTGAGAACCTTGTTAGAACCCGTTCTACAGGTACAAAAGAAGAACCCCTAGTACATACCCTTTGGGATTGGGTAGATCCATGGCTCCATACTCGTGACGATAAACCCTTAAACCCATGTTTTCATATACTTGTGCTTGCTTCATTCATGCATTCATACATCCATAAAAATTTTTAAAAAAAATATTTTCTAAAAATTTTTCAAAAAAACTAAAATAAGAGGGTGTTGTAAATATCAGAAACCGCGTTATGGATTTTGGCAGAAGAAAAACCTAGAAGTACACCTTCAAAAGTCCAAGACTTGAAGACCTGAGAAAATTGGGAAGGTTGATTACCAATCCAAAAGCATTCAGAGCTAAGTACGAAGGACTTTTGTGTCTTTTTAAAGTCAACGTGGTGGAATGGGTCCTAACTACATTGTTTCAGTTCTATTATCCGGTGTACCACTGCTTAACGTTTCCCGATTATCAGCTCACACCAACATTGGAAGAGTACTCTCATCTGATTGATTTACCTATCACTAACCAAGATACATTCTCTGGACTGGAAGAAATTCCTAACCGAAACCCTAAACCCTGAACCCTGAACCCTAAACCCTAAATCTTAAACCCTAAACCCTGAACCCTGAACCCTAAACCCTGAACCCTGAACCCCGAACCCTGAACCCTGAACCCTGAACCCCGAACCCTGAACCCCGAACCCTGAACCCTGAACCCTGAACCAGAACCAGAACCCTGAACCCCGAACCCTGAACCCTGAACCCCGAACCCTGAACCCTGAACCCCGAACCCTGAACCCCGAACCCTGAACCCTGAACCCCGAACCCTAAGCCCCAAACCCTCAAAAAGTCTTATAGGGAGTGAATCCCTACCAAGCTAACTTGAAAGTCCACCAAATCACTGGAGGTACCCTTTGGGAATTACTGATGTTAAACGAGCAAGTCGTGAAAATATTACTATTTCAACTGGGCACCCGTGAAACTGAGGAATAGTAAACATTTAACCTTGACCATTCTTTTAGGATGTAGTGCGGTGACTATCGGGAAAAGTTGATACACGATACTACGCTCGAATGAAATTCATCTTAAGGATATTATAGCTCTCATAAGTCAGTCGGTTTGCTGGTAATATTCTTAAGAGGGGTCAATGATTTTGAGAACCTTGTTAGAACCCATTCTACAGGTACAAAAGAAGAACCCCTAGTACATACCCTTTGGGATTGGGTAGATCCATGGCTCCATACTCGTGACGATAAACCCTTAAACCCATGTTTCCATATACTTGTGTTTGCTTCATTCATGCATTCATACATCCATAAAAACTTTCAAAAAAAATATTTTCTAAAAATTTTTCAAAAAAACTAAAATAAGAGGGTGTTGTAAATATCAGAAACCGCGTTATGGATTTTGGCAGAAGAAAAACCTAAAAGTACACCTTCAAAAGTCCAAGACTTGAAGACCTGAGAAAATTGGGAAGGTTGATTACCAATCCAAAAGCATTCAAAGCTAAGTACGAAGGACTTTTGTGTCTTTTTAAAGTCAACGTGGTGGAATGGGTCCTAACTACATTGTTTCAGTTCTATGATCCGGTGTACCACTGCTTTACGTTTCCCAATTATCAGCTCACACCAACATTGGAAGAGTACTCTCATCTGATTGATTTACCTATCACTAACCAAGATACATTCTCTGGACTGGAAGAAATTCCTAACCGAAACCCTAAACCCTGAACCTTGAACCATAAACCCTAAATCTTAAACCCTAAACCCTGAACCCTGAACCCTAAACCCTGAACCCTGAACCCCGAACCCTGAACCCTGAACCCTGAACCCCGAACCCTGAAACCCGAACCCTGAACCCTCAACCCTGAACCAGAACCCTGAACCCCGAACCCTGAACCCTGAACCCCGAACCCCGAACCCTGAACCCTGAATCCCGAACCCTGAACCCTGAACCCTGAACCCCGAACCCTGAACCCCGAACCCTGAACCCCGAACCCTGAACCCTGAACCCTGAACCCCGAACCCTAAGCCCCAAACCCTCAAAAAGTCTTATAGGGAGTGAATCCCTACCAAGCTAACTTGAAAGTCCACCAAATCACTGGAGGTACCCTTTTGGAATTACTGATGTTAAACGAGCAAGTCGTGAAAATATTACTATTTCAACTGGGCACCAGCGAAACTGAGAATTAGTAAACATTTAACCTTGACAATTCTTTTAGGATGTAGTGCGGTGACTATCGGGAATAGTTCATACACGATAGTACGCTCGAATGAAATTCATCTTAAGGATATTATAGCTCTTATGAGTCAGTCGGTTTGCTGGTAATATTCTTAAGAGGGGTCAATGATTTTGAGAACCTTGTTATAACCCGTTCTACAGGTACAAAAGAAGAACCCCTAGTACATACCCTTTGGGATTGGGTAGATCCATGGCTCCATACTCGTGACGATAAACCCTTAAACCCATGTTTTCATATACTTGTGTTTGCTTCATTCATGCATTCATACATCCATAAAAACTTTCAAAACAAATCTTTTCTCAAAAATTTTCAAAAAAACTAAAATAAGAGGGTGTTGCAAATATCAGAAACCGCGTTATGGATTTTGGCAGAAGAAAAACCCAGAAGCACACCTTCAAAAGTCCAAGACTTGAAAACCTGAGAAAATTGGGAAGGTTGATTACCAATCCGAAAGCTTTCAGAGCTAAGTACGAAGGACTTTGTCTCTTTTTAAAGTCAGCGTGGTGGAATGAATCCTAACTACATTGTTTCTGTTCTATGATCCGGTGTACCACTGCTTTACGTTTCCCAATTATCAGCTCACACCAACATTGGAAGAGTACTCTCATCTAATTGATTTACCTATCACTAACCAAGATCCATTCTCTGGACTGGAAGAAATTCCTAACCAAAACCCTAAACCCTGAATTCTAAACCCTGAACCCTAAACCCTAAATCCTAAACCCTGAACCCTGAACCCTGAACCCTAAACCCTGAACCCTGAACCCCTAACCCTGAACCCTGAACCGGAACCCTAAACCCCGAACCCTGAACCCCGAACCCTGAACCCCGAACCCTGAACCCTGAACCCTGAACCCCGAACCCTAAGCCCCAAACCCTCAAAAAGTATTATAGGGAGTGAATCCCTACCAAGTTAACTTGAAAGTCCACCTAGTCACTGGAGGTACCCTTTTGGAATTACTGATGTTAAATGAGCAAGTCGTGAAAATATTACTATTTCAACTGGGCACCCGCGAAACTGAGGATTAGTAAACATTTAACCTTGACCATTCTTTTAGGATGTAGTGCGGTGACTATCGGGAATAGTTCATACACGATACTACGCTCGAATGAAATTCATCTTAAGTATATTATAGCTCTCATGAGTCAGTCGGTTTGCTGGTAAAATTCTTAAGAGGGGTCAATGATTTTGAGAACCTTGTTAGAACCCGTTCTACAGGTACAAAAGAAGAACCCCTAGTGCATACCCTTTGGGATTGGGTAGATCCATGGCTCCATACTCGTGACGATAAACCCTTAAACCCATGTTTTCATATACTTGTGTTTGCTTCATTCATGCATTCATACATCCATAAAAACTTTCAAAAAAAATATTTTCTAAAAATTTTTCAAAAAAACTAAAATAAGAGGATGTTGTAAATATCAGAAACCGCGTTATGGATTTTGGCAGAAGAAAAACCTAGAAGTACACCTTCAAAAGTCCAAGACTTGAAGACCTGAGAAAATTGGGAAGGTTGATTACCAATCCAAAAGCATTCAGAGCTAAGTACGAAGGACTTTTGTGTCTTTTTAAAGTCAACGTGGTGGAATGGGTCCTAACTACATTGTTTCAGTTCTATTATCCGGTGTACCACTGCTTTACGTTTCCCGATTATCAGCTCACACCAACATTGGAAGGGTACTCTCATCTGATTGATTTACCTATCACTAACCAAGATACATTCTCTGGACTGGAAGAAATTCCTAACCGAAACCCTAAACCCTGAACCCTGAACCCTAAACCCTAAATCTTAAACCCTAAACCCTGAACCCTGAACCCTAAACCCTGAACCCTGAACCCCGAACCCTGAACCCTGAACCCCGAACCCTGAACCCCGAACCCTGAACCCTGAACCCTGAACCAGAACCCTGAACCCCGAACCCTGAACCCTGAACCCCGAACCCTGAACCCTGAACCCCGAACCCTGAATCCCGAACCCTGAACCCTCAACCCTGAACCCCGAACCATAAGCCCCAAACTCTCAAAAAGTCTTATAGGGAGTGAATCCCTACCAAGCTAACTTGAAAGTCCACCAAATCACTGGAGGTACCCTTTTGGAATTACTGATGTTAAACGAGCAAGTCGTGAAAATATTACTATTTCAACTGGGCACCCGTGAAACTGAGGAATAGTAAACATTTAACCTTGACCATTCTTTTAGGATGTAGTGCGGTGACTATCGGGAAAAGTTGATACACGATACTACGCTCGAATGAAATTCATCTTAAGGATATTATAGCTCTCATAAGTCAGTCGGTTTGCTGGTAATATTCTTAAGAGGGGTCAATGATTTTGAGAACCTTGTTAGAACCCATTCTACAGGTACAAAAGAAGAACCCCTAGTACATACCCTTTGGGATTGGGTAGATCCATGGCTCCATACTCGTGACGATAAACCCTTAAACCCATGTTTTCATATACTTGTGTTTGCTTCATTCATGCATTCATACATCCATAAAAACTTTCAAAAAAAATATTTTCTAAAAAGTTTTCAAAAAAACTAAAATAAGAGGGTGTTGTAAATATCAGAAACCGCGTTATGGATTTTGGCAGAAGAAAAACCTAGAAGTACACCTTCAAAAGTCCAAGACTTGAAGACCTGAGAAAATTGGAAAGGTTGATTACCAATCCAAAAGCATTCAAAGCTAAGTACGAAGGACTTTTGTGTCTTTTTAAAGTCAACGTGGTGGAATGAGTCCTAACTACATTGTTTCAGTTCTATGATCCGGTGTACCACTGCTTTACGTTTCCCAATTATCAGCTCACACCAACATTGGAAGAGTACTCTCATCTAATTGATTTACCTATCACTAACCAAGATCCATTCTCTGGACTGGAAGAAATTCCTAACCAAAACCCTAAACCCTGAATTCTAAACCCTGAACCCTAAACCCTAAATCCTAAACCCTGAACCCTGAACCCTGAACCCTAAACCCTGAACCCCGAACCCTGAACCCTGAACCCTGAACCGGAACCCTAAACCCCGAACCCTGAACCCCGAACCCTGAACCCTGAACCCTGAACCCCGAACCCTAAGCCCCAAACCCTCAAAAAGTATTATAGGGAGTGAATCCGTACCAAACTAACTTGAAAGTCCACCTAGTCACTGGAGGTACCCTTTTGGAATTACTGATGTTAAATGAGCAAGTCGTGAAAATATTACTATTTCAACTGGGCACCTGCGAAACTGAGGATTAGTAAACATTTAACCTTGACCATTCTTTTAGGATGTAGTGCGGTGACTATCGGGAATAGTTCATACACGATACTACGCTAGAATGAAATTCATGTTAAGTATATTATAGCTCTCATGAGTCAGTCGGTTTGCTAGTAAAATTCTTAAGAGGGGTCAATGATTTTGAGAACCTTGTTAGAACCCGTTCTACAGGTACAAAAGAAGAACCCCTAGTACATACCCTTTGGGATTGGGTAGATCCATGGCTCCATACTCGTGACGATAAACCCTTAAACCCATGTTTTCATATACTTGTGTTTGCTTCATTCATGCATTCATACATCCATAAAAACTTTCAAAAAAAATATTTTCTAAAAATTTTTCAAAAAAACTAAAATAAGAGGGTGTTGTAAATATCAAAAACCGCGTTATGGATTTTGGCAGAAGAAAAACCTAGAAGTACACCTTCAAAAGTCCAAGACTTGAAGACCTGAGAAAATTGGGAAGGTTGATTACCAATCCAAAAGCATTCAAAGCTAAGTACGAAGGACTTTTGTGTCTTTTTAAAGTCAACGTGGTGGAATGGGTCCTAACTACATTGTTTCAGTTCTATTATCCGGTGTACCACTGCTTTACGTTTCCCGATTATCAGCTCACACCAACATTGGAAGAGTACTCTCATCTGATTGATTTACCTATCACTAACCAAGATACATTCTCTGGACTGGAAGAAATTCCTAACCGAAACCCTAAACCCTGAACCCTGAACCCTAAACCCTAAATCTTAAACCCTAAACCCTGAACCCTGAACCCTAAACCCTGAACCCCGAACCCTGAACCCTGAACCCTGAACCCCGAACCCTGAACCCCGAACCCTGAACCTTGAACCCTGAACCAGAACCCTGAACCCCGAACCCTGAACCCTGAACCCCGAACCCTGAACCCTGAACCCCGAACCCTGAACCCCGAACCCTGAACCCTGAACCCTGAACCCCGAACCCTAAGCCCCAAACCCTCAAAAAGTCTTATAGGGAGTGAATCCCTACCAAGCTAACTTGAAAGTCCACCAAATCACTGGAGGTACCCTTTTGGAATTACTGATGTTAAACGAGCAAGTCGTGAAAATATTACTATTTCAACTGGGCACCCGTGAAACTGAGGAATAGTAAACATTTAACCTTGACCATTCTTTTAGGATGTAGTGCGGTGACTATCGGGAAAAGTTGATACACGATACTACGCTCGAATGAAATTCATCTTAAGGATATTATAGCTCTCATAAGTCAGTCGGTTTGCTGGTAATATTCTTAAGAGGGGTCAATGATTTTGAGAACCTTGTTAGAACCCATTCTACAGGTACAAAAGAAGAACCCCTAGAACATACCCTTTGGGATTGGGTAGATCCATGGCTCCATACTCGTGACGATACACCCTTAAACCCATGTTTTCATATACTTGTGTTTGCTTCATTCATGCATTCATACATCCATAAAAACTTTCAAAAAAAATATTTTCTAAAAATTTTTCAAAAAAACTAAAATAAGAGGGTGTTGTAAATATCAGAAACCGCGTTATGGATTTTGGCAGAAGAAAAACCTAGAAGTACACCTTCAAAAGTCCAAGACTTGAAGACCTGAGAAAATTGGGAAGGTTGATTACCAATCCAAAAGCATTCAAAGCTAAGTACGAAGGACTTTTGTGTCTTTTTAAAGTCAACGTGGTGGAATGGGTCCTAACTACATTGTTTCAGTTCTATGATCCGGTGTACCACTGCTTTACGTTTCCCGATTATCAGCTCACACCAACATTGGAAGAGTACTCTCATCTGATTGATTTACCTATCACTAACCAAGATACATTCTCTAGACTGGAAGAAATTCCTAACCGAAACCCTAAACCCTGAACCCTGAACCCTAAACCCTAAATCTTAAACCCTAAACCCTGAACCCTAAACCCTAAACCCTGAACCCTGAACCCCGAACCCCGAACCCTGAACCCTGAACCCCGAACCCTGAACCCCGAACCCTGAACCCTGAACCCTGAACCAGAACCCTGAACCCCGAACCCTGAACCCTGAACCCCGAACCCTGAACCCTGAACCCCGAACCCTGAACCCCGAACCCTGAACCCTGAACCCTGAACCCCAAACCCTAAGCCCCAAACCCTCAAAAAGTCTTATAGGGAGTGAATCCCTACCAAGCTAACTTGAAAGTCCACCAAATCACTGGAGGTACCCTTTTGGAATTACTGATGTTAAACGAGCAAGTCGTGAAAATATTACTATTTCAACTGGGCACCCGTGAAACTGAGGATTAGTAAACATTTAACCTTGACCATTCTTTTAGGATGTAGTGCGGTGACTATCGGGAAAAGTTGATACACGATACTACGCTCGAATGAAATTCATCTTAAGGATATTATAGCTCTCATAAGTCAGTCGGTTTGCTGGTAATATTCTTAAGAGGGGTCAATGATTTTGAGAACCTTGTTAGAACCCGTTCTACAGGTACAAAAGAAGAACCCCTAGTACATACCCTTTGGGTTTGGGTAGATCCATGGGTCCATATTCGTGACGATAAACCCTTAAACCCATGTTTTCATATACTTGTGTTTGCTTCATTCATGCATTCATACATCCATAAAAACTTTCAAAAAAAATATTTTCTCAAACTTTTTCAAAAAAACTAAAATAAGCGGGTGTTGCAAATATCATAAACCGCGTTATGGATTTTGGCAGAAGAAAAACCCAGAAGTACACCTTCAAAAGTCCAAGACTTAAAAACCTGAAAAAATTGGGAAGGTTGATTACCAATCCAAAAGCTTTCAGAGCTAAGTACGAAGGACTTTTGTCTCTTTTTAAAGTCAACGTGGTGGAATGAGTCCTAACTACATTGTTTCAGTTCTATGATATGGTGTACCACTGCTTTACGTTTCCTGATTATCAGCTCACACCAACATTGGAAGAGTACTCTCATCTGATTGATTTACCTATCATTAACCAAGATCCATTCTCTGGACTGGAAGAAATTCCTAACCTAAACCCTAAACACTGAACCCTGAACCCTAAACCCTGAACCCTAAACCCTAAATCCTAAACCCTAAACCCTGAACCCTGAACCCCGAACCCCGAACCCTGAACCCTGAACCCCAAACCCTGAACCCCGAACCCTGAACCCTGAACCCTGAACCTGAACCCTGAACCTCGAACCCTGAACCCTGAACCCCGAACCCTGAACCCTGAACCATGAACCCTGAACCCCGAACCCTAAGCTCCAAACCCTCAAAAAGTCTTATAGGGAGTGAATCCCTACCAAGCTAACTTGAAAGTCCACCAAATCACTGGAGGTACCCTTTTGGAATTACTGATGTTAAACGAGCAAGTCGTGAAAATATTACTATTTCAACTGGGCACCCGTGAAACTGAGGATTAGTAAACATTTAACCTTGACCATTCTTTTAGGATGTAGTGCGGTGACTATCGGGAATAGTTGATACACGATACTACGCTCGAATGAAATTCATCTTAAGGATATTATAGCTCTCATAAGTCAGTCGGTTTGCTGGTAATATTCTTAAGAGGGGTCAATGATTTTGAGAACCTTGTTAGAACCCGTTCTACAGGTACAAAAGAAGAACCCCTAGTACATACCCTTTGGGATTGGGTAGATCCATGGCTCCATACTCGTGACGATAAACCCTTAAACCCATGTTTTCATATACTTGTGTTTGCTTCATTCATGCATTCATACATCCATAAAAACTTTCAAAAAAAATATTTTCTAAAAATTTTTCAAAAAAACTAAAATAAGAGGGTGTTGTAAATATCAAAAACCGCGTTATGGATTTTGGCAGAAGAAAAACCTAGAAGTACACCTTCAAAAGTCCAAGACTTGAAGACCTGAGAAAATTGGGAAGGTTGATTACCAATCCAAAAGCATTCAAAGCTAAGTACGAAGGACTTTTGTGTCTTTTTAAAGTCAACGTGGTGGAATGTGTCCTAACTACATTGTTTCAGTTCTATTATCCGGTGTACCACTGCTTTACGTTTCCCGATTATCAGCTCACACCAACATTGGAAGAGTACTCTCATCTGATTGATTTACCTATCACTAACCAAGATACATTCTCTGGACTGGAAGAAATTCCTAACCGAAACCCTAAACCCTAAACCCTGAACCCTAAACCCTAAATCTTAAACCCTAAACCCTGAACCCTGAACCCTAAACCCTGAACCCCGAACCCTGAACCCTGAACCCTGAACCCCGAACCCTGAACCCCGAACCCTGAACCCTGAACCCTGAACCAGAACCCTGAACCCCGAACCCTGAACCCTGAACCCCGAACCCTGAACCCTGAACCCCGAACCCTGAACCCCGAACCCTGAACCCTGAACCCTGAACCCCGAACCCTAAGCCCCAAACCCTCAAAAAGTCTTATAGGGAGTGAATCCCTACCAAGCTAACTTGAAAGTCCACCAAATCACTGGAGGTACCCTTTTGGAATTACTGATGTTAAACGAGCAAGTCGTGAAAATATTACTATTTCAACTGGGCACCCGTGAAACTGAGGAATAGTAAACATTTAACCTTGACCATTCTTTTAGGATGTAGTGCGGTGACTATCGGGAAAAGTTGATACACGATACTACGCTCGAATGAAATTCATCTTAAGGATATTATAGCTCTCATAAGTCAGTCGGTTTGCTGGTAATATTCTTAAGAGGGGTCAATGATTTTGAGAACCTTGTTAGAACCCATTCTACAGGTACAAAAGAAGAACCCCTAGTACATACCCTTTGGGATTGGGTAGATCCATGGCTCCATACTCGTGACGATACACCCTTAAACCCATGTTTTCATATACTTGTGTTTGCTTCATTCATGCATTCATACATCCATAAAAACTTTCAAAAAAAATATTTTCTAAAAATTTTTCAAAAAAACTAAAATAAGAGGGTGTTGTAAATATCAGAAACCGCGTTATGGATTTTGGCAGAAGAAAAACCTAGAAGTACACCTTCAAAAGTCCAAGACTTGAAGACCTGAGAAAATTGGGAAGGTTGATTACCAATCCAAAAGCATTCAAAGCTAAGTACGAAGGACTTTTGTGTCTTTTTAAAGTCAACGTGGTGGAATGGGTCCTAACTACATTGTTTCAGTTCTATGATCCGGTGTACCACTGCTTTACGTTTCCCGATTATCAGCTCACACCAACATTGGAAGAGTACTCTCATCTGATTGATTTACCTATCACTAACCAAGATACATTCTCTAGACTGGAAGAAATTCCTAACCGAAACCCTAAACCCTGAACCCTGAACCCTAAACCCTAAATCTTAAACCCTAAACCCTGAACCCTAAACCCTAAACCCTGAACACTGAACCCCGAACCCCGAACCCTGAACCCTGAACCCCGAACCCTGAACCCCGAACCCTGAACCCTGAACCCTGAACCAGAACCCTGAACCCCGAACCCTGAACCCTGAACCCCGAACCCTGAACCCTGAACCCCGAACCC
The DNA here is from genome assembly GCA_022829125.1 of Lathyrus tuberosus. NCBI lineage: Eukaryota > Viridiplantae > Streptophyta > Magnoliopsida > Fabales > Fabaceae > Lathyrus > Lathyrus tuberosus. The sequence continues at coordinate 9,609,637 of JALAZF010000234.1, read as the reverse complement.
TGAACCCCGAACCCTGAACCCTGAACCCTGAACCCCAAACCCTAAGCCCCAAACCCTCAAAAAGTCTTATAGGGAGTGAATCCCTACCAAGCTAACTTGAAAGTCCACCAAATCACTGGAGGTACCCTTTTGGAATTACTGATGTTAAACGAGCAAGTCGTGAAAATATTACTATTTCAACTGGGCACCCGTGAAACTGAGGATTAGTAAACATTTAACCTTGACCATTCTTTTAGGATGTAGTGCGGTGACTATCGGGAAAAGTTGATACACGATACTACGCTCGAATGAAATTCATCTTAAGGATATTATAGCTCTCATAAGTCAGTCGGTTTGCTGGTAATATTCTTAAGAGGGGTCAATGATTTTGAGAACCTTGTTAGAACCCGTTCTACAGGTACAAAAGAAGAACCCCTAGTACATACCCTTTGGGTTTGGGTAGATCCATGGGTCCATATTCGTGACGATAAACCCTTAAACCCATGTTTTCATATACTTGTGTTTGCTTCATTCATGCATTCATACATCCATAAAAACTTTCAAAAAAAATATTTTCTCAAACTTTTTCAAAAAAACTAAAATAAGCGGGTGTTGCAAATATCATAAACCGCGTTATGGATTTTGGCAGAAGAAAAACCCAGAAGTACACCTTCAAAAGTCCAAGACTTGAAAACCTGAAAAAATTGGGAAGGTTGATTACCAATCCAAAAGCTTTCAGAGCTAAGTACGAAGGACTTTTGTCTCTTTTTAAAGTCAACGTGGTGGAATGAGTCCTAACTACATTGTTTCAGTTCTATGATCTGGTGTACCACTGCTTTACGTTTCCTGATTATCAGCTCACACCAACATTGGAAGAGTACTCTCATCTGATTGATTTACCTATCATTAACCAAGATCCATTCTCTGGACTGGAAGAAATTCCAAACCTAAACCCTAAACACTGAACCCTGAACCCTAAACCCTGAACCCTAAACCCTAAATCCTAAACCCTAAACCCTGAACCCTGAACCCCGAACCCCGAACCCTGAACCCTGAACCCCAAACCCTGAACCCCGAACCCTGAACCCTGAACCCTGAACCCTGAACCTGAACCCTGAACCTCGAACCCTGAACCCTGAACCCCGAACCCTGAACCCTGAACCATGAACCCTGAACCCCGAACCCTAAGCTCCAAACCCTCAAAAAGTCTTATAGGGAGTGAATCCCTACCAAGCTAACTTGAAAGTCCACCAAATCACTGGAGGTACCCTTTTGGAATTACAGATGTTAAACGAGCAAGTCGTGAAAATATTACTATTTCAACTGGGCACCCGTGAAACTGAGGATTAGTAAACATTTAACCTTGACCATTCTTTTAGGATGTAGTGCGGTGACTATCGGGAATAGTTGATACACGATACTACGCTCGAATGAAATTCATCTTAAGGATATTATAGCTCTCATAAGTCAGTCGGTTTGCTGGTAATATTCTTAAGAGGGGTCAATGATTTTGAGAACCTTGTTAGAACCCGTTCTACAGGTACAAAAGAAGAACCCCTAGTACATACCCTTTGGGATTGGGTAGATCCATGGGTCCATATTCGTGACGATAAACCCTTAAACCCATGTTTTCATATACTTGTGTTTGCTTCATTCATGCATTCATACATCCATAAAAACTTTCAAAAAAAATATTTTCTCAAAATTTTTCAAAAAAACTAAAATAAGAGGGTGTTGCAAATATCATAAACCGCGTTATGGATTTTGGCAGAAGAAAAACCCAGAAGTACACCTTCAAAAGTCCAAGACTTGAAAACCTGAAAAAATTGGGAAGGTTGATTACCAATCCGAAAGCTTTCAGAGCTAAGTACGAAGGACTTTTGTCTCTTTTTAAAGTCAACGTGGTGGAATGAGTCCTAACTACATTGTTTCAGTTCTATGATCTGGTGTACCACTGCTTTACGTTTCCTGATTATCAGCTCACACCAACATTGGAAGAGTACTCTCATCTGATTGATTTACCTATCATTAACCAAGATCCATTCTCTGGACTGGAAGAAATTCCTAACCTAAACCCTAAACACTGAACCCTGAACCCTAAACCCTGAACCCTAAACCCTAAATCCTAAACCCTAAACCCTGAACCCTGAACCCCGAACCCCGAACCCTGAACCCTGAACCCCAAACCCTGAACCCCGAACCCTGAACCCTGAACCCTGAACCCTGAACCTGAACCCTGAACCTCGAACCCTGAACCCTGAACCCCGAACCCTGAACCCTGAACCCTGAACCCTGAACCCCGAACCCTAAGCTTCAAACCCTAAAAAAGTCTTATAGGGAGTGAATCCCTACCAAGCTAACTTGAAAGTCCACCAAATCACTGGAGGTACCCTTTTGAAATTACTGATTTTAAACGAGCAAGTCGTGAAAATATTACTATTTCAACTGGGCACCCGCGAAACTGAGGATTAGTAAACATTTAACCTTGGCCATTCTTTTAGGATGTAGTGCGGTGACTATCGGGAATAGTTGATACACGATACTACGCTCGAATGAAATTCATCTTAAGGATATTATAGCTCTCATGAGTCAGTCGGTTTGCTGGTAATATTCTTAAGAGGGGTCAATGATTTTGAGAACCTTGTTAGAACCCGTTCTACAGGTACAAAAGAAGAACCCCTAGTACATACCCTTTGGGATTGGGTAGATCCATGGCTCCATACTCGTTACGATAAACCCTTAAACCCATGTTTTCATATACTTGTGTTTGCTTCATTCATGCATTCATACATCCATAAAAACTTTCAAAAAAAATATTTTCTCAAAATTTTTCAAAAAACTAATATAAGAGGGTGTTGCAAATATCAGAAACCGCGTTATGGATTTTGGCAGAAGAAAAACCCAGAAGTACACCTTTAAAAGTCCAAGACTTGAAGACCTGAGAAAATGGGAAGGATGATTACCAATCTTAAAGCTTTCAGAGCTAAGTACGAAGGACTTTTGTCTCTTTTTAAAGTCAACGTGGTGCAATGAGTCCTAACTACATTGTTTCAGTTCTATGATCTGGTGTACCACTGCTTTACGTCTCCCGATTATCAGCTCACACCAACATTGGAAGAGTACTCTCATCTAATTGATTTACCTATCACTAACCAAGATCCATTCTCTGGACTGGAAGAAAATCCTTACCTAAACCCTAAACCCTGAACCCTAAACCCTGAACCCTAAACCCTAAATCCTAAACCCTAAACCCTGAACCCTGAACCCTGAACCCTGAACCCTGAACCTCGAACCCTGAACCCTGAACCCGGAACCCCGAACCCTGAACCCTGAACCCCGAACCCCGAACCCTGAACCCTGAACCCCGAACCCTGAACCCTGAACCCCGAACCCTAAGCTCCAAACCCTCAAAAAGTCTTATAGGGAGTGAATCCCTACCAAGCTAACTTGAAAGTCCACCAAATCACTGGAGGTACCTTTTTGAAATTACTGATTTTAAACGAGCAAGTCGTGAAAATATTACTATTTCAACTGGGCACCCGTGAAACTGAGGATTAGTAAACATTTAACCTTGGCCATTCTTTTAGGATGTAGTGCGGTGACTATCGGGAATAGTTGATACACGATACTACGCTCGAATGAAATTCATCTTAAGGATATTATAGCTCTCATGAGTCAGTCGGTTTACTGGTAATATTCTTAAGAGGGGTCAATGATTTTGAGAACCTTGTTAGAACCCGTTCTACAGGTACAAAAGAAGAACCCCTAGTACATACCCTTTGGGATTGGGTAGATCCATGGGTCCATACTCGTGACGATAAACCCTTAAACCCATGTTTTCATATACTTGTGTTTGCTTCATTCATGCATTCATACATCCATAAAAACTTTCAAAAAAAATATTTTCTCAAAATTTTTCAAAAAAACTAAAATAAAAGGGTGTTCCAAATATCAGAAACCGCGTTATGGATTTTGGCAGAAGAAAGACCCAGAAGTACACCTTCAAAAGTCCAAGACTTGAAGACCTGAGAAAATATGGAAGGTTGATTACCAATTCGAAAGCTTTCAGAGCTAAGTACGAAGGACTTTTGTCTCTTTTTAAAGTCAACATGGTGGAATGAGTCCTAACAACATTGTTTCAGTTCTATGATTCGGTGTACCACTGCTTTACGTTTCCCGATTATCAGCTCACACCAACATTGGAAGAGTACTCTCATCTGATTGATTTACCTATCACTAACCAAGATCATTCTCTGGACTGGAAGAAATTCCTAACCTAAACCCTAAACCCTGAACCCTGAACCCTAAACCCTGAACCCTAAACCCTAAATCCTAAACCCTAAACTCTGAACCCTGAACCCTGAACCCTAAACCCTGAACCCCGAACCCTGAACCCTGAACCCTGAACCCCGAACCCTGAACCCTGAACCCTAAACCGGAACCCTGAACCCCGAACCCTGAACCCTGAACCCCGAACCCTGAACCCTGAACCCCGAACCCTGAACCCCGAACCCTGAACCCTGAACCCCGAACCCTAAGCCCCAAACCCTCAAAAAGTCTTATAGGGAGTGAATCCCTACCAAGCTAACTTGAAAGTCCACCAAATCACAGGAGGTAACCTTTTGGAATTACTGATGTTAAACGAGCAAGTCGTGAAAATTTTACTCTTTCAAATGGGCACCCGTGAAACTGAGGATTAGTAAATATTTAACCTTGACCATTCTTTTAGGATGTAGTGCGGTGACTATCGGGAATAGTTGATACACGATACTACGCTCAAATGAAATTTATCTTAAGGATATTATAGTTCTCATGAGTCAGTCGGTTTGCTGGTAATATTCTTAAGAGGGGTCAATGATTTTGAGAACCTTGTTAGAACCCGTTCTACAGGTACAAAAGAAGAACCCCTAGTACATACCCTTTGGGATTGGGTAGATCCATGGCTCCATACTCGTTACGATAAACCCTTAAACCCATGTTTTCATATACTTGTGTTTGCTTCATTCATGCATTCATACATCCATAAAAACTTTCAAAAAAAATATTTTCTCAAAATTTTTCAAAAAACTAATATAAGAGGGTGTTGCAAATATCAGAAACCGCGTTATGGATTTTGGCAGAAGAAAAACCCAGAAGTACACCTTTAAAAGTCCAAGACTTGAAGACCTGAGAAAATGGGAAGGATGATTACCAATCTTAAAGCTTTCAGAGCTAAGTACGAAGGACTTTTGTCTCTTTTTAAAGTCAACGTGGTGCAATGAGTCCTAACTACATTGTTTCAGTTCTATGATCTGGTGTACCACTGCTTTACGTCTCCCGATTATCAGCTCACACCAACATTGGAAGAGTACTCTCATCTAATTGATTTACCTATCACTAACCAAGATCCATTCTCTGGACTGGAAGAAAATCCTTACCTAAACCCTAAACCCTGAACCCTAAACCCTAAACCCTAAACCCTAAATCCTAAACCCTAAACCCTGAACCCTGAACCCTAAACCCTGAACCCTGAACCTCGAACCCTGAACCCTGAACCCTGAACCCCGAACCCTGAACCCTGAACCCCGAACCCCGAACCCTGAACCCTGAACCCCGAACCCTGAACCCTGAACCCCGAACCCTAAGCTCCAAACCCTCAAAAAGTCTTATAGGGAGTGAATCCCTACCAAGCTAACTTGAAAGTCCACCAAATCACTGGAGGTACCCTTTTGGAATTACTGATGTTAAACGAGCAAGTCGAGAAAATATTACTATTTCAACTGGGCACCCGTGAAACTGAGGATTAGTAAACATTTAACCTTGACCATTCTTTTAGCATGTAGTGCGGGGACTATCGGGAATAGTTGATACACGATACTACGCTCGAATGAAATTCATCTTAAGGATATTATAGCTCTCATGAGTCAGTCGGTTTGCTGGTAATATTCTTAAGAGGGGTCAATGATTTTGAGAACCTTGTTAGAACCCGTTCTACAGGTACAAAAGAAGAACCCCTAGTACATACCCTTTGGGATTGGGTAGATCCATGGCTCCATACTCGTGACGATAAACCCTTAAACCCATGTTTTCATATACTTGTGTTTGCTTCATTCATGCATTCATACATCCATAAAAACTTTCAAAAAAAATATTTTCTCAAAATTTTTCAAAAAAACTAAAATAAGAGGGTGTTGCAAATATCAGAAACCGCGTTATGGATTTTGGCAGAAGAAAGACCCAGAAGTACACCTTCAAAAGTCCAAGACTTGAAGACCTGAGAAAATTGGGAAGGTTGATTACCAATCCGAAAGCTTTCAGGGCTAAGTACGAAGGAATTTTGTGTCTTTTTAAAGTCAACGTGGTGGAATGGGTCCTAACTACATTGTTTCAGTTCTATGATCCGGTGTACCACTGCTTTACGTTTCCCGATTATCAGCTCACACCAACATTGGAAGAGTACTCTCATCTGATTGATTTACCTATCACTAACCAAGATACATTCTCTGGACTGGAAGAAATTCCTAACCGAAACCCTAAACCCTGAACCCTAAACCCTAAATCCTAAACCCTAAACCCTGAACCCTGAACCCTAAACCCTGAACCCTGAACCCCGAACCCTGAACCCCGAACCCTGAACCCCGAACCCTGAACCCTGAACCCTGAACCCCGAACCCTAAGCCCCAAACCCTCAAAAAGTCTTATAGGGAGTGAATCCCTACCAAGCTAACTTGAAAGTCCACTAAATCACTGGAGGTACCCTTTTGGAATTACTGATGTTAAACGAGCAAGTCGTGAAAATATTACTATTTCAACTGGGCACCCGTGAAACTGAGGATTAGTAAACATTTAACCTTGACAATTCTTTTAGCATGTAGTGCGGTGACTATCGAGAATAGTTAAGACACGATACTACGCTCGAATGAAATTCATCTTAACGATATTATAGCTCTTATGAGTCAGTCGGTTTGCTGGTAATATTCTTAAGAGGGGTCAATGATTTTGAGAACCTTGTTAGAACCCGTTCTACAGGTACAAAACAAGAACCCCTAGTACATACCCTTTGGGATTGGGTAGATCCATGGGTCCATACTCGTGACGATAAACCGTTAAACCCATGTTTTCATATACTTGTGTTTGCTTCATTCATGCATTCATACATCCATAAAAACTTTCAAAAAAAATATTTTCTCAAAATTTTTCAAAAAAACTAAAATAAGAGGGTGTTGCAAATATCAGAAACCGCGTTATGGATTTTGGCAGAAGAAAGACCCAGAAGTACACCTTCAAAAGTCCAAGACTTGAAGACCTGAGAAAATTGGGAAGGTTGATTACCAATCCGAAAGCTTTCAGGGCTAAGTACGAAGGACTTTTGTGTCTTTTTAAAGTCAACGTGGTGGAATGGGTCCTAACTACATTGTTTCAGTTCTATGATCCGGTGTACCACTGCTTTACGTTTCCCGATTATCAGCTCACACCAACATTGGAAGAGTACTCTCATCTAATTGATTTACCTATCACTAACCAAGATACATTCTCTGGACTGGAAGAAATTCCTAACTGAAACCCTAAACCCTGAACCCTAAACCCTAAATCCTAAACCCTAAACCCTAAACCCTGAACCCTAAACCCTGAACCCTGAACCCCGAACCCTGAACCCCGAACCCTGAACCCCGAACCCTGAACCCTGAACCCTAAACCCCGAACCGTAAGCCCCAAACCCTCAAAAAGTCTTATAGGGAGTGAATCCCTACCAAGCTAACTTGAATGTCCACTAAATCACTGGAGGTACCCTTTTGGAATTACTGATGTTAAACGAGCAAGTCGTGAAAATATTACTATTTCAACTGGGCACCCGTGAAACTGAGGATTAGTAAACATTTAACCTTGACAATTCTTTTAGCATGTAGTGCAGTGACTATCGAGAATAGTTAATACACGATACTACGCTCGAATGAAATTCATCTTAAGGATATTATAGCTCTTATGAGTCAGTCGGTTTGCTGGTAATATTCTTAAGAGGGGTCAATGATTTTGAGAACCTTGTTAGAACCCGTTCTACAGGTACAAAAGAAGAACCCCTAGTACATACCCTTTGGGATTGGGTAGATCCATGGGTCCATACTCGTGACGATAAACCGTTAAACCCATGTTTTCATATACTTGTGTTTGCTTCATTCATGCATTCATACATCCATAAAAACTTTCAAAAAAAATATTTTCTCAAAAATTTTCAAAAAAACTAAAATAAAAGGGTGTTCCAAATATCAGAAACCGCGTTATGGATTTTGGCAGAAGAAAGACCCAGAAGTACACCTTCAAAAGTCCAAGACTTGAAGACCTGAGAAAATATGGAAGGTTGATTACCAATCCGAAAGCTTTCAGAGCTAAGTACGAAGGACTTTGTCTCTTTTTAAAGTCAACATGGTGGAATGAGTCCTAACTACATTGTTTCAGTTCTATGATTCGGTGTACCACTGCTTTACGTTTCCCGATTATCAGCTCACACCAACATTGGAAGAGTACTCTCATCTGATTGATTTACCTATCACTAACCAAGATCATTCTCTGGACTGGAAGAAATTCCTAACCTAAACCCTAAACCCTGAACCCTGAACCCTAAACCCTGAACCCTAAACCCTAAATCCTAAACCGTAAACTCTGAACCCTGAACCCTGAACCCTGAACCCTAAACCCTGAACCCCGAACCCTGAACCCTGAACCCTGAACCCCGAACCCTGAACCCCGAACCCTGAACCCTGAACCCTGAACCGGAACCCTGAACCCCAAACCCTGAACCCTGAACCCCGAACCCTGAACCCTGAACCCCGAACCCTGAACCCTGAACCCCGAACCCTAAGCCCCAAACCCTCAAAAAGTCTTATAGGGAGTGAATCCCTACCAAGCTAACTTGAAAGTCCACCAAACTACAGGAGGTAACCTTTTGGAATTACTGATGTTAAACGAGCAAGTCGTGAAAATTTTACTCTTTCAAATGGGCACCCGTGAAACTGAGGATTAGTAAATATTTAACCTTGACCATTCTTTTAGGATGTAGTGCGGTGACTATCGGGAATAGTTGATACACGATACTACGCTCGAATGAAATTCATCTTAAGGATATTATAGCTCTCATGAGTCAGTCGGTTTGCTGGTAATATTCTTAAGAGGGGTCAATGATTTTGAGAACCTTGTTAGAACCCGTTCTACAGGTACAAAAGAAGAACCCCTAGTACATACCCTTTGGGATTGGGTAGATCCATGGGTCCATACTCGTGACGATAAACCGTTAAACCCATGTTTTCATATACTTGTGTTTGCTTCATTCATGCATTCATACATCCATAAAAACTTTCAAAAAAAATATTTTCTCAAAATTTTTCAAAAAAACTAAAATAATAGGGTGTTGCAAATATCAGAAACCGCGTTATGGATTTTGGCAGAAGAAAGACCCAGAAGTACACCTTCAAAAGTCCAAGACTTGAAGACCTGAGAAAATTGGGAAGGTTGATTACCAATCCGAAAGCTTTCAGGGATAAGTACGAAGGACTTTTGTGTCTTTTTAAAGTCAACGTGGTGGAATGGGTCCTAACTACATTGTTTCAGTTCTATGATCCGGTGTACCACTGCTTTACGTTTCCCGATTATCAGCTCACACCAACATTGGAAGAGTACTCTCATCTAATTGATTTACCTATCACTAACCAAGATACATTCTCTGGACTGGAAGAAATTCCTAACCGAAACCCTAAACCCTGAACCCTAAACCCTAAATCCTAAACCCTAAACCCTAAACCCTGAACCCTAAACCCTGAACCCTGAACCCCGAACCATGAACCCCGAACCCTGAACCCCGAACCCTGAACCCTGAACCCTAAACCCCGAACCCTAAGCCCCAAACCCTCAAAAAGTCTTATAGGGAGTGAATCCCTACCAAGCTAACTTGAATGTCCACTAAATCACTGGAGGTACCCTTTTGGAATTACTGATGTTAAACGAGCAAGTCGTGAAAATATTACTATTTCAACTGGGCACCCGTGAAACTGAGGATTAGTAAACATTTAACCTTGACAATTCTTTTAGCATGTAGTGCAGTGACTATCGAGAATAGTTAATACACGATACTACGCTCGAATGAAATTCATCTTAAGGATATTATAGCTCTTATGAGTCAGTCGGTTTGCTGGTAATATTCTTAAGAGGGGTCAATGATTTTGAGAACCTTGTTAGAACCCGTTCTACAGGTACAAAAGAAGAACCCCTAGTACATACCCTTTGGGATTGGGTAGATCCATGGGTCCATACTCGTGACGATAAACCGTTAAACCCATGTTTTCATATACTTGTGTTTGCTTCATTCATGCATTCATACATCCATAAAAACTTTCAAAAAAAATATTTTCTCAAAATTTTTCAAAAAAACTAAAATAAAAGGGTGTTCGAAATATCAGAAACCGCGTTATGGATTTTGGCAGAAGAAAGACCCAGAAGTACACCTTCAAAAGTCCAAGACTTGAAGACCTGAGAAAATATGGAAGGTTGATTACCAATCCGAAAGCTTTCAGAGCTAAGTACGAAGGACTTTGTCTCTTTTTAAAGTCAACATGGTGGAATGAGTCCTAACTACATTGTTTCAGTTCTATGATTCGGTGTACCACTGCTTTACGTTTCCCGATTATCAGCTCACACCAACATTGGAAGAGTACTCTCATCTGATTGATTTACCTATCACTAACCAAGATCATTCTCTGGACTGGAAGAAATTCCTAACCTAAACCCTAAACCCTGAACCCTGAACCCTAAACCCTGAACCCTAAACCCTAAATCCTAAACCCTAAACTCTGAACCCTGAACCCTGAACCCTGAACCCTAAACCCTGAACCCCGAACCCTGAACCCTGAACCCTGATCCCCGAACCCTGAACCCCGAACCCTGAACCCTGAACCCTGAACCGGAACCCTGAACCCCGAACCCTGAACCCTGAACCCCGAACCCTGAACCCCGAACCCTGAACCCCGAACCCTGAACCCTGAACCCCGAACCCTAAGCCCCAAACCCTCAAAAAGTCTTATAGGGAGTGAATCCCTACCAAGCTAACTTGAAAGTCCACCAAATCACAGGAGGTAACCTTTTGGAATTACTGATGTTAAACGAGCAAGTCGTGAAAATTTTACTCTTTCAAATGGGCACCCGTGAAACTGAGGATTAGTAAATATTTAACCTTGACCATTCTTTTAGGATGTAGTGCGGTGACTATCGGGAATAGTTGATACACGATACTACGCTCGAATGAAATTCATCTTAAGGATATTATAGCTCTCATGAGTCAGTCGGTTTGCTGGTAATATTCTTAAGAGGGGTCAATGATTTTGAGAACCTTGTTAGAACCCGTTCTACAGGTACAAAAGAAGAACCCCTAGTACATACCCTTTGGGATTGGGTAGATCCATGGCTCCATACTCGTTACGATAAACCCTTAAACCCATGTTTTCATATACTTGTGTTTGCTTCATTCATGCATTCATACATCCATAAAAACTTTCAAAAAAAATATTTTCTCAAAATTTTTCAAAAAACTAATATAAGAGGGTGTTGCAAATATCAGAAACCGCGTTATGGATTTTGGCAGAAGAAAAACCCAGAAGTACACCTTCAAAAGTCCAAGACTTGAAGACCTGAGAAAATGGGAAGGATGATTACCAATCTTAAAGCTTTCAGAGCTAAGTACGAAGGACTTTTGTCTCTTTTTAAAGTCAACGTGGTGCAATGAGTCCTAACTACATTGTTTCAGTTCTATGATCTGGTGTACCACTGCTTTACGTTTCCCGATTATCAGCTCACACCAACATTGGAAGAGTACTCTCATCTGATTGATTTACCTATCACTAACCAAGATCCATTCTCTGGACTGGAAGAAAATCCTTACCTAAACCCTAAACCCTGAACCCTAAACCCTGAACCCTAAACCCTAAATCCTAAACCCTAAACCCTGAACCCTAAACCCTGAACCCTGAACCTCGAACCCTGAACCCTGAACCCTGAACCCTGAACTGGAACCCTGAACCCTGAACCCTGAACCCCGAACCCCGAACCCTGAACCCTGAACCCCGAACCCTGAACCCCGAACCCTGAACCTTGAACACCGAACCCTAAGCCCCAAACCCTCAAAAAGTCTTATAGGGAGTGAATCCCTACCAAGCTAAGTTGAAAGTCCACCAAATCACTGGAGGTACCCTTTTGGAATTACTGATGTTAAACGAGCAAGTCGAGAAAATATTACTATTTCAACTGGGCACCCGTGAAACTGAGGATTAGTAAACATTTAACCTTGACCATTCTTTTAGCATGTAGTGCGGTGACTATCGGGAATAGTTGATACACGATACTACGCTCGAATGAAATTCATCTTAAGGATATTATAGCTCTCATGAGTCAGTCGGTTTGCTGGTAATATTCTTAAGAGGGGTCAATGATTTTGAGAACCTTGTTAGAACCCGTTCTACAGGTACAAAAGAAGAACCCCTAGTACATACCCTTTGGGATTGGGTAGATCCATGGCTCCATACTCGTGACGATAAACCCTTAAACCCATGTTTTCATATACTTGTGTTTGCTTCATTCATGCATTCATACATCCATAAAAACTTTCAAAAAAAATATTTTCTCAAAATTTTTCAAAAAAACTAAAATAAGAGGGTGTTGCAAATATCAGAAACCGCGTTATGGATTTTGGCAGAAGAAAGACCCAGAAGTACACCTTCAAAAGTCCAAGACTTGAAGACCTGAGAAAATTGGGAAGGTTGATTACCAATCCGAAAGCTTTCAGGGCTAAGTACGAATGACTTTTGTGTCTTTTTAAAGTCAACGTGGTGGAATGGGTCCTAACTACATTGTTTCAGTTCTATGATCCGGTGTACCACTGCTTTACGTTTCCCGATTATCAGCTCACACCAACATTGGAAGAGTACTCTCATCTAATTGATTTACCTATCACTAACCAAGATACATTCTCTGGACTAGAAGAAATTCCTAACCGAAACCCTAAACCCTGAACCCTAAACCCTGAACCCTAAACCCTAAACCCTAAATCCTAAACCCTAAACCCTGAACCCTGAACCCTAAATCCTGAACCCTGAACCCCGAACCCTGAACCCCGAACCCTGAACCCCGAACCCTGAACCCCGAACCCTGAACCCTGAACCCTGAACCCCGAACCCTAAGCCCCAAACCCTCAAAAAGTCTTATAGGGAGTGAATCCCTACCAAGCTAACTTGAAAGTCCACTAAATCACTGGAGGTACCCTTTTGGAATTACTGATGTTAAACGAGCAAGTCGTGAAAATATTACTATTTCAACTGGGCACCCGTGAAACTGAGGATTAGTAAACATTTAACCTTGACAATTCTTTTAGCATGTAGTGCAGTGACTATCGAGAATAGTTAATACACGATACTACGCTCGAATGAAATTCATCTTAAGGATATTATAGCTCTTATGAGTCAGTCGGTTTGCTGGTAATATTCTTAAGAGGGGTCAATGATTTTGAGAACCTTGTTAGAACCCGTTCTACAGGTACAAAAGAAGAACCCCTAGTACATACCCTTTGGGATTGGGTAGATCCATGGGTCCATACTCGTGACGATAAACCGTTAAACCCATGTTTTCATATACTTGTGTTTGCTTCATTCATGCATTCATACATCCATAAAAACTTTCAAAAAAAATATTTTCTCAAAATTTTTCAAAAAAACTAAAATAAAAGGGTGTTCCAAATATCAGAAACCGCGTTATGGATTTTGGCAGAAGAAAGACCCAGAAGTACACCTTCAAAAGTCCAAGACTTGAAGACCTGAGAAAATATGGAAGGTTGATTACCAATCCGAAAGCTTTCAGAGCTAAGTACGAAGGACTTTGTCTCTTTTTAAAGTCAACATGGTGGAATGAGTCCTAACTACATTGTTTCAGTTCTATGATTCGGTGTACCACTGCTTTACGTTTCCCGATTATCAGCTCACACCAACATTGGAAGAGTACTCTCATCTGATTGATTTACCTATCACTAACCAAGATCATTCTCTGGACTGGAAGAAATTCCTAACCTAAACCCTAAACCCTGAACCCTGAACCCTAAACCCTGAACCCTAAACCCTAAATCCTAAACCCTAAACTCTGAACCCTGAACCCTGAACCCTAAACCCTGAACCCCGAACCCTGAACCCTGAACCCTGATCCCCGAACCCTGAACCCCGAACCCTGAACCCTGAACCCTGAACCGGAACCCTGAACCCCGAACCCTGAACCCTGAACCCCGAACCCTGAACCCTGAACCCCGAACCCTGAACCCCGAACCCTGAACCCTGAACCCCGAACCCTAAGCCCCAAACCCTCAAAAAGTCTTATAGGGAGTGAATCCCTACCAAGCTAACTTGAAAGTCCACCAAATCACAGGAGGTAACCTTTTGGAATTACTGATGTTAAACGAGCAAGTCGTGAAAATTTTACTCTTTCAAATGGGCACCCGTGAAACTGAGGATTAGTAAATATTTAACCTTGACCATTCTTTTAGGACGTAGTGCGGTGACTATCGGGAATAGTTGATACACGATACTACGCTCGAATGAAATTCATCTTAAGGATATTATAGCTCTCATGAGTCAGTCGGTTTGCTGGTAATATTCTTAAGAGGGGTCAATGATTTTGAGAACCTTGTTAGAACCCGTTCTACAGGTACAAAAGAAGAACCCCTAGTACATACCCTTTGGGATTGGGTAGATCCATGGCTCCATACTCGTTACGATAAACCCTTAAACCCATGTTTTCATATACTTGTGTTTGCTTCATTCATGCATTCATACATCCATAAAAACTTTCAAAAAAAATATTTTCTCAAAATTTTTCAAAAAACTAATATAAGTGGGTGTTGCAAATATCAGAAACCGCGTTATGGATTTTGGCAGAAGAAAAACCCAGAAGTACACCTTCAAAAGTCCAAGACTTGAAGACCTGAGAAAATGGGAAGGATGATTACCAATCTTAAAGCTTTCAGAGCTAAGTACGAAGGACTTTTGTCTCTTTTTAAAGTCAACGTGGTGCAATGAGTCCTAACTACATTGTTTCAGTTCTATGATCTGGTGTACCACTGCTTTACGTTTCCCGATTATCAGCTCACACCAACATTGGAAGAGTACTCTCATCTGATTGATTTACCTATCACTAACCAAGATCCATTCTCTGGACTGGAAAAAAATCCTTACCTAAACCCTAAACCCTGAACCCTAAACCCTGAACCCTAAACCCTAAATCCTAAACCCTAAACCCTGAACCCTAAACCCTGAACCCTGAACCTCGAACCCTGAACCCTGAACCCTGAACCCTGAACTGGAACCCTGAACCCTGAACCCTGAACCCTGAACCCCGAACCCCGAACCCTGAACCCTGAACCCCGAACCCTGAACCCCGAACCCTGAACCCTGAACACCGAACCCTAAGCCCCAAACCCTCAAAAAGTCTTATAGGGAGTGAATCCCTACCAAGCTAAGTTGAAAGTCCACCAAATCACTGGAGGTACCCTTTTGGAATTACTGATGTTAAACGAGCAAGTCGAGAAAATATTACTATTTCAACTGGGCACCCGTGAAACTAAGGATTAGTAAACATTTAACCTTGACCATTCTTTTAGCATGTAGTGCGGTGACTATCGGGAATAGTTGATACACGATACTACGCTCGAATGAAATTCATCTTAAGGATATTATAGCTCTCATGAGTCAGTCGGTTTGCTGGTAATATTCTTAAGAGGGGTCAATGATTTTGAGAACCTTGTTAGAACCCGTTCTACAGGTACAAAAGAAGAACCCCTAGTACATACCCTTTGGGATTGGGTAGATCCATGGCTCCATACTCGTGACGATAAACCCTTAAACCCATGTTTTCATATACTTGTGTTTGCTTCATTCATGCATTCATACATCCATAAAAACTTTCAAAAAAAATATTTTCTCAAAATTTTTCAAAAAAACTAAAATAAGAGGGTGTTGCAAATATCAGAAACCGCGTTATGGATTTTGGCAGAAGAAAGACCCAGAAGTACACCTTCAAAAGTCCAAGACTTGAAGACCTGAGAAAATTGGGAAGGTTGATTACCAATCCGAAAGCTTTCAGGGCTAAGTACGAATGACTTTTGTGTCTTTTTAAAGTCAACGTGGTGGAATGGGTCCTAACTACATTGTTTCAGTTCTATGATCCGGTGTACCACTGCTTTACGTTTCCCGATTATCAGCTCACACCAACATTGGAAGAGTACTCTCATCTAATTGATTTACCTATCACTAACCAAGATACATTCTCTGGACTAGAAGAAATTCCTAACCGAAACCCTAAACCCTGAACCCTAAACCCTGAACCCTAAACCCTAAACCCTAAATCCTAAACCCTAAACCCTGAACCCTGAACCCTAAACCCTGAACCCTGAACCCCGAACCCTGAACCCCGAACCCTGAACCCCGAACCCTGAACCCCGAACCCTGAACCCTGAACCCTGAACCCCGAACCCTAAGCCCCAAACCCTCAAAAAGTCTTATAGGGAGTGAATCCCTACCAAGCTAACTTGAAAGTCCACTAAATCACTGGAGGTACCCTTTTGGAATTACTGATGTTAAACGAGCAAGTCGTGAAAATATTACTATTTCAACTGGGCACCCGTGAAACTGAGGATTAGTAAACATTTAACCTTGACAATTCTTTTAGCATGTAGTGCAGTGACTATCGAGAATAGTTAATACACGATACTACGCTCGAATGAAATTCATCTTAAGGATATTATAGCTCTTATGAGTCAGTCGGTTTGCTGGTAATATTCTTAAGAGGGGTCAATGATTTTGAGAACCTTGTTAGAACCCGTTCTACAGGTACAAAAGAAGAACCCCTAGTACATACCCTTTGGGATTGGGTAGATCCATGGGTCCATACTCGTGACGATAAACCGTTAAACCCATGTTTTCATATACTTGTGTTTGCTTCATTCATGCATTCATACATCCATAAAAACTTTCAAAAAAAATATTTTCTCAAAATTTTTCAAAAAAACTAAAATAAAAGGGTGTTCCAAATATCAGAAACCGCGTTATGGATTTTGGCAGAAGAAAGACCCAGAAGTACACCTTCAAAAGTCCAAGACTTGAAGACCTGAGAAAATATGGAAGGTTGATTACCAATCCGAAAGCTTTCAGAGCTAAGTACGAAGGACTTTGTCTCTTTTTAAAGTCAACATGGTGGAATGAGTCCTAACTACATTGTTTCAGTTCTATGATTCGGTGTACCACTGCTTTACGTTTCCCGATTATCAGCTCACACCAACATTGGAAGAGTACTCTCATCTGATTGATTTACCTATCACTAACCAAGATCATTCTCTGGACTGGAAGAAATTCCTAACCTAAACCCTAAACCCTGAACCCTGAACCCTAAACCCTGAACCCTAAACCCTAAATCCTAAACCCTAAACTCTGAACCCTGAACCCTGAACCCTAAACCCTGAACCCCGAACCCTGAACCCTGAACCCTGATCCCCGAACCCTGAACCCCGAACCCTGAACCCTGAACCCTGAACCGGAACCCTGAACCCCGAACCCTGAACCCTGAACCTCGAACCCTGAACCCTGAACCCCGAACCCTGAACCCCGAACCCTGAACCCTGAACCCCGAACCCTAAGCCCCAAACCCTCAAAAAGTCTTATAGGGAGTGAATCCCTACCAAGCTAACTTGAAAGTCCACCAAATCACAGGAGGTAACCTTTTGGAATTACTGATGTTAAACGAGCAAGTCGTGAAAATTTTACTCTTTCAAATGGGCACCCGTGAAACTGAGGATTAGTAAATATTTAACCTTGACCATTCTTTTAGGATGTAGTGCGGTGACTATCGGGAATAGTTGATACACGATACTACGCTCGAATGAAATTCATCTTAAGGATATTATAGCTCTCATGAGTCAGTCGGTTTGCTGGTAATATTCTTAAGAGGGGTCAATGATTTTGAGAACCTTGTTAGAACCCGTTCTACAGGTACAAAAGAAGAACCCCTAGTACATACCCTTTGGGATTGGGTAGATCCATGGCTCCATACTCGTTACGATAAACCCTTAAACCCATGTTTTCATATACTTGTGTTTGCTTCATTCATGCATTCATACATCCATAAAAACTTTCAAAAAAAATATTTTCTCAAAATTTTTCAAAAAACTAATATAAAAGGGTGTTGCAAATATCAGAAACCGCGTTATGGATTTTGGCAGAAGAAAAACCCAGAAGTACACCTTCAAAAGTCCAAGACTTGAAGACCTGAGAAAATGGGAAGGATGATTACCAATCTTAAAGCTTTCAGAGCTAAGTACGAAGGACTTTTGTCTCTTTTTAAAGTCAACGTGGTGCAATGAGTCCTAACTACATTGTTTCAGTTCTATGATCTGGTGTACCACTGCTTTACGTTTCCCGATTATCAGCTCACACCAACATTGGAAGAGTACTCTCATCTGATTGATTTACCTATCACTAACCAAGATCCATTCTCTGGACTGGAAAAAAATCCTTACCTAAACCCTAAACCCTGAACCCTAAACCCTGAACCCTAAACCCTAAATCCTAAACCCTAAACCCTGAACCCTAAACCCTGAACCCTGAACCTCGAACCCTGAACCCTGAACCCTGAACCCTGAACTGGAACCCTGAACCCTGAACCCTGAACCCTGAACCCCGAACCCCGAACCCTGAACCCTGAACCCCGAACCCTGAACCCCGAACCCTGAACCCTGAACACCGAACCCTAAGCCCCAAACCCTCAAAAAGTCTTATAGGGAGTGAATCCCTACCAAGCTAAGTTGAAAGTCCACCAAATCACTGGAGGTACCCTTTTGGAATTACTGATGTTAAACGAGCAAGTCGAGAAAATATTACTATTTCAACTGGGCACCCGTGAAACTGAGGATTAGTAAACATTTAACCTTGACCATTCTTTTAGCATGTAGTGCGGTGACTATCGGGAATAGTTGATACACGATACTACGCTCGAATGAAATTCATCTTAAGGATATTATAGCTCTCATGAGTCAGTCGGTTTGCTGGTAATATTCTTAAGAAGGGTCAATGATTTTGAGAACCTTGTTAGAACCCGTTCTACAGGTACAAAAGAAGAACCCCTAGTACATACCCTTTGGGATTGGGTAGATCCATGGCTCCATACTCGTGACGATAAACCCTTAAACCCATGTTTTCATATACTTGTGTTTGCTTCATTCATGCATTCATACATCCATAAAAACTTTCAAAAAAAATATTTTCTCAAAATTTTTCAAAAAAACTAAAATAAGAGGGTGTTGCAAATATCAGAAACCGCGTTATGGATTTTGGCAGAAGAAAGACCCAGAAGTACACCTTCAAAAGTCCAAGACTTGAAGACCTGAGAAAATTGGGAAGGTTGATTACCAATCCGAAAGCTTTCAGGGCTAAGTACGAATGACTTTTGTGTCTTTTTAAAGTCAACGTGGTGGAATGGGTCCTAACTACATTGTTTCAGTTCTATGATCCGGTGTACCACTGCTTTACGTTTCCCGATTATCAGCTCACACCAACATTGGAAGAGTACTCTCATCTAATTGATTTACCTATCACTAACCAAGATACATTCTCTGGACTAGAAGAAATTCCTAACCGAAACCCTAAACCCTGAACCCTAAACCCTGAACCCTAAACCCTAAACCCTAAATCCTAAACCCTAAACCCTGAACCCTGAACCCTAAACCCTGAACCCTGAACCCCGAACCCTGAACCCCGAACCCTGAACCCCGAACCCTGAACCCCGAACCCTGAACCCTGAACCCTGAACCCCGAACCCTAAGCCCCAAACCCTCAAAAAGTCTTATAGGGAGTGAATCCCTACCAAGCTAACTTGAAAGTCCACTAAATCACTGGAGGTACCCTTTTGGAATTACTGATGTTAAACGAGCAAGTCGTGAAAATATTACTATTTCAACTGGGCACCCGTGAAACTGAGGATTAGTAAACATTTAACCTTGACAATTCTTTTAGCATGTAGTGCAGTGACTATCGAGAATAGTTAATACACGATACTACGCTCGAATGAAATTCATCTTAAGGATATTATAGCTCTTATGAGTCAGTCGGTTTGCTGGTAATATTCTTAAGAGGGGTCAATGATTTTGAGAACCTTGTTAGAACCCGTTCTACAGGTACAAAAGAAGAACCCCTAGTACATACCCTTTGGGATTGGGTAGATCCATGGGTCCATACTCGTGACGATAAACCGTTAAACCCATGTTTTCATATACTTGTGTTTGCTTCATTCATGCATTCATACATCCATAAAAACTTTCAAAAAAAATATTTTCTCAAAATTTTTCAAAAAAACTAAAATAAAAGGGTGTTCCAAATATCAGAAACCGCGTTATGGATTTTGGCAGAAGAAAGACCCAGAAGTACACCTTCAAAAGTCCAAGACTTGAAGACCTGAGAAAATATGGAAGGTTGATCACCAATCCGAAAGCTTTCAGAGCTAAGTACGAAGGACTTTGTCTCTTTTTAAAGTCAACATGGTGGAATGAGTCCTAACTACATTGTTTCAGTTCTATGATTCGGTGTACCACTGCTTTACGTTTCCCGATTATCAGCTCACACCAACATTGGAAGAGTACTCTCATCTGATTGATTTACCTATCACTAACCAAGATCATTCTCTGGACTGGAAGAAATTCCTAACCTAAACCCTAAACCCTGAACCCTGAACCCTAAACCCTGAACCCTAAACCCTAAATCCTAAACCCTAAACTCTGAACCCTGAACCCTGAACCCTGAACCCTAAACCCTGAACCCCGAACCCTGAACCCTGAACCCTGAACCCTGAACCCCAAACCCTGAACCCTGAACCCTGAACCGGAACCCTGAACCCCGAACCCTGAACCCTGAACCCCGAACCCTGAACCCTGAACCCCGAACCCTGAACCCCGAACCCTGAACCCTGAACCCCGAACCCTAAGCCCCAAACCCTCAAAAAGTCTTATAGGGAGTGAATCCCTACCAAGCTAACTTGAAAGTCCACCAAATCACAGGAGGTAACCTTTTGGAATTACTGATGTTAAACGAGCAAGTCGTGAAAATTTTACTCTTTCAAATGGGCACCCGTGAAACTGAGGATTAGTAAATATTTAACCTTGACCATTCTTTTAGGATGTAGTGCGGTGACTATCGGGAATAGTTGATACACGATACTACGCTCGAATGAAATTCATCTTAAGGATATTATAGCTCTCATGAGTCAGTCGGTTTGCTGGTAATATTCTTAAGAGGGGTCAATGATTTTGAGAACCTTGTTAGAACCCGTTCTACAGGTACAAAAGAAGAACCCCTAGTACATACCCTTTGGGATTGGGTAGATCCATGGCTCCATACTCGTTACGATAAACCCTTAAACCCATGTTTTCATATACTTGTGTTTGCTTCATTCATGCATTCATACATCCATAAAAACTTTCAAAAAAAATATTTTCTCAAAATTTTTCAAAAAACTAATATAAGAGGGTGTTGCAAATATCAGAAACCGCGTTATGGATTTTGGCAGAAGAAAAACCCAGAAGTACACCTTCAAAAGTCCAAGACTTGAAGACCTGAGAAAATGGGAAGGATGATTACCAATCTTAAAGCTTTCAGAGCTAAGTACGAAGGACTTTTGTCTCTTTTTAAAGTCAACGTGGTGCAATGAGTCCTAACTACATTGTTTCAGTTCTATGATCTGGTGTACCACTGCTTTACGTTTCCCGATTATCAGCTCACACCAACATTGGAAGAGTACTCTCATCTGATTGATTTACCTATCACTAACCAAGATCCATTCTCTGGACTGGAAGAAAATCCTTACCTAAACCCTAAACCCTGAACCCTAAACCCTGAACCCTAAACCCTAAATCCTAAACCCTAAACCCTGAACCCTAAACCCTGAACCCTGAACCTCGAACCCTGAACCCTGAACCCTGAACCCTGAACTGGAACCCTGAACCCCGAACCCTGAACCCTGAACCCCGAACCCCGAACCCCGAACCCTGAACCCTGAACCCCGAACCCTGAACCCCGAACCCTGAACCCTGAACACCGAACCCTAAGCCCCAAACCCTCAAAAAGTCTTATAGGGAGTGAATCCCTACCAAGCTAACTTGAAAGTCCACCAAATCACTGGAGGTACCCTTTTGGAATTACTGATGTTAAACGAGCAAGTCGAGAAAATATTACTATTTCAACTGGGCACCCGTGAAACTGAGGATTAGTAAACATTTAACCTTGACCATTCTTTTAGCATGTAGTGCGGTGACTATCGGGAATAGTTGATACACGATACTACGCTCGAATGAAATTCATCTTAAGGATATTATAGCTCTCATGAGTCAGTCGGTTTGCTGGTAATATTCTTAAGAGGGGTCAATGATTTTGAGAACCTTGTTAGAACCCGTTCTACAGGTACAAAAGAAGAACCCCTAGTACATACCCTTTGGGATTGGGTAGATCCATGGCTCCATACTCGTGACGATAAACCCTTAAACCCATGTTTTCATATACTTGTGTTTGCTTCATTCATGCATTCATACATCCATAAAAATTTTCAAAAAAAATATTTTCTCAAAATTTTTCAAAAAAACTAAAATAAGAGGGTGTTGCAAATATCAGAAACCGCGTTATGGATTTTGGCAGAAGAAAGACCCAGAAGTACACCTTCAAAAGTCCAAGACTTGAAGACCTGAGAAAATTGGGAAGGTTGATTACCAATCCGAAAGCTTTCAGGGCTAAGTACGAAGGACTTTTGTGTCTTTTTAAAGTCAACGTGGTGGAATGGGTCCTAACTACATTGTTTCAGTTATATGATCCGGTGTACCACTGCTTTACGTTTCCCGATTATCAGCTCACACCAACATTGGAAGAGTACTCTCATCTAATTGATTTACCTATCACTAACCAAGATACATTCTCTGGACTGGAAGAAATTCCTAACCGAAACCCTAAACCCAGAACCCTAAACCCTGAACCCTAAACCCTAAATCCTAAACCCTAAACCCTGAACCCTGAACCCTAAACCCTGAACCCTGAACCCTGAACCCCGAACCCTGAACCCCGAACCCTGAACCCTGAACCCTGAACCCCGAACCCTAAGCCCCAAACCCTCAAAAAGTCTTATAGGGAGTGAATCCCTACCAAGCTAACTTGAAAGTCCACTAAATCACTGGAGGTACCCTTTTGGAATTACTGATGTTAAACGAGCAAGTCGTGAAAATATTACTATTTCAACTGGGTACCCGTGAAACTGAGGATTAGTAAACATTTAACCTTGACAATTCTTTTAGCATGTAGTGTAGTGACTATCGAGAATAGTTAATACACGATACTACGCTCGAATGAAATTCATCTTAAGGATATTATAGCTCTTATGAGTCAGTCGGTTTGCTGGTAATATTCTTAAGAGGGGTCAATGATTTTGAGAACCTTGTTAGAACCCGTTCTACAGGTACAAAAGAAGAACCCCTAGTACATACCCTTTGGGATTGGGTAGATCCATGGGTCCATACTCGTGACGATAAACCGTTAAACCCATGTTTTCATATACTTGTGTTTGCTTCATTCATGCATTCATACATCCATAAAAACTTTCAAAAAAAATATTTTCTCAAAATTTTTCAAAAAAACTAAAATAAAAGGGTGTTCCAAATATCAGAAACCGCGTTATGGATTTTGGCAGAAGAAAGACCCAGAAGTACACCTTCAAAAGTCCAAGACTTGAAGACCTGAGAAAATATGGAAGGTTGATTACCAATCCGAAAGCTTTCAGAGCTAAGTACGAAGGACTTTGTCTCTTTTTAAAGTCAACATGGTGGAATGAGTCCTAACTACATTGTTTCAGTTCTATGATTCGGTGTACCACTGCTTTACGTTTCCCGATTATCACCTCACACCAACATTGGAAGAGTACTCTCATCTGATTGATTTACCTATCACTAACAAAGATCATTCTCTGGACTGGAAGAAATTCCTAACCTAAACCCTAAACCCTGAACCCTGAACCCTAAACCCTGAACCCTAAACCCTAAATCCTAAACCCTAAACTCTGAACCCTGAACCCTGAACCCTGAACCCTAAACCCTGAACCCCGAACCCTGAACCCTGAACCCCGAACCCTGAACCCCGAACCCTGAACCCTGAACCCTGAACCGGAACCCTGAACCCCGAACCCTGAACCCTGAACCCCGAACCCTGAACCCTGAACCCCGAACCCTGAACCCCGAACCCTGAACCCTGAACCCCGAACCTTAAGCCCCAAACCCTCAAAAAGTCTTATAGGGAGTGAATCCCTACCAAGCTAACTTGAAAGTCCACCAAATCACAGGAGGTAACCTTTTGGAATTACTGATGTTAAACGAGCAAGTCGTGAAAATTTTACTCTTTCAAATGGGCACCCGTGAAACTGAGGATTAGTAAATATTTAACCTTGACCATTCTTTTAGGATGTAGTGCGGTGACTATCG
The DNA here is from genome assembly GCA_022829125.1 of Lathyrus tuberosus. NCBI lineage: Eukaryota > Viridiplantae > Streptophyta > Magnoliopsida > Fabales > Fabaceae > Lathyrus > Lathyrus tuberosus. Next base: position 9,585,111 of record JALAZF010000234.1, on the reverse strand, counting down.
GGAATAGTTGATACACGATACTACGCTCGAATGAAATTCATCTTAAGGATATTATAGCTCTCATGAGTCAGTCGGTTTGCTGGTAATATTCTTAAGAGGGGTCAATGATTTTGAGAACCTTGTTAGAACCCGTTCTACAGGTACAAAAGAAGAACCCCTAGTACATACCCTTTGGGATTGGGTAGATCCATGGCTCCATACTCGTTACGATAAACCCTTAAACCCATGTTTTCATATACTTGTGTTTGCTTCATTCATGCATTCATACATCCATAAAAACTTTCAAAAAAAATATTTTCTCAAAATTTTTCAAAAAACTAATATAAGAGGGTGTTGCAAATATCAGAAACCGCGTTATGGATTTTGGCAGAAGAAAAACCCAGAAGTACACCTTCAAAAGTCCAAGACTTGAAGACCTGAGAAAATGGGAAGGATGATTACCAATCTTAAAGCTTTCAGAGCTAAGTACGAAGGACTTTTGTCTCTTTTTAAAGTCAACGTGGTGCAATGAGTCCTAACTACATTGTTTCAGTTCTATGATCTGGTGTACCACTGCTTTACGTTTCCCGATTATCAGCTCACACCAACATTGGAAGAGTACTCTCATCTGATTGATTTACCTATCACTAACCAAGATCCATTCTCTGGACTGGAAGAAAATCCTTACCTAAACCCTAAACCCTGAACCCTAAACCCTGAACCCTAAACCCTAAATCCTAAACCCTAAACCCTGAACCCTAAACCCTGAACCCTGAACCTCGAACCCTGAACCCTGAACCCTGAACCCTGAACTGGAACCCTGAACCCCGAACCCTGAACCCTGAACCCCGAACCCCGAACCCCGAACCCTGAACCCTGAACCCCGAACCCTGAACCCCGAACCCTGAACCCTGAACACCGAACCCTAAGCCCCAAACCCTCAAAAAGTCTTATAGGGAGTGAATCCCTACCAAGCTAACTTGAAAGTCCACCAAATCACTGGAGGTACCCTTTTGGAATTACTGATGTTAAACGAGCAAGTCGAGAAAATATTACTATTTCAACTGGGCACCCGTGAAACTGAGGATTAGTAAACATTTAACCTTGACCATTCTTTTAGCATGTAGTGCGGTGACTATCGGGAATAGTTGATACACGATACTACGCTCGAATGAAATTCATCTTAAGGATATTATAGCTCTCATGAGTCAGTCGGTTTGCTGGTAATATTCTTAAGAGGGGTCAATGATTTTGAGAACCTTGTTAGAACCCGTTCTACAGGTACAAAAGAAGAACCCCTAGTACATACCCTTTGGGATTGGGTAGATCCATGGCTCCATACTCGTGACGATAAACCCTTAAACCCATGTTTTCATATACTTGTGTTTGCTTCATTCATGCATTCATACATCCATAAAAATTTTCAAAAAAAATATTTTCTCAAAATTTTTCAAAAAAACTAAAATAAGAGGGTGTTGCAAATATCAGAAACCGCGTTATGGATTTTGGCAGAAGAAAGACCCAGAAGTACACCTTCAAAAGTCCAAGACTTGAAGACCTGAGAAAATTGGGAAGGTTGATTACCAATCCGAAAGCTTTCAGGGCTAAGTACGAAGGACTTTTGTGTCTTTTTAAAGTCAACGTGGTGGAATGGGTCCTAACTACATTGTTTCAGTTCTATGATCCGGTGTACCACTGCTTTACGTTTCCCGATTATCAGATCACACCAACATTGGAAGAGTACTCTCATCTAATTGATTTACCTATCACTAACCAAGATACATTCTCTGGACTGGAAGAAATTCCTAACCGAAACCCTAAACCCAGAACCCTAAACCCTGAACCCTAAACCCTAAATCCTAAACCCTAAACCCTGAACCCTGAACCCTAAACCCTGAACCCTGAACCCTGAACCCTGAACCCCGAACCCTGAACCCCGAACCCTGAACCCTGAACCCTGAACCCCGAACCCTAAGCCCCAAACCCTCAAAAAGTCTTATAGGGAGTGAATCCCTACCAAGCTAACTTGAAAGTCCACTAAATCACTGGAGGTACCCTTTTGGAATTACTGATGTTAAACGAGCAAGTCGTGAAAATATTACTATTTCAACTGGGCACCCGTGAAACTGAGGATTAGTAAACATTTAACCTTGACAATTCTTTTAGCATGTAGTGCGGTGACTATCGAGAATTGTTAATACACGATACTACGCTCGAATGAAATTCATCTTAAGGATATTATAGCTCTTATGAGTCAGTCGGTTTGCTGGTAATATTCTTAAGAGGGGTCAATGATTTTGAGAACCTTGTTAGAACCCGTTCTACAGGTACAAAAGAAGAACCCCTAGTACATACCCTTTGGGATTGGGTAGATCCATGGGTCCATACTCGTGACGATAAACCGTTAAACCCATGTTTTCATATACTTGTGTTTGCTTCATTCATGCATTCATACATCCATAAAAACTTTCAAAAAAAACATTTTCTCAAAATTTTTCAAAAAAACTAAAATAAAAGGGTGTTCCAAATATCAGAAACCGCGTTATGGATTTTGGCAGAAGAAAGACCCAGAAGTACACCTTCAAAAGTCCAAGACTTGAAGACCTGAGAAAATATGGAAGGTTGATTACCAATCCGAAAGCTTTCAGAGCTAAGTACGAAGGACTTTGTCTCTTTTTAAAGTCAACATGGTGGAATGAGTCCTAACTACATTGTTTCAGTTCTATGATTCGGTGTACCACTGCTTTACGTTTCCCGATTATCAGCTCACACCAACATTGGAAGAGTACTCTCATCTGATTGATTTACCTATCACTAACCAAGATCATTCTCTGGACTGGAAGAAATTCCTAACCTAAACCCTAAACCCTGAACCCTGAACCCTAAACCCTGAACCCTAAACCCTAAATCCTAAACCCTGAACCCCGAACCCTGAACCCTGAACCCTAAAACCTGAACCCCGAACCCTGAACCCTGAACCCTGAACCCCGAACCCTGAACCCCGAACCCTGAACCCTGAACCCTGAACCGGAACCCTGAACCCCAAACCCTGAACCCTGAATCCTGAACCCCGAACCCTGAACCCCGAACCCAGAACCCTGAACCCCGAACCCTAAGCCCCAAACCCTCAAAAAGTTTTATAGGGAGTGAATCCCTACCAAGCTAACTTGAAAGTCCACCAAATCACAGGAGGTAACCTTTTGGAATTACTGATGTTAAACGAGCAAGTCGTGAAAATTTTACTCTTTCAAATGGGCACCCGTGAAACTGAGGATTAGTAAATATTTAACCTTGACCATTCTTTTAGGATGTAGTGCGGTGACTATCGGGAATAGTTGATACACGATACTACGCTCGAATGAAATTCATCTTAAGGATATTATAGCTCTCATGAGTCAGTCGGTTTGCTGGTAATATTCTTAAGAGGGCTCAATGATTTTGAGAACCTTGTTAGAACCCGTTCTACAGGTACAAAAGAAGAACCCCTAGTACATACCCTTTGGGATTGGGTAGATCCATGGCTCCATACTCGTTACGATAAACCCTTAAACCCATGTTTTCATATACTTGTGTTTGCTTCATTCATGCATTCATACATCCATAAAAACTTTCAAAAAAAATATTTTCTCAAAATTTTTCAAAAAACTAATATAAGAGGGTGTTGCAAATATCAGAAACCGCGTTATGGATTTTGGCAGAAGTAAAACCCAGAAGTACACCTTCAAAAGTCCAAGACTTGAAGACCTGAGAAAATGGGAAGGATGATTACCAATCTTAAAGCTTTCAGAGCTAAGTACGAAGGACTTTTGTCTCTTTTTAAAGTCAACGTGGTGCAATGAGTCCTAACTACATTGTTTCAGTTCTATGATCTGGTGTACCACTGCTTTACGTTTCCCGATTATCAGCTCACACCAACATTGGAAGAGTACTCTCATCTGATTGATTTACCTATCACTAACCAAGATCCATTCTCTGGACTGGAAGAAAATCCTTACCTAAACCCTAAACCCTGAACCCTAAACCCTGAACCCTAAACCCTAAATCCTAAACCCTAAACCCTGAACCCTGAACCCTGAACCCTAAACCCTGAACCCCGAACCCTGAACCCTAAACCCTGAACCCCGAACCCCGAACCCTGAACCCTGAACCCTAAACTGGAACCCTGAACCCCGAACCCTGAACCCTGAACCCCGAACCCTGAACCCTGAACCCCGAACCCTGAAACCCGAACCCTGAACCCTGAACCCCGAACCTTAAGCCCTAAACCCTCAAAAAGTCTTATAGGGAGTGAATCCCTACCAAGCTAACTTGAAAGTCCACCAAATCACAGGAGGTAACCTTTTGGAATTACTGATGTTAAACGAGCAAGTCGTGAAAATTTTACTCTTTCAAATGGGCACCCGTGAAACTGAGGATTAGTAAATATTTAACCTTGACCATTCTTTTAGGATGTAGTGCGGTGACTATCGGGAATAGTTGATACACGATACTACGCTCGAATGAAATTCATCTTAAGGATATTATAGCTCTCATGAGTCAGTCGGTTTGCTGGTAATATTCTTAAGAGGGGTCAATGATTTTGAGAACCTTGTTAGAACCCGTTCTACAGGTACAAAAGAAGAACCCCTAGTACATACCCTTTGGGATTAGGTAGATCCATGGCTCCATACTCGTTACGATAAACCCTTAAACCCATGTTTTCATATACTTGTGTTTGCTTCATTCATGCATTCATACATCCATAAAAACTTTCAAAAAAAATATTTTCTCAAAAATTTTCAAAAAACTAATATAAGAGGGTGTTGCAAATATCAGAAACCGCGTTATGGATTTTGGCAGAAGAAAAACCCAGAAGTACACCTTCAAAAGTCCAAGACTTGAAGACCAGAGAAAATGGGAAGGATGATTACCAATCTTAAAGCTTTCAGAGCTAAGTACGAAGGACTTTTGTCTCTTTTTAAAGTCAACGTGGTGCAATGAGTCCTAACTACATTGTTTCAGTTCTATGATCTGGTGTACCACTGCTTTACGTTTCCCGATTATCAGCTCACACCAACATTGGAAGAGTACTCTCATCTGATTGATTTACCAATCACTAACCAAGATCCATTCTCTGGACAGGAAGAAAATCCTTACCTAAACCCTGAACCCTAAACCCTGAACCCTAAACCCTAAATCCTAAACCCTAAACCCTGAACCCTGAACCTCGAACCCTGAACCTCGAACCCTGAACCCTGAACCCTGAACTGGAACCCTGAACCCCGAACCCTGAACCCTGAACCCTGAACCCCGAACCCCGAACCCTGAACCCTGAACCCCGAACCCTGAACCCTGAACACCGAACCCTAAGCCCCAAACCCTCAAAAAGTCTTATAGGGAGTGAATCCCTACCAAGCTAACTTGAAAGTCCACCAAATCACTGGAGGTACCCTTTTGGAATTACTGATGTTAAACGAGCAAGTCGAGAAAATATTACTATTTCAACTCGGCACCCGTGAAACTGAGGATTAGTAAACATTTAACCTTGACCATTCTTTTAGCATGTAGTGCGGTGACTATCGGGAATAGTTGATACACGATACTACGCTCGAATGAAATTCATCTTAAGGATATTATAGCTCTCATGAGTCAGTCGGTTTGCTGGTAATATTCTTAAGAGGGGTCAATGATTTTGAGAACCTTGTTAGAACCCGTTCTACAGGTACAAAAGAAGAACCCCTAGTACATACCCTTTGGGATTGGGTAGATCCATGGCTCCATACTCGTGACGATAAACCCTTAAACCCATGTTTTCATATACTTGTGTTTGCTTCATTCATGCATTCATACATCCATAAAAACTTTCAAAAAAAATATTTTCTCAAAATTTTTCAAAAAAACTAAAATAAGAGGGTGTCGCAAATATCAGAAACCGCGTTATGGATTTTGGCAGAAGAAAGACCCAGAAGTACACCTTCAAAAGTCCAAGACTTGAAGACCTGAGAAAATTGGGAAGGTTGATTACCAATCCAAAAGCTTTCAGGGCTAAGTACGAAGGACTTTTGTGTCTTTTTAAAGTCAACGTGGTGGAATGGGTCCTAACTACATTGTTTCAGTTCTATGATCCGGTGTACCACTGCTTTACGTTTCCCGATTATCAGCTCACACCAACATTGGAAGAGTACTCTCATCTGATTGATTTACCTATCACTAACCAAGATACATTCTCTGGACTGGAAGAAATTCCTAACCGAAACCCTAAACCCTGAACCCTAAACCCTGAACCCTAAACCCTAAATCCTAAACCCTAAACCCTGAACCCTGAACCCTAAACCCTGAACCCTGAACCCCGAACCCTGAACCCCGAACCCTGAACCCCGAACCTTGAACCCTGAACCCTGAACCCCGAACCCTAAGCCCCAAACCCTCAAAAAGTCTTATAGGGAGTGAATCCCTACCAAGCTAACTTGAAAGTCCACTAAATCACTGGAGGTACCCTTTTGGAATTACTGATGTTAAACGAGCAAGTCGTGAAAATATTACTATTTCAACTGGGCACCCGTGAAACTGAGGATTAGTAAACATTTAACCTTGACAATTCTTTTAGCATGTAGTGCGGTGACTATCGAGAATAGTTAATACACGATACTACGCTCGAATGAAATTCATCTTAAGGATATTATAGCTCTTATGAGTTAGTCGGTTTGCTGGTAATATTCTTAAGAGGGGTCAATGATTTTGAGAACCTTGTTAGAACCCGTTCTACAGGTACAAAAGAAGAACCCCTAGTACATACCCTTTGGGATTGGGTAGATCCATGGGTCCATACTCGTGACGATAAACCGTTAAACCCATGTTTTCATATACTTGTGTTTGCTTCATTCATGCATTCATACATCCATAAAAACTTTCAAAAAAAATATTTTCTCAAAATTTTTCAAAAAAACTAAAATAAAAGGGTGTTCCAAATATCAGAAACCGTGTTATGGATTTTGGCAGAAGAAAGACCCAGAAGTACACCTTCAAAAGTCCAAGACTTGAAGACCTGAGAAAATATGGAAGGTTGATTACCAATCCGAAAGTTTTCCGAGCTAAGTACGAAGGACTTTTGTCTCTTTTTAAAGTCAACATGGTGGAATGAGTCCTAACTACATTGTTTCAGTTCTATGATTCGGTGTACCACTGCTTTACGTTTCCCGATTATCAGCTCACACCAACATTGGAAGAGTACTCTCATCTGATTGATTTACCTATCACTAACCAAGATCATTCTCTGGACTGGAAGAAATTCCTAACCTAAACCCTGAACCCTGAACCCTAAACCCTGAACCCTAAACCCTAAATCCTAAACCCTAAACGCTGAACCCTGAACCCTGAACCCTGAACCCTAAACCCTGAACCCCGAACCCTGAACCCTGAACCCTGAACCCCGAACCCTGAACCCCGAACCCTGAACCCTGAACCCTGAACCGGAACCCTGAACCCCGAACCCTGAGCCCTGAACCCCGAACCCTGAACCCTGAACCCCGAACCCTGAACCCCGAACCCTGAACCCTGAACCCCGAACCCTAAGCCCCAAACCCTCAAAAAGTCTTATAAGGAGTGAATCCCTACCAAGCTAACTTGAAAGTCCACCAAATCACAGGAGGTAACCTTTTGGAATTACTGATGTTAAACGAGCAAGTCGTGAAAATTTTACTCTTTCAAATGGGCACCCGTGAAACTGAGGATTAGTAAATATTTAACCTTGACCATTCTTTTAGGATGTAGTGCGGTGACTATCGGGAATAGTTGATACACGATACTACGCTCGAATGAAATTCATCTTAAGGATATTATAGCTCTCATGAGTCAGTCGGTTTGCTGGTAATATTCTTAAGAGGGGTCAATGATTTTAAGAACATTGTTAGAACCCGTTCTACAGGTACAAAATAAGAACCCCTAGTACATACCCTTTGGGATTGGGTAGATCCATGGCTCCATACTCATGACGATAAACCCTTAAACCCATGTTTTCATATACTTGTGTTTGCTTCATTCATGCATTCATACATCCATAAAAACTTTCAAAAAAAATATTTTCTCAAAATTTTTCAAAAAACTAATATAAGAGGGTGTTGCAAATATCAGAAACCGCGTTATGGATTTTGGCAGAAGAAAAACCCAGAAGTACACCTTCAAAAGTCCAAGACTTGAAGACCTGAGAAAATGGGAAGTATGATTACCAATCTTAAAGCTTTCAGAGCTAAGTACGAAGGACTTTTGTCTCTTTTTAAAGTCAACGTGGTGCAATGAGTCCTAACTACATTGTTTCAGTTCTATGATCTGGTGTACCACTGCTTTACGTTTCCCGATTATCAGCTCACACCAACATTGGAAGAGTACTCTCATCTGATTGATTTACCTATCACTAACCAAGATCCATTCTCTGGACAGGAAGAAAATCCTTACCTAAACCCTAAACCCTGAACCCTAAACCCTGAACCCTAAACCCTAAATCCTAAACCCTAAACCCTGAACCCTAAACCCTGAACCCTGAACCTCGAACCCTGAACCCTGAACCCTGAACCCTGAACTGGAACCCTGAACCCCGAACCCTGAACCCTGAACCCTGAACCCCGAACCCCGAACCCTGAACCCTGAACCCCGAACCCTGAACCCCGAACCCTGAACCCTGAACACCGAACCCTAAGCCCCAAACCCTCAAAAAGTCTTATAGGGAGTGAATCCCTACCACGCTAACTTGAAAGTCCACCAAATCACTGGAGGTACCCTTTTGGAATTACTGATGTTAAACGAGCAAGTCGAGAAAATATTACTATTTCAACTGGGCACCCGTGAAACTGAGGATTAGTAAACATTTAACCTTGACCATTCTTTTAGCATGTAGTGCGGTGACTATCGGGAATAGTTGATACACGATACTACGCTCGAATGAAATTCATCTTAAGGATATTATAGCTCTCATGAGTCAGTCGGTTTGCTGGTAATATTCTTAAGAGGGGTCAATGATTTTGAGAACCTTGTTAGAACCCGTTCTACAGGTACAAAAGAAGAACCCCTAGTACATACCCTTTGGGATTGGGTAGATCCATGACTCCATACTCGTGACGATAAACCCTTAAACACATGTTTTCATATACTTGTGTTTGCTTCATTCATGCATTCATACATCCATAAAAACTTTCAAAAAAAATATTTTCTCAAAATTTTTCAAAAGAACTAAAATAAGAGGGTGTTGCAAATATCAGAAACCGCGTTATGGATTTTGGCAGAAGAAAGACCCAGAAGTACACCTTCAAAAGTCCAAGACTTGAAGACCTGAGAAAATTGGGAAGGTTGATTACCAATCCGAAAGCTTTCAGGGCTAAGTACGAAGGACTTTTGTGTCTTTTTAAAGTCAACGTGGTGGAATGGGTCCTAACTACATTGTTTCAGTTCTATGATCCGGTGTACCACTGCTTTACGTTTCCAGATTATCAGCTCACACCAACATTGGAAGAGTACTCTCATCTGATTGATTTACCTATCACTAACCAAGATACATTCTCTGGACTGGAAGAAATTCCTAACCGAACCCCTAAACCCTGAACCCTAAACTCTTAACCCTAAATCCTAAACCCTAAACCCTGAACCCTGAACCCTAAACCCTGAACCCTGAACCCCGAACCCTGAACCCCGAACCCTGAACCCCGAACCCTGAACCCTGAACCCCGAACCCTAAGCCCCAAACCCTCAAAAAGTCTTATAGGGAGTGAATCCCTACCAAGCTAACTTGAAAGTCCACTAAATCACTGGAGGTACCCTTTTGGAATTACTGATGTTAAACGAGCAAGTCGTGAAAATATTACTATTTCAACTGGGCACCCGTGAAACTGAGGATAAGTAAACATTTAACCTTGACAATTCTTTTAGCATGTAGTGCGGTGACTATCGAGAATAGTTAATACACGATACTACGCTCGAATGAAATTCATCTTAAGGATATTATAGCTCTTATGAGTTAGTCGGTTTGCTGGTAATATTCTTAAGAGGGGTCAATGATTTTGAGAACCTTGTTAGAACCCGTTCTACAGGTACAAAAGAAGAATCCCTAGTACATACCCTTTGGGATTGGGTAGATCCATGGGTCCATACTCGTGACGATAAACCCTTAAACCCATGTTTTCATATACTTGTGTTTGCTTCATTCATGCATTCATACATCCATAAAAACTTTCAAAAAAAATATTTTCTCAAAATTTTTCAAAAAAACTAAAATAAAAGGGTGTTCCAAATATCAGAAACCGTGTTATGGATTTTGGCAGAAGAAAAACCCAGAAGTACACCTTCAAAAGTCCAAGACTTGAAGACCTGAGAAAATGGGAAGTATGATTACCAATCTTAAAGCTTTCAGAGCTAAGTACGAAGGACTTTTGTCTCTTTTTAAAGTCAACGTGGTGCAATGAGTCCTAACTACATTGTTTCAGTTCTATGATCTGGTGTACCACTGCTTTACGTTTCCCGATTATCAGCTCACACCAACATTGGAAGAGTACTCTCATCTGATTGATTTACCTATCACTAACCAAGATCCATTCTCTGGACAGGAAGAAAATCCTTACCTAAACCCTGAACCCTGAACCCTAAACCCTGAACCCTAAACCCTAAATCCTAAACCCTAAACCCTAAACCCTAAACCCTGAACCCTGAACCTCGAACCCTGAACCCTGAACCCTGAACCCTGAACTGGAACCCTGAACCCCGAACCCTGAACCCTGAACCCTGAACCCCGAACCCCGAACCCTGAACCCTGAACCCCGAACCCTGAACCCCGAACCCTGAACCCTGAACACCGAACCCTAAGCCCCAAACCCTCAAAAAGTCTTATAGGGAGTGAATCCCTACCACGCTAACTTGAAAGTCCACCAAATCACTGGAGGTACCCTTTTGGAATTACTGATGTTAAACGAGCAAGTCGAGAAAATATTACTATTTCAACTGGGCACCCGTGAAACTGAGGATTAGTAAACATTTAACCTTGACCATTCTTTTAGCATGTAGTGCGGTGACTATCGGGAATAGTTGATACACGATACTACGCTCGAATGAAATTCATCTTAAGGATATTATAGCTCTCATGAGTCAGTCGGTTTGCTGGTAATATTCTTAAGAGGGGTCAATGATTTTGAGAACCTTGTTAGAACCCGTTCTACAGGTACAAAAGAAGAACCCCTAGTACATACCCTTTGGGATTGGGTAGATCCATGACTCCATACTCGTGACGATAAACCCTTAAACACATGTTTTCATATACTTGTGTTTGCTTCATTCATGCATTCATACATCCATAAAAACTTTCAAAAAAAATATTTTCTGAAAATTTTTCAAAAGAACTAAAATAAGAGGGTGTTGCAAATATCAGAAACCGCGTTATGGATTTTGGCAGAAGAAAGACCCAGAAGTACACCTTCAAAAGTCCAAGACTTGAAGACCTGAGAAAATTGGGAAGGTTGATTACCAATCCGAAAGCTTTCAGGGCTAAGTACGAAGGACTTTTGTGTCTTTTTAAAGTCAACGTGGTGGAATGGGTCCTAACTACATTGTTTCAGTTCTATGATCCGGTGTACCACTGCTTTACGTTTCCAGATTATCAGCTCACACCAACATTGGAAGAGTACTCTCATCTGATTGATTTACCTATCACTAACCAAGATACATTCTCTGGACTGGAAGAAATTCCTAACCGAACCCCTAAACCCTGAACCCTAAACTCTTAACCCTAAATCCTAAACCCTAAACCCTGAACCCTGAACCCTAAACCCTGAACCCTGAACCCCGAACCCTGAACCCCGAACCCTGAACCCCGAACCCTGAACCCTGAACCCCGAACCCTAAGCCCCAAACCCTCAAAAAGTCTTATAGGGAGTGAATCCCTACCAAGCTAACTTGAAAGTCCACTAAATCACTGGAGGTACCCTTTTGGAATTACTGATGTTAAACGAGCAAGTCGTGAAAATATTACTATTTCAACTGGGCACCCGTGAAACTGAGGATAAGTAAACATTTAACCTTGACAATTCTTTTAGCATGTAGTGCGGTGACTATCGAGAATAGTTAATACACGATACTACGCTCGAATGAAATTCATCTTAAGGATATTATAGCTCTTATGAGTTAGTCGGTTTGCTGGTAATATTCTTAAGAGGGGTCAATGATTTTGAGAACCTTGTTAGAACCCGTTCTACAGGTACAAAAGAAGAATCCCTAGTACATACCCTTTGGGATTGGGTAGATCCATGGGTCCATACTCGTGACGATAAACCGTTAAACCCATGTTTTCATATACTTGTGTTTGCTTCATTCATGCATTCATACATCCATAAAAACTTTCAAAAAAAATATTTTCTCAAAATTTTTCAAAAAAACTAAAATAAAAGGGTGTTCCAAATATCAGAAACCGTGTTATGGATTTTGGCAGAAGAAAGACCCAGAAGTACACCTTCAAAAGTCCAAGACTTGAAGACCTGAGAAAATATGGAAGGTTGATTACCAATCCGAAAGTTTTCCGAGCTAAGTACGAAGGACTTTTGTCTCTTTTTAAAGTCAACATGGTGGAATGAGTCCTAACTACATTGTTTCAGTTCTATGATTCGGTGTACCACTGCTTTACGTTTCCCGATTATCAGCTCACACCAACATTGGAAGAGTACTCTCATCTGATTGATTTACCTATCACTAACCAAGATCATTCTCTGGACTGGAAGAAATTCCTAACCTAAACCCTGAACCCTGAACCCTAAACCCTGAACCCTAAACCCTAAATCCTAAACCCTAAACGCTGAACCCTGAACCCTGAACCCTGAACCCTAAACCCTGAACCCCGAACCCTGAACCCTGAACCCTGAACCCCGAACCCTGAACCCCGAACCCTGAACCCTGAACCCTGAACCGGAACCCTGAACCCCGAACCCTGAGCCCTGAACCCCGAACCCTGAACCCTGAACCCCGAACCCTGAACCCCGAACCCTGAACCCTGAACCCCGAACCCTAAGCCCCAAACCCTCAAAAAGTCTTATAAGGAGTGAATCCCTACCAAGCTAACTTGAAAGTCCACCAAATCACAGGAGGTAACCTTTTGGAATTACTGATGTTAAACGAGCAAGTCGTGAAAATTTTACTCTTTCAAATGGGCACCCGTGAAACTGAGGATTAGTAAATATTTAACCTTGACCATTCTTTTAGGATGTAGTGCGGTGACTATCGGGAATAGTTGATACACGATACTACGCTCGAATGAAATTCATCTTAAGGATATTATAGCTCTCATGAGTCAGTCGGTTTGCTGGTAATATTCTTAAGAGGGGTCAATGATTTTAAGAACATTGTTAGAACCCGTTCTACAGGTACAAAAGAAGAACCCCTAGTACATACCCTTTGGGATTGGGTAGATCCATGGCTCCATACTCATGACGATAAACCCTTAAACCCATGTTTTCATATACTTGTGTTTGCTTCATTCATACATTCATACATCCATAAAAACTTTCAAAAAAAATATTTTCTCAAAATTTTTCAAAAAACTAATATAAGAGGGTGTTGCAAATATCAGAAACCGCGTTATGGATTTTGGCAGAAGAAAAACCCAGAAGTACACCTTCAAAAGTCCAAGACTTGAAGACCTGAGAAAATGGGAAGTATGATTACCAATCTTAAAGCTTTCAGAGCTAAGTACGAAGGACTTTTGTCTCTTTTTAAAGTCAACGTGGTGCAATGAGTCCTAACTACATTGTTTCAGTTCTATGATCTGGTGTACCACTGCTTTACGTTTCCCGATTATCAGCTCACACCAACATTGGAAGAGTACTCTCATCTGATTGATTTACCTATCACTAACCAAGATCCATTCTCTGGACAGGAAGAAAATCCTTACCTAAACCCTAAACCCTGAACCCTAAACCCTAAATCCTAAACCCTAAACCCTGAACCCTAAACCCTGAACCCTGAACCTCGAACCCTGAACCCTGAACCCTGAACCCTGAACTGGAACCCTGAACCCCGAACCCTGAACCCTGAACCCTGAACCCCGAACCCCGAACCCTGAACCCTGAACCCCGAACCCTGAACCCCGAACCCTGAACCCTGAACACCGAACCCTAAGCCCCAAACCCTCAAAAAGTCTTATAGGGAGTGAATCCCTACCAAGCTAACTTGAAAGTCCACCAAATCACTGGAGGTACCCTTTTGGAATTACTGATGTTAAACGAGCAAGTCGAGAAAATATTACTATTTCAACTGGGCACCCGTGAAACTGAGGATTAGTAAACATTTAACCTTGACCATTCTTTTAGCATGTAGTGCGGTGACTATCGGGAATAGTTGATACACGATACTACGCTCGAATGAAATTCATCTTAAGGATATTATAGCTCTCATGAGTCAGTCGGTTTGCTGGTAATATTCTTAAGAGGGGTCAATGATTTTGAGAACCTTGTTAGAACCCGTTCTACAGGTACAAAAGAAGAACCCCTAGTACATACCCTTTGGGATTGGGTAGATCCATGACTCCATACTCGTGACGATAAACCCTTAAACACATGTTTTCATATACTTGTGTTTGCTTCATTCATGCATTCATACATCCATAAAAACTTTCAAAAAAAATATTTTCTCAAAATTTTTCAAAAGAACTAAAATAAGAGGGTGTTGCAAATATCAGAAACCGCGTTATGGATTTTGGCAGAAGAAAGACCCAGAAGTACACCTTCAAAAGTCCAAGACTTGAAGACCTGAGAAAATTGGGAAGGTTGATTACCAATCCGAAAGCTTTCAGGGCTAAGTACGAAGGACTTTTGTGTCTTTTTAAAGTCAACGTGGTGGAATGGGTCCTAACTACATTGTTTCAGTTCTATGATCCGGTGTACCACTGCTTTACGTTTCCAGATTATCAGCTCACACCAACATTGGAAGAGTACTCTCATCTGATTGATTTACCTATCACTAACCAAGATACATTCTCTGGACTGGAAGAAATTCCTAACCGAACCCCTAAACCCTGAACCCTAAACTCTTAACCCTAAATCCTAAACCCTAAACCCTGAACCCTGAACCCTAAACCCTGAACCCTGAACCCCGAACCCTGAACCCCGAACCCTGAACCCCGAACCCTGAACCCTGAACCCTGAACCCCGAACCCTAAGCCCCAAACCCTCAAAAAGTCTTATAGGGAGTGAATCCCTACCAAGCTAACTTGAAAGTCCACTAAATCACTGGAGGTACCCTTTTGGAATTACTGATGTTAAACGAGCAAGTCGTGAAAATATTACTATTTCAACTGGGCACCCGTGAAACTGAGGATAAGTAAACATTTAACCTTGACAATTCTTTTAGCATGTAGTGCGGTGACTATCGAGAATAGTTAATACACGATACTACGCTCGAATGAAATTCATCTTAAGGATATTATAGCTCTTATGAGTTAGTCGGTTTGCTGGTAATATTCTTAAGAGGGGTCAATGATTTTGAGAACCTTGTTAGAACCCGTTCTACAGGTACAAAAGAAGAATCCCTAGTACATACCCTTTGGGATTGGGTAGATCCATGGGTCCATACTCGTGACGATAAACCGTTAAACCCATGTTTTCATATACTTGTGTTTGCTTCATTCATGCATTCATACATCCATAAAAACTTTCAAAAAAAATATTTTCTCAAAATTTTTCAAAAAAACTAAAATAAAAGGGTGTTCCAAATATCAGAAACCGTGTTATGGATTTTGGCAGAAGAAAGACCCAGAAGTACACCTTCAAAAGTCCGAGACTTGAAGACCTGAGAAAATATGGAAGGTTGATTACCAATCCGAAAGCTTTCAGAGCTAAGTACGAAGGACTTTTGTCTCTTTTTAAAGTCAACATGGTGGAATGAGTCCTAACTACATTGTTTCAGTTCTATGATTCGGTGTACCACTGCTTTACGTTTCCCGATTATCAGCTCACACCAACATTGGAAGAGTACTCTCATCTGATTGATTTACCTATCACTAACCAAGATCATTCTCTGGACTGGAAGAAATTCCTAACCTAAACCCTAAACCCTGAACCCTGAACCCTAAACCCTGAACCCTAAACCCTAAATCCTAAACCCTAAACGCTGAACCCTGAACCCTGAATCCTGAACCCTGAACCCTAAACCCTGAACCCTAAACCCTGAACCCTGAACCCCGAACCCTGAACCCCGAACCCTGAACTGGAACCCTGAACCGGAACCCTGAACCCCGAACCCTGAACCCTGAACCCCGAACCCTGAACCCTGAACCCCGAACCCTGAACCCCGAACCCTGAACCCCGAACCCTAAGCCCCAAACCCTCAAAAAGTCTTATAGGGAGTGAATCCCTACCAAGCTAACTTGAAAGTCCACCAAATCACAGGAGGTAACCTTTTGGAATTACTGATGTTAAACGAGCAAGTCGTGAAAATTTTACTCTTTCAAATGGGCACCCGTGAAACTGAGGATTAGTAAATATTTAACCTTGACCATTCTTTTAGGATGTAGTGCGGTGACTATCGGGAATAGTTGATACACGATACTACGCTCGAATGAAATTCATCTTAAGGATATTATAGCTCTCATGAGTCAGTCGGTTTGCTGGTAATATTCTTAAGAGGGGTCAATGATTTTGAGAACCTTGTTAGAACCCGTTCTACAGGTACAAAAGAAGAACCCCTAGTACATACCCTTTGGGATTGGGTAGATCCATGGCTCCATACTCGTGACGATAAACCCTTAAACCCATGTTTTCATATACTTGTGTTTGCTTCATTCATGCATTCATACATCCATAAAAACTTTCAAAAAAAATATTTTCTCAAAAATTTTCAAAAAAACTAAAATAAGAGGGTGTTGCAAATATCCGAAACCGCGTTATGGATTTTGGCAGAAGAAAGACCCAGAAGTACACCTTCAAAAGTCCAAGACTTGAAGACCTGAGAAAATTGGGAAGGTTGATTACCAATCCGAAAGCTTTCAGGGCTAAGTACGAAGGACTTTTGTGTCTTTTTAAAGTCAACGTGGTGGAATGGGTCCTAACTACATTGTTTCAGTTCTATGATCCGGTGTACCACTGCTTTACGTTTCCCGATTATCAGCTCACACCAACATTGGAAGAGTACTCTCATCTGATTGATTTACCTATCACTAACCAAGATACATTCTCTGGACTGGAAGAAATTCCTAACCGAACCCCTAAACCCTGAACCCTAAACCCTGAACCCTAAACCCTAAATCCTAAACCCTAAACCCTGAACCCTGAACCCTAAACCCTGAACCCTGAACCCCGAACCCTGAACCCCGAACCCTGAACCCCGAACCTTGAACCCTGAACCCTGAACCCCGAACCCTAAGCCCCAAACCCTCAAAAAGTCTTATAGGGAGTGAATCCCTACCAAGCTAACTTGAAAGTCCACTAAATCACTGGAGGTACCCTTTTGGAATTACTGATGTTAAACGAGCAAGTCGTGAAAATATTATTATTTCAACTGGGCACCCGTGAAACTGAGGATTAGTAAACATTTAACCTTGACAATTCTTTTAGCATGTAGTGCGGTGACTATCGAGAATAGTTAATACACGATACTACGCTCGAATGAAATTCATCTTAAGGATATTATAGCTCTTATGAGTTAGTCGGTTTGCTGGTAATATTCTTAAGAGGGGTCAATGATTTTGAGAACCTTGTTAGAACCCGTTCTACAGGTACAAAAGAAGAACCCCTAGTACATACCCTTTGGGATTGGGTAGATCCATGGGTCCATACTCGTGACGATAAACCGTTAAACCCATGTTTTCATATACTTGTGTTTGCTTCATTCATGCATTCATACATCCATAAAAA
The DNA here is from genome assembly GCA_022829125.1 of Lathyrus tuberosus. Classification (NCBI taxonomy): domain Eukaryota; kingdom Viridiplantae; phylum Streptophyta; class Magnoliopsida; order Fabales; family Fabaceae; genus Lathyrus; species Lathyrus tuberosus. Next base: position 9,567,283 of record JALAZF010000234.1, on the reverse strand, counting down.
CTTTCAAAAAAAATATTTTCTCAAAATTTTTCAAAAAAACTAAAATAAAAGGGTGTTCCAAATATCAGAAACCGTGTTATGGATTTTGGCAGAAGAAAGACCCAGAAGTACACCTTCAAAAGTCCAAGACTTGAAGACCTGAGAAAATATGGAAGGTTGATTACCAATCCGAAAGCTTTCAGAGCTAAGTACGAAGGACTTTTGTCTCTTTTTAAAGTCAACATGGTGGAATGAGTCCTAACTACATTGTTTCAGTTCTATGATTCGGTGTACCACTGCTTTACGTTTCCCGATTATCAGCTCACACCAACATTGGAAGAGTACTCTCATCTGATTGATTTACCTATCACTAACCAAGATCATTCTCTGGACTGGAAGAAATTCCTAACCTAAACCCTAAACCCTGAACCCTGAACCCTAAACCCTGAACCCTAAACCCTAAATCCTAAACCCTAAACGCTGAACCCTGAACCCTGAACCCTGAACCCTAAACCCTGAACCCCGAACCCTGAACCCCGAACCCTGAACCCCGAACCTTGAACCCCGAACCCTGAACCCTGAACCCTGAATCGGAACCCCGAACCCTGAACCCTGAACCCCGAACCCTGAACCCTGAACCCTGAACCCTGAACCCCGAACCCTGAACCCTGAACCCCGAACCCTAAGCCCCAAACCCTCAAAAAGTCTTATAGGGAGTGAATCCCTACCAAGCTAACTTGAAAGTCCACCAAATCACAGGAGGTAACCTTTTGGAATTACTGATGTTAAACGAGCAAGTCGTGAAAATTTTACTCTTTCAAATGGGCACCCGTGAAACTGAGGATTAGTAAATATTTAACCTTGACCATTCTTTTAGGATGTAGTGCGGTGACTATCGGGAATAGTTAATACACGATACTACGCTCGAATGAAATTCATCTTAAGGATATTATAGCTCTCATGAGTCAGTCGGTTTGCTGGTAATATTCTTAAGAGGGGTCAATGATTTTGAGAACCTTGTTAGAACCCGTTCTACAGGTACAAAAGAAGAACCCCTAGTACATACCCTTTGGGATTAGGTAGATCCATGGCTCCATACTCGTGACGATAAACCCTTAAACCCATGTTTTCATATACTTGTGTTTGCTTCATTCATGCATTCATACATCCATAAAAACTTTCAAAAAAAATATTTTCTCAAAATTTTTTAAAAAACTAATATAAGAGGGTGTTGCAAATATCAGAAACCGCGTTATGGATTTTGGCAGAAGAAAAACCCAGAAGTACACCTTCAAAAGTCCAAGACTTGAAGACCTGAGAAAATGGGAAGGATGATTACCAATCTTAAAGCTTTCAGAGCTAAGTACGAAGGACTTTTGTCTCTTTTTAAAGTCAATGTGGTGCAATGAGTCCTAACTACATTGTTTCAGTTCTATGATCTGGTGTACCACTGCTTTACGTTTCCCGATTATCAGCTCACACCAACATTGGAAGAGTACTCTCATCTGATTGATTTACCTATCACTAACCAAGATCCATTCTCTGGACTGGAAGAAAATCCTTACCTAAACCCTAATCCCTGAACCCTAAACCCTGAACCCTAAACCCTAAATCCTAAACCCTAAACCCTGAACCCTGAACCCTGAACCTCGAACCCTGAACCCTGAACCCTGAACCCTGAACCGGAACCCTGAACCCCGAACCCTGAACCCTGAACCCTGAACCCCGAACCCTGAACCCTGAACCCCGAACCCTGAACCCCGAACCCTGAACCCTGAACCCTGAACACCGAACCCTAAGCCCCAAACCCTCAAAAAGTCTTATAGGGAGTGAATCCCTACCAAGCTAACTTGAAAGTCCACCAAATCACTGGAGGTACCCTTTTGGAATTACTGATGTTAAACGAGCAAGTCGAGAAAATATTACTATTTCAACTGGGCACCCGTCAAACTGAGGATTAGTAAACATTTAACCTTGACCATTCTTTTAGCATGTAGTGCGGTGACTATCGGGAATAGTTGATACACGATACTACGCTCGAATGAAATTCATCTTAAGGATATTATAGCTCTCATGAGTCAGTCGGTTTGCTGGTAACATTCTTAAGAGGGGTCAATGATTTTGAGAACCTTGTTAGAACCCGTTCTACAGGTACAAAAGAAGAACCCCTAGTACATACCCTTTGGGATTGGGTAGATCCATGGCTCCATACTCCAGACGATAAACCCTTAAACCCATGTTTTCATATACTTGTGTTTGCTTCATTCATGTATTCATACATCCATAAAAACTTTCAAAAAAAAAATTTTCTCAAAATTTTTCAAAAAAACTAAAATAAGAGGGTGTTGCAAATATCAGAAACTGCGTTATGGATTTTGGCAGAAGAAAGACCCAGAAGTACACCTTCAAAAGTCCAATACTTGAAGACTTGAGAAAATTGGGAAGGTTGATTACCAATCCGAAAGCTTTCATGGCTAAGTACGAAGGACTTTTGTGTCTTTTTAAAGTCAACGTGGTGGAATGGGTCCTAACTACATTGTTTCAGTTCTATGATCCGGTGTACCACTGCTTTACGTTTCCCGATTATCAGCTCACACCAACATTGGAAGAGTACTCTCATCTGATTGATTTACCTATCACTAACCAAGATACATTCTCTGGACTGGAAGAAATTCCTAACCGAAACCCTAAACCCTGAACCCTAAACCCTGAACCCTAAACCCTAAATCCCAAACCCTAAACCCTGAACCCTGAACCCTAAACCCTGAACCCTGAACCCCGAAACCTGAACCCTGAACCCTGAAACAGAACCCTGAACCCCGAACCCTGAACCCTGAACCCCGAACCCCGAACCCTGAACCCTGAACCCCGAACCCTGGACCCCGAACCCTGAACCCTGGACCCTGAACCCCGAACCCTAAGCCCCAAACCCTCAAAAAGCCTTATAGGGAGTGAATCCCTACCAAGCTAACTTGAAAGTCCACTAAATCACTGGAGGTACCCTATTGGAATTACTAATGTTAAACGAGCAAGTCGTGATAATATTACTATTTCAACTGGGCACCCGTGAAACTGAGGATTAGTAAACATTTAACCTTGACAATTCTTTTAGCATGTAGTGCGGTGACTATCGAGAATAGTTAATACACGATACTACGCTCGAATGAAATTCATCTTAAGGATATTATAGCTCTCATGAGTCAGTCGGTTTGCTGGTAATATTCTTAAGAGGGGTCAATGATTTTGAGAACCTTGTTAGAACCCGTTCTACAGGTACAAAAGAAGAACCCCTAGTACATACCCTTTGGGATTGGGTAGATCCATGGCTCCATACTCATGACGATAAACCCTTAAACCCATGTTTTCATATACTTGTGTTTGCTTCATTCATGCATTCATACATCCATAAAAGCTTTCAAAAAAACTATTTTCTCAAAAAATTTCAAAAAAACTAAAATAAGAGGGTGTTGCAAATATCAGAAACCGCGTTATGGATTTTGGCAGAAGAAAAACCCAGAAGTACTCCATCAAAAGTCCAAGACTTGAAGACCTGAGAAAATTGGGAAGGTTGATTACCAATTCGAAAGCTTTCAGAGCTAAGTACGAAGGACTTTTGTCTCTTTTTAAAGTCAAGGTGGTGGAATGAGTCCTAACTACATTGTTTCAGTTCTATGATCCGGTGTACCACTGATTTACGTTTCCCGATTATCGGCTCACACCAACATTGGAAGAGTACTCTCATCTTATTGATTTACCTATCACTAACCAAGATACATTCTCTGGACTGGAAGATATTCCTAACTTAAACCCTAAACCCTGAACCCTAAACCCTAAACCCTAAACCCTAAACCCTAAATCCTAAACCCTGATCCCTGAACCCTAAACCCTGAACCCTGAATCCCGAACCCTGAACCCTGAACCCCGAACCCTGAACCCTGAACCCTGAACCCTGAACCAGAACCCTAAACCCCGAACCCTGAACCCCGAACCCTGAACCCTGAACCCCGAACCCTGAACCCCGAACCCTGAACCCTGAACCCTGAACCCCTAACCCTAAGCCCCAAACCCTCTAAAAGTCTTATAGGGAGTGAATCCCTACCAAGGAAACTTGAAAGTCCACTAAATCACTGCAGGTACCCTTTTGGAATTACTGATGTTAAACAAGCAAGTCGTGAAAATATTACTATTTCAACTGGGCACCCGTGAAACTGAGGATTAGTAAACATTTAACCTTGACAATTCTTTTAGCATGTAGTGCGGTGACTATCGAGAATAGTTAATACACGATACTACGCTCGAATGAAATTCATCTTAAGGATATTATAGCTCTTATGAGTCAGTCGGTTTGCTGGTAATATTCTTAAGAGGGGTCAATGATTTTGAGAACCTTGTTAGAACCCGTTCTACAGGTACAAAAGAAGAACCCCTAGTACATACCCTTTGGGATTGGGTAGATCCATGGCTCCATACTCGTGACGATAAACCCTTAAACCCATGTTTTCATATACTTGTGATTGCTTCATTCATGCATTCATACATCCATAAAAACTTTCAAAAAAACTATTTTCTCAAAATTTTTGAAAAAAACTAAAATAAGAGGGTGTTGCAAATCTCAGAAACCGCGTTATGGATTTTGGCAGAAGAAAAACCCAGAAGTACACCTTCAAAAGTCCAAGACTTGAAGACCTGAGAAAATTGGGAAGGTTGATTACCAATTCGAAAGCTTTCAGAGCTAAGTACGAAGGACTTTTGTCTCTTTTTAAAATCAACATGGTGGAATGAGTCCTAACTACATTGTTTCAGTTCTATGATCCGGTGTACCACTGCTTTACGTTTCTCCATTATCAGCTCACACCAACATTGGAAGAGTACTCTCATCTGATTGATTTACCTATCACTAACCAAGATCCATTCTCTGGACTGGAAGAAATTCCTAAGGATCAGGTCATTGCAAGATTCACCTCTTTGGAAGTTTCAGATATCAAAACTCACATGACCACCAAGGGAGGAATTCAAGGTCTACCAGCTAGGTTCCTATTGGAAAAAGCCAAATTCTTTGCCAGTATAGGAAACATAGTTGCTTTCGAGGATAACTTTTTTTTACCTCACTTATGGATTATTCCTTTTCCCTAATATCGAAAAATTCGTCGATATCAACACAATCAAGATATTCTTAATTGGGAACCCAGTTCCAACTTTGCTTGCAAATGCTTACCACTCAGTACATTTAAGGAACTTGTACAGCGGAGGGATGATTACATGCTGTGTTTCATTACTCTACAAATGGTTTATTTCCCACTTACCCAAATCTGCTGCTTTTTGGGATCTCAAAAGTGGCATGCGATGGTCACAGAAGATTATGTCTCTCACCCATTCTGATATAGATTGGTACAATCGGGTCTATGACGGAATAAAGATTATTGAAAAATGTGGATGTTTCCCTCAATGTACCCCTCATTGGTACCAAGGGAGGGATCAATTATCACCTAGTTTTAGCTCGTCGTCAGCTTGGATACCCGATGAAGACGTACCTTACAGCGTTCATCTCGAAGGTATTTTCTTTAAAGAAGGAGAAAATGGCAGAGCACTCAAAGAGGAAATTGTTCATGCCTAGCATCATGATCATGAGAAACTTTAGGTAAACGAAGATGCAAGGGTTACAAAAAAACTCCTGAACCCTGAACCCTGAACCCTGAACCCTGAACCCTGAACCCTAAACCCTGAACCCTAAACCCTGAACCCTAAACCCTAAACGCTAAACCCTGAACCCAAAACCCTGAACCCAAACCCCAAACCCTAAACCCCAAACCCTAAACCCTAAACCCGAAACCCAAACCCCAAACCCCAAACCTTAAACCCTAAACCCTAAACCCTAAGCCCTAAACCCTAAACTTAAATCCTAAACCCTAAACCCTAAACCCCAAGCCCCAAACCCAAAACCCTAAACCCTAAACCCCAAGCCCCAAACCCCAAAACCTAAGCCCCAAACCCTCAAAAATTCTTATAGGGAGTGAATCCCTACCAAGCTAACTTGAAAGTCCACCAAATCACTGGAGGTACCCTTTTGGAATTACTGATGTTAAACGAGCAAGTCGTGAAAATATTACTATATAAACTAGGCACCCGCGAAACTGAGGATTAGTAAACATTTAACCTTGACCGTTATTTTAAGATGTAGTGCGGTGACTATCGGGAATAGTTGATACACGATACTACGCTCGAATGAAATTCATCTTAAGGATATTATAGCTCTTATGAGTCAGTCGGTTTGCTGGTAATATTCTTAAGAGGGGTCAATGATTTTGAGAACTCTGTTAGAACCCGTTCTACAGGTACAAAAGAAGAACCCCCAGTACATACCCTTTGGGATTGGGTAGATCCATGGCTCCATACTCGTGACGATAAACCCTTAAACCCATGTTTTCATATACTTGTGTTTGCTTCATTCATGCATTCATACATCCATAAAAACTTTCAAAAAAATCTTTTCTCAAAATTTTTCAAAAAAACTAAAATAAGAGGTTGTTGCAAATATCAGAAACCGCGTTATGGATTTTGGCAGAAGAAAAACCCAGAAGTACACCTTCAAAAGTCCAAGACTTGAAAACCTGAGAAAATTGGGAAGGTTGATTACCAATCCGAAAGCTTTCAGAGCTAAGTACAAAAGACTTTTGTCTCTTTTTAAAGTCAACGTGGTGGAATGAGTCCTAACTACATTGTTTTAGTTCTATGATCCGGTGTACCACTGCTTTACGTTTCCCGATTATCAGCTCACACCAACATTGGAAGAGTACTCTCATCTGATTGATTTACCTATCACTAACCAAGATCTATTCTCTGGACTGGAAGAAATTCCTAACCTAAACCCTGAACCCTGAACCCTAAACCCTAAACCCTAAACCCTAAACCCTGAACCTGAATCCTAAACCCTGAACCCTGAACCCCGAACCCTGAACCCTGAACCCTGAACCCTGAACCCCGAACCCTGAACCCCAAACCCTGAACACTGAACCCCGAACCCTGAACCGGAACCTTAAACCCCGAACCCTAAACCCTGAACCTCGAACCCCCAACCCTGAACCCTGAACCCCGAACCCTGAACCCCGAACCCTGAACCCTGAACCTTGAACCCTGAACCCCGAACCCTAAGCCCCAAACCCTCAAAAAGTCTTATAGGGAGTGAATCCCTAACAAGCTAACTTGAAGGTCCACCAAATCACTAGAGGTACCCTTTTGGAATTACTCATGTTAAACGAGCAAGTCGTGAAAATATTACTATTTAAACTGGGCACCCGCGAAACTGAGGATTAGTAAACATTTAACCTTGACCATTCTTTTAAGATGTAGTGCGGTGACTATCGGGAATAGTTGATACACGATACTACGCTCAATGTTCATCTTAAGGATGTTATAGCTCTCATGAGTCTGTCGGTTTGCTGGTAATATTCTTAAGAGGGGTCAATGATTTTGAGAACCTTGTAAGAACCCGTTCTACAGGTACAAAAGAAGAACCCCTAGTACATACCCTATGGGATTGGGTAGATCCATGGCTCCATACTCGTTACGATAAACCCTTAAACCCATGTTTTCATATACTTGTGTTTGCTTCATTCATGCATTCATACATCCATAAAAACTTTCAAAAAAAATATTTTCTCAAAAATTTTCAAAAAACTAAAATAAGAGGGTTTTGCAAATATCAAAAACCGCGTTATGGATTTTGGCAGACGAAAAACCCAGAAGTACACCTTCAAAAGTCCAAGACTTGAAGACCTGAGAAAATTGGGAAGGTTGATTACCAATCCAAAAGCTTTCAGAGCTAAGTACGAAGGTATTTTGTCTCTTTTTAAAGTCAACGTGGTGGAATGAGTCTAACTACATTGTTTCAGTTCTATGATCCGGTGTACCACTGCTTTGCGTTTCCCGATTATCAGCTCACACCAACATTGGAAGAGTACTCTCATCTGATTGATTTACCTATCACTAACCAAGATCCATTCTCTGGACTGGAAGAAATTCCTAAGGATTTGGTCATTGCAAGATTCACCTCTTTGGAAGTTTCAGATATCAAAACTCACATAACCACCAAGGGAGGAATTCAAGGTCTACCAGCTAGGTTCCTATTGGAAAGGGCCATATACTTTGCTAGTATAGGAAATATAGTTGCTTTCGAGGATAACTTTTTTTTACCTCAGTTATGGATTATTCATTTTCCCTAACATCGAGAATTTTGTCGATATCAACACAATCAAGATATTCTTAATTGGGAACCCAGTTCCAACTTTGCTCGCAGATGCTTACCACTCAGTACATTTAAGGAACTTGTACAATGGAGGGATGATTACATGATGTGTTTCATTACTCTACAAATGGTTTATTTCCCACTTACCCAAATCTGCTGCTTTTTGGGATCTCAAAAGTGGTATGCGATGGTCGCAGAAGATTATGTCTCTCACCCATTCTTACATAGATTGGTACAATCAGGTCTATGACGGAATAAAGATTATTGAAAAATGTGGATGTTTCCCCCAATGTACCCCTCATTGGTACCAAGGGAGGGATCAATTATCACCTAGTTTTAGCTCGTCGTCAGCTTGGATACCCGATGAAGACGTACCTTACAACGTTCATCTCGAAGGTCTTTTCTTTAAAGAAGGAGAAAATGGAAGAGCACTCAAAGAGGAAATTGTCCATGCCTAACATCATGTTCATGAGAAACTTTAGGCAAACGAAGATGCAAGGGTTACAAAAAAAACTCCTGAACCCTGAACCTTGAACCCTGAACCCTGAACCCTGAACCCTAAACCCTGAACCCTAAACCCTAAACCCTGAACCCTAAACCCTAAATGCTAAACCCTGAACCCAAAACCCTGAACCCAAACCCCAAACCCTTAACCCCAAACCCTAAACCCTAAACTCTAAACCCTAAACCCAAACCCCAAACCTTAAACCCTAAACCCTAAACCCAAAGCCCTAAACCCTAAACCCTAAACCCTAACCTTAAACCCTAAACCTTAAACCCTAAACCCTAAACCCAAGCCCCAAACCCAAAACCCTAAACCCTAAACCCCATTCCCCAAACCCCAAAACCTAAGCCCCAAACCCTAAAAAATTCATATAGGGAGTGAATCCCTACCAAGCTAACTTGAAAGTCCACCAAATCACTAGAGGTACCCTTTTGAAATTACTGATGTTAAACGAGCAAGTCGTGAAAATATTACTATTTCAACTGGGCACCCGCGAAACTGAGGATTAGTAAACATTTAACCTTGACCATTCTTTTAAGATGTAGTGCAGTGACTATCGGGAATAGTTGATACACGATACTACGCTCAAATGAAATTCATCATAAAGATATTATAGCTCTTATGAGTCAGTCAGTTTGCTGGTATTATTCTTAAGACGGGTCAATGATTTTGAGAACCTTGTTAGAACCCGTTCTAAAGGTACAAAAGAAGAACCCCCAGTACACACCCTTTGGGATTGGGTAGATCCATGGCTCCATACTCGTGACGATAAACCCTTAAACCCATGTTTTCATATACTTGTGTTTGCTTCATTCATGCATTCATACATCCATAAAAACTTTCAAAAAAATCTTTTCTCAAAATTTTTCAAAAAAACTAAAATAAGAGGTTGTTACAAATATAAGAAACCGCGTTATGGATTTTGGCAGAAGAAAAACCCAGAAGTACACCTTCAAAAGTCCAAGACTTGAAAACCTGAGAAAATTGGGAAAGTTGATTACCAATCCGAAAGCTTTCAGAGCTAAGTACAAAAGACTTTTGTCTCTTTTTAAAGTCAACGTGGTGGAATGAGTCCTAACTACATTGTTTCAGTTCTATGATTCGGTGTACCACTGCTTTACGTTTCCCGATTATCAGCTCACACCAACATTGGAAGAGTACTCTCATCTGATTGATTTACCTATCACTAACCAAGATACATTCTCTGGACTGGAAGAAATTCCTAACCGAAACCCTAAACCCTGAACCCTGAACCCTGAACAATGAACCCTAAACCCTAAACCCTGAACCCTGAACCCGGAACCCCGAACCCCGAACCCTGAACCCTGAACCCTGAACCCTGAACCCCGAACCCTGAACCCCGAACCCTGAACACTGAACCCCGAACCCTGAACCGAAACCCTGAACCCCGAACCCTGAACCTCGAACCCCCAACCCTTAACCCTGAACCCCGAACCCTGAACCCTGAACCCTGAACCCCGAACCCTAAGCCCCAAACCCTCAAAAAGTCTTATAGGGAGTGAATCCCTACCAAGCTAACTTGAAAGTCCACCAAATCACTGGAGGTACCCTTTTAGAATTACTGATGTTAAACGAGCAAGTCGTGAAAATATTACTATTTAAACTGGGCACCCGCGAAACTGAGGATTAGTAAACATTTAACCTTGACCATTCTTTTAGGATGTAGTGCGGTGACTATCGGGAATAGTTGATACACGATACTACGCTACAATGTTCATCTTAAGGATGTTATAGCTCTCATGAGTCTGTCGGTTTGCTGGTAATATTCTTAAGAGGGGTCAATGATTTTGAGAACCTTGTTAGAACCCGTTCTACAGGTACAAAATAAGAACCCCTAGTACATACCCTTGGGATCGGGTAGATCCATGGCTCCATACTCGTTACGATAAACCCTTAAACCCATGTTTTCATATACTTGTGTTTGCTTCATTCATGCATTCATACACCCATAAAAACTTTCAAAAAAAATATTTTCTCAAAAATTTTCAAAAAACTAAAATAAGAGGGTGTTGCAAATATCAGAAACCGTGTTATGGATTTTGGCAGAAGAAAAACCCAGAAGTACACCTTCAAAAGTCCAAGACTTGAAGACCTGAGAAAATTGGGAAGGTTGATTACCAATCCGAAAGCTTTCAGAGCTAAGTACGAAGGACTTTTGTCTCTTTTTAAAGTCAACGTGCTGGAATGAGTCCTAACTACATTGTTTCAGTTCTATGATCCGGTGTACCACTGCTTTACGTTTCCCGATTATCAGCTCACACCAACATTGGAAGAGTACTCTCATCTGATTGATTTACCTATCACTAACCAAGATCCATTCTCTGGACTGGAAGAAATTCCTAAGGATTAGGTCATTGCAAGATTCACCTCTTTGGAAGTTTCAGATATCAAAACTCACATAACCATCAAGGGAGGAATTCAAGGTCTACCAGCTAGGTTTCTATTGGAAAGAGCCATATACTTTGCTAGTATAGGAAACATAGTTGCTTTCGAGGATAACTTTTTTTTACCTCAGTTATGGATTATTCCTTTTCCCTAACATCGAGAATTTCGTCGATATCAACACAATCAAGATATTCTTAATTGGGAACCCAGTTCCAACTTTGCTTGCAGATGCTTACCACTCAGTACATTTAAGGAACTTGTACAATGGAGGGATGATTACATGCTGTGTTTCATTACTCTACAAATGGTTTATTTCCCACTTACCCAAATCTGCTGCTTTTTGGGATCTCAAAAGTGGTATGCGATGGTCGCAGAAGATTATGTCTCTCACCCATTCTGACATAGATTGGTACAATCGGGTCTTTGACGGAATAAAGATTATTGAAAAATATGGATGTTTCCCCCAATGTACCCCTCATTGGTACCAAGGGAGGGATCAATTATCACCTAGTTTTAGCTCGTCGTCAGGTTGGATACCCGATGAAGACGTACCTTACAACGTTCATCTCGAAGGTATTTTCTTTAAAGAAGGAGAAAATGGCAGAGCACTCAAAGAGGAAATTGTTCATGCCTAGCATCATGTTCATGAGAAAGGAAGAGAGAGTCCCGGGGGAAACCAAACTGGATCTCTGCAGAGCCTTATCTCCAATGGGTACAAACTATGGCCCTCAAGTTGAAAATGTCATACCCTCGCCAAGAAGTGTTTCCCTTAAAAGAATATGTCCTCTATTTCATGAGTGACACCGAGAAACTTCATGTCGCTTTTAATAAAACTCAACGCAAAAAGAACTTTTGGAAGAACAAGTACCAGATTGTCAGCTTGGAGTGCACCAAGATTCAAGAGTTACTAAAGGAGACAGATGCTCAGACTGAAATACTTGAACAACATGATGTAGAAAGTCAAGAGAAACGGAGAAGTTTGGTATCTCTCCTTTCACATGGTAAAGGATCATCGACCCGACAATGGTTGAGGAGACCCGGTCAAAGAAGAGGAAAGTGTACTAGCAGCCAGCATTTGGACCTTTGACAGAGATTCCTTAGGTAAACGAAGATGCAAGGGTTACAAAAAAAACTCCTGAACCCTGAACCCTGAACCCTAAACCCTAAACCCTGAACCCTGAACCCTAAACCCTAAACGCTAAACCCTGAACCCAAAACCCTGAACCCAAACCCCAAACCCAAACCCCAAACCCTAAACCCCAAACCCTAAACCCTAAACCCTAAACCCTAAACCTAAACCCCAAACCTTAAACCCTAAACCCTAAACCCAAAGCCCTAAACCCTAAACCCTAACCTTAAACCCTAAACCTTAAACCCTAAACCCTAAACCCCAAGCCCCAAACTCAAAACCCAAAACCCTAAACCCCATTCCCCAAACCCCAAAACCTAAGCCCCAAACCCTAAAAAATTCATATAGGGAGTGAATCCCTACCAAGCTAACTTGAAAGTCCACCAAATCACTGGAGGTACCCTTTTGGAATTACTGATGTTAAACGAGCAAGTCGTGAAAATATTACTATTTCAACTGGGCACCCGCGAAACTGAGGATTAGTAAACATTTAACCTTGACCATTCTTTTAAGATGTAGTGCAGTGATTATCGGGAATAGTTGATAGACGATACTACGCTCGAATGAAATTCATCATAAAGATATTATAGCTCTTATGAGTCAGTCGGTTTGCTGGTAATATTCTTAAGAGGGGTCAATGATTTTGAGAACCTTGTTAGAACCCGTTCTAAAGGTACAAAAGAAAAACCCCCAGTACATACCCTTTGGGATTGGGTAGATCCATGGCTCCATACTCGTGACGATAAACCCTTAAACCCATGTTTTCATATACTTGTGTTTGCTTCATTCATGCATTCATACATCCATAAAAACTTTCAAAAAAATCTTTTCTCAAAATTTTTCAAAAAAACTAAAATAAGAGGTTGTTGCAAATATCAGAAACCGCGTTATGGATTTTGGCAGAAGAAAAACCCAGAAGTACACCTTCAAAAGTCCAAGACTTGAAAACCTGAGAAAATTGGGAAAGTTGATTACCAATCCGAAAGCTTTCAGAGCTAAGTACAAAAGACTTTTGTCTCTTTTTAAAGTCAACGTGGTGGAACGAGTCCTAACTACATTGTTTCAGTTCTATGATTCGGTGTACCACTGCTTTAGGTTTCCCGATTATCAGCTCACACCAACATTGGAAGAGTACTCTCATCTGATTGATTTACCTATCACTAACCAAGATACATTCTCTGGACTGGAAGAAATTCCTAACCGAAACCCTAAACCCTGAACCCTGAACCTTGAACCCTGAACCCTGAACCCTAAACCCTGAACCCTGAACCCTAAACCCTGAACCCTGAACCCCGAACCCCGAACCCTGAACCCTGAACCCTGAACCCCGAACCCTGAACCCCGAACCCTGAACACTGAACCCCGAACCCTGAACCGAAACCCTGAACCCCGAACCCTGAACCCTGAACCTCGAACCCCCAACCCTGAACCCTGAACCCCGAACCCTGAACCCCGAACCCTGAACCCTGAACCCTGAACCCCGAACCCTAAGCCCCAAACCCTCAAAAAGTCTTATAGGGAGTGAATCCCTACCAAGCTAACTTGAAAGTCCACCAAATCACTGGAGGTACCCTTTTAGAATTACTGATGTTAAACGAGCAAGTCGTGAAAATATTATTATTTAAACTGGGCACCCGCGAAACTGAGGATTAGTAAACATTTAACCTTGACCATTCTTTTAGGATGTAGTGCGGTGACTATCGGGAATAGTTGATATACGATACTACGCTACAATGTTCATCTTAAGGATGTTATAGCTCTCATGAGTCTGTCGGTTTGCTGGTAATATTCTTAAGAGGGGTCAATGATTTTGAGAACCTTGTTAGAACCCGTTCTACAGGTACAAAAGCAGAACCCCTAGTACATACCCTTGGGATCGGGTAGATCCATGGCTCCATACTCGTTACGATAAACCCTTAAACCCATGTTTTCATATACTTGTGTTTGCTTCATTCATGCATTCATACACCCATAAAAACTTTCAAAAAAAATATTTTCTCAAAAATTTTCAAAAAACTAAAATAAGAGGGTGTTGCAAATATCAGAAACCGCGTTATGGATTTTGGCAGAAGAAAAACCCAGAAGTACACCTTCAAAAGTCCAAGACTTGAAGACCTGAGAAAAATGGGAAGGTTGATTACCAATCCGAAAGCTTTCAGAGCTAAGTACGAAGGACTTTTGTCTCTTTTTAAAGTCAACGTGCTGGAATGAGTCCTAACTACATTGTTTCAGTTCTATGATCCGGTGTACCACTGCTTTACGTTTCCCGATTATCAGCTCACACCAACATTGGAAGAGTACTCTCATCTGATTGATTTACCTATCACTAACCAAGATCCATTCTCTGGACTGGAAGAAATTCCTAAGGATTAGGTCATTGCAAGATTCACCTCTTTGGAAGTTTCAGATATCAAAACTCACATAACCATCAAGGGAGGAATTCAAGGTCTACCAGCTAGGTTTCTATTGGAAAGAGCCATATACTTTGCTAGTATAGGAAACATAGTTGCTTTCGAGGATAACTTTTTTTTACCTCAGTTATGGATTATTCCTTTTCCCTAACATCGAGAATTTCGTCGATATCAACACAATCAAGATATTCTTAATTGGGAACCCAGTTCCAACTTTGCTTGCAGCTGCTTACCACTCAGTACATTTAAGGAACTTGTACAATGGAGGGATGATTACATGCTGTGTTTCATTACTCTACAAATGGTTTATTTCCCACTTACCCAAATCTGCTGCTTTTTGGGATCTCAAAAGTGGTATGCGATGGTCGCAGAAGATTATGTCTCTCACCCATTCTGACATAGATTGGTACAATCGGGTCTTTGACGGAATAAAGATTATTGAAAAATATGGATGTTTCCCCCAATGTACCCCTCATTGGTACCAAGGGAGGGATCAATTATCACCTAGTTTTAGCTCGTCGTCAGGTTGGATACCCGATGAAGACGTACCTTACAACGTTCATCTCGAAGGTATTTTCTTTAAAGAAGGAGAAAATGGCAGAGCACTCAAAGAGGAAATTGTTCATGCCTAGCATCATGTTCATGAGAAAGGAAGAGAGAGTCCCGGGGGAAACCAAACTGGATCTCTGCAGAGCCTTATCTCCAATGGGTACAAACTATGGCCCTCAAGTTGAAAATGTCATACCCTCGCCAAGAAGTGTTTCCCTTAAAAGAATATGTCCTCTATTTCATGAGTGACACCGAGAAACTTCATGTCGCTTTTAATAAAACCCAACGCAAAAAGAACTTTTGGAAGAACAAGTACCAGATTGTCGGCTTGGAGTGCACCAAGATTCAAGAGTTACTAAAGGAGACAGATGCTCAGACTGAAATACTTGAACAACATGATGTAGAAAGTCAAGAGAAACGGAGAAGTTTGGTATCTCTCCTTTCACATGGTAAAGGATCATCGACCCGACAATGGTTGAGGAGACCCGGTCAAAGAAGAGGAAAGTGTACTAGCAGCCAGCATTTGGACCTTTGACAGAGATTCCTTAGGTAAACGAAGATGCAAGGGTTACAAAAAAAACTCCTGAACCCTGAACCCTGAACCCTAAACCCTAAACCCTGAACCCAGAACCCTAAACCCTAAACGCTAAACCCTGAACCCAAAACCCTGAACCCAAACCCCAAACCCAAACCCCAAACCCTAAACCCCAAACCCTAAACCCTAAACCCTAAACCCAAACCCCAAACCTTAAACCCTAAACCCTAAACCCAAAGCCCTAAACCCTAAACCCTAAACCCTAACCTTAAACCCTAAACCTTAAACCCTAAACCCTAAACCCCAAGCCCCAAACTCAAAACCCTAAACCCTAAACCCCATTCCCCAAACCCCAAAACCTAAGCCCCAAACCCTCAAAAATTCATATAGGGAGTGAATCCCTACCAAGCTAACTTGAAAGTCCACCAAATCACTGGAGGTACCCTTTTGGAATTACTGATGTTAAACGAGCAAGTCGTGAAAATATTACTCTTTCAACTGGGCACCCGCGAAACTGAGGATTAGTAAACATTTAACCTTGACCATTCTTTTAAGATGTAGTGCAGTGACTATCGGGAATAGTTGATACACGATACTACGCTCGAATGAAATTCATCATAAAGATATTATAGCTCTTATGAGTCAGTCGGTTTGCTGGTAATATTCTTAAGAGGGGTCAATGATTTTGAGAACCTTGTTAGAACCCGTTCTAAAGGTACAAAAGAAGAACCCCCAGTACATACCCTTTGGGATTGGGTAGATCCATGGCTCCATACTCGTGACGATAAACCCTTAAACCCATGTTTTCATATACTTGTGTTTGCTTCATTCATGCATTCATACATCCATAAAAACTTTCAAAAAAATCTTTTCTCAAAATTTTTCAAAAAAACTAAAATAAGAGGTTGTTGCAAATATCAGAAACCGCGTTATGGATTTTGGCAGAAGAAAAACCCAGAAGTACACCTTCAAAAGTCCAAGACTTGAAAACCTGAGAAAATTGGGAAAGTTGATTACCAATCCGAAAGCTTTCAGAGCTAAGTACAAAAGACTTTTGTCTCTTTTTAAAGTCAACGTGGTGGAACGAGTCCTAACTACATTGTTTCAGTTCTATGATTCGGTGTACCACTGCTTTAGGTTTCCCGATTATCAGCTCACACCAACATTGGAAGAGTACTCTCATCTGATTGATTTACCTATCACTAACCAAGATACATTCTCTGGACTGGAAGAAATTCCTAACCGAAACCCTAAACCCTGAACCCTGAACCTTGAACCCTGAACCCTGAACCCTAAACCCTGAACCCTGAACCCTAAACCCTGAACCCTGAACCCTGAACCCCGAACCCCGAACCCTGAACCCTGAACCCTGAACCCCGAACCCTGAACCCCGAACCCTGAACACTGAACCCCGAACCCTGAACCGAAACCCTGAACCCCGAACCCTGAACCCTGAACCTCGAACCCCCAACCCTGAACCCTGAACCCCGAACCCTGAACCCCGAACCCTGAACCCTGAACCCTGAACCCCGAACCCTAAGCCCCAAACCCTCAAAAAGTCTTATAGGGAGTGAATCCCTACCAAGCTAACTTGAAAGTCCACCAAATCACTGGAGGTACCCTTTTAGAATTACTGATGTTAAACGAGCAAGTCGTGAAAATATTACTATTTAAACTGGGCACCCGCGAAACTGAGGATTAGTAAACATTTAACCTTGACCATTCTTTTAGGATGTAGTGCGGTGACTATCGGGAATAGTTGATATACGATACTACGCTACAATGTTCATCTTAAGGATGTTATAGCTCTCATGAGTCTGTCGGTTTGCTGGTAATATTCTTAAGAGGGGTCAATGATTTTGAGAACCTTGTTAGAACCCGTTCTACAGGTACAAAAGCAGAACCCCTAGTACATACCCTTGGGATCGGGTAGATCCATGGCTCCATACTCGTTACGATAAACCCTTAAACCCATGTTTTCATATACTTGTGTTTGCTTCATTCATGCATTCATACACCCATAAAAACTTTCAAAAAAAATATTTTCTCAAAAATTTTCAAAAAACTAAAATAAGAGGGTGTTGCAAATATCAGAAACCGCGTTATGGATTTTGGCAGAAGAAAAACCCAGAAGTACACCTTCAAAAGTCCAAGACTTGAAGACCTGAGAAAATTGGGAAGGTTGATTACCAATCCAAAAGCTTTCAGAGCTAAGTACGAAGGACTTTTGTCTCTTTTTAAAGTCAACGTGCTGGAATGAGTCCTAACTACATTGTTTCAGTTCTATGATCCGGTGTACCACTGCTTTACGTTTCCCGATTATCAGCTCACACCAACATTGGAAGAGTACTCTCATCTGATTGATTTACCTATCACTAACCAAGATCCATTCTCTGGACTGGAAGAAATTCCTAAGGATTAGGTCATTGCAAGATTCACGTCTTTGGAAGTTTCAGATATCAAAACTCACATAACCACCAAGGGAGGAATTCAAGGTCTACCAGCTAGGTTCCTATTGGAAAGAGCCATATACTTTGCTAGTATAGGAAACATAGTTGCTTTCGAGGATAACTTTTTTTTACCTCAGTTATGGATTATTCCTTTTCCCTAACATCGAGAATTTCGTCGATATCAACACAATCAAGATATTCTTAATTGGGAACCCAGTTCATACTTTGCTTTGCAGATGCTTACCACTCAGTACATTTAAGGAACTTGTACAACGGAGGGATGATTACATGCTGTGTTTCATTACTCTACAAATGGTTTATTTCCCACTTACCCAAATCTGCTGCTTTTTGGGATCTCAAAAGTGGTATGCGATGGTCGCAGAAGATTATGTCTCTCACCCATTCTGACATAGATTGGTACAATCGGGTCTTTGACGGAATAAAGATTATTGAAAAATATGGATGTTTCCCCCAATGTACCCCTCATTGGTACCAAGGGAGGGATCAATTATCACCTAGTTTTAGCTCGTCGTCAGGTTGGATACCCGATGAAGACGTACCTTACAACGTTCATCTCGAAGGTATTTTCTTTAAAGAAGGAGAAAATGGCAGAGCACTCAAAGAGGAAATTGTTCATGCCTAGCATCATGTTCATGAGAAAGGAAGAGAGAGTCCCGGGGGAAACCAAACTGGATCTCTGCAGAGCCTTATCTCCAATGGGTACAAACTATGGCCCTCAAGTTGAAAATGTCATACCCTTGCCAAGAAGTGTTTCCCTTAAAAGAATATGTCCTCTATTTAATGAGTGACACCGAGAAACTTCATGTCGCTTTTAATAAAACTCAACGCAAAAAGAACTCTTGGAAGAACAAGTACCAGATTGTCAGCTTGGAGTGCACCAAGATTCAAGAGTTACTAAAGGAGACAGATGCTCAGACTGAAATACTTGAACAACATGATGTAGAAAGTCAAGAGAAACGGAGAAGTTTGGTATCTCTCCTTTCACATGGTAAAGGATCATCGACCCGACAATGGTTGAGGAGACCCGGTCAAAGAAGAGGAAAGTGTACCAGCAGCCAGCATTTGGACCTTTGACAGAGATTCCTTAGGATTCATAGGCCTAGTTTCCCTTCTTGCACTTTGTAAAATAATGTACTTTTCCCTGTAAGATATTATAATCCGTTGAATTCAACAAAAGGTTCCCACCACTATATGATATTTGCAATATAATTGTTAAAAGTTATTTTGAAAACAAAAAGATCAATTTAATTCTTTGCATATCATTCATCATTCTTGCATTACACATCTTTGTCATAGAGTCTCACACATGTGTCGCACTTTAGAGTCAAACTGTCTCACTCGTACAATACTCGGGCCAATCGGCAAAAGAAAGTGGACGATCTTGAGGAGAAAAACAAAGTGCTAAGAGAGGAAGTCAACACTCTGAAGGAAAGTCTGGAAAAACTCAACAACATGATTGAATCCCTGGCAGCAGCTCAGGATCTACCATCTCAAAAGACTGCAATCTCAGAAATCGTGTCTACAACAACATTTGAGATACCTGTCAATCTCCCACAATACAACATGCCTAAAGGTTTTCCCTGGGGTGTGCCTTTTAATTTCATACCTGAGGGATAAGTCTCACCAGTCACTAAATACCTGGGGGCCACAACTGGAATATCCAGACCTGAAGGTTACAAACTTCAGGTAAACGAAGATCCAAGGGTTACAACAAAAACTCTTAAACCCTAAACCCTAAACCCTAAACCCTGAACCCTGAACCCTAAACCCTAAACCCTGAACCCAATACCCTGAACCCAAACCCCAAACCCTAAACCCTAAACCCTAAACCCAAACCCCAAACCCCAAACCCTAAACCCTAAGCCCTAAACCCTAAACCCTAAACCCTAACCTTAAACCCTAAACCCTAAACCCCAAGCCCTAAACCCTAAACCTCAAGCCCTAAACCCCAAACCCTAAACCCTAAACCCCAAGCCCAAAACCCCAAATCCTAAGCCCCAAACCCTCAAAAAGTCTTATAGGGAGTGAATCCCTACCAAGCTAACTTGAAAGTCCCCCAAATCACTGGAGGTACCCTTTTGGAATTACTGATTTTAAACGAGCAAGTCATGAAAATATTACTATTTCAACTGGGCACCCGCGAAACTGAGGATTAGTAAACATTTAACCTTGACCATTCGTTTAGGATGTAGTGCGGTGACTATCGGGAATAGTTGATACACGATACTACGCTCGAATGAAATTCATCTTAAGGATGTTATAGCTCTCAATGATTTTGAGAACCTTGTTAGAACCCGTTCTACAGGTACAAAAGAAGAACCCCTAGTACATACCCTTTGGGATTGGGTAGATCCATGGCTCCATACTCGTGACGATAAACCTTTAAACCCATGTTTTCATATACTTGTGTTTGCTTCATTCATGCATTCATACATCCATAAAAACTTTCAAAAAAAATATTTTCTCAAAATTTTTCAAAAAAACTAAAATAAGAGGGTGTTTTAACTATCAGAAACCGCGTTATGGATTTTGGTAGAAGAAAAACCCAGAAGTACACCTTCAAAAGTCCAAGACTTGAAGACCTGAGAAAATTGGGAAGGTTGATTACCAATCCGAAACCTTTCAGAGCTAAGTACGAAGGACTTTTGTCTCTTTCTAAAGTCAACATGGTAGAATGAGTCCTAACTATGTTGTTTCAGTTCTATGATTCGGTGTACCACTGCTTTACGTTACCCGATTATCAGCTCACACCAACATTGGAAGAGTACTCTCATGTGATTGATTTACCTATCCCTAACCAAGATCCATTCTCTGGACTGGAAGAAATTCCTAACCTAAACCCTAAACCCTGAACCCTGAACCCTGAACCCTGAACCCTGAACCCTGAACCCTAAACCCTAAAACCTAAACCCTGAACCCTAAACCCTAAACCACAACCCTGAACCCAAAACCCTGAACCCAAACCCCAAACCCTAAACCCTAAACCCTAAACCCAAACCCCAAACCCTAAACCCTAAACCTTAAACCCAAAACCCTAAACCCTAAACCCCAAGCCCCAAACCCCAAACCCTAAAACCTAAACCCCAAGCCCCAAACCCCAAACCCTAAGCCCCAAACCCTCAAAAAGTCTTATAGGGAGTGAATCCCTACCAAGCTAACTTGAAAGTCCCCCAAATCACTGGAGGTACCCTTTTGGAATTACTGATTTTAAACGAGCAAGTCGTGAAAATATTACTATTTCAACTGGGCACCCGCGAAACTGAGGATTAGTAAACATTTAACCTTGACCATTCGTTTAGGATGTAGTGCGGTGACTATCGGGAATACTTGATACACGATACTACGCTCAAATGAAATTCATCTTAAGGATGTTATAGCTCTCAATGATTTTGAGAACCTTGTTAGAACCCGTTCTACAGGTACAAAAGAAGAACCCCTAGTACATACCCTTTGGGATTGGGTAGATCCATGGCTCCATACTCGTGACGATAAACCTTTAAACCCATGTTTTCATATACTTGTGTTTGCTTCATTCATGCATTCATACATCCATAAAAACTTTCAAAAAAAATATTTTCTCAAAATTTTTCAAAAAAACTAAAATAAGAGGGTGTTTTAAATATCAGAAACCACGTTATGGATTTTGGTAGAAGAAAAACCCAGAAGTACACCTTCAAAAGTCCAAGACTTGAAGACCTGAGAAAATTGGGAAGGTTGATTACCAATCCGAAACCTTTCAGAGCTAAGTACGAAGGACTTTTGTCTCTTTCTAAAGTCAACGTGGTGGAATGAGTCCTAACTATGTTGTTTCAGTTCTATGATTCGGTGTACCACTGCTTTACGTTTCCCGATTATCAGCTCACACCAACATTGGAAGAGTACTCTCATCTGATTGATTTACCTATCCCTAACCAAGATCCATTCTCTAGACTGGAAGAAATTCCTAACCTAAACCCTAAACCCTGAACCCTGAACCCTGAACCCTGAACCCTGAACCCTAAACCCTAAAACCTAAACCCTGAACCCTAAACCCTAAGCCACAACCCTGAACCCAAAAACCTGAACCCAAACCCCAAACCCTAAACCCTAAACCCTAAACCCAAACCCCAAACCCTAAACCCTAAACCTTAAACCCAAAACCCTAAACCCTAAACCCCAAGCCCCAAACCCCAAACCCTAAACCCTAAACCCCAAGCCCCAAACCCCAAACCCTAAGCCCCAAACCCTCAAAAAGTCTTATAGGGAGTGAATCCCTACCAAGCAAACTTGAAAGTCCACCAAATCACTGGAGGTACCCTTTTGGAATTACTGATGTTAAACGAGAAAGTCGTGAAAATATTACTATTTCAAATGGGCACCCGCGAAACTGAGGATTAGTAAACATTTAACCTTGACCATTCTTTTAGGATACAGTGTGGTGACTATCTGGAATAGTTGATACACGATACTACGCTCGAATGAAATTCATCTTAAGGATATTATAGCTCTCATGAGTCAGTCGATTTACTGGAAATATTCTTAAGAGGGGTCAATGATTTTGAGAACCTTGTTAGAACCCGTTCTACAGGCACAAAAGAAGAACCCCTAGTACATACCCTTTGGGATTGGGTAGATCCATGGCTCTATACTCGTGACGATAAACCCTTAAACCCATGTTTTCATATACTTGTGTTTGCTTAATTCATGCATTCATACATCCATAAAAACTTTCAAAAAATATATTTTCTCAAAATTTTTCAAAAAAACTTAAATAAGAGGGTGTTGTAAATATCAGAAACCGCGTTATGGATTTTGGTAGAAGAAAAACCCAGAAGTACACCTTCAAAAGTCCAAGACTTAAAGACCTGAGAAAATTGGGAAGGTTGATTACCAATCCGAAACCTTTCAGAGCTAAGTACGAAGGACTTTTGTCTCTTTCTAAAGTCAACGTGGTGGAATGAGTCCTAACTACATTGTTTCAGTTCTATGATTCGGTGTACCACTGCTTTACGTTTCCCGATTATCAGCTCACACCAACATTGGAAGAGTACTCTCATCTGATTGATTTACCTATCCCTAACCAAGATCCATTCTCTAGACTGGAAGAAATTCCTAACCTAAACCCTAAACCCTGAACCCTGAACCCTGAACCCTGAACCCTAAACCCTAAAACCTAAACCCTGAACCCTAAACCCTAAACCACAACCCTGAACCCAAACCCCAAACCCTAAACCCTAAACCCTAAACCCTAAACCCAAACCCCAAACCCTAAACCTTAAACCTTAAACCCAAAACCCTAAACCCTAAACCCCAAGCCCCAAACCCCAAACCCTAAACCCTAAACCCCAAGCCCCAAACCCCAAACCCTAAGCCCCAAACCCTCAAAAAGTATTATAGGGAGTGAATCCCTACCAAGCAAACTTGAAAGTCCACCAAATCACTGGAGGTACCCTTTTGGAATTACTGATGTTAAACGAGAAAGTCGTGAAAATATTACTATTTCAAATGGGCACCCGCGAAACTGAGGATTAGTAAACATTTAACCTTGACCATTCTTTTAGGATACAGTGTGGTGACTATCCGGAATAGTTGATACACGATACTACGCTCGAATGAAATTCATCTTAAGGATGTTATAGCTCTCAATGATTTTGAGAACCTTGTTCGAACCCATTCTACAGGTACAATAGAAGAACCCCTAGTACATACCCTTTGGGATTGGGTAGATCCATGGCTCCATACTCGTGACGATAAACCCTTAAACCCATGTTTTCATATACTTGTGTTTGCTTCATTCATGCATTCATACATCCATAAAAACTTTCAAAAAAAATATTTTCTCAAAATTTTTCAAAAAAACTAAAATAAGAGGGTGTTGTAAATATCAGAAACCGCGTTATGGATTTTGGTAGAAGAAAAACCCAGAAGTACACCTTCAAAAGTCCAAGACTTAAAGACCTGAGAAAATTGGGAAGGTTGATTACCAATCCGAAACCTTTAAGAGCTAAGTACGAAGGACTTTTGTCTCTTTCTAAAGTCAACGTGGTGGAATGAGTCCTAACTACATTGTTTCAGTTCTATGATTCGGTGTACCACTGCTTTACGTTTCCCGATTATCAGCTCACACCAACATTGGAAGAGTACTCTCATCTGATTGATTTACCTATCCCTAACCAAGATCCATTCTCTAGACTGGAAGAAATTCCTAACCTAAACCCTAAACCCTGAACCCTGAACCCTGAACCCTGAACCCTAAACCCTAAAACCTAAACCCTGAACCCTAAACCCTAAACCACAACCCTGAACCCAAAACCCAAACCCTAAACCCTAAACCCTAAACCCTAAACCCAAACCCCAAACCCTAAACCTTAAACCTTAAACCCAAAACCCTAAACCCTAAACCCCAAGCCCCAAACCCCAAACCCTAAACCCTAAACCCCAAGCCCCAAACCCCAAACCCTAAGCCCCAAACCCTCAAAAAGTATTATAGGGAGTGAATCCCTACCAAGCAAACTTGAAAGTCCACCAAATCACTGGAGGTACCCTTTTGGAATTACTGATGTTAAACGAGAAAGTCGTGAAAATATTACTATTTCAAATGGGCACCCGCGAAACTGAGGATTAGTAAACATTTAACCTTGACCATTCTTTTAGGATACAGTGTGGTGACTATCCGGAATAGTTGATACACGATACTACGCTCGAATGAAATTCATCTTAAGGATGTTATAGCTCTCAATGATTTTGAGAACCTTGTTCGAACCCATTCTACAGGTACAATAGAAGAACCCCTAGTACATACCCTTTGGGATTGGGTAGATCCATGGCTCCATACTCGTGACGATAAACCCTTAAACCCATGTTTTCATATACTTGTGTTTGCTTCATTCATGCATTCATACATCCATAAAAACTTTCAAAAAAAATATTTTCTCAAAATTTTTCAAAAAAACTAAAATAAGAGGGTGTTGTAAATATCAGAAACCGCGTTATGGATTTTGGTAGAAGAAAAACCCAGAAGTACACCTTCAAAAGTCCAAGACTTGAAGACCTGAGAAAATTGGGAAGGTTGATTACCAATCCGAAACCTTTCAGAGCTAAGTACGAATGACTTTTGTCTCTTTCTAAAGTCAACGTGGTGGAATGAGTCCTAACTACATTGTTTCAGTTCTATGATTCGGTGTACCACTGCTTTACGTTTCCCGATTATCAGCTCACACCAACATTGGAAGAGTACTCTCATCTGTTTGATTTACCTATCCCTAACCAAGATCCATTCTCTGGACTGGAAGAAATTCCTAACCTAAACCCTAAACCCTGAACCCTGAACCCTGAACCCTGAACCCTAAACCCTAAAATCTAACCCCTGAACCCTAAACCCTAAATCACAACCCTGAACCCAAAACCCTGAACCCAAACCCCAAACCCTAAACCCTAAACCCTAAACCCAAACCCCAAAACCTAAACCTTAAACCCAAAACCCAAAACCCTAAACCCCAAGCCCCAAACCCCAAACCCTAAACCCTAAACCCCAAGCCCCAAACCCCAAACCCTAAACCCCAAACCCTCAAAAAGTCTTATAGGGAGTGAATCCCTACCAAGCAAACTTGAAAGTCCACCAAATCACTGGAGGTACCCTTTTGGAATTACTGATGTTAAACGAGAAAGTCGTAAAAATATTACTATTTCAAATGGGCACCCGCGAAACTGAGGATTAGTAAACATTTAACCTTGACCATTCTTTTAGGATACAGTGTGGTGACTATCCGGAATAGTTGATACACGATACTACGCTCGAATGAAATTCATCTTAAGGATATTATAGCTCTCATGAGTCAGTCGGTTTGCTGGAAATATTCTTAAGAGGGGTCAATGATTTTGAGAACCTTGTTAGAACCCGTTCTACAGGCACAAAAGAAGAACCCCTAGTACATACCCTTTGGGATTGGGTAGATCCATGGCTCTATACTCGTGACGATAAACCCTTAAACCCATGTTTTCATATACTTGTGTTTGCTTAATTCATGCATTCATACATTCATAAAATCTTTCAAAAAAAATATTTTCCCAAAATTTTTCAAAAAAACTTAAATAAGAGGGTGTTGTAAATATCAGAAACCGCGTTATGGATTTTGGTAGAAGAAAAACCCAGAAGTACACCTTCAAAAGTCCAAGACTTAAAGACCTGAGAAAATTGGGAAGGTTGATTACCAATCCGAAACCTTTCAGAGCTAAGTACGAAGGACTTTTGTCTCTTTCTAAAGTCAACGTGGTGGAATGAGTCCTAACTACATTGTTTCAGTTCTATGATTCGGTGTACCACTGCTTTACGTTTCCCGATTATCAGCTCACACCAACATTGGAAGAGTACTCTCATCTGATTGATTTACCTATCCCTAACCAAGATCCATTCTCTAGACTGGAAGAAATTCCTAACCTAAACCCTAAACCCTGAACCCTGAACCCTGAACCCTGAACCCTGAACCCTAAACCCTAAAACCTAAACCCTGAACCCTAAACCCTAAACCACAACCCTGAACCCAAACCCCAAACCCTAAACCCTAAACCCTAAACCCTAAACCCAAACCCCAAACCCTAAACCTTAAACCTTAAACCCAAAACCCTAAACCCTAAACCCCAAGCCCCAAACCCCAAACCCTAAACCCTAAACCCCAAGCCCCAAACCCCAAACCCTAAGCCCCAAACCCTCAAAAAGTATTATAGGGAGTGAATCCCTACCAAGCAAACTTGAAAGTCCACCAAATCACTGGAGGTACCCTTTTGGAATTACTGATGTTAAACGAGAAAGTCGTGAAAATATTACTATTTCAAATGGGCACCCGCGAAACTGAGGATTAGTAAACATTTAACCTTGACCATTCTTTTAGGATACAGTGTGGTGACTATCCGGAATAGTTGATACACGATACTACGCTCGAATGAAATTCATCTTAAGGATGTTATAGCTCTCAATGATTTTGAGAACCTTGTTCGAACCCATTCTACAGGTACAATAGAAGAACCCCTAGTACATACCCTTTGGGATTGGGTAGATCCATGGCTCCATACTCGTGACGATAAACCCTTAAACCCATGTTTTCATATACTTGTGTTTGCTTCATTCATGCATTCATACATCCATAAAAACTTTCAAAAAAAATATTTTCTCAAAATTTTTCAAAAAAACTAAAATAAGAGGGTGTTGTAAATATCAGAAACCGCGTTATGGATTTTGGTAGAAGAAAAACCCAGAAGTACACCTTCAAAAGTCCAAGACTTGAAGACCTGAGAAAATTGGGAAGGTTGATTACCAATCCGAAACCTTTCAGAGCTAAGTACGAATGACTTTTGTCTCTTTCTAAAGTCAACGTGGTGGAATGAGTCCTAACTACATTGTTTCAGTTCTATGATTCGGTGTACCACTGCTTTACGTTTCCCGATTATCAGCTCACACCAACATTGGAAGAGTACTCTCATCTGTTTGATTTACCTATCCCTAACCAAGATCCATTCTCTGGACTGGAAGAAATTCCTAACCTAAACCCTAAACCCTGAACCCTGAACCCTGAACCCTGAACCCTGAACCCTAAACCCTAAAACCTAAACCCTGAACCCTAAACCCTAAACCACAACCCTGAACCCAAACCCCAAACCCTAAACCCTAAACCCTAAACCCTAAACCCAAACCCCAAACCCTAAACCTTAAACCTTAAACCCAAAACCCTAAACCCTAAACCCCAAGCCCCAAACCCCCAAACCCTAAACCCTAAACCCCAAGCCCCAAACCCCAAACCCTAAGCCCCAAACCCTCAAAAAGTATTATAGGGAGTGAATCCCTACCAAGCAAACTTGAAAGTCCACCAAATCACTGGAGGTACCCTTTTGGAATTACTGATGTTAAACGAGAAAGTCGTGAAAATATTACTATTTCAAATGGGCACCCGCGAAACTGAGGATTAGTAAACATTTAACCTTGACCATTCTTTTAGGATACAGTGTGGTGACTATCCGGAATAGTTGATACACGATACTACGCTCGAATGAAATTCATCTTAAGGATGTTATAGCTCTCAATGATTTTGAGAACCTTGTTCGAACCCATTCTACAGGTACAATAGAAGAACCCCTAGTACATACCCTT
The DNA here is from genome assembly GCA_022829125.1 of Lathyrus tuberosus. Taxonomy (NCBI): domain Eukaryota; kingdom Viridiplantae; phylum Streptophyta; class Magnoliopsida; order Fabales; family Fabaceae; genus Lathyrus; species Lathyrus tuberosus. The sequence continues at coordinate 9,538,936 of JALAZF010000234.1, read as the reverse complement.
TGGGATTGGGTAGATCCATGGCTCCATACTCGTGACGATAAACCCTTAAACCCATGTTTTCATATACTTGTGTTTGCTTCATTCATGCATTCATACATCCATAAAAACTTTCAAAAAAAATATTTTCTCAAAATTTTTCAAAAAAACTAAAATAAGAGGGTGTTGTAAATATCAGAAACCGCGTTATGGATTTTGGTAGAAGAAAAACCCAGAAGTACACCTTCAAAAGTCCAAGACTTGAAGACCTGAGAAAATTGGGAAGGTTGATTACCAATCCGAAACCTTTCAGAGCTAAGTACGAATGACTTTTGTCTCTTTCTAAAGTCAACGTGGTGGAATGAGTCCTAACTACATTGTTTCAGTTCTATGATTCGGTGTACCACTGCTTTACGTTTCCCGATTATCAGCTCACACCAACATTGGAAGAGTACTCTCATCTGTTTGATTTACCTATCCCTAACCAAGATCCATTCTCTGGACTGGAAGAAATTCCTAACCTAAACCCTAAACCCTGAACCCTGAACCCTGAACCCTGAACCCTAAACCCTAAAATCTAACCCCTGAACCCTAAACCCTAAATCACAACCCTGAACCCAAAACCCTGAACCCAAACCCCAAACCCTAAACCCTAAACCCTAAACCCAAACCCCAAAACCTAAACCTTAAACCCAAAACCCAAAACCCTAAACCCCAAGCCCCAAACCCCAAACCCTAAACCCTAAACCCCAAGCCCCAAACCCCAAACCCTAAACCCCAAACCCTCAAAAAGTCTTATAGGGAGTGAATCCCTACCAAGCAAACTTGAAAGTCCACCAAATCACTGGAGGTACCCTTTTGGAATTACTGATGTTAAACGAGAAAGTCGTAAAAATATTACTATTTCAAATGGGCACCCGCGAAACTGAGGATTAGTAAACATTTAACCTTGACCATTCTTTTAGGATACAGTGTGGTGACTATCCGGAATAGTTGATACACGATACTACGCTCGAATGAAATTCATCTTAAGGATATTATAGCTCTCATGAGTCAGTCGGTTTGCTGGAAATATTCTTAAGAGGGGTCAATGATTTTGAGAACCTTGTTAGAACCCGTTCTACAGGCACAAAAGAAGAACCCCTAGTACATACCCTTTGGGATTGGGTAGATCCATGGCTCTATACTCGTGACGATAAACCCTTAAACCCATGTTTTCATATACTTGTGTTTGCTTAATTCATGCATTCATACATTCATAAAATCTTTCAAAAAAAATATTTTCCCAAAATTTTTCAAAAAAACTTAAATAAGAGGGTGTTGTAAATATCAGAAACCGCGTTATGGATTTTGGTAGAAGAAAAACCCAGAAGTACACCTTCAAAAGTCCAAGACTTAAAGACCTGAGAAAATTGGGAAGGTTGATTACCAATCCGAAACCTTTCAGAGCTAAGTACGAAGGACTTTTGTCTCTTTCTAAAGTCAACGTGGTGGAATGAGTCCTAACTACATTGTTTCAGTTCTATGATTCGGTGTACCACTGCTTTACGTTTCCCGATTATCAGCTCACACCAACATTGGAAGAGTACTCTCATCTGATTGATTTACCTATCCCTAACCAAGATCCATTCTCTAGACTGGAAGAAATTCCTAACCTAAACCCTAAACCCTGAACCCTGAACCCTGAACCCTGAACCCTAAACCCTAAAACCTAAACCCTGAACCCTAAACCCTAAACCACAACCCTGAACCCAAACCCCAAACCCTAAACCCTAAACCCTAAACCCTAAACCCAAACCCCAAACCCTAAACCTTAAACCTTAAACCCAAAACCCTAAACCCTAAACCCCAAGCCCCAAACCCCAAACCCTAAACCCTAAACCCCAAGCCCCAAACCCCAAACCCTAAGCCCCAAACCCTCAAAAAGTATTATAGGGAGTGAATCCCTACCAAGCAAACATGAAAGTCCACCAAATCACTGGAGGTACCCTTTTGGAATTACTGATGTTAAACGAGAAAGTCGTGAAAATATTACTATTTCAAATGGGCACCCGCGAAACTGAGGATTAGTAAACATTTAACCTTGACCATTCTTTTAGGATACAGTGTGGTGACTATCCGGAATAGTTGATACACGATACTACGCTCGAATGAAATTCATCTTAAGGATGTTATAGCTCTCAATGATTTTGAGAACCTTGTTCGAACCCATTCTACAGGTACAATAGAAGAACCCCTAGTACATACCCTTTGGGATTGGGTAGATCCATGGCTCCATACTCGTGACGATAAACCCTTAAACCCATGTTTTCATATACTTGTGTTTGCTTCATTCATGCATTCATACATCCATAAAAACTTTCAAAAAAAATATTTTCTCAAAATTTTTCAAAAAAACTAAAATAAGAGGGTGTTGTAAATATCAGAAACCGCGTTATGGATTTTGGTAGAAGAAAAACCCAGAAGTACACCTTCAAAAGTCCAAGACTTGAAGACCTGAGAAAATTGGGAAGGTTGATTACCAATCCGAAACCTTTCAGAGCTAAGTACGAATGACTTTTGTCTCTTTCTAAAGTCAACGTGGTGGAATGAGTCCTAACTACATTGTTTCAGTTCTATGATTCGGTGTACCACTGCTTTACGTTTCCCGATTATCAGCTCACACCAACATTGGAAGAGTACTCTCATCTGTTTGATTTACCTATCCCTAACCAAGATCCATTCTCTGGACTGGAAGAAATTCCTAACCTAAACCCTAAACCCTGAACCCTGAACCCTGAACCCTGAACCCTAAACCCTAAAATCTAACCCCTGAACCCTAAACCCTAAATCACAACCCTGAACCCAAAACCCTGAACCCAAACCCCAAACCCTAAACCCTAAACCCTAAACCCAAACCCCAAAACCTAAACCTTAAACCCAAAACCCAAAACCCTAAACCCCAAGCCCCAAACCCCAAACCCTAAACCCTAAACCCCAAGCCCCAAACCCCAAACCCTAAACCCCAAACCCTCAAAAAGTCTTATAGGGAGTGAATCCCTACCAAGCAAACTTGAAAGTCCACCAAATCACTGGAGGTACCCTTTTGGAATTACTGATGTTAAACGAGAAAGTCGTAAAAATATTACTATTTCAAATGGGCACCCGCGAAACTGAGGATTAGTAAACATTTAACCTTGACCATTCTTTTAGGATACAGTGTGGTGACTATCCGGAATAGTTGATACACGATACTACGCTCGAATGAAATTCATCTTAAGGATATTATAGCTCTCATGAGTCAGTCGGTTTGCTGGAAATATTCTTAAGAGGGGTCAATGATTTTGAGAACCTTGTTAGAACCCGTTCTACAGGCACAAAAGAAGAACCCCTAGTACATACCCTTTGGGATTGGGTAGATCCATGGCTCTATACTCGTGACGATAAACCCTTAAACCCATGTTTTCATATACTTGTGTTTGCTTAATTCATGCATTCATACATTCATAAAATCTTTCAAAAAAAATATTTTCCCAAAATTTTTCAAAAAAACTAAAATAAGAGGGTGTTGTAAATATCAGAAACCGCATTATGGATTTTGGTAGAAGAAAAACCCAGAAATACACCTTCAAAAGTCCAAGACTTGAAGACCTGAGAAAATTGGGAAGGTTGATTACCAATCCGAAACCTTTCAGAGCTAAGTACGAAGGACTTTTGTCTCTTTCTAAAGTCAACGTGGTGGAATGAGTCCTAACTACATTGTTTCAGTTCTATGATTCGGTGTACCACTGCTTTACGTTTCCCGATTATCAGCTCACACCAACATTGGAAGAGTACTCTCATCTGATTGATTTACCTATCCCTAACCAGGATCCATTCTCTGGACTGGAAGAAATTCCTAACCTAAACCCTAAACCCTGAACCCTGAACCCTGAACCCTGAACCCTGAACCCTAAACCCTAAAATCTAAACCCTGAACCATAAACCCTAAATCACAACCCTGAACCCAAAACCCTGAACCCAAACCCCAAACCCTAAACCCTAAACCCTAAACCCAAACCCCAAACCCTAAACCTTAAACCCAAAACACTAAACCCTAAACCCCAAGCCCCAAACCCCAAACCCTAAACCCTAAACCCCAAGCCCCAAACCCCAAACCCTAAGCCCCAAACCCTCAAAAAGTCTTATAGGGAGTGAATCCCTACCAAGCAAACTTGAAAGTCCACCAAATCACTGGAGGTACCCTTTTGGAATTACTGATGTTAAACGAGAAAGTCGTAAAAATATTACTATTTCAAATGGGCACCCGCGAAACTGAGGATTAGTAAACATTTAACCTTGACCATTCTTTTAGGATACAGTGTGGTGACTATCCGGAATAGTTGATACACGATACTACGCTCGAATGAAATTCATCTTAAGGATATTATAGCTCTCATGAGTCAGTCGGTTTGCTGGAAATATTCTTAAGAGGGGTCAATGATTTTGAGAACCTTGTTAGAACCCGTTCTACAGGCACAAAAGAAGAACCCCTAGTACATACCCTTTGGGATTGGGTAGATCCATGGCTCTATACTCGTGACGATAAACCCTTAAACCCATGTTTTCATATACTTGTGTTTGCTTAATTCATGCATTCATACATCCATAAAAACTTTCAAAAAAAATATTTTCCCAAAATTTTTCAAAAAAACTAAAATAAGAGGGTGTTGAAAATATCAGAAACCGCGTTATGGATTTTGGTAGAAGAAAAACCCAGAAATACACCTTCAAAAGTCCAAGACTTGAAGACCTGAGAAAATTGGGAAGGTTGATTACCAATCCGAAACCTTTCAGAGCTAAGTACGAAGGACTTTTGTCTCTTTCTAAAGTCAACGTGGTGGAATGAGTCCTAACTACATTGTTTCAGTTCTATGATTCGGTGTACCACTGCTTTACGTTTCCCGATTATCAGCTCACACCAACATTGGAAGAGTACTCTCATCTGATTGATTTACCTATCCCTAACCAAGATCCATTCTCTAGACTGGAAGAAATTCCTAACCTAAACCCTAAACCCTGAACCCTGAACCCTGAACCCTGAACCCTGAACCCTAAACCCTAAAACCTAAACCCTGAACCCTAAACCCTAAACCACAACCCTGAACCCAAACCCCAAACCCTAAACCCTAAACCCTAAACCCTAAACCCAAACCCCAAACCCTAAACCTTAAACCTTAAACCCAAAACCCTAAACCCTAAACCCCAAGCCCTAAACCCTAAACCCCAAGCCCCAAACCCCAAGCCCCAAACCCCAAACCCTAAGCCCCAAACCCTCAAAAAGTATTATAGGGAGTGAATCCCTACCAAGCAAACATGAAAGTCCACCAAATCACTGGAGGTACCCTTTTGGAATTACTGATGTTAAACGAGAAAGTCGTGAAAATATTACTATTTCAAATGGGCACCCGCGAAACTGAGGATTAGTAAACATTTAACCTTGACCATTCTTTTAGGATACAGTGTGGTGACTATCCGGAATAGTTGATACACGATACTACGCTCGAATGAAATTCATCTTAAGGATGTTATAGCTCTCAATGATTTTGAGAACCTTGTTCGAACCCATTCTACAGGTACAATAGAAGAACCCCTAGTACATACCCTTTGGGATTGGGTAGATCCATGGCTCCATACTCGTGACGATAAACCCTTAAACCCATGTTTTCATATACTTGTGTTTGCTTCATTCATGCATTCATACATCCATAAAAACTTTCAAAAAAAATATTTTCCCAAAATTTTTCAAAAAAACTAAAATAAGAGGGTGTTGTAAATATCAGAAACCGCGTTATGGATTTTGGTAGAAGAAAAACCCAGAAGTACACCTTCAAAAGTCCAAGACTTGAAGACCTGAGAAAATTGGGAAGGTTGATTACCAATCCGAAACCTTTCAGAGCTAAGTACGAATGACTTTTGTCTCTTTCTAAAGTCAACGTGGTGGAATGAGTCCTAACTACATTGTTTCAGTTCTATGATTCGGTGTACCACTGCTTTACGTTTCCCGATTATCAGCTCACACCAACATTGGAAGAGTACTCTCATCTGTTTGATTTACCTATCCCTAACCAAGATCCATTCTCTGGACTGGAAGAAATTCCTAACCTAAACCCTAAACCCTGAACCCTGAACCCTGAACCCTGAACCCTAAACCCTAAAATCTAACCCCTGAACCCTAAACCCTAAATCACAACCCTGAACCCAAAACCCTGAACCCAAACCCCAAACCCTAAACCCTAAACCCTAAACCCAAACCCTAAAACCTAAACCTTAAACCCAAAACCCAAAACCCTAAACCCCAAGCCCCAAACCCCAAACCCTAAACCCTAAACCCCAAGCCCCAAACCCCAAACCCTAAACCCCAAACCCTCAAAAAGTCTTATAGGGAGTGAATCCCTACCAAGCAAACTTGAAAGTCCACCAAATCACTGGAGGTACCCTTTTGGAATTACTGATGTTAAACGAGAAAGTCGTAAAAATATTACTATTTCAAATGGGCACCCGCGAAACTGAGGATTAGTAAACATTTAACCTTGACCATTCTTTTAGGATACAGTGTGGTGACTATCCGGAATAGTTGATACACGATACTACGCTCGAATGAAATTCATCTTAAGGATATTATAGCTCTCATGAGTCAGTCGGTTTGCTGGAAATATTCTTAAGAGGGGTCAATGATTTTGAGAACCTTGTTAGAACCCGTTCTACAGGCACAAAAGAAGAACCCCTAGTACATACCCTTTGGGATTGGGTAGATCCATGGCTCTATACTCGTGACGATAAACCCTTAAACCCATGTTTTCATATACTTGTGTTTGCTTAATTCATGCATTCATACATCCATAAAAACTTTCAAAAAAAATATTTTCCCAAAATTTTTCAAAAAAACTAAAATAAGAGGGTGTTGAAAATATCAGAAACCGCGTTATGGATTTTGGTAGAAGAAAAACCCAGAAATACACCTTCAAAAGTCCAAGACTTGAAGACCTGAGAAAATTGGGAAGGTTGATTACCAATCCGAAACCTTTCAGAGCTAAGTACGAAGGACTTTTGTCTCTTTCTAAAGTCAACGTGGTGGAATGAGTCCTAACTACATTGTTTCAGTTCTATGATTCGGTGTACCACTGCTTTACGTTTCCCGATTATCAGCTCACACCAACATTGGAAGAGTACTCTCATCTGATTGATTTACCTATCCCTAACCAAGATCCATTCTCTGGACTGGAAGAAATTCCTAACCTAAACCCTAAACCCTGAACCCTGAACCCTGAACCCTGAACCCTGAACCCTAAACCCTAAAATCTAAACCCTGAACCATAAACCCTAAATCACAACCCTGAACCCAAAACCCTGAACCCAAACCCCAAACCCTAAACCCTAAACCCTAAACCCAAACCCCAAACCCTAAACCTTAAACCCAAAACACTAAACCCTAAACCCCAAGCCCCAAACCCCAAACCCTAAACCCTAAACCCCAAGCCCCAAACCCCAAACCCTAAACCCCAAACCCTCAAAAAGTCTTATAGGGAGTGAATCCCTACCAAGCAAACTTGAAAGTCCACCAAATCACTGGAGGTACCCTTTTGGAATTACTGATGTTAAACGAGAAAGTCGTAAAAATATTACTATTTCAAATGGGCACCCGCGAAACTGAGGATTAGTAAACATTTAACCTTGACCATTCTTTTAGGATACAGTGTGGTGACTATCCGGAATAGTTGATACACGATACTACGCTCGAATGAAATTCATCTTAAGGATATTATAGCTCTCATGAGTCAGTCGGTTTGCTGGAAATATTCTTAAGAGGGGTCAATGATTTTGAGAACCTTGTTAGAACCCGTTCTACAGGCACAAAAGAAGAACCCCTAGTACATACCCTTTGGGATTGGGTAGATCCATGGCTCTATACTCGTGACGATAAACCCTTAAACCCATGTTTTCATATACTTGTGTTTGCTTAATTCATGCATTCATACATCCATAAAAACTTTCAAAAAAAATATTTTCCCAAAAATTTTCAAAAAAACTAAAATAAGAGGGTGTTGAAAATATCAGAAACCGCGTTATGGATTTTGGTAGAAGAAAAACCCAGAAATACACCTTCAAAAGTCCAAGACTTGAAGACCTGAGAAAATTGGGAAGGTTGATTACCAATCCGAAACCTTTCAGAGCTAAGTACGAAGGACTTTTGTCTCTTTCTAAAGTCAACGTGGTGGAATGAGTCCTAACTACATTGTTTCAGTTCTATGATTCGGTGTACCACTGCTTTACGTTTCCCGATTATCAGCTCACACCAACATTGGAAGAGTACTCTCATCTGATTGATTTACCTATCCCTAACCAAGATCCATTCTCTAGACTGGAAGAAATTCCTAACCTAAACCCTAAACCCTGAACCCTGAACCCTGAACCCTGAACCCTGAACCCTGAACCCTGAACCCTAAACCCTAAAACCTAAACCCTGAACCCTAAACCCTAAACCACAACCCTGAACCCAAAACCCTGAACCCAAACCCCAAACCCTAAACCCTAAACCCTAAACCCTAAACCCAAACCCCAAACCCTAAACCCTAAACCTTAAACCCAAAACCCAAAACCCTAAACCCCAAGCCCCAAACCCAAACCCTAAACCCAAAACCCCAAGCCCCAAACCCCAAACCCTAAGCCCCAAACACTCAAAAAGTCTTATAGGGAGTGAATCCCTACCAAGCAAACTTGAAAGTCCACCAAATCACTGGAGGTACCCTTTTGGAATTACTGATGTTAAACGAGAAAGTCGTGAAAATATTATTATTTCAAATGGGCACCCGCGAAACTGAGGAGTAGTAAACATTTAACCTTGACCATTCTTTTAGGATACAGTGTGGTGACTATCCGGAATAGTTGATACACGTTACTACGCTCGAATGAAATTCATCTTAAGGATATTATAGCTCTCATGAGTCAGTCGGTTTGCTGGAAATATTCTTAAGAGGGGTCAATGATTTTGAGAACCTTGTTAGAACCCGTTCTACAGGCACAAAAGAAGAACCCCTAGTACATACCCTTTGGGATTGGGTAGATCCATGGCTCCATACTCGTGACGATATACACTTAAAGCCATGTTTTCATATACTTGTGTTTGCGTCATTCATGCATTCATATATCCATAAAAACTTTCAAAAAAAATATTTTCCCAAAATTTTTCAAAAAAACTAAAATAAGAGGGTGTTGTAAATATCAGAAACCGCGTTATGGATTTTGGTAGAAGAAAAACCCAGAAATACACCTTCAAAAATCCAAGACTTGAAGACCTGAGAAAATTGGGAAGGTTGATTACCAATCCGAAACCTTTCAGAGCTAAGTACGAAGGACTTTTGTCTCTTTCTAAAGTCAACGTGGTGGAATGAGTCCTAACTACATTGTTTCAGTTCTATGATTCGGTGTACCACTGCTTTACGTTTCCCGATTATCAGCTCACACCAACATTGGAAGAGTACTCTCATCTGATTGATTTACCTATCCCTAACCAAGATCCATTCTCTGGACTGGAAGAAATTCCTAACCTAAACCCTAAACCCTGAACCCTGAACCCTGAACCCTGAACCCTGAACCCTGAACCCTAAACCCTAAAATCTAAACCCTGAACCATAAACCCTAAATCACAACCCTGAACCCAAAACCCTGAACCCAAACCCTAAACCCTAAACCCTAAACCCTAAACCCAAACCCCAAACCCTAAACCTTAAACCCAAAACACTAAACCCTAAACCCCAAGCCCCAAACCCCAAACCCTAAACCCTAAACCCCAAGCCCCAAACCCCAAACCCTAAGCCCCAAACCCTCAAAAAGTCTTATAGGGAGTGAATCCCTACCAAGCAAACTTGAAAGTCCACCAAATCACTGGAGGTACCCTTTTGGAATTACTGATGTTAAACGAGAAAGTCGTAAAAATATTACTATTTCAAATGGGCACCCGCGAAACTGAGGATTAGTAAACATTTAACCTTGACCATTCTTTTAGGATACAGTGTGGTGACTATCCGGAATAGTTGATACACGATACTACGCTCGAATGAAATTCATCTTAAGGATATTATAGCTCTCATGAGTCAGTCGGTTTGCTGGAAATATTCTTAAGAGGGGTCAATGATTTTGAGAACCTTGTTAGAACCCGTTCTACAGGCACAAAAGAAGAACCCCTAGTACATACCCTTTGGGATTGGGTAGATCCATGGCTCTATACTCGTGACGATAAACCCTTAAACCCATGTTTTCATATACTTGTGTTTGCTTAATTCATGCATTCATACATCCATAAAAACTTTCAAAAAAAATATTTTCCCAAAATTTTTCAAAAAAACTAAAATAAGAGGGTGTTGTAAATATCAGAAACCACGTTATGGATTTTGGTAGAAGAAAAACCCAGAAATACACCTTCAAAAGTCCAAGACTTGAAGACCTGAGAAAATTGGGAAGGTTGATTACCAATCCGAAACCTTTCAGAGCTAAGTACGAAGGACTTTTGTCTCTTTCTAAAGTCAATGTGGTGGAATGAGTCCTAACTACATTGTTTCAGTTCTATGATTCGGTGTACCACTGCTTTACGTTTCCCGATTATCAGCTCACACCAACATTGGAAGAGTACTCTCATCTGATTGATTTACCTATCCCTAACCAAGATCCATTCTCTAGACTGGAAGAAATTCCTAACCTAAACCCTAAACCCTGAACCCTGAACCCTGAACCCTGAACCCTGAACCCTAAACCCTAAAACCTAAACCCTGAACCCTAAACCCTAAACCACAACCCTGAACCCAAAACCCTGAACCCAAACTCCAAACCCTAAACCCTAAACCCTAAACCCTAAACCCAAACCCCAAACCCTAAACCCTAAACCTTAAACCCAAAACCCAAAATCCTAAACCCCAAGCCCCAAACCCCAAACCCTAAACCCAAAACCCCAAGCCCCAAACCCCAAACCCTAAGCCCCAAACCCTCAAAAAGTCTTATAGGGAGTGAATCCCTACCAAGCAAACTTGAAAGTCCACCAAATCACTGGAGGTACCCTTTTGGAATTACTGATGTTAAACGAGAAAGTCGTGAAAATATTATTATTTCAAATGGGCACCCGCGAAACTGAGGAGTAGTAAACATTTAACCTTGACCATTCTTTTAGGATACAGTGTGGTGACTATCCGGAATAGTTGATACACGTTACTACGCTCGAATGAAATTCATCTTAAGGATATTATAGCTCTCATGAGTCAGTCGGTTTGCTGGAAATATTCTTAAGAGGGGTCAATGATTTTGAGAACCTTGTTAGAACCCGTTCTACAGGCACAAAAGAAGAACCCCTAGTACATACCCTTTGGGATTGGGTAGATCCATGGCTCCATACTCGTGACGATATACACTTAAAGGCATGTTTTCATATACTTGTGTTTGCTTCATTCATGCATTCATATATCCATAAAAACTTTCAAAAAATATATTTTCTCAAAAATTTTCAAAAAAACAAAAATAAGAGGGTGTTGAAAATATCAGAAACCGCGTTATGGATTTTGGCAGAAGAAAAACCCAGAAGTACACCTTCAAAAGTCCAAGACTTGAAGACCTGAGAAAATTGGGAAGGTTGATTACCAATCCGAAACCTTTTAGAGCTAAGTACAAAGGACTTTTGTCTCTTTCTAAAGTCAACGTGGTGGAATGAGTCCTAACTACATTGTTTCAGTTCTATGATTCGGTGTACCACTGCTTTACGTTTCCCGATTATCAGCTCACACCAACATTGGAAGAGTACTCTCATCTGATTGATTTACCTATCCCTAACCAAGATCCATTCTCTGGACTGGAAGAAATTCCTACCCTGAACCCTGAACCCTGAACCCTGAACCCTAAACCCTAAAACCTAAACCCTGAACCCTAAACCCTAAACCACAACCCTGAACCCAAAACCCTGAACCCAAACCCCAAACCCTAAACCCTAAACCCTAAACCCAAACCCCAAACCCTAAACCCTAAACCTTAAACCCAAAACCCTAAACCCTAAACCCCGAGCCCCAAACCCCAAACCCTAAACCCTAAACCCCAAGCCCCAAACCCCAAACCCTAAGCCCCAAACCCTCAAAAAGTCTTATAGGGAGTGAATCCCTACCAAGCAAACTTGAAAGTCCACCAAATCACTGGAGGTACCCTTTTGGAATTACTGATGTTAAACGAGAAAGTCGTGAAAATATTACTATTTCAAATGGGCACCCGCGAAACTGAGGATTAGTAAACATTTAACCTTGACCATTCTTTTAGGATACAATGTGGTGACTATCCGGAATAGTTGATACATGATACTACGCTCGAGTGAAATTCATCTTAAGGATATTATAGCTCTCATGAGTCAGTCGGTTTGCTGGAAATATTCTTAAGAGGGGTCAATGATTTTGAGAACCTTGTTAGAACCCGTTCTACAGGCACAAAAGAAGAATCCGTAGTACATACCCTTTGGGATTGGGTAGATCCATGGCTCCATACTCGTAAACCCTAAACCCTAAACCCTAAACCCTAAACCCTAAACCCTAAACCCAAAACCCTGAACCCAAACCCCAAACCCTAAACCCTAAACCCTAAACCCTAAACCCAAACCCCAAACCCTAAACCCTAAACCTTAAACCCAAAACCCAAAAACCTAAACCCCAAGCCCCAAACCCTAAACCCTAAACCCCAAGCCCCAAACCCCAAACCCTAAGCCCCAAACCCTCAAAAAGTCTTATAGGGAGTGAATCCCTACCAAGCAAACTTGAAAGTCCACCAAATCACTGGAGGTACCCTTTTGGAATTACTGATGTTAAACGAGAAAGTCGTAAAAATATTACTATTTCAAATGGGCACCCGCGAAACTGAGGATTAGTAAACATTTAACCTTGACCATTCTTTTAGGATACAGTGTGGTGACTATCCGAAATAGTTGATACACGATACTACGCTCGAATGAAATTCATCTTAAGGATATTATAGCTCTCATGAGTCAGTCGATTTGCTGGAAATATTCTTAAGAGGGGTCAATGATTTTGAGAACCTTGTTAGAACCCGTTCTACAGGCACAAAAGAAGAACCCCTAGTACATACCCTTTGGGATTGGGTAGATCCATGGCTCTATACTCGTGACGATAAACCCTTAAACCCATGTTTTCATATACTTGTGTTTGCTTAATTCATGCATTCATACATCCATAAAAACTTTCAAAAAAAATATTTTCCCAAAATTTTTCAAAAAAACTAAAATAAGAGGGTGTTGTAAATATCAGAAACCGCGTTATGGATTTTGGTAGAAGAAAAACCCAGAAATACACCTTCAAAAGTCCAAGACTTGAAGACCTGAGAAAATTGCGAAGGTTGATTACCAATCCGAAACCTTTCAGAGCTAAGTACGAAGGACTTTTGTCTCTTTCTAAAGTCAACGTGGTGGAATGAGTCCTAACTACATTGTTTCAGTTCTATGATTCGGTGTACCACTGCTTTACGTTTCCCGATTATCAGCTCACACCAACATTGGAAGAGTACTCTCATCTGATTGATTTACCTATCCCTAACCAAGATCCATTCTCTGGACTGGAAGAAATTCCTAACCTAAACCCTAAACCCTGAACCCTGAACCCTGAACCCTGAACCCTAAACCCTAAAATCTAAACCCTGAACCTTAAACCCTAAATCACAACCCTGAACCCAAAACCCTGAACCCAAACCCCAAACCCTAAACCATAAACCCTAACCCAAACCCCAAACCCTAAACCTTAAACCCAAAACCCTAAACCCTAAACCCCAAGCCCCAAACCCCAAACCCTAAACCCTAAACCCCAAGCCAAAAACCCCAAACCCTAAGCCCCAAACCCTCAAAAAGTCTTATAGGGAGTGAATCCCTACCAAGCAAACTTGAAAGTCCACCAAATCACTAGAGGTACCCTTTTGGAATTACTGATGTTAAACGAGAAAGTCGTAAAAATATTACTATTTCAAATGGGCACCCGCGAAACTGAGGATTAGTAAACATTTAACCTTGACCATTCTTTTAGGATACAGTGTGGTGACTATCCGGAATAGTTGATACACGATACTACGCTCGAATGAAATTCATCTTAAGGATATTATAGCTCTCATGAGTCAGTCGGTTTGCTGGAAATATTCTTAAGAGGGGTCAATGATTTTGAGAACCTTGTTAGAACCCGTTCTACAGGCACAAAACAAGAACCCCTAGTACATACCCTTTGGGATTGGGTAGATCCATGGCTCTATACTCGTGACGATAAACCCTTAAACCCATGTTTTCATATACTTGTGTTTGCTTAATTCATGCATTCATACATCCATAAAAACTTTCAAAAAAAATATTTTCCCAAAATTTTTCAAAAAAACTAAAATAAGAGGGTGTTGTAAATATCAGAAACCGCGTTATGGATTTTGGTGGAAGAAAAACCCAGAAATACACCTTCAAAAGTCCAAGACTTGAAGACCTGAGAAAATTGGGAAGGTTGATTACCAATCCGAAACCTTTCAGAGCTAAGTACGAAGGACTTTTGTCTCTTTCTAAAGTCAACGTGGTGGAATGAGTCCTAACTACATTGTTTCAGTTCTATGATTCGGTGTACCACTGCTTTACGTTTCCCGATTATCAGCTCACACCAACATTGGAAGAGTACTCTCATCTGATTGATTTACCTATCCCTAACCAAGATCCATTCTCTAGACTGGAAGAAATTCCTAACCTAAACCCTAAACCCTGAACCCTGAACCCTGAACCCTGAACCCTGAACCCTGAACCCTGAACCCTAAACCCTAAAACCTAAACCCTGAACCCTAAACCCTAAACCACAACCCTGAACCCAAAATCCTGAACCCAAACCCCAAACCCTAAACCCTAAACCCTAAACCCAAACCCCAAACCCTAAACCCTAAACCTTAAACCCAAAACCCTAAACCCTAAACCCCAAGCCCCAAACCTCAAACCCTAAACCCTAAACCCCAAGCCCCAAACCCCAAACCCTAAGCCCCAAACCCTCAAAAAGTCTTATAGGGAGTGAATCCCTACCAAGCAAACTTGAAAGTCCACCAAATCACTGGAGGTACCCTTTTGGAATTACTGATGTTAAACGAGAAAGTCGTAAAAATATTACTATTTCAAATGGGCACCCGCGAAACTGAGGATTAGTAAACATTTAACCTTGACCATTCTTTTAGGATACAGTGTGGTGACTATCCGGAATAGTTGATACACGATACTACGCTCGAATGAAATTCATCTTAAGGATATTATAGCTCTCATGAGTCAGTCGGTTTGCTGGAAATATTCTTAAGAGGGGTCAATGATTTTGAGAACCTTGTTAGAACCCGTTCTACAGGCACAAAACAAGAACCCCTAGTACATACCCTTTGGGATTGGGTAGATCCATGGCTCTATACTCGTGACGATAAACCCTTAAACCCATGTTTTCATATACTTGTGTTTGCTTAATTCATGCATTCATACATCCATAAAAACTTTTAAAAAAAATATTTTCCCAAAATTTTTCAAAAAAACTAAAATAAGAGGGTGTTGTAAATATCAGAAACCGCGTTATGGATTTTGGTAGAAGAAAAACCCAGAAATACACCTTCAAAAGTCCAAGACTTGAAGACCTGAGAAAATTGCGAAGGTTGATTACCAATCCGAAACCTTTCAGAGCTAAGTACGAAGGACTTTTGTCTCTTTCTAAAGTCAACGTGGTGGAATGAGTCCTAACTACATTGTTTCAGTTCTATGATTCGGTGTACCACTGCTTTACGTTTCCCGATTATCAGCTCACACCAACATTGGAAGAGTACTCTCATCTGATTGATTTACCTATCCCTAACCAAGATCCATTCTCTGGACTGGAAGAAATTCCTAACCTAAACCCTAAACCCTGAACCCTGAACCCTGAACCCTGAACCCTGAACCCTAAACCCTAAAATCTAAACCCTGAACCTTAAACCCTAAATCACAACCCTGAACCCAAAACCCTGAACCCAAACCCCAAACCCTAAACCATAAACCCTAACCCAAACCCCAAACCCTAAACCTTAAACCCAAAACCCTAAACCCTAAACCCCAAGCCCCAAACCCCAAACCCTAAACCCTAAACCCCAAGCCCCAAACCCCAAACCCTAAGCCCCAAACCCTCAAAAAGTCTTATAGGGAGTGAATCCCTACCAAGCAAACTTGAAAGTCCACCAAATCACTAGAGGTACCCTTTTGGAATTACTGATGTTAAACGAGAAAGTCGTAAAAATATTACTATTTCAAATGGGCACCCGCGAAACTGAGGATTAGTAAACATTTAACCTTGACCATTCTTTTAGGATACAGTGTGGTGACTATCCGGAATAGTTGATACACGATACTACGCTCGAATGAAATTCATCTTAAGGATATTATAGCTCTCATGAGTCAGTCGGTTTGCTGGAAATATTCTTAAGAGGGGTCAATGATTTTGAGAACCTTGTTAGAACCCGTTCTACAGGCACAAAACAAGAACCCCTAGTACATACCCTTTGGGATTGGGTAGATCCATGGCTCTATACTCGTGACGATAAACCCTTAAACCCATGTTTTCATATACTTGTGTTTGCTTAATTCATGCATTCATACATCCATAAAAACTTTCAAAAAAAATATTTTCCCAAAATTTTTCAAAAAAACTAAAATAAGAGGGTGTTGTAAATATCAGAAACCACGTTATGGATTTTGGTGGAAGAAAAACCCAGAAATACACCTTCAAAAGTCCAAGACTTGAAGACCTGAGAAAATTGGGAAGGTTGATTACCAATCCGAAACCTTTCAGAGCTAAGTACGAAGGACTTTTGTCTCTTTCTAAAGTCAACGTGGTGGAATGAGTCCTAACTACATTGTTTCAGTTCTATGATTCGGTGTACCACTGCTTTCCGTTTCCCGATTATCAGCTCACACCAACATTGGAAGAGTACTCTCATCTGATTGATTTACCTATCCCTAACCAAGATCCATTCTCTAGACTGGAAGAAATTCCTAACCTAAACCCTAAACCCTGAACCCTGAACCCTGAACCCTGAACCCTGAACCCTGAACCCTAAACCCTAAAACCTAAACCCTGAACCCTAAACCCTAAACCACAACCCTGAACCCAAAATCCTGAACCCAAACCCCAAACCCTAAACCCTAAACCCTAAACCCAAACCCCAAACCCTAAACCCTAAACCTTAAACCCAAAACCCTAAACCCTAAACCCCAAGCCCCAAACCTCAAACCCTAAACCCTAAACCCCAAGCCCCAAACCCCAAACCCTAAGCCCCAAACCCTCAAAAAGTCTTATAGGGAGTGAATCCCTACCAAGCAAACTTGAAAGTCCACCAAATCACTGGAGGTACCCTTTTGGAATTACTGATGTTAAACGAGAAAGTCGTGAAAATATTATTATTTCAAATGGGCACCCGCGAAACTGAGGATTAGTAAACATTTAACCTTGACCATTCTTTTAGGATACAGTGTGGTGACTATCCGGAATAGTTGATACACGATACTACGCTCGAATGAAATTCATCTTAAGGATATTATAGCTCTCATGAGTCAGTCGGTTTGCTGGAAATATTCTTAAGAGGGGTCAATGATTTTGAGAACCTTGTTAGAACCCGTTCTACAGGCACAAAAGAAGAACCCCTAGTACATACCCTTTGGGATTGGGTAGATCCATGGCTCCATACTCGTGACGATATACACTTAAAGCCATGTTTTCATATACTTGTGTTTGCTTCATTCATGCATTCATATATCCATAAAAACTTTCAAAAAATATGTTTTCTCAAAAAATTTCAAAAAAACAAAAATAAGAGGGTGTTGAAAATATCAGAAACCGCGTTATGGATTTTGGCAGAAGAAAAACCCAGAAGTACACCTTCAAAAGTCCAAGACTTGAAGACCTATGAAAATTGGGAAGGTTGATTACCAATCCGAAACCTTTCAGAGCTAAGTACGAAGGACTTTTGTCTCTTTCTAAAGTCAACATGGTGGAATGAGTCCTAACTACATTGTTTCAGTTCTATGATTCGGTGTACCACTGCTTTACGTTTCCCGATTATCAGCTCACACCAACATTGGAAGAGTACTCTCATCTGATTGATTTACCTATCCCTAACCAAGATCCATTCTCTGGACTGGAAGAAATTCCTACCCTGAACCCTGAACCCTGAACCCTGAACCCTGAACCCTGAACCCTAAACCCTAAACCCTAAACCCTAAACCCTAAACCCTAAACCACAACCCTGAACCCAAAACCCTGAACCCAAACCCCAAACCCTAAACCCTAAACCCTAAACCCAAACCCCAAACCCTAAACCCTAAACCTTAAACCCAAAACCCTAAACCCTAAACCCCGAGCCCCAAACCCCAAACCCTAAACCCTAAACCCCAAGCCCCAAACCCCAAACCCTAAGCCCCAAACCCTCAAAAAGTCTTATAGGGAGTGAATCCCTACCAAGCAAACTTGAAAGTCCACCAAATCACTGGAGGTACCCTTTTGGAATTACTGATGTTAAACGAGAAAGTCGTGAAAATATTACTATTTCAAATGGGAACCCGCGAAACTGAGGATTAGTAAACATTTAACCTTGACCATTCTTTTAGGATACAGTGTGGTGACTATCCGGAATAGTTGATACACGATACTACGCTCGAATGAAATTCATCTTAAGGATATTATAGCTCTCATGAGTCAGTCGGTTTGCTGGAAATATTCTTAAGAGGGGTCAATGATTTTGAGAACCTTGTTAGAACCCGTTCTACAGGCACAAAAGAAGAATCCCTAGTACATACCCTTTGGGATTGGGTAGATCCATGGCTCCATACTCGTGACGATATACCCTTAAAGCCATGTTTTCATATACTTGTGTTTGCTTCATTCATGCATTCATACATCCATAAAAACTTTCAAAAAATATATTTTCTCAAAAATTTTCAAAAAAACAAAAATAAGAGGGTGTTGAAAATATCAGAAACGACGTTATGGATTTTGGCAGAAGAAAAACCCAGAAGTACACCTTCAAAAGTCCAAGACTTGAAGACCTGAGAAAATTGGGAAGGTTGATTACCAATCCGAAACCTTTCAGAGCTAAGTACGAAGGACTTTTGTCTCTTTCTAAAGTCAACGTGGTGGAATGAGTCCTAACTACATTGTTTCAGTTCTATGATTCGGTGTACCACTGCTTTACGTTTCCCGATTATCAGCTCACACCAACATTCGAAGAGTACTCTCATCTGATTAATTTACCTATCCCTAACCAAGACCCATTCTCTGGACTGGAAGAAATTCCTAACCTAAACCCTAAACCCTGAACCCTGAACCCTGAACCCTGAACCCATAACCCTGAACCCTGAACCCTGAACCCTAAACCCTAAAACCTAAACCCTAAACCCTAAACCCTAAACCCTAAACCACAACCCTGAACCCAAAACCCTGAACCCAAACCCCAAACCCTAAACCCTAAACCCTAAACCCAAACCCCAAACCCTAAACCCTAAACCTTAAACCCAAAACCCTAAACCCTAAACCCCAAGCCCCAAACCCCAAACCCTAAACCCTAAACCCCAAGCCCCAAACCCCAAACCCTAAGCCCCAAACCCTCAAAAAGTCTTATAGGGAGTGAATCCCTACCAAGCAAACTTGAAAGTCCACCAAATCACTGGAGGTACCCTTTTGGAATTACTGATGTTAAACGAGAAAGTCGTGAAAATATTACTATTTCAAATGGGCACCCGCGAAACTGATGATTAGTAAACATTTAACCTTGACCATTCTTTTAGGATACAATGTGGTGACTATCCGGAATAGTTGATACACGATACTACGCTCGAATGAAATTCATCTTAAGGATATTATAGCTCTCATGAGTCAGTCGGTTTGCTGGAAATATTCTTAAGAGGGGTCAATGATTTTGAGAACCTTGTTAGAACCCGTACTACAGGCACAAAAGAAGAACCCCTAGTGCATACCCTTTGGGATTGGGTAGATCCACGGCTCTATACTCGTGACGATAAACCCTTAAACCCATGTTTTCATATACTTGTGTTTCCTTAATTCATGCATTCATACATCCATAAAAACTTTCAAAAAAAATATTTTCTCAAAATTTTTCAATAAAACTAAAATAAGAGGGTGTTGTAAATATCAGAAACCGCGTTATGGATTTTGGAAGAAGAAAAACCCAGAAGTACACCTTCAAAAGTCCAAGACTTGAAGACCTGAGAAAATTGGGAAGGTTGATTACCAATCCGAAACCTTTCAGAGCTAAGTACGAAGGACTTTTGTCTCTTTCTAAAGTCAACGTGGTGGAATGAGTCCTAACTACATTGTTTCAGTTCTATGATTTGGTGTACCACTGCTTTACGTTTCCCGATTATCAGCTCACACCAACATTGGAAGAGTACTCTCATCTGATTGATTTACCTATCCCTAACCAAGATCCATTCTCTGGACTGGAAGAAATTCCTACCCTAAACCCTAAACCCTGAACCTTGAACCCTGAACCCTGAACCCTGAACCCTGAACCCTGAACCCTAAACCCTTAAACCTAAACCCTGAACCCTAAACCCTAAACCACAACCCTGAACCCAAAACCCTGAACCCAAACCCCAAACCCTAAACCCTAAACCCTAAACCCAAACCCCAAACCCTAAACCCTAAACCTTAAATCCAAAACCCAAAACCCTAAACCCCAAGCCCCAAACCCCAAACCCTAAACCCTAAACCCCAAGCCCCACACCCCAAACCCTAAGCCCCAAACCCTCAAAAAGTCTTATAGGGAGTGAATCCCTACCAAGCAAACTTGAAAGTCCACCAAATCACTGGAGGTACCCTTTTGGAATTACTGATGTTAAACGAGAAAGTCGTGAAAATATTACTATTTCAAATGGGCACCCGCGAAACTGAGGATTAGTAAACATTTAACCTTGACCATTCTTTTAGGATACAGTGTGGTGACTATCCGGAATAGTTGATACACGATACTACGCTCGAATGAAATTCATCTTAAGGATATTATAGCTCTCATGAGTCAGTCGGTTTGCTGGAAATATTCTTAAGAGGGGTCAATGATTTTGAGAACCTTGTTAGAACCCGTTCTACAGGCACAAAAGAAGAATCCCTAGTACATACCCTTTGGGATTGGGTAGATCCATGGGTCCATACTCGTGACGATATACCCTTAAAGCCATGTTTTCATATACTTGTGTTTGCTTCATTCATGCATTCATACATCCATAAAAACTTTCAAAAAATATATTTTCTCAAAAATTTTCAAAAAAACAAAAATAAGAGGGTGTTGAAAATATCAGAAACCGCGTTATGGATTTTGGCAGAAGAAAAACCCAGAAGTACACCTTCAAAAGTCCAAGACTTGATGACCTGAGAAAATTGGGAAGGTTGGTTACCAATCCGAAAGTTTTCAGAGCTAAGTACGAAGGACTTTTGTCTCTTTTTAAAGTCAACGTGGTGGAATGAGTCCTAACTACATTGTTTCAGTTCTATGATCCGGTGTACCACTGCTTTACGTTTCCCGATTATCAGCTCACACCAACATTGGAAGAGTACTCTCATCTGATTGATTTACCTATCACTAACCAAGATCCATTCTTTGGACTGGAAGAAATTCCTAAGGATCAGGTCATTGCAAGATTCACCTCTTTGGAAGTTGCAGATATCAAAACTCACATGACCACCAAGGGAGGAATTCAAGGTTTACCAGCTAGGTTCCTATTGGAAAAAGCCATATACTTTGCCAGTATAGGAAACATAGTTGCTTTCGAGGATAACTTTTTTTACCTCACTTATGGATTATTCCTTTTCCCTAACATCGAGAATTTCGTCGATATCAACACAATCAAGATATTCTTAATTGGGAACCCAATCCCAACTTTGCTTGCTGATGCTTACCACTCAGTACATTTAAGGAACTTGTACAGCGGAGGGATGATTACATGTTTTGTTTCATTACTCTACAAATGGTTTATTTCCCACTTACCCAAATCTGCTGCTTTTTGGGATCTCAAAAGTGGTATGCGATGGTCGCAGAAGATTATATCTCTCACCCATTCTGACATAGATTGGTACAATCGGGTCTATGACGGAATAAAGATTATTAAAAAATGTGGATGTTTCCCCCAATGTACCCCTCATTGGTACCAAGGGAGGGATCAATTATCACCTAATTTTAGCTCGTCGTTAGCTTGGATACCCGATGAAGACGTACCTTAAAAACGTTCATCTCGAAGGTCTTTTCTTTAAAGAAGGAGAAAATGGAAGAGCACTCAAAGAGGAAATTGTTCATGCCTAGCATCATGTTCATGAGAAAGGAAGAGAGAGTCCCTGGGGAAACCAAACTGGATCTCCGCAGAGCCTTATCTCCAATGGGTACAAACTAGGGCCCTCAAGTTGAAAATACCATACCCTCGCCAAGAAGTGTTTCCCTTAAAAGAATATGTCCTCTATTTCATGAGTGACACCGAGAAACTACATGTCTCTTTTAATAAAACTCAACGCAAAAAGAACTCTTGGAAGAACAAGTACCAGATTTTCAGCCTGGAGTGCACCAAGATTCAAGAGTTACTAAAGGAGAAAGTTGCTCTGACTGAAATACTATAACAACATGATGTAGAAAGTCAAGAGGAACGGAGAAGTTTGATCTCTCTCCTTTCACATGGTAAAGGATCATCGACCCGACAATGGTTGAGGAGACCCGATCAAAGAAGAGGAAAGTGGACCAGCAATTGGACCTTTGTCAGAGATTCCTAAGGATTCATAGGCCTAGTTTCCCTTCTTGCACTTTGTAAAATAATGTACTTTTCCCTGTAAGATATTATAATCCTTTGAATTCAATAAAAGGTTCCCACCACTATATGATATTTGCAATATAATTGTTAAAAGTTTTTTTGAAAACAAAAAGATCATTTTAATTCTTTGCATATCATTCATCATTCTTGCATTACACATCTTTGTCATAGAGTCTCACACATGTGTCGCACTTTAGAGTTAAATTGTCTCATTCGTACAATACTCGGGTCAATCGGCAAAAGAAAATACACGATCTTGAGGAGGAAAACAAAGAGCTAAGAAAGGAAGTCAACACTCTGAAAGAAACCCTGGAAAGACTCGACAACATGATTGAATCCCTGGCAGTAGCTCAGGATCAACCACCTCAAAAGACTGCAGTCTCAGAAATTGTGTCTACAACAACATTTGAGATACCTGTCAATCTCCCACAATACAACATGCCTAAAGGTTTTCCCTGGGGTATGCCTTTTAATTTCATACCTGAGGGATAAGTCCCACCAGTCACTGAAGACCTGGGGGCCACAACCGGAACTTCCAGACCTGAAGGTTACAAACTTCAGATAAACGAAGATGCAAGGGTTGCAACAAAAACTCCTGAACCCTGAAACCCTGAACCCTGAACCCTGAACCCTGACCCTGAACCCTGAACCCTGAACCCTAAACTCTGAACCCTAAACCCTAAACCCTAAACCCTGAACCCAAAACCCTAAACCCTAAACCCTAAACCTTAAACCCAAACCCCAAACCCAAACCCCAAACCCTAAACCCTAAGCCCTAAACCCTAACCTTAAACCATAAACCCTAAACCCCAAGCCCGAAACCCTAAACCCCAAGCCCTAAACCCCAAACCCTAAACCCCAATCCCCAAACCCCAAACCCTAACCCTAACCCCAAACCCTAAAAAAGTCTTATAGGGAGTGAATCCCTACCAAGCTAACTTGAAAGTCCACCAAATCACTGGAGGTACCCTTTTGGAATTACTGATGTTAAACGAGCAAGTCGTGAAAATATTACTATTTCAACTGGGCACCCGCGAAACTGAGGATTAGTAAACATTTAACCTTGACCATTCTTTTAGGATGTAGTGCGGTGACTATTGGGAATAGATACACGATACTACGCTCGAATGAAATTCATCTTAAGGATATTATAGCTCTCATGAGTCAGTCGGTTTGCTGGAAATATTCTTAAGAGGGGTCAATGATTTTGAGAACCTTGTTAGAACCCGTTCTACAGGCACAAAAGAAGAACCCCTAGTACATACCCTTTGGGATTGGGTAGATCCATGGCTCCATACTCGTGACGATATACACTTAAAGCCATGTTTTCATATACTTGTGTTTGCTTCATTCATGCATTCATATATCCATAAAAACATTCAAAAAATATGTTTTCTCAAAAAATTTCAAAAAAACAAAAATAAGAGGGTGTTGAAAATATCAGAAACCGCGTTATGGATTTTGGCAGAAGAAAAACCCAGAAGTACACCTTCAAAAGTCCAAGACTTGAAGACCTATGAAAATTGGGAAGGTTGATTACCAATCCGAAACCTTTCAGAGCTAAGTACGAAGGACTTTTGTCTCTTTCTAAAGTCAACATGGTGGAATGAGTCCTAACTACATTGTTTAAGTTCTATGATTCGGTGTACCACTGCTTTACGTTTCCCGATTATCAGCTCACACCAACATTGGAAGAGTACTCTCATCTGATTGATTTACCTATCCCTAACCAAGATCCATTCTCTGGACTGGAAGAAATTCCTACCCTGAACCCTGAACCCTGAACCCTGAACCCTGAACCCTGAACCCTGAACCCTAAACCCTAAACCCTAAACCCTAAACCCTAAACCCTAAACCACAACCCTGAACCCAAAACCCTGAACCCAAACCCCAAACCCTAAACCCTAAACCCTAAACCCAAACCCCAAACCCTAAACCCTAAACCTTAAACCCAAAACCCTAAACCCTAAACCCCGAGCCCCAAACCCCAAACCCTAAACCCTAAACCCCAAGCCCCAAACCCCAAACCCTAAGCCCCAAACCCTCAAAAAGTCTTATAGGGAGTGAATCCCTACCAAGCAAACTTGAAAGTCCACCAAATCACTGGAGGTACCCTTTTGGAATTACTGATGTTAAACGAGAAAGTCGTGAAAATATTACTATTTCAAATGGGAACCCGCGAAACTGAGGATTAGTAAACATTTAACCTTGACCATTCTTTTAGGATACAGTGTGGTGACTATCCGGAATAGTTGATACACGATACTACGCTCGAATGAAATTCATCTTAAGGATATTATAGCTCTCATGAGTCAGTCGGTTTGCTGGAAATATTCTTAAGAGGGGTCAATGATTTTGAGAACCTTGTTAGAACCCGTTCTACAGGCACAAAAGAAGAATCCCTAGTACATACCCTTTGGGATTGGGTAGATCCATGGCTCCATACTCGTGACGATATACCCTTAAAGCCATGTTTTCATATACTTGTGTTTGCTTCATTCATGCATTCATACATCCATAAAAACTTTCAAAAAATATATTTTCTCAAAAATTTTCAAAAAAACAAAAATAAGAGGGTGTTGAAAATATCAGAAACGACGTTATGGATTTTGGCAGAAGAAAAACCCAGAAGTACACCTTCAAAAGTCCAAGACTTGAAGACCTGAGAAAATTGGGAAGGTTGATTACCAATCCGAAACCTTTCAGAGCTAAGTACGAAGGACTTTTGTCTCTTTCTAAAGTCAACGTGGTGGAATGAGTCCTAACTACATTGTTTCAGTTCTATGATTCGGTGTACCACTGCTTTACGTTTCCCGATTATCAGCTCACACCAACATTCGAAGAGTACTCTCATCTGATTAATTTACCTATCCCTAACCAAGACCCATTCTCTGGACTGGAAGAAATTCCTAACCTAAACCCTAAACCCTGAACCCTGAACCCTGAACCCTGAACCCATAACCCTGAACCCTGAACCCTGAACCCTAAACCCTAAAACCTAAACCCTAAACCCTAAACCCTAAACCCTAAACCACAACCCTGAACCCAAAACCCTGAACCCAAACCCCAAACCCTAAACCCTAAACCCTAAACCCAAACCCCAAACCCTAAACCCTAAACCTTAAACCCAAAACCCTAAACCCTAAACCCCAAGCCCCAAACCCCAAACCCTAAACCCTAAACCCCAAGCCCCAAACCCCAAACCCTAAGCCCCAAACCCTCAAAAAGTCTTATAGGGAGTGAATCCCTACCAAGCAAACTTGAAAGTCCACCAAATCACTGGAGGTACCCTTTTGGAATTACTGATGTTAAACGAGAAAGTCGTGAAAATATTACTATTTCAAATGGGCACCCGCGAAACTGATGATTAGTAAACATTTAACCTTGACCATTCTTTTAGGATACAATGTGGTGACTATCCGGAATAGTTGATACACGATACTACGCTCGAATGAAATTCATCTTAAGGATATTATAGCTCTCATGAGTCAGTCGGTTTGCTGGAAATATTCTTAAGAGGGGTCAATGATTTTGAGAACCTTGTTAGAACCCGTACTACAGGCACAAAAGATGAACCCCTAGTGCATACCCTTTGGGATTGGGTAGATCCACGGCTCTATACTCGTGACGATAAACCCTTAAACCCATGTTTTCATATACTTGTGTTTCCTTAATTCATGCATTCATACATCCATAAAAACTTTCAAAAAAAATATTTTCTCAAAATTTTTCAATAAAACTAAAATAAGAGGGTGTTGTAAATATCAGAAACCGCGTTATGGATTTTGGAAGAAGAAAAACCCAGAAGTACACCTTCAAAAGTCCAAGACTTGAAGACCTGAGAAAATTGGGAAGGTTGATTACCAATCCGAAACCTTTCAGAGCTAAGTACGAAGGACTTTTGTCTCTTTCTAAAGTCAACGTGGTGGAATGAGTCCTAACTACATTGTTTCAGTTCTATGATTTGGTGTACCACTGCTTTACGTTTCCCGATTATCAGCTCACACCAACATTGGAAGAGTACTCTCATCTGATTGATTTACCTATCCCTAACCAAGATCCATTCTCTGGACTGGAAGAAATTCCTACCCTAAACCCTAAACCCTGAACCTTGAACCCTGAACCCTGAACCCTGAACCCTGAACCCTGAACCCTAAACCCTTAAACCTAAACCCTGAACCCTAAACCCTAAACCACAACCCTGAACCCAAAACCCTGAACCCAAACCCCAAACCCTAAACCCTAAACCCTAAACCCAAACCCCAAACCCTAAACCCTAAACCTTAAATCCAAAACCCAAAACCCTAAACCCCAAGCCCCAAACCCCAAACCCTAAACCCTAAACCCCAAGCCCCACACCCCAAACCCTAAGCCCCAAACCCTCAAAAAGTCTTATAGGGAGTGAATCCCTACCAAGCAAACTTGAAAGTCCACCAAATCACTGGAGGTACCCTTTTGGAATTACTGATGTTAAACGAGAAAGTCGTGAAAATATTACTATTTCAAATGGGCACCCGCGAAACTGAGGATTAGTAAACATTTAACCTTGACCATTCTTTTAGGATACAGTGTGGTGACTATCCGGAATAGTTGATACACGATACTACGCTCGAATGAAATTCATCTTAAGGATATTATAGCTCTCATGAGTCAGTCGGTTTGCTGGAAATATTCTTAAGAGGGGTCAATGATTTTGAGAACCTTGTTAGAACCCGTTCTACAGGCACAAAAGAAGAATCCCTAGTACATACCCTTTGGGATTGGGTAGATCCATGGGTCCATACTCGTGACGATATACCCTTAAAGCCATGTTTTCATATACTTGTGTTTGCTTCATTCATGCATTCATACATCCATAAAAACTTTCAAAAAATATATTTTCTCAAAAATTTTCAAAAAAACAAAAATAAGAGGGTGTTGAAAATATCAGAAACCGCGTTATGGATTTTGGCAGAAGAAAAACCCAGAAGTACACCTTCAAAAGTCCAAGACTTGATGACCTGAGAAAATTGGGAAGGTTGGTTACCAATCCGAAAGTTTTCAGAGCTAAGTACGAAGGACTTTTGTCTCTTTTTAAAGTCAACGTGGTGGAATGAGTCCTAACTACATTGTTTCAGTTCTATGATCCGGTGTACCACTGCTTTACGTTTCCCGATTATCAGCTCACACCAACATTGGAAGAGTACTCTCATCTGATTGATTTACCTATCACTAACCAAGATCCATTCTTTGGACTGGAAGAAATTCCTAAGGATCAGGTCATTGCAAGATTCACCTCTTTGGAAGTTGCAGATATCAAAACTCACATGACCACCAAGGGAGGAATTCAAGGTTTACCAGCTAGGTTCCTATTGGAAAAAGCCATATACTTTGCCAGTATAGGAAACATAGTTGCTTTCGAGGATAACTTTTTTTACCTCACTTATGGATTATTCCTTTTCCCTAACATCGAGAATTTCGTCGATATCAACACAATCAAGATATTCTTAATTGGGAACCCAATCCCAACTTTGCTTGCTGATGCTTACCACTCAGTACATTTAAGGAACTTGTACAGCGGAGGGATGATTACATGTTTTGTTTCATTACTCTACAAATGGTTTATTTCCCACTTACCCAAATCTGCTGCTTTTTGGGATCTCAAAAGTGGTATGCGATGGTCGCAGAAGATTATATCTCTCACCCATTCTGACATAGATTGGTACAATCGGGTCTATGACGGAATAAAGATTATTAAAAAATGTGGATGTTTCCCCCAATGTACCCCTCATTGGTACCAAGGGAGGGATCAATTATCACCTAATTTTAGCTCGTCGTTAGCTTGGATACCCGATGAAGACGTACCTTAAAAACGTTCATCTCGAAGGTCTTTTCTTTAAAGAAGGAGAAAATGGAAGAGCACTCAAAGAGGAAATTGTTCATGCCTAGCATCATGTTCATGAGAAAGGAAGAGAGAGTCCCTGGGGAAACCAAACTGGATCTCCGCAGAGCCTTATCTCCAATGGGTACAAACTAGGGCCCTCAAGTTGAAAATACCATACCCTCGCCAAGAAGTGTTTCCCTTAAAAGAATATGTCCTCTATTTCATGAGTGACACCGAGAAACTACATGTCTCTTTTAATAAAACTCAACGCAAAAAGAACTCTTGGAAGAACAAGTACCAGATTTTCAGCCTGGAGTGCACCAAGATTCAAGAGTTACTAAAGGAGAAAGTTGCTCTGACTGAAATACTATAACAACATGATGTAGAAAGTCAAGAGGAACGGAGAAGTTTGATCTCTCTCCTTTCACATGGTAAAGGATCATCGACCCGACAATGGTTGAGGAGACCCGATCAAAGAAGAGGAAAGTGGACCAGCAATTGGACCTTTGTCAGAGATTCCTAAGGATTCATAGGCCTAGTTTCCCTTCTTGCACTTTGTAAAATAATGTACTTTTCCCTGTAAGATATTATAATCCTTTGAATTCAATAAAAGGTTCCCACCACTATATGATATTTGCAATATAATTGTTAAAAGTTTTTTTGAAAACAAAAAGATCATTTTAATTCTTTGCATATCATTCATCATTCTTGCATTACACATCTTTGTCATAGAGTCTCACACATGTGTCGCACTTTAGAGTTAAATTGTCTCATTCGTACAATACTCGGGTCAATCGGCAAAAGAAAATACACGATCTTGAGGAGGAAAACAAAGAGCTAAGAAAGGAAGTCAACACTCTGAAAGAAACCCTGGAAAGACTCGACAACATGATTGAATCCCTGGCAGTAGCTCAGGATCAACCACCTCAAAAGACTGCAGTCTCAGAAATTGTGTCTACAACAACATTTGAGATACCTGTCAATCTCCCACAATACAACATGCCTAAAGGTTTTCCCTGGGGTATGCCTTTTAATTTCATACCTGAGGGATAAGTCCCACCAGTCACTGAAGACCTGGGGGCCACAACCGGAACTTCCAGACCTGAAGGTTACAAACTTCAGATAAACGAAGATGCAAGGGTTGCAACAAAAACTCCTGAACCCTGAAACCCTGAACCCTGAACCCTGAACCCTGACCCTGAACCCTGAACCCTGAACCCTAAACTCTGAACCCTAAACCCTAAACCCTGAACCCAAAACCCTAAACCCTAAACCTTAAACCCAAACCCCAAACCCAAACCCCAAACCCTAAACCCTAAGCCCTAAACCCTAACCTTAAACCATAAACCCTAAACCCCAAGCCCGAAACCCTAAACCCCAAGCCCTAAACCCCAAACCCTAAACCCCAATCCCCAAACCCCAAACCCTAACCCTAACCCCAAACCCTAAAAAAGTCTTATAGGGAGTGAATCCCTACCAAGCTAACTTGAAAGTCCACCAAATCACTGGAGGTACCCTTTTGGAATTACTGATGTTAAACGAGCAAGTCGTGAAAATATTACTATTTCAACTGGGCACCCGCGAAACTGAGGATTAGTAAACATTTAACCTTGACCATTCTTTTAGGATGTAGTGCGGTGACTATTGGGAATAGATACACGATACTACGCTCGAATGAAATTCATCTTAAGGATGCTATAGCTCTCATGAGTCAGTCGGTTTGCTGGTAATATTCTTAAGAGGGGTCAATGATTTTGAGAACCTTGTTAGAACCCGTTCTACAGGTACAAAAGAAGAACCCCTAGTACATACCCTTTGGGATTGGGTAGATCCATGGCTCCATACTCGTGACGATAAACCCTTAAACCCATGTTTTCATATACTTGTGTTTGCTTCATTCATGCTATCATACATCCATAAAAACTTCCAAAAAAAATCTTTTCTCAAAAATTTTCAAAAAAACTAAAATAAGAGGGTGTTGCAAATATCAGAAACCGAGTTATGGATTTTGGCAGAAGAAAAACTCCGAAGTACACCTTCAAAAGTCCAAGACTTGAAGACCAGAGAAAATTGGGAAGGTTGATTACAAATCCGAAAGTTTCAGAGCTAAGTACGAAGGACTTTTGTCTCTTTTTAAAGTCAACGTGGTGGAATGAGTCCTAACAACATTGTTTCAGTTCTATGATTCGGTGTATCACTGCTTTACGTTTCCCGATTATCAGCTCACACCAACATTGGAAGAGTACTCTCTTCTGGTTGATTTACCTATCACTAACCAAGATCCATTCTCTGGACTGGAAGAAATTCCTAACCCAAACCCTTAACCCTTAACCCTGAACCCAGAACCCTAAACCTTGAACCCTGAATCCTGAACCCTGAACCCTGAACCCTAAACCCTGAACCCAGAACCGTGAACCCTGAACCCTGAACCGGAACCCTGAACCCTGAACCCCGAACCCTGAACCCTGAACCCTGAACCCTGAAGCCTGAACCCTGAACCCCGAACCCTGAACCCTGAACCCTAAGCCCCAAACCCTCAGAAAGTCTTATAGGGAGTGAATCCCTACTAAGCTAACTTGAAAGTCCACCAAATCACTGGAGGTACCCTTTTGGAATTACTGATGTTAAACGAGCAAGTCGTGAAAATATTACAATTTCAACTGGGCACCCGCGAAATTGAGGCTTAGTAAACATTTAACCTTGACCATTCTTTTAGGATGTAGTGCGGTAACTATTGGGAATAGTTAATACATGATACTACGCTCGAATGAAATTCATCTTAAGGATATTATAGCTCTCATGAGTCAGTCGGTTTGCTGGCAATATTCTTAAGATGGGTCAATGATTTTAAGAACCTTGTTAGAACCCGTTCTACAGGTACAAAAGTAGAACCCCTAGTACATACCCTTTGGGATTGGGTAGATCCATGGCTCCATACTCGTGACGATAAACCCTTAAACCCATGTTTTCATATACATGTGTTTGCTTCATTCATACATTCATACATCCATAAAAACTTTCAAAAAAAATATTTTCTCAAAAATTTTCAAAAAAATAAAAAAATAAGAGGGTGTTGCAAATATCAAAAACCGCGTTATGGATTTTGGCAGAAGAAAAACCCAGAAGTACACCTTCAAAAGTCCAAGACTTGAAGACCTGAGAAAATTGGGAAGGTTGATTACCAATCCGAAAGCTTTCAGAGCTAAGTACGAAGGACTTTTGTCTCTTTTTAAAGTCAACGTGGTGGAATGAGTCCTAACTACATTGTTTCAGTTCTATGATCCGGTGTACCACTGCTTTACGTTTCCTGATTATCAGCTCACACCAACATTGGAAGAGTACTCTCATCTGATTGATTTACCTATCACTAACCAAGATCCATTCTCTGGACTGGAAGAAATTCCTAAGGATCAGGTCATTGCAAGATTCATCTCTTTGGAAGTTTCAGATATCAAAACTCACATGACCACCAAGGGAGGAATTCAAGGTCTACCAGCTAGGTTCCTATTGGAAAAATCCATATACTTTGCCAGTATAGGAAACATAGTTGCTTTCGAGGATAACTATTTTTTACCTTACTTATGGATTATTCCTTTTCCCTAACATCGAGAATTTAGTCGATATCAACACAATCAAGATATTCTTAATTGGGAACCTAGTCCCAACTTTGCTTGCAGATGCTTACCACTCAGTACATTTAAGGAAATTGTACAGCGGAGGGATGATTACATGCTGTGTTTCATTACTCTACAAATGGTTTATTTCCCACTTACCCAAATCTGCTGCTTTTTGGGATCTCAAAAGTGGTATGTGATGGTCGCAGAAGATAATGTCTCTCACCCATTCTGACATAGATTGGTACAATCGGGTCTATGACAAAATAAAGATTATTGAAAAATGTGGATGTTTCCCCCAATGTACCCCTCATTGGCACCAAGGGAGGGATCAATTATCACCTAGTTTTAGCTCGTCGTCAGCTTGGATACCCGATGAAGACGTACCTTACAACGTTCATCTCGAAGGTCTTTTCTTTAAAGAATGAGAAAATGGCAGAGCACTCAAAGAGGAAATTGTTCATGCCTAGCATCATGTTCATGAGAAAGGAAGAGAGAGTCCCTGGGGAAACCGAACTGGATCTCCGCAGAGCCTTATCTCCAATGGGTACAAACTAGGGCCCTCAAGTTGAAAATGCCATACCCTCGCCAAGAAGTGTTTCCCTTAAAAGAATATGTCCTCTATTTCACGAGGCACGCCGAGAAACTACATGTCCCTTTTAATAAAACTCAACGCAAAAAGAACTCTTGGAAGAACAAGTACCAGATTGTCAGCTTGGAGTGCACCAAGATTCAAGAGTTACTAAAGGAGAAAGATGCTCAGACTGAAATACTAGAACAACATGATGTAGAAAGTCAAGAGGAACGGAGAAGTTTGATCTATCTCCTTTCACATGGTAAAGGATCATCGACCCGACAATGGTTGAGGAGACCTGGTCAAAGAAGAGGAAAGTGGACCAACAGCCAGCAATTGGACCTTTGTCAGAGATTCCTTAGGATTCATAGGCCTAGTTTCCCTTCTTGCACTTTGTAAAATAATGTACTTTTCCCTGTAAGATATTATAATCCTGTGAATTCAATAAAAGGTTCCCACCACTATATGATATTTGCAATATAATTGTTAAAAGTTCTTTTGAAAACAAAAAGATCATTTTAATTATTTGCATATCATTCATCATTCTTGCATTACACATCTTTGTCATAGAGTCTCACACATGTGTCGCACTTTAGAGTCAAATTGTCTCATTCGTACAATACTCGGGCCAATCGGCAAAAGAAAATGGACGATCTTGAGGAGGAAAACAAAGAGCTAAGAGAGGAAGTCAATACTCTGAAGGAAAGTCTGGAAAGACTCAACAACATGATTGAATCCCTAGCAGTAGCTCAGGATCAACCACCTCAAAAGACTGCAGTCTCAGAAATTCTATCTACAACAACATTTGAGATACCTGTCAATCTCCCACAATACAACATGCCTAAAGGTTTTCCCTGGGGTATGCATTTTAATTTCATACCTGAGGGATAAGTCCCACCAGTCACTGAAGACCTGGGGGCCACAACCGGAACTTCCAGACCTTAAGGTTACAAACTTCAGGTAAACCAAGATGCAAGGGTTACAACAAAAACTCCTGAACCCTGAACCCTGAATGCTGAACCCTAAACCTTTAACCCTGAACCCTAAACCCTGAAGCCTAAACCCTAAACCCTGAACCCAAAACCCAAACCCCAAACCCTAAACCCTAAGCCCTAAACCCTAAACCGTAAACCCTAAACCCAAACCCTAAACCCTAAACCATAAAACCTAAACCCTAAGCCCTAAACCCTAAACCCTAAACCCTAACCTTAAACCCTAAACCCTAAACCCTACACCCCAAGCCCCAAACCCTAAACCCTAAACCCCAAGCCCCAAACCCCAAACCCTAATCCCCAAACCCTCAAAAACTCTTATAGGGAGTGAATCCCTACCAAGCTAACTTGAAAGTCCACCAAATCACTGGAGGTACCCTTTTGGAATTACTGATGTTAAACGAGCAAGTCGTGAAAATATTACTATTTCAACTGGGCACCCGCGAAACTGAGGATTAGTAAACATTTAACCTTGACCATTCTTTTAGGATGTAGTGCGGTGACTATTGGGAATAGTTGATACACGATACTACGCTCGAATGAAATTCATCTTAAGGATATTATAGCTCTCATGAGTCAGTCGGTTTGCTGGTAATATTCTTAAGAGGGGTCAATGATTTTGAGAACCTTGTTAGAACCCGTTCTACAGGTACAAAAGAAGAACCCCTAGTACATACCCTTTGGGATTGGGTAGATCCATGGCTCCATACTCGTGACGATAAACCCTTAAACCCATGTTTTCATATACTTGTGTTTGCTTCATTCATGCATTCATACATCCATAAAAACTTTCAACAAAAATCTTTTCTCAAAAATTTTCAAAAAAACTAAAATAAGAGGGTGTTGCAAATATCAGAAACCGCGTTATGGATTTTGGCAGAAGAAAAACCCTGAAGTACACCTTCAAAAGTCCAAGACTTGAAGACCTGAGAAAATTGGGAAGGTTGATTACCAATCCGAAAGCTTTCAGCGCTAAGTACGAAGGACTTTTGTCTCTTTTTAAAGTCAACGTGGTGGAATGAGTCCTAACTACATTGTTTCAGTTCTATGATCCGGTGTACCACTACTTTAAGTTTCCCGATTAGCAGCTCACACCAACATTGGAAGAGTACTCTCATCTGATTGATTTACCTATCACTAACCAAGATCCATTCTCTGGACTAGAAGAAATTCCTAAGGATCAGGTCATTGCAAGATTCACCTCTTTGGAAGTTTCAGATATCAAAACTCACATGACCACCAAGGGAGGAATTAAAGGTCTACCAGCTAGGTTCCTATTGGAAAAAGCCATATACTTTGCCAGTATAGGAAACATAGTTGCTTTCGAGGATAACTTTGTTTTACCTCACTTATGGATTATTCCTTTTCCCTAACATCGAGAATTTCGTCGATATCAACACAATCAAGATATTCTTAATTGGGAACCCATTCCCAACTTTGCTTGCAGATGCTTACCACTCAGTACATTTAAGGAACTTATACATCGGAGGGATGATTACATGCTGTGTTTCATTACTCTACAAATGATTTATTTCCCACTTACCCAAATTTGCTGCTTTTTGGGATTTCAAAAGTGGTATGCGATGGTCGCAGAAGATTATGTCTCTCACCCATTATGACATAGATTGGTACAATCGGGTCTATGATGGAATAAAGATTATTGAAAAATGTGGAAGTTTCCCCAATGTACCCCTCATTGGTACCAAGGGAGGGATCAATTATCACCTAGTTTTAGATCGTCGTCAGCTTGGATACCCGATGAAGAACGTACCTTACAACGTTCATCTCGAAGGTCTTTTCTTTAAAGAAGGAGAAAATGGCAGAGCACTCAAAGAGGAAATTGTTCATGCCTGGCATCATGTTCATGAGAAAGGAAGAGAGTCCCAGGGGAAACCAAATTGCATCTCCGCAGAGCCTTATCTCCAATGGGTACAAACTAGGGCCCTCAAGTTGAAAATGCCATACCCTCGCCAAGAAGTGTTTCCCTTAAAAGAATATGTCCTCTATTTCATGAGTGACACCGAGAAACTACGGGTCGCTTTTAATAAAACTCAATTTAAAAGAACTCTTGGAAGAACAAGTACCAGATTGTCAGCTTGGAGTGCACCAAGATTCAAGAGTTACTAAAGGAGAAAGATGCTCTGACTGAAATACTAGAACAACATGCTGTAGAAAGTCAAGAGGAACGGAGAAGTTTGCTCTCTCCTTTCACATGGTAAAGGATCATCAACCCGACAATGGTTGAGGAGACTCGGTCAAAGAAGAGGAAAGTGGACTAACAGCCAACAATTGGACCTTTGTCAGAGATTCTTTAGGATTCATAGGCCTAGTTTCCCTTCTTGCACTTTGTAAAATAATGTACTTTTCCCTGTAAGATATTATAATCCTGTGAATTCAATAAAAGGTTCCCACCACTATATGATATTTGCAATATAATTGTTAAAAGTTCTTTTGAAAACAAAAAGATCATTTTAATTCTCTGCATATCATTCATCATTCTTGCGTTACACATCTTTGTCATAGAGTCTCACACATGTGTCGCACTTTAGAGTCAAATTGTCTCATTCGTACAATACTCGGGGCTAATCGGCAAAAGAAAATGGACGATCTTGAGGAGGAAAACAAAGAGCTAAGAGAGGAAGTCAACACTCTGAAGGAAAGTCTGGAAAGACTCAACAACATGATTGAATCCCTGGCAGCAGCTCATGATCTACCACCTCAAAAGACTGCAGTCTCAGAAATTGTGTCTACGACAACATTTGAGATACCTGTCAATCTCCCACAATACAACATGCCTAAAGGTTTTCCCTGGGGCATGCCTTTTAATTTCATACATGAGGGATAAGTCCCACCAGTCACT
Source organism: Lathyrus tuberosus (assembly GCA_022829125.1). Taxonomy (NCBI): domain Eukaryota; kingdom Viridiplantae; phylum Streptophyta; class Magnoliopsida; order Fabales; family Fabaceae; genus Lathyrus; species Lathyrus tuberosus. The sequence goes on along the minus strand of JALAZF010000234.1, from coordinate 9,502,193 downwards.
AAAGACCTGGGGGCCACAACCAGAACTTCCAGACCTGAAGGTTACAAACTTAATGTAAATGAAGATGCAAGGGTTATAACAAAAACTCCTGAAGGTTACAAATTTCAGGTCACTGAAGCACCAAGAGTTACTGCAGTGATGTTTATACCACAACCTGTGATACATACTATCCCAGAGGAACAGATCCTTCATGCCACCCCTGGCAAAGATGAAGAAGTTTACGAAAGGATGAATGAATTCCAAGAACGATTCTTGGAAATGGAGAAAGAACTGCATGCCATTCGCGGACAGGACTTGTTTGGCAAAGATGCCACTGACCTCTGTTTAGTCCCTAACGTCAAAATACCACACAAGTTTAAGGTGCCCGACTTTGAAAAATACAAATGCAACTCTTGCCCTCAAAGTTATTTGGTAATGTACGTCCAGAAGATGTCTGCCCAGACAGAAAACCAACAACTGCTAATCCATTACTTTCAAGACAGTTTAACCTGTTCCTCACTCAAATGGTACATGGGATTAAACCGTACCAAGATCAGTACTTTCAGAGATCTTGGGGCAGCCTTTGTTCAGAAGTACAAATATAATTTGGATATAGCACCCGACAGAGATCAACTCAGAGCTATGTCCCAAAGGGATAAAGAAACATTCAAGGAGTACGCTCAAAGATGGCGTGAAATCGCTGCCCAGATTTGTCCTCCTCTTGAGGAGAAATAAATGACAAAAATCTTCTTGAAGACATTAAGCTCATTTTATTATGACCGGATGGTCGCCAGTGCACCCAGTGATTTTATCGAGATGGTAAACATGGTGGTACGCCTTGAAGAAGCGGTCCGAGAAGGCCGGTTGGTTAAGGACTCAGAACCATCCAGCAGTAGTAAGAGATACGGGAGTGATTTCTAGAAGAAGAAAGAGCAAGATATCAGTAATATCTCCTAGAGTAAGCAAAGGCAAAGGTATCAACCTCGAAAGGTAGCAACAATATCTCCTGTTGTCAGTCGTGCGTCGATCCCGGCATATCAACCCCAGGTTGCTCAGAGGCAACCAGATCAACAACCGTATTAGCAAAGGCAGTAACAACCTATTCAGTAGGCTCGCCCGCAATACAATAACAACAATCATTTTTCACGATCGCTAGGGTTTAACCCCATACCGATATTGTATGCAGAACTGTTTCCAGTTTTGCTAGCCAAGGGCCATGTTCAAACCATAACTCCTCTCACAGTGCCAAACAATCCCCTTTATTGGTTCAAAGCTGATCAATTTTGCCCTTATCATCAAGGAGGACCGGGGCATAGCGTTGAAAACTGCCTCAGCTTCAAATCTGACGTACAAAAGCTCATCAAAAATGGAGTTTTATCTTTCAAAGATACGAACCCGAATGTTCAAACGAACCCTTGCCACAACATGAAAAAGCTTCAGTAAACCTGATAGATGGAGGACCCGACTGCAGTTATCAAATTCATGATATACGCCTACTAGGAACAAATTTGGTAAAAATGCATTGCAAGCAAAGCGGGTATGGCCATGTGTCACCCCACAACTATCATTAATGCGACATTTGTTCCAAGAACAATCAAGGGTGCATCATTGTACAAGCAGCTCTTCAAGAGCAGATGGATCTAGGCTGGATCCAAGATCACAGAGTTCATGGAATAAATATGGCCTATCAACATCTGAACATTGTTTAAAACCATGACATCCGCGTAATGAATGTCAATCTAGTGGCAACACATTCAAGACAAAGTCAGTATCACAATTTGCCGCTACACGACTACAACGCTTGCCCAATTTATTCAAAAGACATCCAAGGATGTTCTTTTGTACAAGAGGCACTTCACCGTCAAATGGATCTTGGATGGATCCAAGACTACCATGGAGGTAATAATCACCAAGTCAATATGGTTCAGATTTTTGACATTTGTTTAATGAATACCAGCCTGGTAGAATTGCATGCCAAACAAGTCAGACTTGGTCATCTGTCACCACATAATTACCAAGATTGCAAAGATTGCTCCGAAAACGATCAAGGTTGTGCGCTTGTACAAAGAACTCTTCACCATCTATTGGACCACTGGTGGCTCCTAGTCTACCAGGATGAAAACATACAACAAGTTAGCATAACCAATGGAAATTCTGGCAGACACCAAAGCTGTGACATCCACTTGCTGGAAACTGATTTGGTAAAGATGCACTGCATACAGAGCAGGTACGGCCGGGTGCCACCTCACAATTATGGACGCTATCGAATATATTCAGAGAATAGCCAAGGGTGCTACACTATGTGAGCAGCTCTCTAGAATCAGATGGACTAAGGGGAAACCCAACTATGCCTAAATTCTCAGTCCATCAATATGGTGCAAGGTTGCCCAGGGAAGCATGCAGTTTATGATATTAAAAGCATTGAAACATCATTGGTCAAATTTCACAAATGCCTGTGCAGACTTGATTATTTTGGTTCGAATCACCACGATCATTCGACTTGCAGAAAATGCCGCAGAAGCCGACATGGTTGCCTCCTTGTCCAGAATGAGATTCAAGAGTTGTTGGACAAAAGAACCATCATAGTCTTCAATTAAAGAAAGCCTGTTAATTATGGAATTAATGAGGATGTTTTCACCAAAATCCCTCTGCTCAACGAGCCAAAACACTCGGGAATCCCTTTCGACAGTGGAAAAGTTTCCAACAGTCTCGAGCTAGAACCAATTGAGGTTGCTTTTGACAGTCGAAAGACCCAAATAACCCCTGTGATCATCTACCTGCCAGGCCCAGGGCCATACGAATCAGAAAAAGCCATTCCGTACAAATACAGTGCGACCATAATAGAAGATGGAAAATAAATTCCACTACCATCCGTTGTTAACATTGCTTATATCAGTCGAGTCACCCGAAGTGGCTGAATCTTCAACAGAGGAGTTGGAGAAACTGTAAAAGAAAAGGAACCTCAAGCTAAAGTTCCTAATCAACAAATTGGTCAATCCAACAGTGCATAGCCTATGAAAAATAACGATGAAATGTTAAAACTCATCCAGTGAAGTGAATACAACATTTTGGATCAATTATTATAAACTCCTTCTCAGATATTCGTGTTATCTCTCCTACTCAGTTCATAAGCTCTACTGAAAGTTTTGGAACAGGCCTTTGTATAACACGATGTAACAGTGCTTCTGTTTGACAACATTATTTCCAACCTCACTTCTTGCAACAATTTGGGTTTCAATGATGAAGAACTTCCAGAGGAAGGCAAGAATCATAACATGGCACTCAATATCACAGACAATTGCCAGGACGATGCTTTAGCCAGCATACTGGTAGACATAGGTTCATCCTTGAATGTCATGCCAAGGTCAACTTTGGTACGATTATCTTTTCAAGGTACTCCGATGAGAGGCAGTGAGATCATTGTCAAAGCCTTTGACGGATCCAGGAAGACAGTTATCGGCGAAGTCGACCTTCCCATAACCATTTGTCCCCACATATTCCAAGTCATGGACATCCGAGCGACATACAACTACCTATTAGGACGTCCTTGGATACATGAAGCAGGGGCAGTCACTTCGACACTTCACCAGAAGCTGAAGTTTGTCAAGAATGACAAGTTGGTCACAGTATGCGGAGAACATGCTTTAATTGTGAGCAACCTATCATCATTCTCATATTTAGGGCCAGAAGAGGTCGTTGGAACTCAATTTCAAGCACTATCTGTGAGCAATAAGAATCATCAAGAAAAAGGAACGTCAATTTCCTCGTACCATGACATTCTCCAAGTGTTAAGAAACAGTGACATAAAAGGATGTGGGCAAGTGGTGATTCCTGTTGATAACAAGACAAGAAAAGGTCTCAGTTTTTCTCCAACAGTTACCAAGACTACAGAAAAAGATTAAAAATTTCATCCCATTCAAGATTTCTTCCACAGTGGAGGCTTCCTCCACCCAATTTCTCAGGAAGTCCATACCATCAAGGAAAATAATTCTTTTGATACAGATGAAGAGTGGAAATCCTATTTCAACGATGAAGGTTATATATCTCAGGAAGAAACGTACATGACATTCTGCTCTCCGAAGCAAAGTCCCAGATATATACCAAGATCAGACCTCAGAATGATCTACGGAGATTACGATCCTGAGGGATCCGTGCTCCACCAACTCATTGGAAGAAGATACTCTGATGAAAGACAAATTTTATTACAACTCATATGATCCCATGGATGATTTTCCGATTTGGAAACCTTACACGAAAGGTTCAAAGCAAAAGAGTCAGCTAGAGAATGCATATCTGTTGAATGAATTTGAGAAAAATCCACTTGTTCTCCTAGAGTCGTGGGAACCTTACCAGGAAAATTCTGAAAGTATCAAACATCGTGTTGATAAAGTTGCAAGAATCGCAGGACAAGAATTTATCAACTTCGCATTTCCTGAGTTCAACGTCATTAAAGAAGATGACTTATCTATCCCCTCAGAAACTTGGGATACCTTGGGGCAGCCAAGCGGAAAGTACGACTTTCTAGTAAAGTACACTGCTCCCGAAAGTTCTCACATCAGATATTAAGACATCCAACCAACAGGGTGGAGAGATCCTCTCAAAAATGAAAATACTGTTGAAGATACAATAGAAGAGTCCTGTTATGATAACGCTTTATGGGAAGAAGACTCTAGTGATCCAACTCCGCCAGAGATCAGTGTCATTACTGAAGACAATCCTGGAAGAAAAATACCAAACTTTGTGATCCACAAAGGAGTTTGTTGCCATTGGGTTGCGGTCGATGTCCTGAATATCGTTCATAAATCAAAGTAATTGTTTCGTCTTTGTTTTGACCTTTCACTTTGCCCGGGTGAAAAGGATTTTTCATAGGGGTTGTTTTTCTGTAAATGTCCTTCTTCGCTTCGCCCAGAGTGAAAGAGTTTTGTTTTATAGGTTTGTGTTTCAAGAATCGACAAATCATAAATAAAGAATGTCATTCTGAATTCCTGCATTTATTGTTATTTCCACTTTTCGCTTTTCCAGAAAATGGTAATCCTAAAAAAACCAAAACAAAATAAAAACAAGCGTTTTTTCAACAAAAAAAACACTTCACACTCTTATGCATTCTCTCTGTCTTTTCTAAAAAGGAATCATCATGTTATGCAAATTACTTGTTTTAAACCCCATTGAAACATACGAACCAATGCCTTCTCCCAACTTTGAGTTCCCGGTATCCATTTAACCTTACAAAGAACCGTCGGAAACATTCAATTTAGGTTCAGAAGAAGAGAGAGAAAGAGTTAAAATTGGAGCACTACTCAGTTCAACTGTCAAAGAAGGCTTGATAGAACTACTCAAAGAATTTTTAGATGTGTTTGCTTGGTCCTACCAAGACATGCCAGGGTTGGATACCAACATCGTGGAACATCATTTACCACTAAAACTAGAATGTCCTCTAGTCAAACAAAAATTGAGAAGGACTCACCTTGATATGGCCATCAAAATTAAGGAAGAAGTGCAAAAACATATCGACGCAGGTTTCCTTGCCACCTCAGAATATCCTCTATGGCTAGCCAACATAGTGCCAGTTTCCAAGAAGGACGGAAAAGTCAGAATGTGTGTGGACTATAGGGATTTAAACAAAGCAAGTCCAAAGGATGATTTCCCCTATCACACATTGACATGCTAGTTGACAACACAGCAAAATTCAAAGTATTCTCCTTCATGGATGGATTCTCGGGCTATAATCAAATTAGAATGGCGCCAGGAGACATGGAGAAAACTTTGTTCATCACCCTATGGGGCACCTTTTGTTACAAAGTAATGTCGTTCGGTCTTAAAAACGCAGGAGCAACTTATCAAAGGGCTATGACAACTCTGTTTCACGACATGATGCACAAAGAAATTGAAGTGTACGTCGATGACATGATTGCCAAATCTAAAATAGAGGAAGAACATGTAGAAAATTTGTCAAAAATATTCCAGTGTCTGAGAAAATACAAATTCCGCTTGAATCCTAATAAGTGCACATTCGGTGTTCGTTTAGGAAAACTCTTGGGATTCATCGTCAGCAAAAGGGAATTGAAGTTGATCCCGACAAAGTCAAGGTCATTCAAGAGATGCCTTCACCAAAGATTGAAAAACTAGTAAGAGGATTTTTGGGACGTCTGAATTACATTTTGAGATTCATATTCCTCATGACAGCGATATGCGCGCCAATCTTCAAACTACTCGGAAAGAACCAAAACAGTATATGGACAGACGATTTCCAAAAGGCTTTTGACTGCATCAAAGAATATCCACTGAATCCACCTATTATGTCTCCTCCAATGGAAGGAAGGCCACTGATCATTTACTTAATAGTCTTGGAAGACTTCATGGGCTGTGTACTTGGCCAACAAGACGAGACAAAAAGAAAAGAGTTTTCCATTTATTACTTAAGCAAGAAGTTCACGGACTGTGAAACTCGATACACTATGCTCGAGAAAACTTGATGCGCTCTAGCTTGGGCAGCTAAACGTCTTCGCCAGTACACGATTTGTCACACTACTTGGTTAATCTCTGAAATGGATCCGATCAAGTACGTCTTTGAAAAGCCTGCTTTAACCGGAAGGATTTCCCGTTGGCATATGTTGTTATCAGAATACGACATCGAGTACCATGCTCGAAAATTTGTCAAAGGAATATTTTTAGCCTATCATCTGGCTCATCAACCTATTGACGATCAGGAATCAATCAAATTTGACTTCCCAGACAAGGATGTCATGTACATAAAAATGAAAGACTGCGATGAATTGTTACCAAACGAAAGGTCGGAGCCAAGATCCCAATGGGGATTAATATTCGACGGATCTGTCAACACTTATGGATATGGAATTAGGGCAATCATTGTTAAACCTCCGGGTACCCATATTCCTTTCACCGCCAGATTGGCATTCAAGTGAACAAACAATGAGGCCGAATACGAAGCTTGCATCATGGGCCTCGAAGAAGCTATCGACTTAATGAAAAAAAAACTTGGATGTGTATTGAGACTCAACCCTGGTTGTAAATCAGATCAAAGGAGAGTGGAACACATATCAATTGGGATTGATTCCTTACAAAGACTATGCAAGAAGGTTGTTACCCTTCTTCGACAAGATTGATTTTCATCACATTCCTCGTGAAGAAAACCACATGGCTGATGCACTAGCTACCTTATCCTCCATGATTAGTGTGAATCGATGGAACGATGTACCCAAAATTGACATAATGCGCCTTGATAGGCCCGTTTACATATTTGTAATTGAAGCAGTCATCGATAACAAACCATGGTATCATGATATCAAATGTTTCATTTAAAGATAGGAATACCCGTCTAGGGCATCAAGAAAAGATAGGAAGACTCACAGAAGACTAGCTGTCAACTTCTTCCTGAATAATGATGTGCTTTATAAGAGAAACTTCGACATATTTTTGCTCAGATGCATGGGCAAACACGAAGCAAACCTGCTAATGAAAGAGATTCACGAAGGATCCTTTGGCACTCATGCCAATGGACACACAATGACAAGAAACATTCTGAGAGCAAGATATTATTGGCTGACAATGGAATCGAATTGCTACAAGTACACGAGCAAGTGTCACAAGAGTTAGATATACACCGACAAAATTTATGTACCGCCAACACATCTTAAAGTTCGTTCTTCTCCATGGCCTTTTTCTATATGGGGAATCGACGTGATTGACATGATTGAACCCAGAGCTTCAAACAGACATCGGTTCATCCTAGTAGCCATTAATTACTTCACCAAATGGGTTGAAGCAGTATCATACACCAATGTGACTAGACAAGTGGTGGTCCGATTTATTAAGAACAATCTCATATGCAGTTATGGTGTTCCAAGCCAGATCATGACTGATAATGGATCGAACCTAAACAACAAGATGATGAAAGAATTATGTGCTGAGTTCAAAATTAAACACCATACCTCATCTCCCCACCGACCTAAAATGAATGGAACGGTAGAAGCAACTAACAAAAATATCAAGAAGATCATTCAAAAAATGGTTGTAACCTACAAGGATTGACACGAGATGCTACCCTTTGCTCTTCACGGTTATCGCACATCTGTCCACACTTTAACAAGGACAACCCCTTTCTCTCTAGTATATGGCATGGAAGCAGTGCTCCCCATAGAAGTAGAGATACCATCAATAAGAATCTTGATGGAAGCCAAGCTAACAGAAGATGAATGATGTCAGAGCAGATACGATGAACTGAACCTAATCGAAGAAAAAAGAATGACCGCTTTATGCCATGGTTAGTTATATCAACAAAGGATGAAGAAAGCTTTTGACAAAAAGGTCCGACCTCGAGTATTCAGAGAAGGCGAGCTCGTGCTCAAAAAGATCCAATCATTTCTCATCGATCCTAGGGGTAAATGGACTCCAATCATTTCTCACTGATCCTAGGGGTAAATGGACTCCAAATTACGATGGCCCCTATGTTGTTAAGAAAACCTTCTCAGGCGGCGCCTTAAGAATCGCAACCATGGATGGAAAAGAGTTTACCTACCCCACATATGTTGATGTAGTCAAGAAATACTTTGCCTAAATGAAAAAAAAATCTCGTTGGACTGAAAACCCGAAAGGGCGGTCCAGGAAAAAATTATAGACATAAACAATGATCATCCCGATGGATTGAAAACCTGAAGGTGCAATCTAGGAAAAATTTAGGGATTTATGGCAAGTAACAGCATCCGACTAAGATTGGGTCATCAGAAATAACGTCATCTGTCAAGAAATCCTCAATCAGAAGTCACCTTCAACAAAAGCTCAAAGATACCCAGAATTCAAAGTTGGTAGAAGGATAGTGGTCGTTATGTTTCAATGTAGCCCCTTTCCCTTTAAATTACCATTTTCTAAACTTTGTAATGCTCCATGGAATCACGCATTTGGTTGATTACCATTCTATCAATGAAAATTTGAGCCCTTGTGCCATTTGTTTGCGATTTTCATTTATTCTGCTTTGCAAAATGACATTTTGATATGATTAACATTCTTGAAACACAAAAATGAATTTACTTTTGTTTTCAAAAACGGAAATTTAAATTTTTTATTTCTGTTTTTAAAATAAAGATGGAAATTTCCTTTTGATTAATGAACACGAGAGGATCATCAACAGCTTCTCCGAAAGCAATTAAACTTCAAAATGCAGAATCAAAATATTATGTGTGATCAGCATGTCCCGAGTGGAGGGTCAATTAATTCAAATTGATAAGATGAAGAATCCCATCTATCACTTCTCAGGAGCCACATTTTGTTACTACCAAGAATATGAAAAGTTCAGCAGCATGAATTTGTTTACTCAACATATCAGTGAAACTTTTATTCCCCAGAGTGGCTGAGTATCCAGTTATACTCATCGCCAGTCCGTATGTCATGTCTGTTTTGTCAGCATAAGCATTTCATACATACATCATGCATAATTGATTCATATTCATATTTATATTGCATATCATATTTCGATCACTTTGGTCATGTTTATCCCTAAGTGATAAATGTTCTCTCTCCATTAGAGTTGTCATTCTTCCTTTCCACAATCAGATAGGATAAAACCCCGGTTTAAGTTCTTTCCTCATCATAAAATGTATCGTCTAAACAATCTCTCTCTAGTTTATTCCTGGATTGAAATCGGTCCTCGACCACTTCGATAACTTGAACCTCTGAAAGGCAAGAAGGCATTTGGTTATACACCTTTGGAACTTCACTCTTCGCCATTGAAGATGATATTTTGCTTTCCTGGATTAAAACAAATCCCCCGCGGAAGCTTCTCAACAAAAGACTCTTGACAATACGGACATCGCCTCCACCAAGACATCTCTACCGATCGACAAACAAAGAAGTTTGTTTTTGCCCTTATATATTTCCAAATAAAGTCGACAAATGATAGTCTCTCCACGAGAAGTTTATCCTACTTTCAAGGAAGTCATCAGCACCTCAAAATTGAATTACATCACATATCCGAAAAAGTCTCGAAGGGAAGTATGATTTAATTTCTCCAGCAAATGACATCTCCAACAGAAAAGTTTTCACACCTCTACAGTTCAGACAAATGGTCCACCCAGCAAGTCTGACATAAAATTTTTACTTATCCTATATCATCTCTTAAAATAAGTCTCGAAGAGAGATACGATGAAGCACATTTTTCCATCAAGTGGCATCTCCCCGATAAACCTCAGAGAGAAGCTTGGTGAAGACCCTCGCAGATAAGCATACCTTGTCAAGAGAAGAACTCAACAAGAAGAAACTGAGAACAGTTCCATGGCTGAAGACCAGGATTAAGGGGAGGTTTATTTCAAAAGAAACTGAGACCAGTTCCATGGCTGAAGACCAGGATCGTGGGAAGGTTTATTTCAAAATAAACTGAGACCAGTTCCATTACTGAAGACCAGGATTGAGAGGGGGTTTATTTCAAAAGAAACTGAGACCAGTTCCATGGCTGAAGACCAGGATCGAGGGGAAGTTCCACCTTTTTCTAAGTGGAATTACTTAGTAGAAGAAAATGGATGAGCAAATTAGCTACCATTCACATCCACTATCAAAATTTCAGGTATTCTGATATTTAATCCTTTTTTACCATGAACGTCTGAATATCTTCATTATTCACACCTTCAGGTCCAAAAAGATTAAATAGGGGCATCTGTCATATCCTAAATTTTGACCACAAGACTTCACATCATTGTGCAAATCATCACCACAATATGGATGTATTTTCATACCTCACAAATCTTTTCAAAGATTGTCGAGTATTTACCCCAACCAAGGATTAGGGTTTTTGAGCCCTCTCAATGTATTCAGGCAAATGATCAATCAAGAATTGACATGATCTTCAACTTGTCAAGCCTTTCAAACATCCATGAAGGATCAAGAGGTCTCCCACATCAATAATCTAACACAAAAATGCAACATTTCAAGTTGATCAAGCCTCAAGATCACCAGTCTCACCAAATTAGGCATTTGGTCGACCAATGCCTCCAGAGAGAAATTTTAATCTGGGCATGAGCCAATACTTCAACATATGATTCAAGAAGCTCAAAAGAACCTCGTGAGTCCATTCATAAGTTCAAAATAGCCTCAGGGGATGCACCAGTCAATTAGGGTTTTGACCTGATTCAGTCCCTAAGTTGACTTTTTGAGCAAGGCACGAGCCAAAACCTCAAGATATGCTTTAAGGACCTCAAATACACCATATTGATCTATTCATAAGATTGGATTGATTCAAAGAACTTGGTTCATAAGAAATATAAGGATTCAAATTCATATGGACCATAAAACTAGGGTTTCTAAGAAAAAGTCAATTGTACCTTTGACTTTTGAGCAAAGCATGATCTCAAACCTTGGGACATGATTCAAGACACTCAAAAACACCTTTGGAATCCATCCATTAGGTTCAATTTAGCCCAAGGACTTGATTTCATAAAGGATCACAAAGTTCAAGTTTCATCTGATACAAAAAGTCAACTGTGATCAAAACCAAGTTTGACTTTTGGATTTTTTTTTTACAAACATGACCTCTTTAAGTAAAAAACAATGTTAACTTGTGATTTGGATCATCATCAATCAAGAAAAATCAAGAAAAGCAAGGTTACTTGCAAAAAGGGCAACCCTGAGAAACTTGAAATTTCACTAAGTTGTGAAAAATAATGGTTTTTTTCCCAACTTTGCAAGGTCATAACTTGTGATCCAAGCAACCATTTTCTTCCATCCAAAGCTCAAATGATAGCTCATATTACATACAACAAGATTTTCAAACAGAGGTACCCCAAAAAATGCATGGATTTTATGTTATAAGGCCATAAAGTTAGGGTTTCATGAGATTTTAACTTTGACACTTAGAAATTTTTAGAAAGAATTTGTCTCATGTTTTGCCCAACTTTGGAGGTATTTTCATTATGATCCAAGATGAATAAATACCAAATGCAAACTTCAAAGTTGAAGTATGATATACAAGCTTTCCAAAGAGTACAAGAACTCCCATTAATTCAACTTGAGCAAGGAGTTATGAACCTCACAACATGCCTTGTTCAAACTGATTTTCAAGACAGATTTTGTGCATTTCTTGTGCCACACGATTCTCATCTCCAATTTTTTCATCTTACAAGCTTTGTCCTCTTCCAAGATCAGAGGGAATCTTGATGAATCACTTGATATCTTCAAACTTGGACCATTGAGTCAAGAATAAAATCCTTTGGCATGTGAAAGTCATGATGACAAGCTATGGAACATAGGTTTTGTTTTCATGCATTAATGTGATACTTTGAATTGGTATGGATTAAGTCACACAAGTTCAGATTCAGTCCAAAACCATGAGTGTTCCAACCTGCAAAAATTGAATTGAGTCAATGCATAACTACACTAGAGGAGACTTGTAGTACCTTAGACTTCAAGTCATGCTACATGACAAAGTCCATTGGATAATAGCATGCTCCCTCATCCATTCACTATTCCTCCAAAAATAAACTTGCTCCTCTATAAATAGAGGTCATTTCTGATGTTTCAAAACACACCAAAACAATACCAAAGCCTTGTTTTCTCATTCTCCCTCTCTTACTTCAAATTTTAAGGTTTCAAGGATCAAACTTGGAATTCTCAAAACCAGAGCCTAAACCACTCAAACAACCATCCAAACACATCAAAAATCATTCATTGGAGGTGTTCAAACCTTCATCTTCATCTCAAATCACCAAAATCAGAAAGTCAACCATCAAAACCTCAAATTTTGTCTTTTCTGCATTTTTCAAGCCATGTCTTGATTGAATCACTTTCAAAGCCAAACAATACTTCAAACACTCTCCAAATATCACCCCTAAGTTGTTCCAACAAGTGTTCCTCAACTGTAACACCAATTGAGGGAGTTGCCATTTTGGTCACTTTTGCCAACTTTGCAAGAAAAAGGGAGATTCTGTTCCAAAGGTTTGGTTTTGATTTTGATCATCCTAAAAACTTCCAAGGAATCTATTAAGAGTGTCCAAGGAATTGGATTGCTTCTGTCACAAGTATCTTGAAGGTTAGCAAGTGGAGCTTCAAGAGGTAAGTGCATAAGAACTTGAACTTTGTGAAATATGCATTGCTTTGACGTACATTGATCATGAACATGTCATACATATCATATTTGTTGTGTTTCAACTATTTTTCCATGCTATTATTGCTTGTATAGAGTTATAGCATAGAACTTCCAAAACTTGACCTATTTTGAAACCATTATCGGGTTTTAAAATGTAGGCATCTTTAGAAAAATCTAACACCACCATTGGATTCCTCATGAAATTCTAGGTAGGATCCATCTTTATTTCATCCAGTTTCATGGAGAAATGAAGAAGTTATGGCCTTCTTGCAAAGGCACCAAAACCTGGCCTCCCTTGGGCAAAAACCAGGTCATGGCGCCTTGGCAAGGCCTAAAAAAAAGTTACCCATATGTATTTAAATATTCATGTGAATAAAATAAATTTTTCAAAAACCTTAATCATTGTTTATAACATGATTAATGACTTTATTTGATAAATTATACATATTTTATTTGATTTTTCTTTGAAAAATATCTTTAAAAATATGAAATTAGGATTTTGTTTGGATTCAATCTTTCAAACTTCATTTCAATAATCTTGGGCCTCTATTAGAGTGTACGACCCAACCCTCTTAGTAAATAAACCACTTTATGGGCCTCTGTTATAGTATAAGTCTCATCGCGCTTTTCAAAATCATGATGCGATCATTATTTTCACAATAATCTTGGGCCTCTGTTAGGAATGTAAGTGTAGCGAGCGATTCAGGACACGGTTCTTAGGCGCTGTCGCTCTTTGGGGGTTACTACAGTTTGATTCATTTTTTATCCTATTGAAGCTGGTGAAGGAAGGGAAATAGATGTCTCCAATTAACCCTGCTTGCATACTGAGTTTAAGCAGCGGTCTGTTAGGTTACGGATGCTATATGGTAGTGGGGCTTTTTTCTTACTTATTCAAGGTTGAAATGACGGGACGGTTCATGGGTAGGATTTAGGAATGAGGGTATGGGATTTTGGTTTTTTGTTCAGTGTGGTCGCTAAGATTTTTCTTTCAATTTTATGCCTACGTATTCCCGTTTTCCGAAATAGGGAAATCAGAGCGATCGTAGTTCCTCCTATTCTACGGGAGGAAATGGTGTTTTAGTGTCTTGTTCAAAGCCCAAGACATGAAGCTAAAGGTAGTTGGTATCTTGTTCAAAGCCCAAGATGTAAAGCTGAAGGGTCTATTTGTATCTTGTTCAAAGCCCAAGATGTGAAGCTAAAAATAGTTTGGTATCTTGTTCAAAGCCCAAGATGTGAAGCCGAAGGGTCTCGACTTTAGAGAGAATTTGTCATCTCTAAAGAGGGGTTTATCCGTCACAACTGTTGGGTGACTGATTACAAAGGAGAATTACTTTAACCGGGATATGTGAATCCGACAATGCCATAATTTCCTTCATAGGGGATTTCCAACCTGAAGGAGAAGACTTTAACTCAGTGTAGAGCAATGCCATCTTTCCTTAGGAATTTCTCATGCTAAAAGAGGGACAGTGGCGTGGATATAAATAATCCAGAGGCTTGCCGCTTACAGCAATTAGATGAAGGGAAAGGAGTTGTTGATGTTTATATACTGTGAACGAGGCACATCTTTGATGCTAAAAGGTTGATTGGCTCAACCGGAGTTTTCTTATACAAAGCCTAAGAGAAGGCTATTGACCCAACAAGAGGGTGTTTTTATGTGTCTCGTACAAAGCCCAAGAGAGAGGCTAAAAGGGTTGATTCAGCAAGAGAGTCTTTTTATATCTCGTATAAAGCCCGAGATGGAGGCTAAAGATGTTTGACTCAACAAGAGAGTGCTTTGGTATCTCGTATAAAGCCCGAGATAGAGGTTATTTGACTCAACAAGTGAGTCTTTTGGTGTCTCGTATGAAGCCCGAGATAGAGGCTATTTGACTCAACAAGAGAGCCTTTTTGTACCTCGTACAAAGCCCGAGATGGAGGCTAAAAGTAGATTAACTCAACAAGAGAGACTGAAAAGGTTAGCTCTACTGGAGAGAATCAATTGTACAAAGCCCAAGAGGAGGCTATGGTGATTGTTTCAGTTGAGTGACGGGTCCAATATGCTGATTTAAAGAGAAAATCAGTTCTTATATGAGTAATGTTGTACTCAGGGATTTGATTCAAGGATCAGGTTTATTTCCTATTCTTTAAGGAAATGGGAAATCCAAAGGGTATTGAGTCTGTCCGAGTCTACGGGTTTTATCTTTTGTACTATGCTTAAGAAATAGTAGTAGCAGGATCTAGACTTTTTGAAAGACTGTTCTATTAAGATGACTAATTTTGGTTCCTATACCTCTAGGAGGTCGTCGGGACAATTTGTACGAAGCCCAAGAGGAGACTGGAAACTTTTAAGAAGTCGAGGGACAATTTGTACTAAGCCCAAGAGGAGGCCATCATTCTCGGAGGAAGAAATCATTTATACAAAGCCTAATAGGAGGTTGTGAATACTTCTAAGAAGCCGACGGGTCCTTGTACAACGCCTAAGAGGGGGCGGGGATGCTTTTAAGAAGCCTGTGGGTCCCCAAACCCTGAGAAATTCAAGACAGGCTATTCACAGAGAATAGATCAAGCCAGGAAAGTTCAAAAATTTGGAAGAAACTCAAGAGATGCCATTCACGGAGAAAATATTATCTCTGGGGAGTAGAGTTTCTTGACAATTCCTAGGAGGGACAACCGAAGAGAAGACTGTATCTGGTGCTCCTATGGGGGATCTAGTTTTGTCTATTTTTAAGAGTGATCAACGGGGCTTTACCTAGTGCTAGACGTAGTTTTCGGGGAAACTCTAAATATCTATACTATTATTACACAGTTAATATGAGTTTATGAAAGAAGACTTACAGTGAAACAGCCCCACAGTACAGTTATATACATATGAAAGCGGTAAATGAAAGCGGGTAAACACTTACTCGGTTGTAGAGCTTCCATGTTATTTTGTTAGTTTGTTCAACAAAGAAAACTTTGATAACAATATTATATTCAAAATCAAAGGAGAAAATGCTTTGAAAAGAAAGATTGGGGCTTACAGCTCAAGGAGAGGCCCAGGGTTTTGTCAGTGATTGCACTGTTGTTTTGTACAGGGACTTATACAAGTGACTGAGGCCAAAGAAAGGTTTTCTGTACAAAGGGATGAGTCTTACACTCTCTCAAGAGGCCCAAAGAGTTTTAAAGAAAAGGAATGAGGCTTATAACACGAGGGTAGGCCCAGATGATTTTTGTTTGAAATGGCGATCGCGCTGAGATTTTGAAAACGCAGTGGGTCTTATATAATGACTGAGGCCCAAAATGATTTGGTTTTCAAAGGGGTTGGGTCTTACACTCTAATAGAGGCCCAAAGAGTTATTTTTGTACAAGTGATGGGGCTTACAGCTCAAGGAGAGGCCCAAAAGGTTATGTTTTAAAAGGCGACGATCGCACCGAACTTTTGAAATACAATGGGACTTATATAATAAGTGAGACCAACAAATAGGTTTGTATTTACAAATTATTGGGTCTGACACTCTAATAGAGGCCCATGAATGTTTGAAAATGATTTGTGAGGGTGAAAATCAAAGAAACCCTAATTTGTTTCCTTTAAAAGTAAATATTTAAAGAAAATCAATGAAAAATACCAAATGAATTT
This sequence comes from Lathyrus tuberosus, assembly GCA_022829125.1. Classification (NCBI taxonomy): domain Eukaryota; kingdom Viridiplantae; phylum Streptophyta; class Magnoliopsida; order Fabales; family Fabaceae; genus Lathyrus; species Lathyrus tuberosus. Next base: position 9,485,532 of record JALAZF010000234.1, on the reverse strand, counting down.
GAATAAACCACTTGTGATTTTTGTTTAAGATTTGAAAATGAGGGATTAATCACAAGGGATATTAAAACTCATTTGACTTTGATTTTCAAAGTAAATATTCACTTTTAAAATGTTTAAAAATAATTAAAAATGAATTTATTCACAAAAATGCTAATTATATTAAATAAATAATATAAATCTAATTTTTTTGTGGAATAAAATATTTCAACATTTTTGTGATTTTTTACAAAAAGAACCAATCAAAAATAATTAAAATAGAGAGAGTTATTAATTTTCCAATTAATTAATAAAACATAAAAACATTGGAAAAATAGCAAAAATGTGAAAAAAACACAAAATGGTATGGATGGGGTTTGAACCCATGACCTCAAGGTTATAGGGCGCGCGCCTTACCACTGGGGTGGTGATACATCCATTGTTTGAAGTGAAACCATAAATATACAAGTCATGCCTTGGTTTTAGCCCAAGGCAAGGCAAGTTTTGGCTCAGAAACGTGAAGGTCATAACTTTCTCATTTCTTAATGGTTTGAGACAGAGTTTATATGCACCTGGACCAGAATTTCACAAGGAATCCAATGGTGGTGGTATTTTTTTTCATATCATGCTCCCTCCTCAAAACCCGATAGTGGTTTTGAAAAAGACCTACAATTGCATTTTCTATGCTACACTTTGATACAAGCATGAATTACATGATCAATTGGTTCAAACACAACATATATAACATGTATGAGGTGTGCATGATCAGTGGACTTCAAAGTGTCATACCCTAAATTTTGACGGGGCATTTTTATTTTTTCTCATTTCATCTGTCTATATTTTTATATTGTGTCGTCTGCATACAATATCATATATTTTCTTCATGAATATTTTTTGAATTATCAGTCGGATTTAACGTATAAAATTTTCATGTATTTTTGGTCAAACTGAAAAAGTCAACTGACGCAGAAAGTCAAAGTTTGACTTTTTTGTCAACATTGAGCTTCACAAGCCATTACTCAAGAAAATATGATGGATGATTTAATTTGATCAAATTTAAATCAAGAAATCACGCAAAATTGCAAAATTGATCAAATTGAAGGAAACTTAGAAAATTTTTCTAAGTTAAAATCATGTTCAAGTGCACAACTTTTCAAGGTTGTAACTATTGATCCAAGCATCCATTGATTTTGCTTAAGGGCTACTTTTAAAGAGGGTATTTGATACTTCAACATTGTAGAAGGAATCAACTCAAAATATCATAAGGATTAAAAGATATAAGTGATCAAAGTTGGGAATTCTTAATGTCCAATGTTCTGACATTGCATAGGACATCACTACTATTTTTCCAGCAAGAATGTCCCAACTTCAAGGATGTTTTTCTCCATGATCCAAGTTGATTCAAGCCAAACCTTGAGCATCAAAGTTGAAGTACATAATCTCACCTTTCCAGAAAGTCCTAGAAAGCTCATGTATCATTCTCGAGCAGAAAGTTATGGTCTCTGCAAAAGACATTGATAAAACAGAATTTTCATGACAGCTTTTAGGACAGATTTGACTACACAAGTTCAAGACCATTTTTGATGACTTTGCAAGCTGAACCAAGACCAAAGTCAAACATCAAAGTTAAAGTATGTAATTAGGGCTTTCCAAAATGTATAAGAACTCCCATTAATTCAACTTGAGCAAGGAGTTATGAACCTCACAACATGCCTTGCTCGAGCTGATTTTTTAGGACAGATTTTGTGCACTTTTCTTGTGCCACCCAATTTTCAAGCTTTGTCACCATGCAAGACAAGCATCAAAGATGCAATTCACTTCAACTCAAAATATCATAGTGGATTAAAAGATACAAGTGATTAAAGTTTGGAATTATTAATGTTCAAAGTTGGATGTTCTGACATTGCATATGACATCATTAATATTTTTCTAGCAAGAATGTCCCAACTTCAAGGCTGTTATTCTCCATGATCCAAGCTGAACCAGGTCTAGGGCCAAACATCAAAGTTGAAGTGTGTCATCTCAGTTTTCCATAGAGTCCTGGAACAGCCATTTATCATTCTTGAGTAAGAAGTTATGAATTTTACAACAGGGCTTACTACAGCTGATTTTTAAGATAGGTTTCAGGACAGATTTGCACATTTCTTGTGCCACACGAATTTCCAAGCCTTGTCATCATCTTGGACACATCTGAGGATCAAATCTAAAGGGGACAATCACTGAGCCAAGCCTCCAAAGTCCTTGGAACAAGAAGTAGCATGCCAAACCTAGAAATACCTAAAAGAGGGACAAAACTCCAATTTTGGATTGAAGCATTTAATGGATGCTTAGAGGTGGCATGGACTGACACATTTGCAACTGAATTCAGTCAAGATTCCTCCAACAACTAGGGAACCAGCAGCCTATGCCCTAACCTCTAGTCAATGGCTAGAGGAGACTTGGATTTTCATTGGACAACATTGGCCAAACCTCTGCTGCAGTTGTCATTCACTGTGGATCCTAAAACAAACTTGCTCTACTATAAATAGAGATCATTTGTGCTCAGTTTGAGTACACCAAAGCCATCAAGCAGATGCTTTCCTCAAATTCTCTCTTTCACTCCAAAATGCCTTCTTTAGTAAGGAAATTCTGAGTTTTTGAGTTAGAGAGCAATTCCACTCAAACTAATCACACACACACCTCACATATATCATATGTAAGCTGTCCAAACTATCAAAAGTGACCCGTAATCACAAAATCACAAAGTCACCTCTCAAAACCTCAAAATTGGACTTTTTTGCATTTTTCAAGCCATGTCTTGATTCAGTCACTTTCCAAACCAGATAAAACCTCAAACACACTCCAAATATCATCCTTGAACTGTCCCAAATGGTTCCCAACATCTGGAACACCATTTGAGAGAGTTGCTATTTTGGTCACTTTTAACCCCTTTTGCAAGAAAGGGACAGTTTGTGTTTTTGCAGGTACCAGCTGATTCCAATCATCCTAAAAGCATCCAAGAGGTCATTTGAGGGTGTCCAAAGCATCAAATCATTTATGGAACAAAGCACTTGGTAGGTTGCACAAAATCTCCAAAAAAGAGGTAAAATTCACAACTTGAATTCTTTGAATCATGCTTTCCTTTGTTGTCCACATACATGCATCATATTGAACAATTCTTGAAGCAAAAATATAGTCCTTAATGTGTATGTTATGATCCTCCTACTGTTTGCACTTTAACATGTTTATATGTGGAGTTTATGTTGTTTTAAACTTAAGGTGTAGATCTGGTTTTTTGCCTTGTGTGTGTTGTACATTAAGTTTCAGTATGTATGAGTGATACCATTGGATTCCTTACGAAAAATTGGTTAAGATAGGCTCTTCCGGATCTTAATTCCGTTAAAAATTGAGAGAGTTATGAATGTTTGAAGTTTGATAGAAAAGATGTTGAAAATCAAGGTGCAGTTCTGGTTTTTGTCTGATGTCGAATGTGATGTTGTGATATCGTCCCTTTTTCTCTTATCTTCAAAACTCATGAGTGATGTCGAATGTGATGTTGTGACATCATTCCTCTTTTTCTTAGTTTATCTTCAAAGCTCAACTAATTCTTTTACATAGCAAAAATCATCATTTTCCAATTTTGTTTTACACACTTCTTATTCATACTCCATAATATTTTAATCCACAAAAAAATCACAAAAAATATTATTTTTAGATTATTTTTAATATATTTAAAAATATTGTTTTAAATTGTTTTAAATGCTTTTAAAATGATTTCTTTTTCTTGATTTTTAAAACCAAAATGATTTTTAATATTCATGTGGATAAAATACATTTAAGTTGGTCATATGATATCATGTGGTGATTCCGAGTGTTTCTTGTTGGAAGAAGCATCATTTATGAAAGATAAGGGGAAGACTTCTGTCTATTGGGTGTACTATTATAGTACATAGATTGCTTGTGGACCAAGCAGTGAGTGAATGCGATCAACAGGTGTGTTGAATAAGGAGTGAGCTCTTGAAGACATGAAGATGAGTCTTATGTTTTCCATTCACTTTAAAGTGTTTTTCTTGTAAATGAGCACTGGTTATCTTTGGCAGGGGGAGTTGGACTTCTGTCTAGGATCTGTTGCTGAAGTATTGCAGTTGTTTATGAAGATTGTTTGTGGTTTTAAACAGTTTGTGATAGAATACCTCTGGTGAGGGTGTAATGTCAGACAAGATGTCGTGACATTGTGCTACTGTTATAATTATGGGTGGACTTGACAGGTTGATTTTCGTTCTGTCATTGAGTATAAATGGATTGAATCAAAGTTTTTTAAGCTTCTTGGGAGTGTCCCAAGAGTCATTGCTTGTGTCTGGGAGAATTTATTTTTCTCTGCAGAATTAGACAAGGCTCATGGGAGTCTTTGTTGTTAACTGGGAGATGTTTGAAGAAATGTCTTAACATCTTGGTTAGTTCCTTTACTTCTGGTTGAAAGGAGTATTCTTAGGGATCATTGAAAGGCATTGTGACAATGCTTCAGAGTCTACAAGATGGATTGAACAAAGTCTGACAAGGTGTCAGGACATTGTTTAGGAGGTATGGTTGTTTCATATTTGATTGTCTTGGACGGTGGAGAGAGTGTGTCTTAGGGAAGGCGTGTTAAACATGTGTCTTGGTGAATGCGCATTCTTTGGACAGTTTATCCTAAAGTTGAAATAGTCTAACACTAGTGGGTGGTGTACAGTCATTTATGTTGAAGTTACCTACCTAAATTTATTTCTCCTTTGAATTGTTCAGCGGTAACTCCTATGGACCGTAAATTTCTAGAGAAACTGTTTGGGTATTTAAAAGGGGTCGTTGCTTCTGGATTCTCAGGTTGTGGTTCTTGTTCTGGATTGTGTCTTCATGGCTTTTGTCTGGGTTTGGGTAAGTACCATGTGGGTATGGAACTGCGTTGGTTACTTTTGCCAAGTTTTGGCTAAAAAGGGGGAGAATGGATGTGTATTCATCTCTGTTGTGTGTTGGTCCCTACAACACACAACTGAGATCCTTTTGGTGTGGAGTTACATGCTTGCAATTGTTTTGCAAGGATGTTGGGAAAGATGTTCTAACATCTTATCCAATAATCTCAGGTTCTTCTCTGAGTCTTTCCTTTGTGCTTTGTGCTCTGAGTTAGGAAGCAGGTCGTGTCTTGTGACCTGAGTTACATTCTCCATGTACTCTGTGTTATGTATACTACATTTGTTTCTTCTTAAGCTCTTTCTGGATCTTCTTATAGGTTCTCTTATGCCCCTTAAGAGGAAGATTTATTCCTCCGTAGCAAGTAAAGGTTTGAGTTAGAGGGTCTTACATCCTCTTCCTCATGTACACCAACAGGCAGCTAGATATTTCAGTTAAAAGAGGGAGTCTCAGAAGTGTGCCAATCATAACCGCCACTCTATGGATAAAATTGAATGACATTCGGACTTTCTTTTTCTACCTAAAGAGTTTTAGCAAAAAAAATTCAAAAGTGGGAGATTGAAGGCTCTGCAGATTTGAGCAAATTTTGGTAAAATAGGATGTTGTGTAATATGTTCCAACATGAAGAAGTCTGATGGAAGAAGACATGTCAGACAAGATGTCCTAGCTTGTGTCTCAACATCTTGACCTGATATAACAGATTGTTGCTAATCTGGTCCAAGACTTAAGGAGCAATCAGAACATGGATTAAGGAAGAAATAAACAGAAGATTCGAAGCCCAAGGAAGCAGAAGACTATAAAAGAAGACTTAGACCTAGGGCTGAAGAACTAATCCTTATGTAAAATTTTGTAAAGTAGAAAATAGGGTTTAGGGTTTTAAGAGTCGTAGGGCTTTCTTGTGTTGTAAGTCTCCTTTTGTATCGGTTTGATACATTGTGGTGGACATAGATGTTTATACAGATTCAGAAACCTTTAGGTAATGAATTGTATATTGTTCTTGGATGAAGCTTTGAAGCAAATCCAATCGAATCCGAGTAGGATTGTTAGTCAAGGTAGCTTGGAAGAACTTTGCATTGAAAGAAGAGTATTTCAAGTAGGATGATAGAGTTATTGTGACTATAATTGTTAGATATCACAGGGTATGATTAAGGGAGTGAGATGGGTTTCTCTTATCAATTAGATGTGACTTCTAATGATAAAGTTTTCATTGGGTAGTGATAGGTAAACCAGAGGTTGTTTACATAAAACTATACTACTGATAGTGGATTCTTCTTCCTGGCTCGGTAGCCCCCAGATGTAGGTGAGTTGCACCGAACTAGGTTAGCATATCTTGTGTTATTTATCATTCTGTAATTTACAGTTCTTTAGTTTCTTGTTGATTAACATGTCGTAACAGATGTTGAAACAACTTTTGTGAATCTGTTGTTGATATTCAAAATATCAGATTGATTATTCTGCCCTTGTTTAAAGTTATACAGAGAACAATGTTGTGACATGTGTTAGGACATCTGAGATCTGCATGCCAGAATTTCAGAAACTGATGCCCCTTTTCTCTTACTATCTTTGTTACTTACAGAAAATTCCTGGAACTGAGTTCCAATGACCTCTTCGGGTTCCAAGTAAGAAAATGATGACAGATTACTTACAATCAAAGCCCGTTCACCACATACGGTAACCAACTTGTCATTTCACAAACTTCAGCTTTTGATGTAGTGTTGAAGTGACTGCTCCTGCTTCATAGATCCAAGGACGACCCAACAAAAAACTGTACGCCGCTTGGATATCCATCACTTAGAAGGTAATTTAAAATGTATGGGGGCCAATAGTTACGGGGAGATCAACTTCACCAATAACTGTCTTCTTTGATCCATCAAAGGCTTTGACGACAATTCCATTGCCTCTCATAAGAGCGCTTTGAAAGGATAACCTTATAAGAGTTTATTTTGTCATGACATTCAGTGAAGAACCAGTATCCACCAATACACTTGTCAAGGCTTCATTCATGCAATTGATCAAGATATTTAGTGCCATGTTATGATTTCTCCCCTCTTCTGGGTGACCTTCATCGCAGAAGCTCAAGTTATTGCAAATGGTAATGGTAGCAACAATATTTCTGAATTGACCCACTGTTACATCGTGGTTTACAAAATCTTGCTCCAAGACTTTTGTAGAGCTTCCCTGTGAGCCTCAAAACTCATTAAAAGTGATAATATGGATATTTTGGAAGGCGTGTTTAACAACTGATCCACAATATTGTACTCACTTTTTCTAATTAATACGAGACACTGATTCATACGAGAAAGAAACACAGAAATACAAATAGAGAAATTCATGAGTGAACAGTAAAACACTACAATACAAGAAGAAATATTGTGCATATTGTATAGATTTTCTCTAAGTTAATTTGAGCTAGAAATTGTGTTTATATCATCTTGTGTGGAAGCATTTCATTATAAACATCATATTTGATCAAATAGTTATTTGTATTCCTTAAGGGACCAGTTGGGTCAGAATCCTTAAGAAGAGACGGTTAGTTTGTGTATGTTAGTCACCAGCAGTTGTTATTGCAGTTGTAATCAGTTTGGTTATAGTGGATTAAGTCCTTATGTATAAGGCGAAATCACCTTGGTGGGTGGACTGGATTAACTTGATAGTTTTTAAGTGAACCAGGATATATCGTGTGTTTTTCTCTATTACTAGTTTATTTGTGATCTTTGTTTGAGTTTCACAAAAAGCTTTCATTTTGAAACCCAATTCAAACCCCCATTTCTTGTGTTTTCTCACACCTTCAGCTACTAGAACCCTAAGTATCTATAGTATCCTATAGAAACCTCTTGTGTATATTTTTGTTACAGTTGATTAAGTCATTTACTGTGTATTGGGGATTTGTTGACTGTTTTGAGTGAGTGATAAGAGTGAGAAATGTTTTTTTTTTTGTTTTTGTAGTGTAAGTTGAAAGAAACTAAGACAAAGGTGTAGGAACCTAAGGGTTTTACTTATTATTGTGTTCGCTAAGATCTCACAATCTTATGCCTACGTATTCTCAAAAGGAAGTTGAGAAATCAGAGCGCTCGTAGTTCCACCTACTAATGGGTGGAATTGGGTTTGAGAGAATAGACAAGTTGTCATTTTAAGGGAGATATCTCACCTATTCACCATAAACATTTTGAGAAAGAAGATAATAAGGGAAGCAGATTTAAACTTAGATGTAGAAAATCCAGAGTAATGCCACATCTTCCTTTAAATGAGTCTTTGCATACTAAGAGAAGGACCTTGACTTGGATATAGAATCAACAAGTGTGCCATTTATATCACTTAAATGAAATAAGTGTTTTTTGTACCATAATAAGAGAAGGACTCTAACTTGGATTTTGAATCAACAAGTGTGCCACTTACATCACTTAAATGGAAAGAAGTGTTTTTGTACCATAATAAGTGAAGGACTCCAACTTGGATTTTGAATCAACAAGTGTGCCACTTAAATCACTTAAATGGGAAAAAGTTTGTAATGTTTGATTTATGTTGTGTGAAATAGAAGAGACATCTCTTCTATAGAGATGATTCATGTCTCATCTCTGGGGGGAGAGTTTTGAATTGGAAGCCAAAGGTTGGCTAGGGTTTGACTTGAAGTTTGAGGTTTGAAGCTGTAGCGAGCGATTATGGACGTGGTTCTTAAGCACTGTCGCTCTTTGGGGGGACTACAGGTCGATTCATTTTTTATCCTATTGAGCTGACAAAGGAAGGGAAATAGATGTCTCCAATTAACCCTGCTTGCATACTGAGTTTAAACAGCGGTCTGTTAGGTTACGGATGTTATGTGGTAGTGGGGCCTCTCTCAGCTTATTTTGCTAAGGTGGAAATGACAGAACGATTCAGGGTAGGATGTTAGGACTGATATATGAAGATACAGGATTTTGGGTTTTTGTTTAGTGTGCTCGCTAAGATTTTTCTTTCAATCTTATGCCTACGTATTCCCTGTTTTCCAAAACAGAGAAATCAGAGCGTTCATAGTTCCTCCTATTCTATGGGAGGAAATGGTGTTTTGGTGTCTTGTTCAAAGCCCAAGACGTGAAGCTAAAGGTTCTTTGGTATCTTGTTCAAAGCCCAAGATGTAAAGCTGAAGGGTCTATTTGTATCTTGTTTAAAGCCCAAGATGTGAAGCTAAAGGGGTTTGACTTTAGAGAGAATTTGTCATCTCTAAAGAGGGGTTTGTCTGTCACAACTATTTATAAAGGAGAATTATTTTAACCGGGATGTGTGAATCCGACAATGCCATAATTTCCTTTATAAGGGATTTTCAACCTTAAGGAGAAGACTTTAACTCAGTGTAGAGTAATGCCTTCTTTCCTTAGGAATTTCTCATGCTAAAAGAGGGACAATGGCATGGATGTAGATGATCCAGAGGCTTGCCGCTTACAGCAGTTAGATGAAGGGAAAAGAGTTGTTGATGTTTGTATACTGTGAACGAGGCACAACTTTGATGCTAAAAGGTTGATTGGATCAACCAGTGGTTTTCTTATACAAAGCCTAAGAGGAGGCTAGTGGCCCAACAAGAGGGTATTTTTTATCTGTCTTGTACAAAGCCCGAGATAGAGGCTAAAAGGGAAGTGACTCAACAAGAGAGTCCTTTATGGTATCTCGTACGAAGCCCGAGATGGAGGCCAAGGGTTTTATACTCAACAAGAGAGTGATTTGTGTCTTGTACAAAGCCCAAGACGGAGGCTAAAAGGATTGTGACTCAACAAGAGAGTCTTTTTTGTATCTCGTATAAAGCCCGAGATGGAGGTTAAAGGTGTTGATTCAATAAGAACCTTTTGTATCTCGTACAAAGCCCAAGATGGAGGTGAAAGATGTTCGACTCAACAAGAGAGTCTTTTGTATCTCGTACAAAGCCCGAGATGGAGGCTTGATCACTCTATTTAGTGTGCCTAAATAGGTCTAACTGCAAGTATACAGTTGTATCGCGTAGTTTTAAAAGATTATCGATCCCACGGAGACTAGAAATCGAACGCACCGTTATCTATCGTTACTATGTTTATCTAAGGCTAATCAAAATTTGGTTCTTAGTTCAAATGGGAAATTAAAGGGAAATTAAAATTTGGGAATACTAGTTACGAATAAGTTATCGGTATATAATTCGGTAACCTACGTGGAATTAATTAAACCTAAGCGTATAAAGATTTATCACCCTATTCATCTGTAGGAAAAACCGGTTTAAAAGCCCTCAACTCACACTCCCGTGGTTATTGCTTCGGACTATACTTCTAAGTCAATACGTCTGCTCTCGCTAGCCCGTATGAGGTTAAAAATACTTTTTGGAAACTAATTAAGCCTAATTAACTTTAAAGCGCTTCCGCTGTTTTTAAAACTAATGCCCGATTTCAGCTATCCGGGTAAAGCCTCACACTCCCGTGGTCTCGACTTTAACCTATGTTACTTTTTTACTCTCGTAATAAAAGTTGGGTTTTAAATTAAGAAATCGAAGCTAAAAGAAGGATTGATTATTGATTTTAGCTTAGAAAAAATTAATTCATTTTAGTTACTTCATTACATACTGATAAGATCGATTTAGCTCGACATAATTAGGAAATTAAATGCAAAGGCAAGGAAATAAATTAACACAGACATAATTAAGAAAGAAATAAACAATGCTTTGAATTAAATAACGGAAACCTGGAAGTCAGTAATAACAGCAACAACAATCCCTCCACAAGCCGGTAGGTTCTTGCTTGAAATAAAATAAATTGCAAAGGTTGAAGGCAATGAAACAAAAAAAACTAAACTAAGTTGTAATAGTTCCTCAGTGTGAGAAACTATTACTTTGTTCGGTAATGGTTGACAAGGAAATGGAAATGCAAAGTAAAAAATGAAACTAAAGTTCTGGAGATAATTTGGCAGCAAGACAGTATACTTGATAAGAGAATTTGGCCACCCTTTGTTCTTCGAAATGACTTGTATTTATAGGCTGAATTTAGGTGGAGGTTGGAGAGAATTTAGCCACTCACTGACGGTTACTCCACTTTGGACCTAGCAATCTTCGGAGGAAAATAACATCGTGTGAAAACTGCTCTCTAAAAATTTGTAGTCAAGTTTCTGCTCCAACGTGTAAATTGAGCGCATGGCGATCGTGGTATCAGCTGATTTTGGTTTCTTTAAATTTTTCTTCTCTTTTCTGCTCTTTTCTTGCATGTTTTGGTTCTTTTCCACACTTAGCATACTTTGACTTGTAAAATGTGATTACCTGCAAAAACACTTAAATAATCTCGAGAAAATCGGATATTAGACGAAAAACGGAATAAGAATCTAACATAAATCGAAGTAAAAATATGATATAAATTCGTGTTATCAAACTCTCCCACACTTGAATCTTTGCTTGTCCTCAAGCAATCAATCTATTAAAATGGACAAACTTCATCAAATGCACATACCTGGTATACCAATGGTGTTGAAAAAGAGTTTCTTGCTAGTTAGACAGGTACTAGTGTAAAACACTAAGGATACAATAATGACACAAAGCAACAAGCTTGTCATAGACCTCTCTTTTGTACAATCCAGTTCTAATCATTATATTATAGTTCAATCATAAGTTTTCGTATCTATTTCACCCAGTTTCATTCTAACGCAATCACATTAAGCCTTTTGCCTTATTCACGCACGTAGTGGAGTAACCGGTTAGTGACTTTGATCCCATTTCCTCACACGGGGCCTGATACATAAGTGTGGTAACCCTTTATATATCCCATTCGTAGATTGCAGGGGATCGGACAGTAGTTCACCCTACCAAGTTCAGAATCAGGTACCTCTGAACCAATCGTCAACGGGTTTTCTTTCTTTTCTTACACATTTTCACAACTGTGAGAGTTGTTGCATATTCTATTTTTTTTTCTCGGCACATAGATAAGAAAGATTTTTTTTCTTTTCTTGATTGGGCATCAAACACTTATATTCATCGGTTCCCCACATGGTTTGTGATATAGACGGTGCTGACTGCTAATATAAACTACTAAGGGTTACTTTAGGACTGAACTCAAGGTATCGTATAATAAGTATCGAAACTGATATCGCATACACAAGAGGTCTAAGGTGTCAAGACGGTATCGATCTTGTTAGCACTTTCCCAGCTTCCTAACATAGTTTAAAGCTTGGTATGTCACAGATGTGCATTAATCGTAAAAAAAATTTCGTTATGGCATAATAAAGTGAGGAAATCGGATTACTACAAAAATATTCATATATTACTTTGATAAGGAAAAAGAAAGTACAAGAAAGGGAAATAAAACGGAAATAAGTCTAACTCTCCCACACTATATCGGACATTGTCCTCAATGTTGCGATATAAAGGGATTAACAAGGAAAACTAAAAAGAGAAACAAAATACAAAAACAAAATAAAATCAAGGTGGACCACGTCCTCTGCCTCTGGGGCGTCCTCTTCCATGCTGATCTACGTGATCAGGAATGCCCACGTGGTGGATGTACTCGTGTAAGCTCTGCACTCGTACTGTCAATGCACCCATCTCCTCGATGACACCGTCAAGCCTCTGACCTTAGTCAACTTGCCCTTGCTGGATTTGACGCATAAGTGTCATCATTTCATTCTGTTGTTGGGTTTGTTGCCATATAGCCCTCAGGATTTCATCATTAGTAACTGGGTCTTGGCCAGGGTGGCGACGACGTCTGGAGGTCGAAGGAGCATCATTGGCCGGTGGTGGTTGGTTCTCAGGGGCGTTATCCATTTCGTGCTCCATCTCATCAACAGGTCCCTGGTTTTGATCATCTGGGGCAGGTGCATTTTGCTCAGGAGCATTAAGATCAAAAAGCCAATTGGCCATATTCTGAGGGTCAATGCGACTCCTGCAAGGCATGATGATACTTCTTACGGTTTTGGCACGGACCATAGGATGGTACTTCCCATCTCGTTGTAACTTGATGAGCTGAGAGTTTCTGCAATAATCTATATCAAGGAACACTGGAGGCAAGGATGGTAGTCTAGCAAGGTTTTCTTCCAAATTTAAACCGAGTGCAATAGAGGTGACAATCCCTCCAAAGTATAAGGGTTTGAAGCCTCTAGCATAGTTCGAGTGTATATGTGCTAGTAAAAATGGTGCGGCATTGATTAGCTCCAGATGAAATATACAATGAAGGAAAAACAACTCTTTAGAATTCACCTTATGGTTACTATCTGGTGCAAAGATGGTGCTTCCAAGTGTGCGGTGGACGTATCTGACGGCTGGGTTGTGGATGTATGTTGCGTTAAAGCTATCCCAACTGTCGACCGTTGTTCCCGTTAACTGATTCCATAGTTGGAACGCTGCTTGATAGAAAGTTTCCTGTGGTACTCTGCGATGGACATTCTCGCCATGTTTCAAACCAAGCATCCCGGCAAGACGATCTTGTTCGATTGAGTACTCTGTACCAAACATACGAAACTTTGCTACTCCGGATAATTGGTTCGTTTCTCCCGGAGGGGTTATGTAAGTAAAGGAACTGAGGAACCCTAAAGTGAGGTCTTCATAAGTGGGCCGACTCTGAGTGCAAAGCTGCCAAAGACTGGCATTCTGTAACATCCATTGAACTCCCTCAAGCATTCCGAGTTCTTCTAAGCATGCAACGTCAATCTAGCGGGTAGGTTGAATGGAACAGCGGTAGAAATCGATATACCGAGCTCTTTGGCGTTCTCCTGCCTCTCCATCTCGGAAGTTCAATGTGGATAAATCTGGAATTTGACGTGCCATTGTTGGGTTCAGAGAAATTAGGGAAAAAGGTAGGTGATGGAGAATGAGGGTTTGTGAAAAGAAGTGGTGTATGGTTTGATTATATAGTGCAATGGTAAGATGAATGGTTACAGAAATGATTAATGTAGGTCAAATGGTAATGGGACGGTTGTGGAATTGCAGAAGGTAGTGGGACGGCTGGGGTTTGAATGAGAGAAAGAAGAGGGAACGAGTGAAGCAATTCTGTTTTAACGCAGAATCTGTTTCAAACCCGCGTGACGATCGTCACGGGGTCGTCACGATCGTGACGTTCACAAAATCTGGGTGGTTAATTTGTTTCATGATAGACACAATTCCAAGCATAATAATTTAATAGCAGGTCATGGAAAGCATATGGAAATAGCAGTACATTGCATACACAGAGATAAGTAACATTACCACATAAATTAATATAGAATTAAAAGAATAGGAATGAAATTGAAATCATAAAGATTTAATAGCAGCAGCAAATGAAATTATTCTTTAAAACCAGAAAGGTGCTAGTTAAATTACTAGCAATGTATCAAAACTGTATGAAATCAAATTATTCCCGACATGAAAACTGAAAACTGAAATAATGTAAAATTATTCTAAAGTAAAATGCATAAAAAATCTTGAAAATAAGGTGCTTCATAAATCTAGCCAAGGCGTTTCTTCAAAGATGTGATGGCTTGATTTAAATGATCAAATTGTTCAACGGTCAAGTCCATAAGTCCAACAATATTTTGACGCACAGTGTTTAGCTCATCCTTTACTGAAGTGATTTCTTTATGATACTCATCCATAGTCTTTAAAATAGAATTCAGATTAGAAGCATAGTTAGTGGCATCAACTTTAGCAATGTCAATGTTCTCTCAGAATAGAATTCATGATTTGGAAGTGTAAAGTGTGGTACGACAACATTGTTAATTAAAAGCTGGAAATGGTTCGGACCTTGGTCCTTAATCATAGCCCTATTGAAGCAAAAGGTGATATTCATGGGTCTAAATTCTCCAAAGGGGTTAATCCTAGAAAGTCGGGTTCTGAATCCCATAGCATCAGCTATCTTTGTAACTAGGCTACCTATCAAAATTGGACTGTTATCATTATTGATAAGTTTGCAAAAGTTATTCAGCATAAAAGTGAGTCCATTAACCTCTCTAGACTGAGAAGCACAAAACATAATAAAAAGCTCATCCCTCGAAACAGTGTTATCATTCTCAGGTTTACTAAATAAGGTATAGGCCAGGATCATATGAAAGTAACGGAAAGCAGGGTTATGTATTTCTGTTGAAAGCATAGGGTCCATGTCAAAATCAGGTTTCCCTGAAATTCTACCCCAAAAATCACTCAGCTCTCCAACCAACACTAGGTCCTCTTGAACCACAGAGAAAACATGGGGTCCTTCAGGAAAGCCCAAAAGATCCGACAGTTCCTTTATGGTGAACTGGCAGCTGTATCTAAATAATCTAAAGGTAATTCTTCCTCTGGTTAAACCTTTTCCACAGTGAGGGTTATAGCTTAAAGAGCTCAGGAATTCTAAAGTCAACCTACGGTAGCACTTATGTTTCTTGTTAGTAAAACCCTCCCAACCTAACTGGCTAAACAGAAAGTCTACGCTCTCACCTACACCTAAAGCGGTCATGGTGGGTCTGTGGGCGAATTTTGTCAAGGCAAAAGGTCTGAGAGACAAAGCCTCATGGCGATGCCACTGTGCTCCATCTCTGAATTCTACTGACATGTTATCCTCGTTTGCCATTAGTTAGTACTTTTTGCAAAACTGAAAGCAGAAGAGGAGAACAGAGAGAGTAGAGAGACTTTATAATCCTGTAGTTTTTTCAATTTTTAAGATCAGCATAATATTTTCAAATTAAAATTAAAACGATATAATTGAAATGGAAAATTTGCAGAATAAAAACAAAACATAGAAAACATAAATAAATAACAGATATAAAGCATGAAAAACGAAAATCATGGGTTGCCTCCCATTAAGCGTTGTTTTTAACGTCAAAAGCCTGACGAATTCAATTTGATGCTTAGTTAGGGGGTTCGGTGGGCAACTCTAAAAGTCTTAGGTAGTTCAAATAATCTCTATTCTCAATGCTATGATAGTGTTTTAGACGTTGTCCATTGACTAAAAATGGATTACTATTCCTCCCCTTTATTTCTACCGCTCCACTTTGTAGAATTTTTGTAATCTCGAAAGGACCGGACCATCTAGACCTTAATTTCCCATGAAATAGTTTTAATAGAGTTAAATAGGAGTACAACGTCTCCTACACTAAATTCTTTTCTAGATAAGCGCTTATCGTGCCATATTTTAGTTCGTTCTTTATATATTTTAGCATTTTCGTAAGCGTCTAATCTTAACTCTTCTAGTTCATGCAGATCTAGGATACGTTTTTCACCTGCGGAATCATACCTTAAGGTCAATGTTTTAATAGCCCAATAGGATTTATGTTCTAATTCCACTGGTAGATGGCAAGACTTACCATAGACAAGCTTGAAAGGTGTAGTTTCGATTGGTGTTTTGTAGGCCGTCCTATATGCCCATAAAGCTTCGTTGAGTTTTGATGACCAATCTTTCTTAGAGGTGGCTACGGTCTTTTCTAGAATTTGTTTTATTTCTCGATTCGAGACCTCAACCTGTCCACTTGTTTGTGGATGATATGGTGTTGCTACGCGGTGTCTTACTCCATACTTTGATAGTAATTTGTCAAATATTTTTGATATGAAATGAGAACCACCGTCACTTATGACAAGTCTCGGTACACCAAATCTGGGAAAGATTGTGTTTTTAAAGAGCTTTATAACTACTCGTGCGTCATTTGTAGGAGAAGCTATTGCCTCAATCCATTTTGAAACATAATCGACAGCTACGAGTATATATTTATTTCCAAAGGATGATGGAAAGGGTCCCATAAAATCAATCCCCCATACATCAAAGACTTCTACTTCTAATATACCTTTTTGAGGCATCTCATCGCGTCTTGATATGTTACCAGTGCGTTGGCACCGGTCGTAGTTTAGTATTGCAATATGGACATCCTTCCAAAGGTTGGGTCAGAATAGGCCGGATTGCAAAATCTTAGCACATGTCTTTGAGGTACTAGCATGTCCTCCATAAGGAGCAGAATGACATTGAGAGATGATGTTTTCTATTTCTTCTTCTGGGACGCAACGACGGAAGATACCTTCGGCTCCTCTCTTAAACAGCAAAGGTTCATCCCAATAATAATGTTTTAGATCATGAAATAATTTTTTCTTTTGTTGATAAGATAAGTCTGGTGGAAGTACTCCAGCTGCTAAGTAGTTGACTATGTCAGCATACCATGGCAGGGTTGTCTGCATGTTAATTTCTTCCACGACTTCTTCCATCTTTGGGTCATTCAACTGTAGAGTAGACATATCACTTTCCAATTGGGCTATGAGTCGTTCATATGGGAAATCCTCATTTATGGGTACTGGCTCTGGTTTAATGCCCTCTAATCGAGATAAGTGGTCTGCTACTACGTTTTTGGTTCCTTTCTTATCTTTGATCTCTAAATCAAATTCTTGTAGAAGTAGGATCCACCTTAGAAGTCTAGGTTTTGCATCCATCTTGTTAAGTAAATATCTAATAGTTGTGTGGTCTGTATAAATGATGATCTTAGCTCCCACTAGGTAGGAACGGAATTTATCAAGGGCAAAGATCACGGCTAGAAGTTCTTTTTCTGTGGTAGCGTAGTTCATTTGGGCGGAGTCTAAGGTTCTACTTGCATAGTAAATGGCGTGAAGTTTTCTATCCCTTCTCTGTCCTAAAACTGCACCTACAACATAATCACTTGCATCACACATGATTTCGAAAGGTAATCTCCAATCTGGTGGTTGCATGATAGGTGCGGTAATAAGAGTTATTTTCAGCTGTTCAAACGCTTTCAGACATTTCTCATCAAAGATAAATTTAGCGTCTTTCATTAATAGACTGGTAAGAGGTTTAGTGATTTTTGAGAAATCCTTTATGAATCGTCGGTAGAAACCGGCGTGTCCTAAAAAACTTCGTATTTCTCGTACTGTTTTCGGAGGTTAAAGATCTTTTATAGTTTCTATCTTAGCTTTATCAACTTCAATTCCTCTATCGGGCACAACGTGTCCAAGTACAATTCCTTCATTTACCATAAAATGGCATTTCTCCCAGTTTAATACGAGATTAACTTTTACGCATCTTTCCAGTACCATTTCTAGGTCGATAGACATCTTTCAAAGCTCTGCCTACATACAGAAAAGTCATCCATAAACACTTCCATAATGTCATCTATAAAGTCAGCAAAGATTGACATCATGCATCTTTGGAATGTGGCAGGTGCGTTACATAGTCCAAACGACATTCGTTGATAAGCAAATGTACCATAGGGACATGTGAAGGTCGTCTTTTCTTGGTCATCAGGATGAATAAAAATTTGAAAGAATCCTGAATAACCGTCTAAATAGCAGAAGTATGAGTGTTTAGCCAATCTTTCCAACATTTGGTCAATGAAAGGCAATGGGAAATGGTCTTTACGAGTGGCTTTATTTAACTTTCTATAATCGATGCACATTCTACTTCCAGTTACAACCCTTTTTGTTATAGATTCACCCTTTTCGTTCTTAACAACTGTAACACCTCCCTTCTTTGGAACGACATGTACTGGGCTAACCCATTTACTGTCTGATATCAGGTATATAATTCCTGCTTCTAAAAGTTTTTTCACTTCGTCTTTGACTACAGTACTCAAGATCGGGTTAATCCTTCTCTGATGTTCCCTAGAGGATTTACAGTCTTCCTCCAGCATAATGCGGTGCATACAAATAGAAGGACTTATTCCTTTAAGGTCAGCGATGTTATAGCCTAACGCAGTTGGATACTTTCTTAAGACATCTAATAGTTTCTTGGTTTCGGTTTGTCCTAAGTCTGCATTGACTATTACAGGTCATTCGAGAGCTTCGTCTAGGAATTCATACCTTAAATTTTTGGGTAATGTTTTCAGTTCTAGGGCTGGGTTCTTCGGGCAAGGTAAATGATCTGGTGTAAGTGCTAAGCATTCGTTTAGGCTATCATCTTGATAAGTTTCACGCCAGTTATCATCTTCGAAAATCAGAGGTATTGGAATTTTTAGAATATCTGAATATGTGGTCGGTTCCATCTCTATTTCTCTTACGCACTCATCTATGACATCTAGTAAATACCATGTGTCGTCTATGGCTGGAGCTTGTAAGAATTGTGTTAAGATAAATTCAACCTTCTCTTCACCAACTTTAAAAGTTAGTCTGCCTCTCTTTACATCTATAATTGCTCCAGCAGTGGCTAGGAATGGCCTTCCTAATATGATAGGAGTAGTAGAGTCTTCTGTAATATCCATGATTATGAAATCAGTAGGGATATAGAATTGTCCTATACGAACTGGAACATTTTCTAGTATACCAACTGGGTATTTAACAAAGCGGTCAGCTAATTGTACAGACATCTTAGTTGGTCTTAATTCTCCCATATCAAGCTTCTTGCAAATGGATAAGGGCATAACACTAATATTGGCTCCTAAGTCGCACAGAGCTTTGTCTATGACGAACTTCCCAATTACACAAGGTATTGAGAAACTACCTGGGTCTTTCAGCTTAGGAGGCATTTTGTTTTGAATTATTGCGCTACACTCAACAGTAAGCATAACTGTTTCGTTTTCCTCAATCTTTTTCTTATTGGATATGATTTCTTTTAGGAACTTAGCATACGAGGGCATCTGGGTGATGGCTTCTGTAAAAGGTATCGTGATGTTTAATTATTTCAGAAGTTCAACAAATTTCTTAAATTGCCCTGCAGTTTTAGAATTTTTCAACCTTTGAGGATACAGAATAGTTGGCTTATAAGGTGGTGGAGGCACATAAGGTTTTTCTTTGTTTACATCCTCTTGGTCATTATCTTCCTTTTCCTTGGATTCACTCTCCTTCTCAGTTGTTTGGTCGTTAGCAGACTTTTGGTACATGGCTGGATTCTGAAGTCTTGGGTCAATGGGTCCATCCAATTCTTTTCCACTTCTTAGTATAACAGCATTTGCATGTCCTTTAGGATTAGGTTGTGGTTGTCCAGGAAATGTTCCAGCAGGAGCAGCAGTAGGTGCTTGTTGTTGAGCCACTTGGGAAATTTGTGTTTCAAGCATTTTGTTATGAGTGGCCAAAGCGTCTACTTTGTTTACTAACTGCTTAATCTGTTCACTAGTGTGTACGTTTTGATTTAGGAACTCTTTATTTGTCTGAGTCTGGGTAGCTATGAAGTTTTCTATCATCAATTCAAGGTTAGACTTCCTAGGAACATTTGGAGCAGCTGTTGCAGCCTTTTGATAACCTGGTGGTGCAGCGGGTGCTTGACCAGGTACATACAGTGCATTGTTGTTTTTGTAAGAGAAGTTGGGGTGATTCTTCCAACCAGGATTGTAGGTATTTTCATAGGGGTTTGCTTGAGCATAATTCACTTGATCTGTAGGGGTTCCTGCTAAAACTTGGCATTCAGGGGCAGCGTGTCCAGCTATTCCACGTAATTCGCAGTTTGGCGCTACAGCAGCCACGGTGGCTGTGGGTGTCATGGTCAAGTTGTCTATCTTTTGAGCGATTGCATCTACCTTAGCACGGACGTGATCTAAGCTAGAAACTTCGTACATTCCTCCTTTTGGTTGGGATTTCTCTACTTGAGTTCTTTCACCTCCCCATTGGTAGTGATTCTGAGCCATACTCTCGATGAGTTGTTAGGCTTCATCATAGGGTTTATCCATGAATGTACCACCAGCGGCGACATCTATTTTCAATCTTGTGTTGTACAAGAGACCATTGTAAAACGTGTGGATAATTAACCAATCCTCAAGACCATGATGCGGGCATATCCTCCTCATATCTTTGTATCTTTCCCATGCATCATATAAAGACTCGTTGTCTTTTTGTCTGAAGCTGTTGATTTGGGCTCTCAGCATAGCTGTTTTGCTTGGCGGAAAATATCGTGCCAGAAAGACCTTCTTTAAATCCTCCCAAGAAGTAATAGAATTTTATGGCAAGGATTGCAACCAAGCCCAAGCTCTATCTCTTAATGAGAAAGGGAAAAGACGTAGTCTTATGGCATCTGCGGTTACACTATTCGCTTTCACTGTGTCTTCGTACTGCACAAACTTGGTTAGATGTTCATTCAGATCTTCTATTGGGTTTCCAGAAAATTGATTTTGTTGCACAGCGGATAACAGCGAGGGTTTCAACTCGAAGTCATTTCGGTTGATTGCTGGAGCAACAATGCTATTGTGAGGTTCTTGTTGAGATGCGGCAGCATAATACTTAAGAGGTCGGTTCTGTGGTAGATCGGCCATGTCTGTTTCTGATTCGGAATCTAATTCAGATTCAAGTTCAGGATATGATTGAGATTCAGGTTCTGATAAAGGAAAAGGGATATCGTGAGCTAAGCAGTATTCTTGGATATGTCTTTTTACGGTAAGAAGACGTTCAGGTTCGTTTGTTGGTCGTACGGGGTCTTTGCCAGAAGAGCGAGTACTTGGCATACAATCAACAGAAAGGGAATTTTGGTTTTTGCCTTAGTCTATACGACGTAACAAAGGAATTACGATATCGACTTAATTAGTCCCCGGCAACGGCGCCAAAAACTTGATCGCTCTATTTAGTGTGCCTAAATAGGTCTAACTGCAAGTATATAGTTGTATCGCGTAGTTTTAAAAGATTATCGATCCCACAGAGACTAGAAATTGAACGCACCGTTATCTATCGTTATTATGTTTATCTAAGGCTAATCAGAATTTGGTTCTTAGTTCAAACGGGAAATTAAAGGGAAATTAAAATTTGGGAATACTAGTTACGAATAAGTTATCGGTATATAATTCGGTAACCTACGTGGAATTAATTAAACCTAAGCGTATAAAGATTTATCACCCTATTCATCTGTAGGAAAAACTGGTTTAAAAGCCCTTAACTCACACTCCCGTGGTTATTGCTTCGGACTATACTTCTAAGTCAATACGTCTGCTCTCGCTAGCCCGTATGAGGTTAAAAATACTTTTTGGAAACTAATTAAGCCTAATTAACTTTAAAGCCCTTCCGCTGTTTTTAAAACTAATGCTCGATTTCAGCTATCCGGGTAAAGCCTCACACTCCCGTGGTCTCGACTTTAACCTATGTTACTTTTTTACTCTCGTAATAAAAGTTGGGTTTTAAATTAAGAAATCGAAGCCAGAAGAAGGATTGATTATTGATTTTAGCTTAGAGAAAATTAATTCATTTTAGTTACTTCATTAAATACCGATAAGATCGGTTTAGCTCGACATAATTAGGAAATTAAACGCAAAGGCAAGGAAATAAATTAACACAAACATAATTAAGAAAGAAATAAACAATGCTTTGAATTAAATAATGGAAACCTGGAAGTCAGTAATAACAGCAACAGCAATCCCTCCACAAGCCGGTAGGTTCTTGCTTGAAATAAAATAAATTGCAAAGGTTGAAGGCAATGAAACAAAAAAAACTAAACTAAGTTGTAATAGTTCCTCAGTGTGAGAAACTATTACTTTGTTCGGTAATGGTTGATAAGGAAATGGAAATGCAAAGTAAAAAATGAAACTAAAGTTCTGGAGACAATTTGGCAGCAAGACAGTATACTTGATAAGAGAATTTGGCCACCCTTTGTTATTCGAAATAACTTGTATTTATAGGCTGAATTTAGGTGGAGGTTGGAGAGAATTTAGCCACTCACTGATGGTTACTCCACTTTGGACCTAGCAATCTTCGGAGGAAAATAACATCGTGTGAAAACTGCTCTCTGAAAATTCGTAGTCAAGTTTCTGCTCCAACGTGTAAATTGAGCGCATGACGATCGTGGTATCAGCAGATTTTGGTTTCTTCAATTTTTCTTCTCTTTTATGCTCTTTTCTTTCATGTTTTGGTTCTTTTCCACACTTAGCATACTTTTACTTGTAAAATGTGATTACTTGCAAAAACACTTAAATAATCTCGAGAAAATCGGATATTAGATGAAAAACGGAATAAGAATCTAACATAAATCGAAGTAAAATTATGATATAAATTCGTGTTATCAAGGCTAAAGAGGGTACTGTTTCAGTTGAGTGACCAGTATATTGGCTCAAAGAGAAAATCAATTCTTATATGATTAGCACTGTACTCAGGGATTTTGATTCGAGGATCACGGATATTTCCTTTTCTTTGAGGAAATGGGAAACCCAAAGGGTATTGAGACTGTCCAAGTCTACGGGGTTTCTTCCTATGCTTGAAGGGTACTTGAGAATGTCTTTGAGACTCAAGGAAATTAGACTGTCCAAGTCTAGAGTTTCATCTTTTGTACTATGCTTTGAGAAACAGTAGTAGACTCTTGGAAAGACTGTTCTATGAAGATGACTAGTTTCTGTTCCTATACCTCTAGGAGGTCGTCGGGACAATTTGTACGAAGCCCAAGAGGAGGCTGGAAACTTTTAAGAAGCCGAGAGGTCCTTGTACTAAGCCCAAGAGGAGGCGGGGATGCTTTTAGGAAGCCTACGGGTCCTTGTACAATGCCCAAGAGAAGGCTGACGCTTTTAAGAAGCCTGTGGGTCCCCAAACCCCGAGAAATTCAAGACAGGCTATTCACAAGGAATAGTCAAGCCAGGAAAGTTCGAGAATTTGGAAGAAACTCAAGAGATTCCATTCACGGAGAATACATTCATCTCTGGGGAGGTAGAGTCTCTTGACAATTCCTAAGGAGGACAGCCGAAGAGAAGACTGTATCTGGTGCTCCTATTGGGGATCTAGCTTGTCTATTTCTAAGAGCGATCGATACGGCCTTACTTAGTTCTAGACGTAGTTGCCGGGGAAACTCTAAATATCTATACTATTATTACACAGTTGATATGAGTTTATGAAAGGAGACTTATAGTGAGCAGCCCCACAATACAGTTATATATGTATGAAAGCGGTAAATGAAAGCAGGTAAACACTTACTCGGTTGTAGAGCTTCCATGCTATTTTGTTAGTTGTTCAACAAAGAAAGATTGAAAACAACAGTATATTCAAAATCAAAGGAGAAAGTGCTTTGAAAAAGAAAGATTTGGGGCTTACAGCTCAAGGAGAGGCCCAGGGTTTTATCAGTGATCGCACTATTGAATTTGTACAGAGGGACTTATACAAGTGACTGAGGCCCAAAAAATTATTTTCTGTACAAAGGGATGGGTCTTACACTCTCTCAAGAGGCCCAAAGAGTTTAAAGAAAAGAAATGGGTCTTACTACTCGAGGGTAGGCCCGAATGATTTTTGAAATGACGATCGCGCCGAGATTTTCTTTTAACGCGAAGGGGCTTATATAATATCTGAGGCCCAAAGTTGTTTTGGTTAAAAAGGGATTGGGTCTTACACTCTATTAGAGGCCCAAGAGTTTTGAATGGATCTTATAGCTCGAAGAGAGGCCCAGTTGTTTTAAACGGACGACAGTCGCGCCGTTTACTTGTACATAGGGACTTATACAATAAGTGAGGCCCAAAAGGTTTTTGTACAAGGGGGTTTGGGTCTTACACTCTATTAGAGGCCCAAAGAGTTTTGAAAATGATTTGTGAGGGTTGAATTAATCAAAAACCCTAATTTATTTCAAAATGTATTTTAATTGAATAAAAATTCAATAAAAATGATCAAAAAAATGTTTAACATGTGGGAAACAAATTATGATCTTGGATTAATGCTTCAAAAATCAAGTATTGACCTACAAAATAATTAGAAGGCATTAATCTTTGCTAAACCAAAAAGGAAAAATATTTTAAATGTTAAAAACAATTAAAACATTAATTCTTTGCAAAAATATCAATTATATAAAATAAATAATATTTTTGGGATTTTTTGGGAAAATAAAATATTTCAACATTTTTGTGAATTATTAAAAAAAGAACCAATAAAAATTAATTAAAATTGAGTGAGAAATTAATTTTTCAAATCATTAACAAAATAATATGAAAAATAGGAAAAATAGGAAAAAGTGATAAAAAAAAGAGGTCTGGGGCGAGGGGGATTCGAACCTCAGACCTTCCACTCACTCAATACACACAAACCAGCTGATCAACCACTGGGGCGCAATGCCAATTCATAATATACATGACAAATGAAAAACATAAGGCAAACTTGGTTGGTTTTTGAAATATGGCGCCATTGCCATCTTCTTCCTCCAGCTCAGATGCATGAAGCCCTCTATCTCTCTCGTTTCTCAACCATTTGACATGATTCAAACACCAAACTCATGCGTTTTTCACAAGGAACATGATGGCAATACTCAATTTTATTTATTTTCAGTGTATAGCAAATTATATCATTGTGGCCGTATGAACCCTAATTTTGCAAAAGCAATTGAGCAGACATGATTATAAGTGCTATGATCAAATTTTCTAAGGGAAAACAATCAACACATGATGGCAATCAATTGGCAAAAATATCATGCGAGGAAATATGCATGGATCATGGAGTTGGAGTTTGAGGCTTACCTTGATGCAAGCTGAAATGGAACTTTGCACAGATGGTGTTCCAGTCGTGAATTAATGATCCCTACAGCTTCAATGGATGTTATGAAGTGTGTTGCAAGCTTTGGAAAACTTTGAAACTCTTTGGATCAAGCTGGAGCACTCCAACTGCATAATTGAAGCATAATGGTTTGGTTGAAGGGTGATTTTGAGTCTGAGGTGTTACAGTTAGTGTTTAAGTGTTTGGACACCTCAAATACATCATATGTGATGTGTTTAAGCAATTGGAATTGATTGCTTATGGCTGCAACTCAAAACCCGATAGTGGTTACTCAAAAACAAGAAAACTTGAGGTTTAAGAAAGAATGAGAGAAAGCAGTGCTGTAACTGGCTTTGGTGTGAGTTGAATGATCCATTGGAACCTATATTTATAGGTGATCAACTCTTGTCTTGGAGGAATAGTGAATGGATGCTGGATCAGATCACTTCCAATTGGATTGGCTTGGCATAAATGCCTCTTGAACTAGGCATAACAGCTGCTCCAAATAGATCAGCTATGCCTTGACTGAAATCACATTCTTCAGTCACTTTAATTGTTGTTTAATAGGAGAACTTGACTGAGGAGAGTAAGAATCTTGACAATGCACTATTCCACATTAATGCCCTTTGAATTCAAGGCAAAATGTGATAAAATACATGAACTTCAAATTGGAAGATGCCTTGGCTTTGTGACTCAACTTTGTTGGTTGGATCAGATGCAATGTGATTGGTTTGAATACATGTGGCATGCTAATCCTCAGTTTTTGGTTCAAAATCGTGTGTGGCAAGCAAACATGCAAACTAATTTTTCCCAAAACAGCCTGCAGCAACATGACTTTGGGCATGGATTTCTCTTTGCTCAAGTTGAATCAATTCATGCTATTAAGCTCTTTGAATTCTTAGCAACATTTGCAACAACATTGATGTCTATCTTTGGAACTGATTCAGCTTGCATCTATGTGAAAAAATCCCACAAGTTTTGATGTTTCAACAAAATCTGTCTTGCCCAGAATTTTTCCTAAGTGTTGGAAAAGTGGTACTTTCATGTTTCCAGCCATTTTGGCTCACTCAAACTCAAAATCCACAATGAATTGGGATGAGGTCTAGTTGAAGTTTTTGTAGAGGGCCATGAGGGCTACAAAACCAGCTTTGGATAGGGAAGAATGGCTTTGTGGTTTAGGAGTTATGATCCTCCAAAGTTGGTACCCTTGCCACTTTATTTCATAACTTAGAAATTTTTCTAAGTTTTTATGGTTACCCCTTTTACAAGTTATCCCACTTTCTTTGATTTTTCTTGATGAATGATGATTCAAATTAAACATTAACATCATTTTAGGGTTAAAAATCCATTTTATTGAAAAATCTCAAAAAGTCAAAGTTGACTTTTGTGCACAGTTGACTTTTTATCAGATGAATTCCAAACTGTGCAATCCTTTAGGAAATCATGTCCTTGACCTAAATCAAACTTGATGGACATGTTCCATGGGTGTTATAGGGTGTATTGAATCATGTCTTAGGGTTTGGGAGCATGTCCTGGTCAAAATTCAAAGATGTAGTTGACTTTTCTCGCAAAACCCTAACTGTGGTGCAGATGAAATTGAAACTTGTGGCTCAAGCTTCTTGGATCAATCCATTGTTGTAAGTAGATCAATGTAGTATGTTAGAGACCCTCAAATCCTCTCTTGAGGTCTTGGCTCATGATTTGTCCCAAAAGTCAACTTAGGGGTGAATTAGGTCAAGAAACCCTAATTCCTGATTTTTTGTGAATGCACTCCCTGAGGCTAAATTGACTTGATGCTTGGGTCCATGAGGTTCCATGGAGTATATTAGGTTATGTTTTGAATCATTGGCTCATTCCCAAAGGAAATTTTCCATCTGGAGGCCCTGGTCGATCAAAACCCTAATTTGGTCACACTGGCAATCTTGAGGCTTCATCCACCTGGAAGGGAGCAACCTTGTGCTTAATACTTGAAGTGGGAGTCCTTTTGATCCTTTATGGATGTTTGAGAGGTTAGACAAGTTGAAGATCATGACATTCCTTGATTGATCATTTGTCTAAGGCTCAAAGAGGGCTTGAAACCCTAATTCTAATTGCAGTGGATGCTCAACAATTCCTTGAGGAGATTGATGAGGCAAAAAGGTACATCCATATTGTGATGATGATTGACACAATGATGGGAATCTTAGTGGTCAAAATTTGGAGTATGACAGATGCCCCTATTTAATCTTCTTGGACCCGAAGGTGTGAATGACGAAGGTATTCGAGCATTCGGGGTGCAAGAGGATTAAATATCGGAATGCCCAAAATTTTGATGGTGGTTATGAATGGCAGTTTACGCATTCATCTTCTTTCGCTAAGCAATGATGCTTAGAAAAGGTAAAACTTCCCGTCGATCCTGGTCTTCAGCCAAGGAACTGGTCTCAGTTTTCTGGTATAAACTTCCCCTCGTTCCTGGTTTCCTACCAAGGAACTGGTCTTAGTTTCTGAAATAAACTTCCCCTCATTCTTGGTTTCCTACTAAGGAACTGGTCTTAGTTTTTGAAATAAACTTCCCCTCGTTCTTGGTTTTCTACCAAGGAACTGGTCTTAGTTTCTGAAATAAACTTCCCCTCGTTCCTGGTTTCCTACCAAGGAACTGGTCTTAGTTTCTGAAATAAACTTCCCCTCGTTCTTGGTTTCCTACCAAGGAACTGGTCTTAGTTTCTTTTGTCAATATACTTTCTTGACAAGGGACGCTGTTCGTAGAGGTTTTCCTCAAACTTCTCGCCGAATTTTCCTGGAGAGATGCCATTTGACGGAAAAAATCTTGACGTCAGACTTGCTGGGGAACCTAATCGTCTGAATTGTAGAATTGCACAAACTTCTCTGTTGGAGACGCCATTTGTTTCTACTGGGGAAAAGCGAGTTTCCTGAGAGACTGCTTTCGTTTGGGGTCTTACATCATACTTTTCTTGAGATCTTCCCGGAGAAATGCCATATGATGGGATCCAATTTTGAGGTGCCGATGACCTTTTCATCAGTGGTTTTTTCAGAGAAAAACTGCCGTACCGCCGAATCTCTTGATTAAGAGGCTTTCTTTGGGGATTTTCCTTAATCCAGGAAAGCAAGGATATCATCTTCAATGGCGAAGAGTGACATTTGTCGAAGGTTCTCTGGTTCTTCAGAGGTTCAAGTTATCAAAGTGGTCAAAGGCCCATTCTAATCCAGAGATAAACTGGAGGAGAGATTGTTCAGACGCAACACTTCCTGACGAGGACAAGGCTGACAACTCGATTGAGAGGACTTTTATCACTAGGGGACAAGATTGACTCGAGTGATAGCGATGCAATATGAATGCGAATGCAAATAAAATGCATGATGTATATATGTTTATGCTGACAAAACAGACGCGACATACAGACTAAAAGATGAACAAGACTGGATACTCGGCCACAGTGGGGCATGGAAGTACCGTTGGTCCAAAAGTAGCAATTCTACCTTGCTTAGGAGAAATAGTCCCTGCGGGGAACTATGCTGGCCGGGCTTAGGAGATGAGAACTCGGCCGAGGGTATCAGATGGGAAATCCACATCTGATACAGCTGATCCTTCATTCAGGCGCGCTGGTTTAGAAGGAGTACTTTGATTCTTCACTTTGAAGTCTACTTACTTCTGGAGAAGCAATCGATGTTCTTTCGATTTTCAACATTCAAAAGAAATTGCCATCTTTATTTAAAAGCAAAAAAATTTTTTACAAGTAAATTCGTTTTTGTTTTATTTCAAGAATCGTTGATCATATTAAAATGTCGTTCTGTAAAGCTAAAACAAATGAGAATTACAAACAAAAGCACAAGGGCTCAAATTTTATTGATAAGATGGAGATCAGCCAAACGCGTGATTCGAAAGAGTATATACAAAGTTAGAAAATGGTAATTTACAGGGAAAAGGGCTACGTTGAAACATAACGACCATTATCCTTCTACCAACTTTGAATTCGGGACATCCTGAGCTTCTGTCGAAGATGACCTTGACTGGAGTTTTTCCTGATGGTGTAACTGTTGTTGAGGATTTGCCTCTGTTGAACATAGTTACTTGCCATTATCCCTAATTTTTGTCCGGATTGTACTTTGAGATTTCTAATCCATCGGGATGATTTTTTTTTTATTTTGTCTCTAACTTTTGCCTGGACCGCCCTTTCGGGTTTTCAATCCACCGAGACGTTTTTTTTCCAGGCGAAGTATTTCTTGACTACATCAACATTCGTGGGGTAGGCAAATTCCTCTCCATCCATGGTTGCAAGTCTCAAGGCGCCGCCTGAGAAAGCTTTCTTGACCACATAGGGGCCGTCGTAATTCGGAGTCCATTTGCCTCGCGAATCAGTGAGAAATGACTGTATTTTCTTGAGCACAAGGTCTCCTTTCCTGAAGATGTGAGGTCGGACCTTTTTGTCAAACGCCCTCTTCATTCTCTGTTGATACAATTGACGGTGGCATAGAGCCGTGATTCACTTTTCTTCAATCAGATTAAGTTCAACGTGTCGACTTTGACACCATTCAGCCTCTGTAAGCTTAGCTTCCATCAATACCCGAATTGATGGGATCTCTACTTCTATGGGGAGCACTGCTTCCATACCATATACTAGAGAGAAAGGGGTTGCCCCTGTTGAAGTGCGGACAGATGTTCGATAACCGTGAAGAGCAAAGGGCAGCATCTCGTGCCAGTCTTTGTAGGTTACAACCATCTTTTGAATGATCCTCTTGATATTCTTATTAGCCGCTTCTACCGCCCTGTTCATCTTGGGTTGGTAGGGAGATTAGTTATGGTGTTCGATCTTGAACTCAGCACATAACTCTTTCATCATCTTATTATTCAAGTTGGATCCATTATCTGTAATGATCTGGCTAGGAACACCATAACGGCAAATGATATTATTTTTGATAAATCGAACCACGACTTGTCGGGTTACATTAGCGTATGACGTTGCTTCGACCCACTTGGTGAAGTAATCAATGGCTACCAGGATGAACCGATGTCAGTTTGAATCCTTGGGCTCAATCATGCCAATCATGTCAATTCCCCATATGGAAAAAGGCCATGGGGAAGAGAGAACTTTGAGATGTGATGGCGGTACATGAATTTTGTCGGAGTATATCTGACACTTGTGACACCTCCTCATGTACTTGTAGCAGTCGGATTCCATGGTCAACCAGTAGTACCCTGCTCTCAGAAATTTTCTCGCCATTGTGTGTCTGTTGGCATGAGTGCCAAAGGATCCTTCATGAATTTCTTTCATCAGTGCGTCTGCTTCTGGTCTGTTGACGTATCGAAGCAAAACCAAGTCAAAATTCCGCTTATACAGCGTGTCACCGCTCAGGAAGAAGCTGCCTGCTAGCCTTTTGAGGGTCTTTCTGTCTTTCCTGGATGCCCCAGGTGGGTACTCCGGTTTCTGAAGGAAGCATTTGATATCATGATACCAAGGTTTGTCGTCTATGACTGCTTCAATCGCGAAGATGTAAGCGGGCCTTTCAAGGCGCGCTATGTTGATCTTAGGTATGTCATTCCATTGACCTACGCTAATCATGGAAGAGAGAGTGGCTAATGCATCAGCCATATGATTCTCCACACGAGGTATATGATGAAACTCGACTCTGTTGAAGAACGGTAGCAACCTTCTTGCATAGTCTTTGTAAGGAATCAATCCTGATTGGTATGTGTTCCAATCTCCTTTGATATGACTGATGACCAAGGCTGAATTGCCATATACGTCCAAGTTCTTGATCCTTAAATCAATCGCTTCTTCGAAACCCATAATACAAGCTTCGTATTTGGCCTCGTTGTTCGTACATTTGAACGTAAGTCTGGCAGTGAAAGGAATGTGGGTACCCTGAGGGGTAACAATGATTGCCCCAATTCCGTTTCCATAATGATTAACTGCTCCGTCAAAGATAAGTCCCCACTAGGAATCTGGTTCTGGCCCTTCACTGGGTAGCGGTTCATTGCACTCTTTCATTTTTAGATACATGACATCTTCGTCTGGGAAGTCAAACCTGGTTGATTCTTGATCGTCAATCGGTTGATGAGCCAAATGATCGGCTAAAACACTTCTGTTAATGGCTTTCTAAGCGTGGTACCCTATGTCATATTCTGATAACAACATCTGCCAATGGGCAATCCTTCCCGTGAGATCAGGCTTTTCAAAGACATACTTGATTGGATCCATCTCGGAGACCAACCAAGTAGTGTGACGAATCATGTATTGGTGAAGACGTTTGGCTGCCCAAGCCAAAGCGCAACAAGTTTTCTCGAGCATCGTGTACCGAATCTCACAGTCGGTAAATTTCTTGCTCAAATAGTAGATGGCAGACTCTTTCCATTTGGTTTCGTCTTGTTGGCCAAGTACACATCCCATTGAGTCCTCTAGGACTGTGAGGTAAATGATCAGTGGTCTTCGTTCCACTAGAGGTGATAGAATCGACAGATTCAACAGGTATTCCTTAATACTGTCGAAGGCAGTTTGGCAATCTTCTGTCCAAACGCAATTCTGGTTCTTTTTAAGTAACTTGAAAATCGGCGCACAGGTTGCGGTCATAAGGAATATAAATCTGGAGATGTAGTTCAAACGTCCCAGGAATCCTCCGACTTGTTTTTCAGTTTTCGGAGAAGGAATTTCTTGAATGGCCTTGACCTTGTCAGGATCAACCTCAATTCCTTTCTGGCTGACGATGAACCCTAATAGTTTCCCTGAACAAACACCGAAGGTGCACTTGTTGGGATTCAAGTGGAGTCTGCATTTTCTCAAACGCCCGAATAGTTTTGACAGATGGGTCACATGCTCCTCTTCTGTCTTAGATTTTGCAATCATGTCATCGACATATACCTCGATTTCCTTGTGTATCATGTCATGAAAAAGAGTAGTCATGGCCTTTTGATAGGTTGCCCCGGCGTTCTTTAAACCGAACGACATTACCTTGTAACAAAAGGTACCCCATGGGGTAATGAACGAAGTTTTCTCCATGTCTTTGGCGCCATTTTGATCTGGTTATAGCCCGAGAATCCATCCATGAAGGAGAAAACTTTGAACTTTGTTGTACTGTCTACCAGCATGTCAATTGTGGTAAAGGAAAGTCGTCCTTTGGACTAGCCTTGTTTAGATCTCTATAATCAACACACATTCTGACCTTTCCGTCCTTTTTGGGAACGGTACGATGTTGGCTAACCATTGAGGATATTCTGATGTAGCGAGGAAACCCGCGTCGATCTGTTTCCATACTTCCTCTTTGATTTTGATGGCCATGTCTGGATGAGTCCTCCTCAACCTTTGTTTTACTGGCGGACATTCCGATCTTAATGGTAGATGATGTTCCACGATGCTGGTATTCAACCCTGGCATATCCTGATAGGACCAAGCAAATACATCGGGGAATTCTTTGAGAAGCTTTATCAAACCCTCTTTGGAAGTTGGATTGAGCAGTGCCCCAATCCTGATTTCTTTTCTCTCTTTTTCCGAACCCAAGTTTACCTTTTCCAACGGTTCTTTGTGAGGTTCAATGGACCTTTCCTCTTGTCTGAGTAGTCGGGAGATCTCTTCTGGAATTTCTTCGTCATCTTCTTCTTCAGCCTCAAATATCGAGAATTCAAAGTTGGGAGAAGGCATTGGATCGTATGTTTCAACTGGGTTTAAAACAAGCAATCTGCATGACGTGATGATTTGTGTTTAGAAGAGATAGAGAAAATGCAAGAGTGTGTGCAGTGTATTTATTACTGCTTGTTTTTATTATGGAATTGTTTTTTAGGATTACCATTTTCTGAAAAATGAAAAGAGAAAACAGCAATAAATGCGGAAATTATAGAACGACGTTATTTTATTAATGAACAAGTCGAATCTTGAAACTACAGTCCTATAAAACAAAACTCTGTCGCTTTGGACGAAGCGAAGAGGGAAAATTTACGGAAAGCGAGCCCTATCAAAACATCCGTTTCACCTGGGCAGGGTGAAAGGTTAAAGACAACAATTACTTTGACTTATGAACAATCTTCGGAACATCGACAACGACCCATTGGCGGCGAACTCCTCGGTGAATCACAAAGTCTGGCACCTTCCTTGATTTGTCTTCAGAAATAACGCTGATTTCTGGTGGAGCAGGATCATTGGAATCTGTCTCCCAAGCAGAGTTGTCGTAGGAGGATTCCTCAGTTGTATTTTCCATAATATTTGTACTCTCAGCTGTATCTCCCCATCCAGTTGGCTGGATATCTTCGAGCCTGATACGAGAGCTTTCAGGAGCGGTGCACTTGACCATATAGTCGAATTTTCCACTTGGTTGTGCCAAGGTATCCCACACTTCTTTGGAACTGGAGGAGTCATCCCTCTCGATGACGTTGACCTCGGGAAAAGCATAGTTAATGAATTCTAGTCCTGCAAATGTTGCAAATTCATCAACATGTTGAGCAGTTTCTGAATGACCTGAGTGTTTATCCCATGACATGGTGGGGACTCAGGTATTATGTTAAATGAAACTCAGTTGATTTTCATTGTTCGGCTTACTTTCTTGACCCAATTCTCCTGGGTAAGGTTGCCACATTGGCAGACCATCCATCGGGCCATAGTAATCGTGGTCAAAATTGTCTTTCATCAGAGTGTCTTCCTCTAATGAGTTTGGTGGAGCACGACATCCTTCCGGATCAAAATCTCCATATATCATTTCGACGTCTGACCTGGGTATAAATCTCGGACTCTGTGTGGGATAGCAAAATGGCGTAGGCACCTCTTCCTGAGACATGTAACCGTCCTCGTTAAGATAGTTTCAGAGGGATCCTCCTCATTGATAGTGTGTACTTATTGAGTCACCGGTTGAAGGAAGCCTCCACTGTAAAAGAAGTTCCGAATGGGATGAAGACTTTCATCGCTGGCAGCTGTCTGGGTACAGGTTGCAGAAAGACCAAGACCCTTCTTTGTTTTATTGTCAGTAGGAATGACAAGTTGTCCCCATCCTTTTGTATTAGCACTCTCGACCACTTTAATAGCATCTTTGTATGAGGAAATCAAAGTTACTCCTTCTGATTGACCGCCACTGTGTAACGAGAGCGTTTGGAACTGGGTTCCAATTATCCCTTCCGGTTCCACATAAGTGGACGATGATAAATTGCTTACGAGCAAAGCCTGTTCCTCACAGACTGTGACAAGTTGACCGTTCTGAATGAACTTTAGCTTTTGGTGGAGGGTCAAGGTGACCACCCCAGCCTGATGTATCCAAGGTCTTCCTAATAAACAACTGTATGTTGCCCGGATGTCCATGACCTGGAAAGTGACTTGGAAAGTGTGAGGACCGATAGTTATGGGAAGGTTGACTTCGCCGATAACCGTTTTTCTGGATCCGTCGAACGCTTTGACGATGACCTCGTTGATTCTCATCGGAGGGCCCTTGAATGATAATTGCATCAAAGTGGACTTCGGCATAACATTCAGGGCTAACCATGTGTCTACCAGTACGCTGGCTAAAGTATCGTCCTGGCAGTTAACTATGATATTGAGCGCCATGTTATGACGGCGACCCTCTTCAGGTAATTCCTCATCACTAAATCCCAAATTGTTGCAGGAAGTGATGTTAGAGACAATACTATCGAACTGTCTGATCGTTACATCCTGTTCCACGAAGGCTTGCTCCAAGACTTTCTGCAGAGCCTCTCTGTGCGCTTCTAAACTTAGTAACATCGATAATACTGAGATCTTTGAAGGAGTCTGTAACAGTTGATCGACAATGTTATATTCACTCCTTTGGATGAGCTTCAACATCTCATCATCATTTTTCGAAAGGTCGGGATTATTGGATTAACCGACTGGTGGATTGAGAGCTTCTGTCTGAAGTTCCTTTTCTTTGCTGAACTCTCCAACTCCTCTGTTGAAGATTCGACCACTCCGTGTTACACGACTGATGTCTGCAATATTTACGACGGAGGGTAATGGAATTTCCTTTCCATTTTCAATTATCGTTGCACCGTATTTGTAAGCGATAACCTTAGTTGATTCATACGGTAGTGGTCCCAGTAGATAGATAACTATGGGAACCTTCTAATTTTTCTGACCATCGTAAGTAATCTCGATCCGTTCCCGGTTGGGGACTTTGGATTTGTCAAGCAGAGGAATGATGGCAAAAACATTCCTAGTTCTCTGATGATCAGAGATTATAACAACGTCCTCGATTTGATCGACAAGGTAGTTCGGCGACCAGTTGATTGGTCCGGAACCTGGATATGGACGAATCTCTCCATGATCCACCTGCCCCTGGAGAGGTGCTCGCACAAGGTAGCACCCTTGATTACTTTTTGAACAGACTCCACAACGTTCATAATTGTGTGGTGGCACCTGGCCACGCCCACTTTGAATACAATGTAACCTCACTAGGTTAGCTTCCACAGATCGGACATCCCGACTTTGATGCCGAGTGGGATTCCTGTTATTGATACTAATTTGCTAAGTATCTTCATCCATGTAGATTGGCATCCACCAATGATTTAACAAGTGCTGAAGTGCTTCCTAGACAAGGGTACATCCTTGATCGTTTTTGCAACCCGCTTTACAGATGTGATAATTATGTGATATCAGGAATCCGAGTCGGGATGTCCACCAAGTTGGTATTCATTAAGCGAATATCAAAGATTTGAACCATGTTGATCTGATAGGGATTCCTATCATGGTGGTATTGGATCCATCCAAGATCCATCTGACGCTGGAGGGCCTCTTGTATGAAAGAGCATCCCTGTTTATTTACCGAGCAAGTCAGACAAGAACTGTAATCGTGCCGCGGCAGATTATGATACTGACTTTGCCTTGAGTGCATCGCCACCAGGTTGACATTCATCGCACGGATGTTGTGGTTTTGAATGACGTTGGAATTCGTGTAGACCATGTTAACTCCACGAACTCGGTGCTCTTGGATCCATTCGAGATCCATCTGTTCCTGTAGAGCCGCTTGCACTACAGAACATCCTCGATTACTTTTAGAGAAAACATCACATTGATGATAATTATGAGGTGGCACATGGCCATATCCATTCTACCTACAATGCATCTTGACCAGATTGGTCCTCAACAGGAGTACATCGTGAATTTGATAGACGTTGTTAGATTCTCTCTCAATCAGGTTGACTGCAGCTTTCTCATGTTGAGGCAGCGGGTTTGTGAGAACATTAGGATTCGTATCTTTGAAAGATAAGAGCCCGCTCCTAATAAGCTTTTGCACGTCGGATTTGAAATTGAGATAATTCTCTATGTTATGCCCTGATCCTCCTTGATGATAAGGGCATGTCTGATCCACTTTGAACCAAAAAGGCGGATTTTCCGGTACTGTAAGAGGAGACTTAGTCTGGATGTGCCCCTTAGCCAGTAGTAACGGAAATAGTTCTGCGTACAACATGGGTATAGGATCAAACCTTGATGGTCGTATTGTACGGTTGTTGTTATATGGAGGATGAGCCTGCTGAAGAGGCTGTTGTGTCCTTTGCTGATTAGGTTGGCTCTGCGCAACCTGAGGTTAATACGTAGGAATAGGCACAGGGTTGATAGCAGGAGTCACAGCTGCTACTGGTTGATAACATCGCCTTTGCTTTCTGAGAGAGATATTCCCAATATCTTGCTCTTTTTTCTTAGGGAGAGCACTACCGTATCGTTTTGTACTACTTGATGATCCAGCGTCTTTTACCAAACGTCCTTCTCGGACGGCTTCCTCAAGAAGAACTCCCATACTCACCATCTCGGTGAAATCACTGGGCGCACTGGCAACCATTCTGTCATAGTAAAATGAGCTCAAGGTCTTTAAGAAGATCTTTGTCATCTCTTTTTCCTCAAGAGGTGGACAAATTTGAGCGGCAATTTCACGCCATCTCTGAGCGTACTCCTTAAAGGTTTCCTTGTCCTTTTGTGACATTGATCTGAGTTGATCTCTGTCCGGTGCCATGTCCAGATTATACTTGTATTGTTGGACGAAGGCAGTGCCAAGATCTCTGAAAGTGCTTATCATAGCACGGTTTAAACCCATGTACCATTTTAAGGTGGCACCGGTTAAACTATCCTGAAAGTAGTGAATCAGTAGGTCCTGATTCCCTGTCTGAGCTGACATTCGCCGAGCGTTCATCACCAAGTGACTTTGAGGGAAAGAGTTACCCCTGTATTTTTCAAAGTCAGGCACTTGGAATTTGTGCGGAACTTTCACATTGGGGACCAGACAAAGGTCTGCGGCGTCCTTTCCAAATAAATCCTGACCGCGAATGGCTTGCAGTTCCTTCTGCATTTCCAAGAACTACTCCTGGAATTCATCCATTCTATCAAACATGGTTTCCTTCTAACCAGAAGGTATTTGTGGAATCTGTCCTTCCGGGACAGTGTGCACCACAGGGGGGTACCGTGACAACGGCAGTGAATCTTAGCATTTCCCGAAGTTTGTTGTAACGCCCCAGTTTTAGTCTATTTTATTTAATTGAGTCGTTTTGAGTATTTTATTATTATTTTATTTTATTTCTGACTTTTATTTGAAAATATGTTATTTTTCATCTTGATTATATTTTATCGCGTTTTGGGAACGTTTGCGAGATATTTGAGTTTAGGGGTATTTTGGTCATTTCTCTTTAAATTTTCTTAAGTTAGAAATATAATAGAAATAGAAAGAGAGAAAAATAGTAAGGAAAGAAAAAGAAGAGAAGAAAAAGAGAAAGAAGGAAAGAGAAGAGAAAGAAGAAAAGAGAGAAAACTTGGAAAATCTAGGAACCGATTCAACCGACTTTTCAAACGCGATTTAATCGGGTAAGGGTGCGAAACTTGATTATACTATGTTTGTGTATGATTATGTATTGTTTGTGTGAAAGTTTTGTTGGTTTTCACTATAGGTAGAAATGTGGTAAACGATAGAAATCGATGTTTTCGCGGTTGGAAATCGACGCAAATACGGTAGAATACTTGTTACCATGATTAGATTATGTTCTGATTGTTATATATTGGTTTGGAAATGTTTTGGGGGAGAAAATATGGTTTTGGGTTATGTAACAGCGCTGCTGGATTTCTGGTATTCGCAGGTTCGCACTGCGAATCCCCTAGCGAAGGGGAAAGCGAGCATTCGATGGCTATTCGCACTACGAAGGTGTGGGCGAGCATTCGCCAGAGGTTCGCACTGCGAACTTTGGGTTATTTTGTGTTGTTTGCTCTCTGACTTGGTTCGCTGGATGACTCGCATTGCGAAGGGAGTAGCGAAGATTCGCTCAGACGTTCACACTGCGAATGTTGGGAATTTTCTAGGCTATTTTGCTTCTGCCACTACTCGCTGGGACATTCGCACTGCGAATGAAGAAGCGAAGGACTCGCTAGGAGCTTCGCACTGCGAACATGACAGTTTTTCTCAATTTGTTTTCTTTATAACTTTTGATCCCTATGTCGATTTAAGGCGTGGTTTGATGCGTTAGAAAGCTTAGGAAATTTACTTTCTTATGATGATAGTTTTAAGATTATTGACCAATTTAATTATGCATTGTTTTGTCAACTTTTGTCGTTATCATTGTGTGTAATTGATGTGTGTCATGCAATGTGTTGTTGATATGGATATTGTATGACTTGTGTGCGGTTGTGAAATGAAAATTCACGTGATACATGTTGTGATGATGATTTGTGGCCTAAGGGCAAGAAAATGCAATGTGTGGTATTTGATGATATATGCATGATTATGGAATGTGTATATGTGTGCATTTGAATGTCATGAGTCATTGTATGCTAAGCATCATGATATGCATTCTTGTGATGTCGTGTGCCCTAGTGGGTGTGAGCGACGAATCGGTTCCAGAGGGAATCTGCTATAACATCGTGAGCCTTAAAAAAAATAAGAGGACCTAAAGCGATGATTATAGACGATCGTGATCCTTATACAAAGAGGACCTAAAGCGATCGGATTGTGAGCCTTATACAAAGAGGACCTAAAGCAATCCATAAACGTCGTGAGCCTTAAATACATAAGAGGACCTAAAGCGACGGGGAACATCGTTTGACCGACGGGGAGTTACAATAAGTAACAAGCGATGATTCCAATAGTTCCTGAGTGAACTGGTGTTGAGATGATGAAATCGGTACCGCATGTGCATATGCATAGAGTCGTTGTGTCGGTCTCTTTGCATTTGCATAAGTCATGAATGGTTTGATGTGTGTGGAATTGTGAATGAAATTGATGAGTTGATGTATGAATATACGTGTTGGTGATAATTGAATTATGTATGATTGATATGCTTTTATGATCGATATATGAGAAAATTCATTGTGTTGTTTTGTACTTGATTTATGGCGTATAATGTGGTGAGAATATTATGTTTGTGTAAATGTGTGTTATTATATAATTATATGCAATTATATTATGATTGTGTTTCTCACCCTTCTGCTGTTTTATAATGCTCTATGAGGCATTGCAGATTAGAGTTGCTGGAGGTCTTTTTGTGAAGCTTAGGTCTTCATTCTTTTGTCGGTCGGCTCTGATATGTGGCACCGGGTAGTTAGGGGAGACCGTTGGTGATTTACGTGTATATGTATATGTATCTTTTGAATTGTACATGTATGATTGTATATGGTAAACAAATTTTTCATGATATATATATATATATATATGAGATTCGGTTACGAATCTTCCGCTTTTATTCTGTAATTGAATTGTGGGTGTTAGGAACTCAGTTCCTCTGTTACGTGCCACCTGATTTGTTGCATATCTATATGAATTGATTGATGTATGTTTATTTCAAATTGATGCGACGCCCACGTCTATGCCGTGAATGTTTAATTATACTCTGATGAAATTTTTATCGCTTTATCTGTTTTGGGGGTATAGATTGGGGGTGTTACATTAAGTGGTATCAGAGCCAGTTTGTGTCAGTTTGTGTCAGTCTTTGTCGGTGTTGGCATTTGGGTGAGCTGTTTGTTTAACCATAGTTGCTGTTATTGGAAATGAACAGAATATGGCTGGTAGGAATGATGCTGCTTTGGCTGTTGCGATGCAAGCTATGGCTCGGCCTGTGCAGGGTGCACCTAATGCTGCTGGTAATGATGAGTTCAGGAAGAGCAAACCGCCTATCTTCAAAGGAAGATATGATCCTGATGGTGCTCAGATTTGGCTGAAAGAGATTGAAAGGATTTTCTGAGTGATGGATTGTGCTGAGGATCAGAAGGTGAGACTGGGTACTCACATGTTACTGGAAGAAGCTGATGATTGGTGGGTTAGTACTCGTCATGTGTTGGAAGCTGCGGAGGAGGAAGAGATCACGTGGGAATTGTTTTGTCGGGAGTTCTTGAGGAAGTATTTTCCTGAAGATGTAAGAGGAAAGAAAGAGATAGAGTTCTTGGAACTGAAACAAGGTAGTATGTCTGTTGTTGATTACACTGCTAAGTTTGTGGAGCTTGTGCAGTTTTAACCTCATTATGCTGAAGCAACTACGGAGTTTTCTAAGTGTGTGAAGTATGAGAGCGGATTGCGTCCTGAGATTAAGCAGGCTATTGGTTATCAAAGGATTCGAAGGTTTTCATATTTGGTGGACTGTTGTAGGATTTATGAGGAAGATAGTAAGGCTCGTTCTACTCACTATAAGAGTGTGAACGACAGGAAAGGGAAGCAGCAGTTCTGTGGTGGTCCTTATGTGACACCAACTGATAAGGGTAGACAAAGAGGTAATTTTGAGAAAAGACCAAGTGGGGGAGGTGCGTCTAATTCCCCGAGATGTTTTAAGTGTGGTGATCTAGGACATCGGTAGTTCGAATGTAGGAAGGATATGAGAAAGTGTTCTAACTGTGGAGGTTTAGGACATGTTGCAGCTGATTGTGCAAGGAAGAATGTGGCGACTTGTTTCAATTGTGGTGAACCTGGTCATATTAGTACAAAGTGTCCGAAACCGAAGAAAGCTCCAGCTGGTGGGAAAGTTTTTGCCTTGGCAGGGACTCAGACTACTAATGCAGATCGTCTGATCAGAGGTACTTGTTTTATTAATAGTATGCCTTTAGTTGCTATTATTGATACTGAAGCGACTCATTCATTTATTTCGTCTGAGTGCGCGAAGCGTCTGAATCTTTTGTTGTCTTCGATGGATGGTGAGATGGTTATTGATAATCCAGCAATGGGGTCAGTAACTACTTCTTTGGTTTGTTTAAGTTGTCCTTTGACCATTTATGGTAAAGAATTTGAGATGGATTTGGTGTGTTTGCAGTTGGAGGGTTTAGATGTGGTTTTGGGAATGAATTGGTTGCAGTTTAATAGGGTTCATATTGATTGTTATCATAAGTTAGTAAGATTTCCTTCTCTGGAGGAAGACGAGGACTCGAGTTTCTTATCTACCAAAGAATTGAAGAAACTTTTGGCGGATGAAGCTCAGTTGTTTGGGTTGTTTGCATCGTTGACTGTGGATAGTCAAGTTTCGCTTGAGGTGTTTCCTGTTGTGTGTGATTTTCTGGAGGTGTTTCCTGAGAATATTTCAGATGTGCCGCCAGAGAGAGAGGTGGAGTTTTCTATAGATCTAGTTCCTGGTACTAGACCTGTTTCTATGGCACCTTATCGTATGTCGGCATATGAGTTGGTTGAGTTGAAGAAGCAGTTGAATGAATTGTTAGATAAGAAGTTTGTGAGGCCAAGTGTGTCGCCTTGGGGTGCTCCAGTTTTGTTGGTGAAAAAGAAAGATGGAAGTATGCGATTGTGTATTGATTATCGCCAGTTGAATAAGGTGACAATTAAGAATAAGTATCCTCTTCCGAGAATTGATGATCTGATGGACCAGTTGGTTGGTGCGTGTGTGTTTAGTAAGATTGATTTGAGATTAGGGTATCATCAGATAAGGGTGAAAGAGGAAGATATTCAGAAGACGGCTTTTAGGACACGTTACGGTCATTATGAATATTCTGTGATGCCGTTCAGGGTTTCTAATGCGCCAGGTGTGTTTATGGAATATATGAATCGTATTTTTCACGAGCATTTGGATCGATTTGTTGTTGTGTTTATTGATGACATCTTAATTTATTCTAAGTCTCGGGAGGAGCACGCGGAGCATTTGCTTATTGTTTTGCAGGTTCTGAGGGAAAAGAAACTTTTTGCCAAATTGTCCAAGTGTGAGTTCTGGTTGTCAGAAGTGAGTTTTCTTGGACACGTAATTTCAGGTAATGGTATTTTTGTGGATCCATCTAAAGTAGAAGCAGTTCTACAATGGGAGGCTCCGAGATCCATTACTGAAATTTATAGCTTTTTGGGTTTGGCGGGTTATTATCGGAGGTTCATTGAAGGTTTTTCTAAGCTAGCACTTCCTTTGACCCAGTTGACTTGTAAAGGTCAAGCGTTCATTTGGGATATTCGGTGTGAGGAGAGTTTTAGTGAGCTGAAGAGAAGATTGACGACAGCTCCGATTCTGATTTTGCTGAATCCTACTGAACCATTTGTGGTGTATTGTGATGCGTCTTTGATTGGCCTGGGTGGTGTGTTGATGCAAGAAGGTAAGGTGGTAGCGTATGCTTCGAGGCAATTGAGAGTGCATGAGAAAAATTATCCTACGCATGATCTGGAATTAGCAGCTGTGGTTTTTGTGTTGAAAATTTGGAGGCATTATCTTTTTGGTACGAGGTTTGAAGTCTTTAGTGATCACAAAAGTTTGAAATATTTGTTTGATCAGAAAGAATTGAATATGAGGCAACGTAGATGGTTGGAATTCTTGAAGAACTACAACTTTGGCTTGAATTACCATCCTGGTAAATCTAACGTGGTAGCCGATGCATTGAGCCGGAAATCATTGGATATGTCCGCTTTGATGGTTAAGGAGTGGGAACTTTTGGAATCGTTTAGAGATTTGAGTTTGGTATGTGAGGTGACGTCGGATAGCATGAGGCTTGGAATGTTGAAGGTTACTAATGATTTTCTGATGACGGTAAACGAGAAGCAGAGGTTGGATGTGAAATTTATGGATTTGATGACGGTTGGAGAGAAAAGTGATAATGAGGACTTTAAAGTGGATGATAAAGGTGTTTTGAGGTTCCGAGGTAGAATTTGTATTCCGGACGATTCGGATTTGAAAAGGATGATTTTGGAGGAAGGACACCGGAGTTATCTGAGTATACATCCAGGAGCGAATAAGATGTACCAA
This sequence comes from Lathyrus tuberosus, assembly GCA_022829125.1. Lineage (NCBI taxonomy): Eukaryota > Viridiplantae > Streptophyta > Magnoliopsida > Fabales > Fabaceae > Lathyrus > Lathyrus tuberosus. The sequence continues at coordinate 9,442,273 of JALAZF010000234.1, read as the reverse complement.
GATTTGAAGAAGATTTTCTGGTGGTCTGGATTGAAGAGAGATGTGGCTCGGTTTGTGTATGCATGTTTGACGTGCCAGAAGTCGAAAGTGGAACATCAGAGGCCTAGTGGTTTGTTGCAACTGTTGGATATTCCTGAGTGGAAGTGGGACAACATTTCCATGGATTTTGTAACAGGGTTGCCAAATACTCAGCGAGGGCATAATGCTATTTAGGTGGTTGTAGATAGTCTGACTAAATCGGCTCATTTCATTCCGATTGACATCAGTTTTTCTTTGGAGAGGTTAGCTAAGATTTACATCAGTGTGATTGTGAAGTTACATAGTGTTCTGTTAAGTATTGTTTCTGATCGAGATCCACGGTTTACCTCGAGATTTTGGGAAAGTTTATAGAAGTCGTTGGGTTCTAAATTGAGGTTGAGTTCGGCTTATTATCCTCAGACAGATGGACGAACGGAGAGAACGATTCAGTCGTTGGAAAATTTGTTGCGGGCTTGTGTTCTGGAACAAGGTGGTGCGGGAATAGTTATCTTGTGTTGATTGAATTCACGTATAATAACAGTTTCCATTCAAGTATTGGAATGGCACGGTTTGAAGCGTTGTATGGACGGAGGTTTAGAACGCCGTTGTGTTGGCACGAATCTGGTGAGAGTTCGGTGGTTGGACCGGAGTTGGTGCAACAAACTACAGAAAAGGTGAAGCTTATTCGCGAGAAAATGAAGGCTTCTCAGAGTAGGCAAAAGAGTTACCATGATCGAAGAAGGAAAGATCTTGAGTTTCAAGAGGGCGATCATGTATTTTTGAGAGTTACGCTGGTAACGGGTGTTGGTCGTGCATTGAAGTCGAAGAAGCTTACTTCTCGGTTTATTGGTCCTTACCAGATATCTGTGAGAGTTGGTGTTGTGGCTTATCGGGTGGCTTTGCCGCCGAATCTGTCGAATTTGCACGATGTGTTCCATGTTTCACAGCTTCGGAAGTATGTTCTGGATCCGTCATATTTGATTCCGATGGATGAGGTGGACCTTCATAATTAGGAGTCCATTTGGCCCTGTGAAGAATCCTTTTCAATACCAAGTCGCTCGTCTGGTAATTCTGAGGACGCACTTTCTGGTCAAATGCCCGCTTCATTCTCCTCTGATACAGTTGTCCATAACATACTGCAGCCAATCGTCTTTCTTCGATGAGACTCAACTCGTTGAACCTCGCTCGAACCCATTCAGCCTCGTCAAGTTTAACATCCATCATGACCTTTAAAGAAGGGATCTCTACTTCCACCGGTAGTACTGCTTCCATACCGTATACAAGAGAAAATGGGGTTGCCCCAGTAGACGTACGAACAGAAGTGCGGTACCCATGTAAAGCGAAAGGCAGCATTTCATGCCAATCCTTATACGTCACCACCATCTTTTGCACAATCTTCTTAATATTTTTGTTGGCTGCCTCGACGGCACCATTCATCTTCGGGCGATAAGGAGAAGAATTGTGATGTTCAATATTGAAGTCCCGGCACAGCTCTTGCATCATCTTGTTGTTGAGATTAGAACCATTGTCCGTAATAATCCTTTTGGGCACTCCATATCGAAAAATATTCTCCTTCTTAATGAATCGGGCTACCACCTGCTTGGTGACATTTGCAAAAGAGGCAGCTTCCACCCACTTGGTAAAGTAATCAATAGCCACCAAAATGAATCGGTGTCCGTTGGAAGCAGTAGGCTGAATCTTCCCAATCATATCAATGCCCCACATAGCAAAGGGCCCTAGAGAACTCATCACATTCAGGGGGTTTGGTGGGACATGCACCTTGTCAGCATAGATTTGGAATTTATGGCATTTTCAGGCATACTTGAAGCAATCAGCCTCCATAGTTAACCAGTAATACCCAGCTCGCAATAATTTCTTTGCCATAGCATGTCCACCAGCATGGGTACCGAAAGAACCCTCGTGCACTTCCTGCATTAACATGTCCGCTTCGTGTCTATCCACGCATCTGAGCAAGACCATGTCAAAGTTTCGCTTGTAAAGCACATCCTCATTCAAAAAGAAGTTTCCCGCTAACCTCCTCAGAGTCTTTTTATCATTGTTTGATGCCCCATCTGGATACTCTTGACTCTTCAAGAAATGCTTGATATCAAAATACCAAGGTTTATCATCAATCGTCGTATCGGCAGCAAACACATGAGTGAGTTTGTCTAGCCTCATCACATCAATCTTGGGTATATGGTTCCACCAATTCACCTGAATCATAGAAGATAATGTCGCTAAAGCGTCAGCCATTTGATTTTCATCACGAGGTATATAGTAAAAAAATTTTGTCGTAAAGAAAGTCAACAGTTTTCTCGCGTAGTCTCTGTAAGGAACCAAGTTCTGCTGGTTGGTATGCCAATCTCCATTGATCTGGTTGATCACTAGAGCAGAGTCCCCAAATATCTCAAGAGTCTTGATCCTTAAATCAATGGCTTCCTCAATACCCATGATACAAGCCTTATATTCCGCTTCGTTGTTGGTGACATCAAAAGTCAATCTGGCAGTGAAAGGTATGTATGATCCTTTCGGAGTAATAAGGACTGCCCCAACACCACTTCCATTCATGTTAACGGCCCCATCAAACATCAGTTTCCATTTGTCGTCAGGATCCGGTCCTTCGTCAACCGGAGGCTCTTCACAATCTTTAGCCTTGAGAAACATGATTTCTTCATCAGGAAAGTCAAATCTCATTGGCTGATAATCATCAATAGGCGACTCGGCAAGATAATCAGACAACACACTCCCTTTGATAGCTTTCTGGGAAGTGTATTGTATATCATATTCAGTCAAAACCATCTGCCACCGAGCGACCCTTCCATTCAGAGCTGGATTCTCAAAAATGTACTTGATTGGATCCATTTTTGAAATCAGTAGGGTTGTATGAGTTAGCATGTATTGTCTCAATCGCTTAGCAGCCCATGCTAGTGCGCAACACGTCTTCTCAAGCATCGAGTACCTGGACTCGCAATCGGTGAATTTTTTGCTCAGGTAGTATATAGCATGCTCTTTCCTACCTGTCTCGTTGTGTTGACCGAGAACACAACCCATTGATCCATCACGTACAGTGAGATACATAATCAGTGGCCTCCCAGGAACTGGAGGCATGAGAATCGGAGGATTTTGCAAATATTCTTTTATTTTATCAAAGGCCTTTTGACAGTCATTGTTCCACCAGATTGCTTGATCTTTTCTCAATAACTTGAATATTGGCTCGCAAGTCGTGGTGAGATGAGATATAAATCTTGCAATATAATTCAGTCTTCCCAAAAATCCACAGACTTGTTTTTCTGTTCTTGGCTCCGGCATCTCTTGAATGGCTTTTACCTTTGCTGGATCCACCTCAATTCCCTTTTCACTGACGATGAAGCCCAGAAGCTTACCAGACCTTACCCCGAAAGTACACTTATTCGGGTTCAGCCTCAGTCTAAAATGTCTCAACCATTCAAACAACTTTTTCAAATTTATCAAATGCTCTTCTTCCGTTTGTGATTTGGCAATCATATCATCCACAAAAACCTTAATTTCTTTGTGAATCATGTCGTGGAAGAGCGTCACCATGGCACGCTGATATATTGCCCCAACGTTCTTTAAACCAAACGGCATCACCTTATAGCAGAATGTGCCCCACGGGGTAATAAATGTAGTTTTCTCCATATCCTCTGGCGCCATCTTAATCTGATTATATCCGGAAAACCCATCCATGAAAGAAAACACGGAGAATTGAGTTGTATTATCTACCAACACATCAATGTGTGGTAATGGAAAATCATCTTTTGGACTCGCCCTGTTCAAATCTCGATATTCCACGCACATTCTGACTTTGCCATCCTTCTTCGGTACAGGCACAATATTAGCGACCCATGGTGGATAACTAGTAACAGCTAGAAACCCCGCATCCAACTGCTTTTGCACCTCTTCTTTGATCTTGATGGCCATTTCAGGTTTGGTTCTCCAAAGCTTTTGCTTGACAGGAGGACAACCCTCTTTCAACGGCAACCTGTGCACAACAATGTCTGTATCTAACCCTGGTATATCTTGATACGACCAGGCAAAGATATCAACATACTCTCGCAACATCTCAATCAACTCTTTCTTTACATTCTCTGCCAGGCTTGCCCCTACCTTGACCTCTTTCTTTACCTCTTCAGTACCGAGATTGACAACTTCTATAGATTCCTGATGAGGCTGAATGGCTTTTTCTTCCTGTTTCAATAATCTAGCCAACTCTTCAGGGAGTTCGCAGTCTTCCTCATCCCCCTCTTCAGCTTGGTATATTGGATTATCAAAGTCATAATAAACCATAGCAGGGTCGTCATCAACAAGATCCATAGAATTATTTCTGCATGAATGGTAATTCATGCTTTTAGAAGTTGCCCTTTTTTGAAAGGAAAAGAAAGAATGCAAGAAAACTGCGAAGAAAACATTGCCATTTTTATTTAAAAATAAAAATAAAATGAACGACAGGGAACACAATTTTGAATACAAAACGTCCTTTTATTAATGATAAAAATTCGTATGAAAACAAATGGGGGGCCCTATAATGAAGTCACTATGTCTTGGGCAGAGCATAGGACCTTTGCATGCTTAATGAAAGAAAACATAGAAAATTACTTATTTGGCAGAGTAACTCGGATGAGATCCTCTGAAAACCAATTGTTCAGCTTCATTCCCGGGGCACATGGGTGCACCCAATTGTCCAGGTCGCAGTCACTATCTCCACCATCTTTAATTGCTGCACAGGTCTGAATTGGATGTATGACTCCTCCACTTGAGAAAATAACTGGCCCTTGGCGCTCTTGACCCTGTAGTAGTGGAACTCGAGGAGGTTTATAACCAATTCCGCTCTTATCATCCTTGAAAGGTAGCTCAATTATCTGACTCCAACCTTCCGTAAGACCAGACTGCACTACTTCCAAAGCCTGCTTATACGAAGCCATAGAGGTTCCCACCCTTGCCTCACCAGAAGGAGAGTCTTTCACCATATTCATAGTTTCAAATGCCTGACAGAGAGTTTCGTGGATTTCTCCGTCCATCTCCACGTACTTGAAGGACGACAGATGACTAACAAAAATATCTTCTTCTCCGCATACCGTAACAACCTGACCATCGACTACAAATTTTATCTTATGATGCAAGGTTGAAGATACAGCCCCAGCAGCGTGGATCCGTGGACGACCCAATAGACAACTATAGGCCGGTTGGATGTCCATCACATAAAACACTGTATTAAAGACCTGGGGTCCGATCTGGATGGTAGCTCTACTTCTCCAAACACTGATCTCTTTGAACCATCGAATGTTTTCACCACTAGATCACAAGGCCTCAGTATAACTCCTTCCACATCCAGCTTTGCTAAAGCTTTCTTAGGCAACACATTGAGGGACGATCCAGTGTCCACCAATACATGGGATAACATAGCACCTTTACATTCCATCGATATGTGGAGAGCCTTATTGTGATTCCTTCCTTCTGACATTAAGTCAAAATCTGTGAACCCTAGACCGTTACCGGTGTTGACATTAGAAATCACACTTTCAAGCTGGTTCACTGATATTTCTTGTGGCACGTACGCCATATTTAAAATTTTTAGCAACGCCTTCCGATGGGCTTCAGAACATAGCAACAATGACAATATGGATATCTTAGAAGGAGTTTGATGTAGGTGGTCAACGATCTTATAATCACTCTTCCTGATTATTCTCATGAACTCCTCAACATCTTTCTCCAATGAATTATCAGATTCTTCCCCCGGTACTGGTTCATCACTTACCACCTACTTTCCTTTGGTCCTCGCTAATGCTTCTGTATCATCTTTCCTGAGTGTCTGAGGAGCAAAAAGCCTTCCGCTGCGAGTAAAACCACCTTTCCCCCCAACATTTTCGATACTTGAACCATTTTCTTTAGGAGTCTGCACTTCCTGCCTCTGCCCTTGACTATTAGTTCCATAGTACCACGGGATCGCAACCTTGTTCTCATTTGGGACATGACTGGGAACAGTTATAGTTATAGGAGCTACTCTTTCAGGCGCAGATGTCTGTATGGGAGCAGGCACCGAAATTTCCACAGGATCAAAGTAGATTGTAATAGTAGAAACTTCATCATCATTCTTTTTCAACTGATCAAATTGTAAACATCCTTCATCCATCATGCTCTGAAGGCCATTTCTCAACTTTACATAACCATTATCAGCAATCAAACAATCTTCACAACTTTCTGAACAACCAGGGAATACAGCCCCTTTCAGCAGGTGGTCTTTCACAACCTTCAACAGAGTCTTGACATCATTAATATCCCTTACCAGATTCAAACTTCCATCTCCTTCAATGGAATTCACCCTTGGTCCACCGTGCGATGACATGGGATTTTGAATTACATTAGGCCTCGGAGCAAAATTAATAGCCTTTGAATCAACAAGGTCTTGAACCACATGTTTGAAAGCCCTGCAATTTTCCACATTGTGACCTGGCGCGTTTGAGTGAAATTCACACTTTTCATTCGCATCATATCCAAAGGGTAGCTTGCCAACTGGGGGAGCCAAAGTCCTCAATTGTACCAACTTTAAACGGAGTAAATTCTGTAGCATTTGTGAGCATGTCATAGGGAAAGCATTAAAATTTCGATCATCCATTCTCTGTCTTGGGCGATACTGCCTCTGAGCTCCAGGTTGAGCCCCAGTATCTGGAGTTGGAATAGTTATAGATGTTGATTGATGATATGGACCCTGTCGTCCTCTACCTCTCCCCTTTGTGCATATGCAGCATTAGCGTCACCTTCACGCTTTCTATTATTGTTACCAAAAAACTTCTTTGCAGGAGCTAAACTTGTACCACTTTTGTCCCGAATCTTCCCCATCTTTAGCAAACTCTCGATCCTCTCTCCAGTAATTACTATGTCGGCAAACCCCGTGGATGGACAAGCAGCCAACCGATCGAGATACGGACCTTGCAAAGTATTCATGAACATGTCAGCCATTTCTCTATCTGCCAACGGAGGTTGCACCTGAGCAGCAAGTTCACGCCACCTCTGGGCGTACTGCTTAAAACCTTCCTTAGGGTCTTGTGCCATGCTTTGTAACTGAGTGTGATTCGGTGCCATGTCGATGTTATACTGGTATTACTTTAAAAAATCCAAGCACAAATCTTTCCAGTTTCTGATGTGAGCCCTGTCCAACTTTATATACCATTCCAGCGAGGCTCCAGACAAGCTGTCCTGGAAAAAATACATCCATAACTTCTGATCACCAGAATAAGCTGCTATCTTTTGATTATACGCCTGGAGATGAGTTTTGGGACAAGTGCTGCCATTGTACTTGTCGAAAGTAGGTGTTTGAACTTCAGGGGAATCTTGACACGTTGTACTAGTCCCATATCCTCAACATCAATTCCCAAAGGATTCTGACTCTCTATAGCTTTCACTCTTTTAGTTAGCCCTTCGTATTTCCTGTCATCATGGTAGAATCCCATATTAGCATTAAGTATGGAAAACTGGTCGTCTTGACGATCTTCCACCTGCCCATTGTTGCCAGGAACAAAACCCAAATTGACTCCAACTGGAGGAGGAGTAACAACAGGAGGATTGACCACAGGAGGATTGACCACAGAAGGATTAACCCTAGGGGGATTAACGTGGTAACCAGTAGGGATCTCTGTCTCCAACCTCTGGATGGTAGCTCGCATGTCTTTCTGCCCTGTTCTCAGGTCCTGTTGCCCCTGGGCAACGCCCTGCATCAGATTCATAAATTGTTCCATGCGTGCCCTTAACTCAGCCAACTCTATCTGTACCTAATCCATGAACCTTGTTTGGTTTCGTCTGGTTGCGTACCGGTGAATATGAGAATCAGCTATTATGCTTGCAACCAAATAAAGGTTAGAGGGCTCCTGCAACAAGTACCTGTTATGCAAAATGAAATATTATGCAATGCAAATGCCATGTTTATTCATTTGGAAGCGTTCCTTCCTTCGATTCTAGTTTGACCAAAAGGGAACAGAGCATATGTCATCAGAAGTGCATATTAATAATTCAGAATACCCCTCATATATGGCCTAGTGAGTGTGTGAACCATTGTATAATTTGATGAAGAATCGATCTCAATAATACCGACGAAACTGATAGCATAAATGAGAACCCACAACCAGGTGTGGAACAGTCAAATACAAATTGTTTGAGAACAAATATAACTGAATAGCATGAATACAAGCAAAAGAAAACCCATCAACAAGCAAGATGGTGAGTTCCCATAATAACAATGAAAACAACTCAGACATTGAGCCCATACAGGTCCTCCCTAACCTCTTTGAGAAGCGCTTTAGTAACTGGATCGTTTGGGCGCTCTGTAAGACTTCTGATCAGCTGACTCCTTATCTTGACAACTTCCTCTAGCTTTTTGATTTGATCTTTAACAGCTAGCTCTTTGGCTCTCTTCACTCCAGCGCGGACTTTTAGCTCTTCAATCTCTTGGTTGGCTGAACTAAGTTGTTGGAGAAATTCACTTTCTTTACTCTTTAAATTTTTCCTCAACTTGTCATTTTCAGCTCTGATTCTTGCTTCGATCTCCCTCCGACACTCGGAGAACTCATCCCATCTCTACTGTCCTTTGGCAAGTGCATTCTCAGACTTGGTCAACTGCTCATTAATACGCTTGCACGCATCTTTTAGTGCCATCTCGTTCTGCTTGACCTTACGAATATAGATAGTATCTTCAGCAATTATTTTCTCACTTGCCTCATGACGCTCAGCTAGCTTTTGAAGTTCATACTCAACATTACGCTTTTCACACAGCATCTTTCGGAGTCCTTCGCTCAGCTTCTCATTCATTTTGACTGTCTTATCCATCTCCGCTTTAAGCTTGTTATATTCAGCAACACTTATCATGGTCACCGGTTCAACAACAACTGGATCTGACGGTCTTTCCTGAGAGAATGGAAAAAGAGTGATCTGAACTCTTCTTTTCAACCAGACATCATATTGAGAAGAAGACACATTGTTGCACTTTCCAAAGACAACTTTGCCTTTGGTTTGCAAATTGCCCCAAGCTCCAGCCGCTTGCCTTACCAACAAAGGATTATCTTTCACAGAGAAAAAGAAAGATTTTTCCAATTCACTGTCCTTCGGAGGATCTATTAAAGCAAATCCTAACTGTCTCTTGAGAATAACAGGATTGTAGTTGATACAACCCTTTATCCCCAAGCGTGGCACGTTTGGATGTCTTCCACAGCTACTGATAAAATCCCCACCCATCGTCCTTTGATTGAACCAACGAATGTCTTTTGCCGTCAACTGAATCATCCTCTTAGCCCAATTCTTTGCAGGATGAGGATCCAGGAAAGCCTCAAAATTCGGTAAGTGACTCATGAGCCATTTATGGAACAGAGGTGCACAACATCTAACCAGTCCCCCTCGTTTCTTCTCATTCTTATGATGTACCGAGTAATACAAATCCCCCAGGAGTGTAGGTATGGGATTCTTCAGTATAAAGATATGGATTGCACTCATGTTCACAAACTTGGGCTCATCAGCAAATAGCATAATCCCATAGATGCTCAAGGCCAGAATAGCACAAACGGTTTCCCATTGGGCTTTAGCAGCATATTCTTCAGCTTTGGCAACCAAGAAATCCAGATGAAAGCCAGATAAACCTCCTTTGGTGGCGAGGTTATCTGCCACCACAGGTACACTCAAATGGAGAGCCTTGGCTATCTCCTCAGGTTTTGGAGGGCGCATATCAGAGTTGAAAGGAATCTGGTACTTGAGAGGCACGCCTAGGAGAAGGGCATACTCTTCTAGCATCGGAGCCATCTGAAAGTCCGAAAAAGTAAAGCACCGTAACTGGGGGTCATAAAATTGTAAGCAAGTGTGAATGACACTCCTTTCTGAAACATTCAGATCATCTACTATAACTAGGATCTCCCCATACGCCTTTTGGAACATACCCACATGATCTGGAGTGATAAGGGATAGCATTTTCTATAACTGACCCACTTTGGTGTCAAAGAAAGTATAATGCACATTGTTCTTCCTGGGAATCTCCATAACTGCAGCGAGAACTGTCAACCAGAATCAAAAGGAAGTATACCCTGCAAATGAATAAACATGAAGGTTAAATGCAAAAATGCTAATGATGATATGTATGCAAGGGCATGTGATCAATGTGCCACGTGTCTGTGTTGAACTGTGAACGGTGTCAATGTAGCGCTGAGAACAACATAAGTCCATAGATAGGAACCATCTGAATACAACAGGACGAATTCTCATTTTTGTGTAATGACAACAGAAAACCGGGTATGCAGGAGGTTATGGTCACCTGCACACCTGTAAACAATCCCCCCAAACTCACATGTATGTTTTAGAAAGTGGGGATTCTCAAATTCGGATCTCAGAATGAGAAGCAATAGCACATTCAGCCCGAAGGATACAATGCTAGCGCCAAACAAAGAGATCGACCTTTGATTCACCTCAAAATAAAGAGGGGTCATCCTAAAAGGTCATCCAGACTTAACAGCTCTTCCAGATAGCTCTACCATTGTGGGAGATCCACAATGCAGAATTCTCTAGAGAGAGCCACATCCAGATTGTGTTTCATATTCCCTCCTCGAACCGAGATCGAACGCGAGAGGACATGAAACACGCTAAACATAAGTGCACTCAGGCCTGCGTATTGGGCCTATCTCTCATAATACCCCATCCCGCCAAACAGAAAACAACACAGTCCAGTATAGCATAATATATCACATGAAATAAAAATGCTAAAATGCGGTAAATACAGTAATACAGTAATATACAGTAAAGCAGTAATACAGTAAACAACAAATACGGCAAAGTACAATATTATAGTAAACACCCAAATGAAAGAAAAACAGACAAGCGCTAGGATTGACTCGCAAAGGGAACCAGAGATTCTGGGTTCGGTCCCCAGCAGAGTCGCCAACTGTCGCTCCCGGGATTTTCATCCAAGTACAAACGCGAAAGTGACACCGAAACAGAGTCGCCTGCAATATGTATTTATCCCAAGAAAGGGAAAGGAAGCACTGCATAAACATGGGGGAAAGGAAAAGCATGGTCTTGCAACCAAGAGAACTGGGTTCGGGAGTCGGTTACGCATGAGGAAGGTATTAGCACCCCCACGCGTCCATCGTACCCAATGGGATCCACGCTTGCTGTCTCGATCAAAGGGTGATAGAAAAGATACTGGAAAAAGGAACTGCTAGCTGGAGAAATGGAAGAGGGAAGGAGAGAGAATGAAAAACAAATGTAGGGAAAATAAATGAAGTGCTCGAATAGACCCTACCCCACTGCCTACGTATCTCACCGGGAACATGAGAATCAGAGTGACGTAGTTCCCCTCACTAGGGATGAATGTTTGTGTTTTTTAAGGAACGACTTACGTTCTAGCTCAAGTGTTGCAGGCTCGTTGAATGGAGTGTGTTACCGTATTGCAAGAGAACGAGGAGAAGCACGTTCGTACGTTGAGAATGAGTGAGACGAGAAAAGAATTCCCGAAGGGGAAGACGTTATTGTTTGTTTTTGTCTTTTAAGAAAGAAGTGTTTTGATTGTTTTTTGTGTTTTGTAACTCGTATTGTATTTAAGTCCTTCATATAGGATCGAATGCCTCGCATATCGACCCAAGACGGGACGTATGCTAAACATTCTAAGGAAATGAGAGAAGACCCCTCACCTCCTTGTTCCCACATGAAAGGCCTAAATATAATAGGTGTTATGCCTTTATTAAGTGTTTTTTTAGTTTTATTATAAGATGAGAGAGAAGAGAGTCAAAAGAGGATCAAAGGTGAAAACTAAGGGGAGACTAAGACACACCCTAGGGTTAGCATGCTTAGAGATCCTATGGTTAATGTGGTTTAACAAACCTACTTCTAAAATAAAGAAGAAGAAGAGGTAAAGAAGCAACTTACTTTCAAAATGGAAGTTAAGTTGATCTTAAAGAGGGATGAAGAAGAAGTTATTCAAGGAAAGCATGTAAATGCTTATCAAAATCACAAATTGAATTATTAAAGAAATAAGAGGAGATGAAAGAAAGGAGTGTGTGTGGACACATGTCCCCACTTACTTACCATTTGTACCTACATAAAAAGGTTAGCTCAAAAACACTCAACAAGTAGTGAAAGAAGCAAAGGATATCAAATAGAGGTCAAACAAAGCAAGCATCAAAGGATAAGGATCCTAAGAGTTAAAAAAACTAATCAATGTCAGAACCTAAACTATAAGAGTACTCTCTAATGTCAAGAGATTAAACACACACCATTTATGTCCAAGTAAAGCACTAATCATTAAAGAAGTGAATCATAGAAGAAATAGATGAAGAATGAGTGAACATGCAAGGTGATCATGCAATAATGCTTCAAGAAAGCTCAAAGTCAGAACCAAATTCAAGTCACCCATGTCTTATAAAGCATATGCAATATCACCAATCATGGGTAAAAGAATTCAAGTAGAAGGGATAAGAGGAAGTAGGAGAAAAGAGAAGTGAAACATGTTTCAATATATGCACAAATTGACACATTAAAGATGCATAACATGTTAAAATGATAAATGCATACATAGGGCAATGGCATAGTATTATTGAGATGTAAATGGGATGAGAGGGATGTCATACAAAATGCACACATGAATCACATATAGCATAAGAGGAAGTGAGAGATAGAAACAAGTCAAAGTTCAAACTAGAATGCGCAAACTCATACCAAATGAAAATGCAAACCAAAGTGACTTATAATGCAACAAAATTGACCTATAATATCATACAAATGACATACAAAAGATGAACCAACAATCCAATATAATGGCATGAATGCCTACCTAAAACTAAGGTTTAGATGTTAACAAAACTTCACAAAAAGGTCTCCTAATCTAGCATGCATAAACAAATAGCAAATGATTTTTAAAAATTAGGAAAATGGAACACAAATCAACTAAGTCAGAATAGAATCATATATAAAAAATATATCACAAAAATCAACAAGAATCATGCTCAATTAAGCTCACAAATTCACCTTGAAACATCTCAAAAGAAAGATCAAATAAGACCATCAAAACACATAATGAAATGACTTTAAAATTCACATGAAAATTGTATTACATGCTTCACTGAGTTATCTAACAAGTACAAAAAGAATGGATTGAAAATGTTGTGTGAGATGGGAGAAATAAAATGTATAAGTTGAATCATAAATTAAGAACTATATTCAAAAGAAATTAAAGGATAAATTTGGAATTATGCTCTAAAATCACTAAAGTCAGAATGAAAAAATTATAGAAAATTATTTAAATGCATTAATATGTCACATGAATTTATTTGGTATTTTTAGGGACGTTTTACTATTTTTAAAATAAGGAAATCAAAACAATATGGAAAAGAAATTAAAATATGAAAGAAATTGGAAAGGGGGTGCAGCTAAAGTAATTTTACAGTTCAAAATGCTTGGGCTTTTAAAAGGGAGGGTGAGAAAAACAAGTTTAATCCAGTCCATTAGGCGCATGCTTGGGTGTGGTGGCGGTGCACAACCAGTCCCATATACATTCAATCAAATCCACACGATCATGGGACGATGATCAAGAATCCATATTAAACCAAATCCACGGATTACAACGCACGCACACACAAGCTATTACGCACGCGCCCACACTTGAAATTCTGAAGAGGTAATATGTATCACGTGAGAAAACATGTAGTGCTCATTAATGCAATGCTGAGCTCCTATTGGCCAGCCGAAAAACAAGAATGGGTGCACCAATCACAAGGTTGCGCTCGGTTACTCTCTCTCCCTAATCATTACTACATAGTTAATTAATAATTATCTAACAAGAACACCACCAATGACATACGGACACATCACCAACTTCATCATTAATTCATGCAAATGAAATTAAACTCATACAAAAACCAGAAAACGCAGAATTTTTTACCAATCTTCTACCTCAAATATCTCCATCAATTCTTAACGAAAATTAACGAAATAAAATACCAAACTGAAGCCTAAACTTCGTAGATCATGAATATGCTAATTATATCTCAAAAAACTCATTCTAACATCAAGAAAAATGGCACTAAAGTGACATGTTCAACATAAATTTCACAAAAACATAAAAAACACATAAACTCCAAATTGAACAAACAATGGTGTGCCATCATTTCAGGACTTCAAGATGCAATGTATGATTACTAATTTCACATTATAAATCTCTGAAATCATGATGAAATAAAAGAAAAGTTTCCAGATCCCTAACCTTGTGAGATGCAATTTTGTTTTAGAAATCCAAGAACTTCTTGCAAGACCTTCAAATCAACACTTTGAGCCAAATAAAGGCTAAAACAAGATCCAATACTTGATTGGAGTAGAAATTTGGAGTGATGAGTGAAACTTGAGATTTCTTCAATGGTGGATTCAAGAAAATCTAATGCATACAGTAGAAAGAGGAAGTTATGGAGGTGATGCTGCTCAAAGAATCTTCGAAAATGATGGAGAAATGAGAGCAAAATCCTGATCTGAACTCTTGAGAGTGAGAGAGAAACTTGAGATTTCTTGAGAGAGATTGTGATGAAAACGTGAGAAAATGGGTGAGGATTAGAGAGAATAGAGAGAATGATTGAGAATGATTTCTGAGAATGTGAAAAAAAATGAGAGAGACTTTGAAATTGTGTGTGAGTTTGTTTATATATGTTGAGTTAATGTTTAACTAGGGTGGTTAAGTGAGTTGGTGTGAGGTTAACTGAGTAGACTCTAACTAACTGAGTCATGACAGTTAAAGGTGAGTTGGGAAGATTTACTATGGTGTGGAGGGTTCATGGTGTTGTATGGTGAAGCTTAAAGTGGATGGTGGTGATGTAAGGAAATGTTTAGCTTAAAGAGGAAAAGGTGAGCTGGTGTGTAGCATGCGTGTGAATATTTGTGTTAACAACAACAACAATGTTATTTTTCCTGATTTTATACCAGCTTGATATCAATTAAAACAAGGAAGTTTGGTGATAAAATTCTATCATATTAGTGCACGAAATGATGAGCTTTTTGTGTCATTGGAAAGAGGAACTATGATAGGACATGATTGGTGTTGGAAATTGGATTGAATAAAGCTTGCAAGATGATAAAAAACAACTCCAAACATCAAGGTTCAAATCTGATCTTCATGGGCGCGTGACCTGGTGTATGCATGGCAACATGACTTGTAAAATTTCAGCATGAACACATCCACTTTGAACCCTCATAACCCCATCATAACTTGCTCAAATGGAAAAATGTCCAACATCAAAGTTGAAGAGGACATTGAGAGGAACAACTTTGATGTTCAACATTTTTTCATTTGAAGCTTCCTTAAATGAGAAAAATGGCTGGACATTTGGAACACCAAGTGTTTGACAAAATTATGGCGCATGGACCTGGTCTTGCTTGGTCATGACTTGGTTTGTGACCTAGTTTTGTCAAACTTTGATTGATCATAACTCCCTCAATTTTGATCCAATGGAAGAGTTCTTTATATGGATTTGAAGCTTGGAACGTGAACTTTAATTAGCTCAACTTGGGCCTGAATTTTGGAGCTTTTATCATGGAAAAAGAGAGCCTCAAAGTGTGGTGCAAAATGGTCCAAACTTGCCATTTTTGGAAACCCTAAAGTTTCTGTTTTTGGCAGTTTTGTGATTTCTTGATTTTTCATGATTCTTCCACCATTTCTTGATCAAATCTTGTCCAATTAGCATATATAACTTGAATTTCATGAATTTGATCTTAAAAAGTCAGGAGTTGACTTTTTCACTCCACAGTTGACTTTTCCCCCAATTTCTTGATCTTGTAGCTTTTGACCAACTGAGACCCCTCTGAAACCAATTGATGGGTAATTTTCCATCCCTATACACTTAGGAACATAAGGAATACCATGAGATTAAGTTTTTGTCCAAAAAATCAGAAATAAACTGATTTTAAGTTAAACCCTAGTTTTGGTACCCTCTGGTTAGGAGGAAATAACACATCCTCCAAATCCAAATTCCTATGATGTACATCCTATATAACAAAGATGAGATATGACCCTTGGAGGTGATGAAAACTCAAAGAGCTTGCCCATTTGAGGGTCACTTCCCAATCTTGGACTGCTTTGTGTAGGAGATGATGCACTGCCCAATCTTCTTGATGAATTTCCACCTTCTCATGACTTGTGGGATCAAAGTGAGAGGATATATGATATGAGAGACCCTTGAGGCTTGTTTGAAGACCCTTGGCTCTTATTCTCTTGCTTTGAATGACCAACACACGGAAAACCACTGATCACATGCCTTTATGCAATAGGTATGCTATGGGATGAAAACGAGATCTAAATGCAATGCAATGAAACATAAGCCAGTAAAAGCTAAAAGCAAGGGGCAAATTTTGGGGTGTTACACCTGGGCAGTGGGCTTATCTCTCGGAACACCCTGCCCGCCAAACAGAAAACAACAGCACAGTCCAGCATAATGATGATATGTAATGCAGTAAATACGATAAATACAGTAAAGTACAGTAAAACAGCAATACAGTAAATAGCAATACAGTACAACAGTAAATACAACAAAACACAGCACCACGGTAAACACCCAATGAAAGAAAACAGACAAGCGCTAGGATTGACTCGCTAAGGAAAACCATAGATTCTGGGTTCTGTCCCCAGCAGAGTCGCCAGCTGTCGCTCCCGGGATTTTCATCCAGGTACTAACGCGAAAGTGGCACCGAAACAGAGTCGCCAGCATTGTGTATTTATCCCAAGAGAGGGAAAGGAAACACTGCGTAAACCCGAGGGAAAGGAAAGAGCATAGTCTTGCGACCAAGAGAAATGGGTTCGAGAGTCGGTTACACGAAGGGAAGGTATTAGCACCCCCACGCGTCCATCGTACCCGATGAGATCCACGCTTGCTGTTTCAATCAAAGGGTGATAGAAAAGATACTGGAAAAGGGAACTGCTAGCTGGAGAACTGGAGGTGGGAAGGAGAGAGAATGAGAAACAAATGTAGGGAAAATAAAAAAAGTGCTCGAATGGACCCTACCCCACTGCCTACGTATCTCATCGGGAGCATGAGAATCAGAGCGACGTAGTTCCCCTCAACGAGGGTCGCTTCGTTTGTGCTTTTTTAGTGGAAACGTCAGAGTGCGCGTTCCAGCAGTTTAGGTGTTGCAGCTCGCTGTAGGGAGACTTAAGCGTTACCTGTTTGCGGTAGAACGGACCTGACGAGTCCTTAAGGAAGGAGTGAATGAGATGAGGAGAGAAGTTCCCGAAGGAAAGACGTTATTGTTTGTTTTTGTCTTTTAGAAAGAAGTGTTTTGATTATCTTTATGTTAATAACACGTATTGCATTCAAGTCTATCGTATAAGATCGAATGCATCGCATGGTCATCCTAACAGGCCGTATGCTAAACATTTTAGGAGGGTGGAGAGAAACCCTCCTCCTTCCATTTCCCATGTTCTAGGCTCACATGCAATATGCGTTAATCCTTTATTAAATGTTTTTTTTGCCTTTTGTTTTGAGATGAGAAAAGAAGACTCAAAGGTTAAGAAAACACTAAGGGAAACTAGATGTCCTAATGTTATCATGCAAAAGCGGCCCTAAGGTCAAGGTTTAGAAGGGGGATGCTACCTATGTTAGCATGCATGGATTGCTATCCTAATGTCTCTCCTACCTCCGACTTAATCAAAAATTAAGTGGAGCGAGGAATCCTACGGGATCATGTCATCAGACAAGTAAACACAGGATGAATCAATCACAAAATGAAATAAAAGCAACTAAGGAGTAAACAGTGTCAGTCAACAACAATGTCACACAATCAAAGTAAAAGGGGAGCTTTAGCCAAGGGGTCATATCAATCGAGGCAAACAAGCTAGCTGTTGTAAATAGGGGTACTCACCCAATGGTATCGAGAACCATGGAGAGCTGAATAAGAAAGGGGGAGATGTGAATCAGATCACATAAGCATCAGCATTGGTCAATGCGAGCTAAAGACAATGCGTGGGGGTTGGTTACGAACCCTATCTTCCACTTGACCGACTCGATAACAGGAGCAGGTGATGTTCAAAGCTTCAATCATGTAACGAGAGCTAATGAACGACTCAACTAGAATAACGGGGGTCGATTGCGAACCCTAACTTCCGTCAGTTGTCTTCTTGGAGGTCTTACAAGGGAATATGGGAATGGGATGCCTCTTTAGAGGTATTTAGGCACAACATTAAACAAGCACAATCATGGCCTCACTTGAGGGCTTTCCATATATTCCTACTTATCATGGCATCGACTATTCCTACTTCTCATGGCACTTGGAAGCATTAAAGAGGAGTGAAGAGATAAGAAGTCCTACCAAACGGATATGAATCGTAGCAAAGCAACGAAAGCGTAACGAAAGCAAGTAACGAAAACACCTATAAACAAATAGCAAATTGAGTTAGAAACAAGTTTTTATTCACAAAATGAAATGGTCAAACCACCTTTGGAATGTCTCCTTTATGCACCTTGCACATGTGAACCAAAGACATTAGTAATAACAAGAGAGTGTATGTACAACATAAATCTAAGTCTAATGAATATGTACATTTGAGTCACACTAGTCAAAGTGAAAGACCTAAAAGGATTATGAAGTTACAAGTCAAGTTACAACTACGCTACAAGACTAATCTACTTTGAAGTTAAAGGTAAACCAACAAAAGAAATCACCTAAGGGTTACAAGTATAGGCAAAAGACATGAAAGTAAACCAAAACCAGAATTGAACTCATGTTAGAAGTGTGCACACATCTTATAAACATCCACCAATGGCTAAGGTAAAACAAGTTTAAGTCCTTAAGACCAAACAAGGCAATTCAAACCAAAACTAGCTCCTAAAAACAAAGATTTGCAAGGCA
This sequence comes from Lathyrus tuberosus, assembly GCA_022829125.1. NCBI lineage: Eukaryota > Viridiplantae > Streptophyta > Magnoliopsida > Fabales > Fabaceae > Lathyrus > Lathyrus tuberosus. Next base: position 9,423,391 of record JALAZF010000234.1, on the reverse strand, counting down.
AGCAAAAGATGAGCATTAGAGGTGAAAATATCGATGAAAAGAGCCTAGGGCAGTAGAGAATGGTTCTCTAACTAAAGTACAAAGTTCACGTTCAAGGCATGCAAGTAAATTTCAAAGGATTAAACCAAACTTGCCAAACAAAGGCAAACTTCACTTTTGGAAACAATGCCAAGTTAATCATGCACAAACAAATTATGGGTCATGTACCAATGCACAAACACTCTATAAGTCGGTAGCTATACCTAAACATCATGTACACAAGTTTCAAATAGGATTAGCAAAAGATAGGCAAAGAATGGTACCGCAAGCACAAAGTTAGAGTACCACACAATGGATGCAAAAGGATGCTTCAAACATACATGTTTTTATGCACATTATGAATAAGTTAAAAACAACTTGAGATGGATTATAGGTCCTTAAAATGTGTCCTAACCAATGCACAAAAGTCTCACACAACACCTAAGGAATGGCATGAATGTCTCCTCAAAACCCTAGGGATCAAACTTGTAAGCACAAGTGAATGCTCACAATCAAAAAGGCATGAAAAATAGTTATATGTCCTAAAGAATCATGAAACTTTAATAATAGCATTATGAAGTCAGTAGATCACAATTTCTAAAAGGAATTCATAGAATTATGCACTAAAGTGTCAAAACAATTCACTCAATAGGCAAGATAACGAGGCATGATCACCGAAAAACAACTTCACAAAGTAGATTTAAAATGACACCAAAAATTATGGAAAAAATTCCCAAGAAGCATCAAAGTGTCATATATTCCAGTTATTAATCACCCACAAAAAATTAGCTTCACACCTATTGGAAAAAAACCACTTTCGGTCCCTTAAACCAAAACTATGTCCTTCGGGACAGCTTGGAATAAAAAATCCAAATTAATTACTAAACTCATCCAAAACTGGAATAAAAATTATATAAAATTCATTAAGAGGTTGAGGATCACTCATGAATTTTTTTCAGAATTTTATCACACTCAAAACTATTTTTAATAATTGGAACGAAAGGAGCAAAAAAATGCGATTAAGGGAAAGTGCTAGGAATTCAAACTTATCACGCATAACTTAAATCCTAAGCTTCGAATCGTCATCTATCGTCATAAACCAGGCTATAACCAGTGCCTCAGGTGGGAGGGCTCAATATACAACCTACACTATATGATCCTAAACCATATATAAGCTAGAATGATGCATTAAAGTCGAGATTTCTTACTTGGTCGAAGTAGAGATTCTTCACATAATAAGAAATCCGAAAACTTCGTGTAAGTCTTGTAATCAACCTTGGAGGCAAAATAAATGGCTAATCTTCCAAAATTATTCCACGAAGAGATATCCAAAAGATCGATCGTCATCGATCCAAAAATCCATGAGCCTTTAATCGAAATCGGTCAACGTCTTAAATCGAAATTAATCGACACCTTAATAAAAATCCCATTAGAATTGTCAAGAAATTAATCAAGGTATCAATCAAATCGAAACGAAATCTCAATCGTCACCAAGAAAAAAAATCGTCAATTAATCACAAATTAAATTAAAAAGAATAGAGAAACAGAGGGGGTGCAGAAATAGAATCCATTGGTGTGAATAGTAACAGTCTGGCCCAATGGCCTTTGATCCATGTGCCCAGGGGGTGTGAGAAATGATTTTGGGAGTGCAGATAGTGATTCCATGGAAAATGTGTAAGTTAAAGCCCGGTCCGTTTGAAAGCAACATAAAAATCCAATTTGACAAAACCCTAATGTGCCTATATCGTCCTTTTCTCTCAATATTCCTTGCCGTCAATGGCTTCCATGGCTAACCCCTTTTCCTTTCCTCTCGCCCTCCACCTTCTCCTTCTACGTCCATCCGTCAATTTATCCGTTCACATTTCCTTCTTCCCCAATAATCAAACAACCAACTTAACATCGCCGTTGCGACCTTCCACGCCGATACTCCCTCTGTCAAAACAACCTCTCTCCCGTCCGCGTCTCAAACCACCAACATATGAATCCGTCACGCACTCTCGCAAACCCTAAACTAAGGAGTTGAATTGAAACTCCGAACACGGTGACCTTCAGCTCGTACATCGCTCAAGAAAATCACGCACCGGTCAGAGTAAGGAGGATCTCCGGCACGGAGGATTTATGACGACCTTACAGGTTCACTTCTCTACTGCCTCTCTTATTTTACTTTTGCGATTTCCAATTCACTTCCGAGTTATTTGCTTGCATCCCTGCGTAACGTGAATTGGTGGTCGTTGATCCTTCTTCTTCGATCCTTCTCGTTCTTTCCGCAATTTCTCCAAAATGAAGTTCTTACTGTTGTTGCGATTCGGACTCGAGATTATGATTTGTTGCCGATTACGTTTTCGAATCGTAATGCTGAAATTGTTGTGTTGCAGGTTGATGAATTGGAGAGTAAAGCTCTTGAAGATGAAGAATTGGTGGTTATTGATGCTGACGAGTTGGTTGCCGTCAACAACGGTCCGAAGCTGTGCTGGTTTCGATTTCTCTTTGAAGTCGGTTGATGAAGATTTGCAGCAGTTTTTGAATTGATTTGGAGGAAGATTGCAGAAGCATTGTGAGGTCTTAATTGTGTGATGAAGGTTCAAAGAAGCTTCTTGGAGCTTGAAGGTTGGAGTGAGTGAGGAAGAAGAGAGGGGAGAAATCTGTTGTGATTTCTGTTAGAGATTGGAAGTTTTCTGTTAGAAATTTCTTCTTGTGAATCTGTGTTTGTGAGGATTTGGTTAGAGGAAAATGTTAGAAATGAGTCTGTTAGAGATTGGTTAGAATGAGTTGTTATAATCTCTGTTGTTAGCCAGTTGGAATTAGAAGAATCGGTTAGTGAAAATTGTTAGAGCTTTTTTTTGGTTAAGGAATTGGCAGTGAGTTTTTGTAACTGTTATTGAAGGTGGGTTTTTGGGTTAGAAACTGTTAGCTCTTTTTCTTTCTTTTTAATTTATGTTGTTGCAATTCTTCTTCACCTTACTGCTATATTTTCCATTTTCTGATGAAATGAAAATTTTGTTGTATTCTCAGTGCATAATTCTTGTTTTGGTACGTTGAACTCTTGCACTTTTGTTGTTGCTCGTTGTATGATGTACTGGTGTATTGATTTCACTGAAAAACGCCTTTCCATACCATTTGTCAGCATCAACAACTTGGGCTAAGAGCTAAAATTACCAATCTTATTTTTTTGACATCCTGAAGAATTAAATGAGCAGTATTGCGCCCATTTTCATGGAGTTGTCCCCTCTATTTCGAAGAAGAACAACCAAGTTTTTTTTGGAATCCTAATAAGAAATGCCAGCAGCCTCGGCCCCATCATCTGTGCAAGTAGACCTCATAATCAGGTTCGGGTTCACGGCCGCAGATATATTCAACAACATACTTCAGTGGTAGATCATAGTTGATAACCAAATTAACCTGTTGTTGATCAAAGCCACGGGTAAGAGCATCAGTTGATATATGAACCTTAGTCAAACCATCTCTAAACTTCTTGACTATCTCGTCTCTCCCGTCATGTTCAAGAGCACCTTGTATGGACATAACTTCATAGCCCAATTCAACATGGGCTTTACGCAACATTTTTGCATTATTTCTAGTACGCACAAATATAATAGTTTGCCCCACATTCTCTCCTATTTCAAATATATAACTTTTAATCACTTCTCCTCTTTTTCTTAAGGTAGCAGTATATTGTTATAACCCGATCCTTAGCACCAGGAAATGCATCCACAACCTTGACTAATTTTGAAGCAGCTCTTGTATAAGTAACAACTCGAGTCAAACAAGACATGTCTTCACCTTTCCAGGACCAAGCTCCCTCTTGTAAATTTGTTATCTCTTTATATGGCCTTATGGATTTAAAAATGAGAAAATGGAATTTAGATTTAGTTTGGATAAATGGTTAATTGAATGAGGTGTATACGGGTAATGACATGGATACGGATAGGGGTATGAATATAGATAGAGGTTTGGATATGATTTAATGGACTTGAATGGTTTCTAAAGTGGTTTCGGACAATGGATTTGGTTTAATGATATGAATCTTAGCTTTCAAGAAATCCAAATGTTAATTCTTGAAAAATCAAACTCGCATTTTTAATGAATCTCCCAACCTCAATCAATTTCAATATCAACCCTCATAAACTTGTATTACAAGCAACAAACCATAAGCAACTGAGAGAATAACACCGTCCTGACCACAATATAAATTCACAACTGGATCTTGTGTCAAGATGCCTTTGCTAGGAACCCTAACCACCATCTTCAATTGATGCATATCAACCAAGTCACACAGAATATAAGAAACCATGATCCCACGCCTCAGGAGCCCAATGCAAATGAATGAATGATTTATGACCTAATGGATATGCAGGTGAATGTGAAGCATAAGCCACTGGATAGGTATAAATAAGATGGCAAATTTTTGGGTATTACAGGCATCACCTTATAGCAGAATGTGCCCCACGGGGTAATAAATGTAGTTTTCTCCATATCCTCTGGCGCCATGTTAATCTGGTTATATCCGGAAAATCCATCCATGAAAGAAAACACAGAGAATTGAGCCGTATTATCTACCAACACATCAATGTGTGGTAATGGAAAATCATCTTTTGGACTCGCCCTGTTCAAATCTTGAATGTTAGCGACCCATGGTGGATAACTAATAACAGCTAGAAACCCCGCATCCAACTGCTTTTGCACCTCTTCTTTGATTTTGATGGCCATTTCAGGTTTGGTTCTCCGAAGCTTCTGCTTGACAGGAAAATAATCTTCTTTCAGCGGCAGTCTGTGCACAACAATATCCGTATCCAACCCCAGCATATCTTGATAAGACCAGGCGAAGATGTCAACATACTCTCGCAACATCTCAATCAGCTCTTTCTTTACATTCTCTGCCAGGCTTGCCCCTACTTTGACCTCTTTCTTTACCTCTTCAGTACCGAGATTGACAACTTCTATAGATTCCTGATGAGGCTGAATGGCTCTTTCTTCCTGTTTCAATAATCTAGCCAACTCTTCAGGAAGTTCACAGTCTTCCTCATCCCCCTCTTCAGCTTGGTATATTGGATTATCAAAGTCATAATAAACCATAGTAGGGTCGTCATCAACAAGATCCAGAGAATTATTTCTGCATGAATGGTAATTCATGCTTTTAGAAATTGCTTTTTTTGAAAGGAAGAGAAAAAATGTAAGAAAACTGTGAAGAAAACATTGCCATTTTTATTTATCTGATATAAAAAATGAAAGACAGGGAACACAATTTTGAATACAAAACGTCCTTTTATTAATGATAAAATTTTGCATGAGAACACATGGGGGGCCCTACAATGCAGTCACTATGCCTTGGGCAGAGCATAGGACCTTTGCATTCTTAATGAAAGAAAACATAGAAAATTACTTATTCGGCAGAGTAACTTGGATGAGATCCTCCGAAAACCAATTGTTCAGCTTCACTCTTGGGGCACATGGGCGCACCCAATTGTCCAGGTCACAGTCACTATCTTCACCATCTTCAACTGCTGCACAAATCTGGCTTGGATGTATGATTCCTCCACTTGAGAAAATAACTGGCCCTTGGCGCTCTTGACCCTGTAGTAGTGGACCTCGAGGAGGTTTATAACCAATTACGCTCTTATCATCCTTAAAAGGTAGCTCAATTACTTGACCCCAATGTTCCGTATGACCAGACTGCACCACTTCCAAAGCCTGCTTATACGAAGTCATAGAGGTTCCCACCCTTGCCTCACCAGAAGGAGAGTCTTTCACCATATTCATAGTTTCAAATGCCTGACAGAAAGTTTCGTGGATTTCTCCGTCCATCTCCACGTATTTGAAGGACGACAGATGACTAATGAAAATATATTTCTCTCCGCATACCGTAACAACCTGACCGTCAACTACAAATTTTATCTTCTGATGCAAGGTTGAAGATACGGCCCCAGCAGCATGGATCCATGGACGACCCAATAGACAACTATAGGCCGGTTGGATGGCCATCACATAGAACACTGTATTGAACACCTGGGGTCCAATCTGGACAGGCAGCTCTACCTCCCCAAACACTGATCTCTTTGAACCATCAAATGCTTTCACCACTAGATCGCAAGGCCTCAGTACAACCCCTTCCACATCCAGCTTTGCTAATGCTTTCTTAGGCAACACATTGAGGGACGAACCAGTGTCCACCAATACATGGGATAACATAGCACCTTTACATTCCATCGATATGTGGAGAGCCTTATTGTGATTCCTTCCTTCTGGCGTTAAGTCAAAGTCTGTGAACCCTAGACCGTTACCGGCATTAACATTGGAAATCACACTTTCAAGTTGGTTCACTGATATTTCTTGCGGTACGTACGCCGTATTCAAGATCTTTAGCAAAGCCTTCCAATGTGCTTCGGAACATAGAACCAATGACAATATGGAGATCTTAGAAGGAGTTTGATGTAGGTGGTCAACGATCTTGTAATCACTCTTTCTGATTATTCTCATGAATTCCTCAGCATCTTTCTCCAATGAATCATCAGATTCTGCCCCAGGTACTGGTTCATCACTTACCACCTATTTTCCCTTGGTCCTCGCTAATGGTTCAGTATCATCTTTCCTAAGTGTCTGAGGAGCAAAAAGCCTTCCGCTGCGAGTAAAGCCATCCATTCCTCCAACATTTCTGATACTTGCACCATTTTCTTTAGGAGTCTGTACTTCCTGCCTCTGTTCTTAACTATTAGTTCCATAGTACCACAGGATCGCAACCTTGTTCTCATTTGGGACATGACTGGGAACAGTTATAGTTATAGGAGCTACTCGTTCAGGCGCAGATGTCTGTACAAGAGCAGGCACCGGAATTTCCACAGGATCAAAGTAGATTATAATAGTAGAAACCTCATCATCATTCTTTTTCAATTGATCAAATTGTAAACGTCCTTTATCCATCATGCTCTGAAGGCCATTTCTCAACTTTACACAACCATTATCAGCAATCAAACAATCTTCACAACTTTCTGAACAACCAGGGAATACAACCGCTTTCAGCAGACGATCCTTCACAACCTTCAACGGAGTCTTGACATCATTAATTTCCCTTACCAGATTCAAAGCTCTATCTTCCTCGGAACAAAATTAATAGCCTTTGAATCAACAAGATCTTGAACCACATGTTTGAAAGCCTTGCAATTTTCCACATTGTGACCTGGCGCATTTGAGTGAAACTCACACTTTTCATTTGGATCATATCCAAGGGGTAATCTGCCCACTGGGGGAGATAAAGTCCTCAATTGTACCAACTTCAAATGAAGTAAATTCTGTAGCATTTGTGAGCATGTCATAGGGAAAGCGTCAAAATGTCGGTCATTCATTCTCTTTCTTGGGTGATACTGCCTTTGATCTGCAGGTTGAGCATCAGTACCCGGAGTTGGAATAGTTATTTATGTTGCTTGGTGATACGAACCCTGTCGTCCTCTACCTCTCTCCCCTTGTGTATGTGCAGCATTAGCATCACCTTCACGCTTTCTGTTATTGTTTCCAAAAAACTTCTTTACGGGAGCTGAACTTGTACCACTTCCGTCCTGAATCTTCCCCAACTTTAGTAAACTCTCGATTCTCTCTCCAACAATTACTATGTCAGTAAAACCAGTGGATGGGCAAGCAGCCAACCGATCAAGATACGGACCTTGCAAAGTATTCATGAACATGTCAGCCATTTCCCTATCTGCCAACGGAGGTTGTACCTGAACAGCAAGTTCACGCTACCTCTGGGCGTACTGCTTAAAACCTTCCTTAGGGTCCTGAGTCATGCTTTGTAACTGAGTGCGATTCTGTGCCATGTCGATGTTATACTGGTATTGCTTCAAGAAGGCCAAGCACAACTCTTTCCAGCTTCTGATGCGAGCCCTGTCCAACTTTATATACCATTCCAACGAGGCTCGAGACAAACTGTCTTGGAAAAAATACATCCATAACTTCTGATCATCAGAATAAGCAGCTATCTTCCGATTATATGCCTGGAGATGAGTTTTGGGACAAGTGCTGCCATTGTACTTGTCAAAAGTAGGTGGTTTAAACTTCGGGGGAATCTTGACACCTTGTACTAACCCCATATCCTCAACATCAATTCCCAAAGGATTCTGACTTTATATAGCCTTCACTCTTTCAGCCAGTCCCTCGTATTTCCTGTCATCATGGTAGAATCCCATATTAGCATTAAGTATGGAAAATTGGTCATCTTGACGATCTTCCACCTGTCCATTGTTGCCAGGAACAAAACCCAAATTGACTCCAACCGGAGGAGGGGTAACAACAGGAGGATTGACCACAGGAGGATTGACCCTAGGGGGATTAACGTGGTCACTAGTAGGAATCTCTGTCTCCAACCTCTGGATGGTAGCTCGTATGTCTTCTTGCCCTGCTCTCAAGTCCTGTTGCCCCTGGGCAACGCCCTGCATAAGATTCATAAATTATTCCATGTGTGCCCTTAACTCAACCAGCTCTGTCTGTACCTGATCCATGACCCTTGTTTGATTTCGTCTGGTTGCGTACCGATGAATATGAGAATCAGCTATTATGCCTGAAACCAAATAAAGGTTAGAGAACCCCTGCAACAAGTACCTGTTATGCAAAAATGATATGCAATACAAATACCATGCAAATGCCATGCTTATCATTTCCAGGGCATTTCACACCCTGACCCCAGTCTTAATAACAAGAAGCTGCGCAAGATACATATATTATCAAGAGAAACTGTGATGTGACATCGTGATGTGATAAAGTACTCGTGAATAGGACGTTGCCAAAAAGCTATTTCTGAATAAACCAATCACTTGAATTTAACAGAAATACAATATACATAAAAGCATTCCATAGGAAAATACATCAAGATAGTGGATCCATCAACAAACCTGATGGTAACCACAGTACATCAACAAAGCTACCTTAAAAAAATGGGTGAGTAAGATCAAACATCTAAATCCAAATCTTTCAATTTCTCACTAGAATGCTTGATTTCTTCAAAAAGGATTCTGGTTCGCTGATGACCTGACCTTTCAATCATCTGTTTGATCAAAATGTATCTCCTCTTCAGAGCTTCAGCCAATGAATCTGCGTGCATCAAGAGAGCTTCATCAGTACTCACTTCCTTAAACCTTTTCACCCCAGCCTGTATCTTGAGTCTTCCCATCTCCATCATGGCATCCTCAAGCTTTTTCTTGGACATTGTCAGTTCATCATTAACATTCCTCAGCAGCTCTTGGCTTTTTCCAAAGTCTTCTCGGTGCTTTCTCCGTTGTTCATGCGCTCTAAGAAGCTCATCGTCTTTGGCCTCTAATCGCTCTCGCAGCTCTGTATTCTCCATTCTGACCTCATCCCAGGCTTGCTGAAGCTTGGCTAGCTTGTCTTTAGTCCGGGCTAAAGCCTGCTTGGTCTTTTTATGAGCTTGAGTAGCAGCATTGACACCTTTACTGATTTTCTGGAAATGTTGAGCTCTTTCGGCAAAATCCTTTTCTTTTGCAGCTAGTATTTTTTTGGCACCTTGGACCTTATGCTCTAACTCTTTGTTGGCATGTAGAGCATTTTGAAGGAGGCAACTCAGATCAGAATTCTCCACCCGAAGTTCCTTCACCAACTTCTGCAGCTTGTCAAACTCCTCGATGGCTACCGTGGTAGGCTGCTCTGGAATTGCTGGATACAGAGGTGGCTCTCTTGAAAAGGGCAAAAAAACTTCTTCAACCTTTCTCTGAATCCATTATGTATACTGTGGATAGGCTCTACAATCACCTTTGCCAAAGACATTCTTCCCAGTCTTATGGAGGTGCCCCCAAGCATGTACAACCCTTCTAACACCTCTGTATATTCATCCCCATTGAAGAACAAAGACTCTTCCATATGCTGGTCTTCAGGAGGGTTCCTTGAGGCATATCCAAATTGTCTGATAGCCAGGTTTGGGTTGAAGTTAATTCCCCCTTTCCTGCCTATCAGAGGCACATTCGGGAAGTTTCCACAGCTAGTAATAATCTCTATTCCTTGCAACTGACGGTCAAACCAAACAATGTTATCAGCAGTCAACTCTATTATCCGTTTAGACCACTTTAGAGAATCCCTCGTGTCCACGAACGCACCATATTGCGGCAAATACTTCAGAAACTAATCAGACAAAAGTGGAGTACAGCAGTTGACAGGACCCCCTCTTCTTTTCTCATTTTTGAAATGCACCGAGTGGTAGAAATCACCCAACAAAGTGGGAACGAGATTTTTCCGGATAAAAACTCTCACAGCGTACATATCCATAAAGTGATGTTGGCTAGGAAACAGAACAATGCCATAGATAGAATTATAGACCGCCCAATTCTTGGCGTTGGCAAATTCCTGAGCTTGGTCTGCAAGAAATTCCAAGTGAAAACCTTTGACTCCATTCTTGCTAGCAACATTTCTCTTCAGCACTGACTGTTCTACCTGTAGAGTCGTTGCAATTTCTTCTATGTCGGGGTGGTCTCCAGAAAAGAAGGACACGTTTAATTTGACTGCAATACCCAAGATGAATGAAAACTCCTCCAGCATAGGCATCAAGATATACCCCGGAAAGATAAAGCATCTTAACGATGGCTCATAGAACTGCAGCAGAGTGTGGAGAGCGTCATGCTCATACTTTGTAATATTACGAACCATTTACTCCAATGCCCCATATTTCCTTTGGAAAGTGATAAGAACCACTGGGTCAGCCATGGCTATCATCTTGTGAAGTAAACCCACCGTTGGCTCTGGAAATTTGTAAGCGACATTATTCTTCCTCTTAGCATTTGTCTCCGTCGAACCCATTGTCTGGAATCAGAGGTAAAATAAACACCTGGAAATGACAAACATGAATGTTATGATATGACAATGCAATGCAAAAGGCATGGTATCAGTGCTCTATGTCTGTGCTGGACTGTGTGCACGGTGTCTGTAGGAATCTGAGAATAATACTGTAGATGGAAACCCACTGACTGTAATAAGTTACATCATATGTCTGTGAAAATGCCAAAGTATCAGGGTATGTAGGAGGCATGTTCACCTGCAAACCTTTAAACACCCGTCCGTACTCACATGTGGGTACTAGAATAGCGGTTCCTCAGTTTCGGATTCTCTATTTTGAGAAGCAATAACACATTCAGCCCGTAGGATACAATGCTATCGCCAAACAAAGTGAACGTCCACTGATTCCCCAAAAAAAAGGCCATCCTATGCAAGTTCCAAAGTGGGCCCTCGGGTGCTAGTGGGTTTGCCACAGAATGTGGTCTGCCACTGTCACCACTAAAGAGGAATGTTTCCACTAAGGTCCTCAATGATCGGTCACCAGAGTCGACAACTTTCTAGGTTAACACCCCGAAATGTACAAGACACGCAAATCAGAACATCTCCTAAGAAAACCTCGTCTGGCTGTGGATTTCGTATAAACCATACATAACAAGATGCTACATAGGCCACACTACCGTCCACTCTAGTCATATGTATGCACTCAAGCCTGTGTAATGGGCTCATCTCTCAGAATACCCATCCCGCCAAACAAAAAACCAGCACAGCACAGTCCAACATAATATAGCATATGAAATAAAAATGCTAAAATGCGGTAAATACAGTAATACAGTAAAGCAATAATACAGTAAATAGTAGTACAGTAAAAAAAAGTCAATACAGCACAACAGTAACACCCAATGAAAGAAAACAGATAAGCGATAGGACTGACTCGCTAAGGAAACCAGAGATTCTGGGTTCGTTCCCCAGCAGAGTCGCCAGCTGTCGCTCCCGGGATTTTCATCCAGGTACAAACGCGAAAGTGGCATCGAAATAGAGTCGCCAACAATGTGTATTTATCCCACGAGAGGGAAAGGAAACACCGCATAAACCTGAAGGAAGGAAAGAGCATGGTCTTGCATCCAAGAGAAATGGGTTCGGGAGTCGGTTACGCGTGAGAAAGGTATTAGCACCCCCACGCGTCCATCGTACCCGATGGGATCCACGCTTGCTGCTTCGATCAAAGGGTGTAAGGAAAGATACTGGAAAAGGAACTGCTAGCTGGAGAACTGGAAAAGGAAAGGAGAGAGAAAGAGAAAAAAATGTAAGGAAAATAAAAGAAGTGCTCGAATGGGCCATACCCCACTGCCTACGTATCTCATCGGGAACATGAGAATCAGAGTGACATAGTTCCCCTTAACCAGGGTTACTTTTTGTGTTTTTTAGGGAACGACTAATGTTCTAGCTCAGGTGTTGCAGACTCACTGAATCGAGTGCGTTACCATCTTACAAGAGAATGAGGAGAAGCACGTTCGTACATCGGGGATGAATGAGATGAGAAAAGAATTCCCGAAGGAAAGACGTTATTGTTTGTTTTTGTCTTTTAAGCAAGAAATGTTTTGATTGTTTTTGTGTTTTGTAACACATATTGTATTTAAGTCCTTCACGTGGGATCGAATGCCTCGCATATCGACCCAAGACGGGACGTACGCTAAACATTCTAAGATAATGAGAGAAGACCCCTCACTACCTCATTCCCACATGAAAGGCCTAAATACAATACATGTTTTGCCTTTTGTTAAGTGTTTTTTACTTTTGTTTTAAGATGAGAAAGAGAGACTCAAAGGAGGAGCAAAGGTAAAATCTAAGGGAGAATAAGACTCACCCTAATGTTAGCATGCATGGACATCCTATGGTTAATGTGGTTTAAGAAACCTAATCCTAAAAGAAAGGACAAGAAAAGCAAAAGAAACAACTTACTTCCAAGATGGAAGTTAAGTTGATCTCAAAGAGGGGTGAAGAAGAAGTTATTCAAAGAAAGCATATAAATGCTTATCATGATCACAAGTTGAATTACTAAAAGAGATAAAAGAAGATGAAGGAGAGGAGTGTATGTGGAAGCATATCCACACACTTGCTTACCTTTAGCACCTACATGAAAAGGTTAGTTCAAAATCATTTACGAGTATTGAAATAAGGAAAGAATATCCAACAATGATCAAACACATTAAGAACCAATGCATAAGGATTATAAGAGATTAAACTCATTCCAAGTCAGAACCTAAACTATAAGAGTGTCCTCTAATGTTAAGATATCAATCACACACAAACTATGTCCAATCAAAGTCTTAAACATCAAAGAAATGCACTATGGAAGAAATAGATGAAGAATGAGTGGATATGCAAGGTGATCATGCAATAATGCTTCATGAAATACAAAATTCAGAACCTAATATCATTTATCAATGTCTTAACATGTATATGAATCATCACACAACTCAAGAATAAAAGAGTGCAAGTGGAAGAGATAAGATGAAGACGAAGTAAGCATAAGAGAGACATGTTCAATCAAGTGCACAAAGTGACATATTATAAATGCATAACATGTGAAATGGTTAATGAATGCACATGGGCAGTAGCATAATATTAATGATAATATGCAAAGGGAACATGTGAAATGCATACAAAAATGCAAACATGAATCACATAGAGCATAAGAGGAAGTGAGAGATGAAAACATGTCAAAGTTCAAATTAGAATGCACAAACTCATACCAAATGCAAAATGCAAACCAAAGTGACTTATAATGCCACAAAGGTGACCTATAAAATCATGCAAATGACCTATAATATCACACAAGACAATCATCAAAGGATGGCACAAGTGCCTCATCAAAACATGTTAGAAAGAAGAAAAAGAATGTACATACAAGTAACTTCAAATGTAAGGCATCAACAAGTTTCAAAGCACATGATAAAATTTGGAAAAACAAGTCCTAAACAACCTAAGTCAGAAGCACCAACATACATCAAGGCTCATGGCAAAATCAAGAGAAAGCATGACCAAAAGATTGCACAAGATCACATTGAAACACACCACAAAAGTACTCAAAGAAGAACTCCTAAACACATGATACAATGACTTTAAAAATCAAAAGAAAATTCATTTAGATGATTTTATGTGTTATTTAATAAATAAAAAAATAATGGGTTAAAAATATAGTGTGAGATGGGAGAAAGAAAATGTGCAAGTTTGAGTATCAATGAAGAACATTATTCAAAAAGAAATTAAAAGAAAATAATGCAATTATATGCAAAAATCCATGAAATCAGAATTAAAAATTAAAGAAAATTATTTAAATGTGTCAAAGTGTCACATGAATTTATTTGGGAATTTTAGAGTTTATTTTCTATTTTTAAAATAAGAAAATCAAACACATATGGAAAAGAAATTAAAAATAATAAAAGAAATGGGGAGGGGTGTGCAGCGTGAGTAAAAGAGTAGTCCAAAAGTGTATTGGGCTCAGCATGGGGTGTGCAAATATCAAATAAAACCCAGTCCATTATGCATGTGATTGTGTCTGACATGGTGTACAATCAGTCAATGTGTGTAATCAATCATAGCCACACAATTAATCAAACAACACAATCCAATGCAACACATAGCACGCACATCACATTTAACATGCACTCACACACACGTGAACATCTGAAACCAAAAAAGGAAGCACGTGCAAGACCACACATTCATTTATGCGCTGGCAAGTTGTGAGCCCTAAGATCAATCATTCATTCAACCATCAAGAAAAGCAAGACAATCACACATTAATTACCATACACTCACATACATGCAACACTCTCATTAATGCGTTGGCACATTATTAGACGTTGGATCATACAAATCAGACGGTCATGATATAAAATCCCAAAACCCTAATTGAACTCCTCACCGGCCGGAGAAGGACCTCCAGTCATCTTCTCCGGCCACCTCTGTCACCTACAAATCTCACACTTCCCAGAAACATGCAAACCACACGCCAAAATGAAGAGGAAGTCACGTAGGTCAAGAATCTAGGCTCAGTTTTCACATACCACAATCATACGCAGAGAATCGAACACAATAAGTTTTCCCTAGGTTTTGCTCTAGACCTCTAAGAGGTCTATCAACTAGCCAGAAATGTCAAGGTGCTTCTATTAAGCTCAAATCACAGAAAAGTAGCAAAATAGACAAGAAATTGTGCAAGAAATGTTTGGAGATTTTGTAACCTGAAACTTGAAGAACTTGGAATCGTTGAGAAAACCAGAGAACTTGTGAGATCTTGAGCTTGTAGAACTTTAACTCTGAGCAAAATAAATGCTGTTGATCTTGAGTATGAGAAGAAAATTGAAGCTACACTTGAATATTCCACACTTGTTCTTATTGATTCTTGCTAAAAAATTCACAATAATGATAATGATTGAAGCAGATGTGTGATGAGAGTGATGAAATCGTGCAATGAAATCAGAGAGAGAGTAGAGGAAACTTGAGAGAAAGAGTGAGAATGATTCTGAATGAGAGTGAAAAATGAGACCTCCTCAAAATCTGAGTGAGTTTTAGATTATATAGGTGAGGTTAGGAAGTGAGTTTAGTGACTAAATTGAGTGAGTCCACACTAACTAACTAAGTCAGTTAGTTAGAGGCGAGTTAGGTGAGGCTGTGATGTGGTGAGGAGTGTCCATGGTGTTATGGTGAGGTTGGAAGAAAAGAAAATAAGAGGGAACCGTGTGATGTTAAGGAATGATGGTGATGAAGTCATGTTGTAGCCAACTTGCAAGACAAGTTTCTGTTTTCCACTTTGGTGTATGAAGTAGCATGGCAAGTAGCATAGTGTAAGAAGGATGTTTGGCTTAAAGAGGAAAAGAGGTGACTGGTGTATGCGTGTGAATGTTCAGCAACATCAATGTTTCCACACTCTTGGCAGCATGAAATTATGGATGTTCAGGGATGGAATTCTTTCATGTGAGTGCATGGTTTAATGAGTTTTTTGTGCCATTGGAAAGATGAACTATCATAGAACAAGTTTGATGTGAATTTTGGATTGAATAGAGACTTGGAAGTTGATGAAAAATGGCTTGGAACATCAAGGTTTGAAAGTGGCACATGGGCGAGGCAAGTTGGTAGGTTGGCATGGCAACATGGCCTATGAATTTTCAGCATGAACACCTCATCTTGGGACCTATATAACTCCATCATAACTTGCTCAAATGAAAAAAGTCCAACATCAAAGTTGAAGAGGACATTGAGATGAACAACTTTGATGTTCAACATTTTTTCATTTGAAGCATCATTCAATGAGAAAAATGGCTTGACATCTTGCCCACCATGTGTTTGACAAAATTATGGCGCATGGGCCTGGTTTTGCTTGGGCATGACTTGGTTTTTGACCTAGTTTTGTCAAACTTTGATGGACCATAGCTCCCTTAATTTTGATCCAATGGAAGAGTTATTTATATGGATTTGAAGCTTAGAATGTGAAATTTAATTGGCTCAACTTGGGCCTGAGGTTTTAAGCTTTCATCATGCAGAAAGGAAGCCTCAAAGTGTGGTGCAAAATGGTCAAAACTTGCCATTTTTGGAAACCCTAAATTTCCAAAAAAGGAAACTTTGTACATTTCTTGATTTTTCATTATTCCTTCATAATTTCTTGATAAAATCTCGTCCAATGACCATATTTAACTTGAGTTTCAAGAATTTGATCTTAAAAAGTCAGGAGTTGACTTTTTCACTGCACAGTTGACTTTTTCCCCAATTCTCTTGATTTTGAATCTTCTGACCAATTGAGACCCTTCTGAAACCAATTGATGAGCAATTTTCCATCCATATACACTTAGGAACATAAGGAATACCATGAGATCAAGTTTTGTCCAAAAAATCATAAATAAACTGATTTCAAGGTAAACCCTAGTTTTGGTACCCTCTGGTTAAGAGGAAATAACACATCTTCCAAATCCAAATTCCTCTGAATATGATGTATATCCTATCTAACAAAGATGAGATATGACATTTGGAGGTGAAAAAAACTCAAGGAGCTTGCCCATTTGAGGGTCATATCCCAATTTTAGACTATTTTGTGTAGGAGATGATGCACTGCCCAATCTTCTTGATGAATTCCTAACTTCCAATGCCTTGTGGGATCATTTGGGGTGATATATGATATTAGAGACCCTTGAGACTTGTTTGAAGACCCTTTCCTCTTATTCTCTTACTTTGCTTTGGCTTTCAATTGTTCACACCTTGCAGCACTAGATACCATGCCCTGCAACCAATGATATGCAATTTATGACCTATTATGGAATGCAAATGAGTAAAGCATAGACCAATTTATTGAGAAAACAAAAGGGAAAATTTTGAGGTGTTACACAATCCTCAGATGTGTCCAAAGTGATGACAAGGCTTGGAATTGGCTGATTTTGGCAAATCAACCAAAAGTGCAAAAATCTGCCTTGCCTTGGCAGATTTCAGCAAGGCATCTTGCCACTACCATATCTCATAGCTCAAATTGAATTTGGTGATGTTCTTGGCCATTTTGGAAATCTCTTATATGATACAACAACTGTTTGATCATATTTGGTTTTGATACCTTTTGGATCCAAGTGAAAAATCCCCCTACATTTGGAAAAAAGTAAAGGCAGATTCTGACTTAGTGAAATTTTCACTAAGTGTTGGGACAAAGTGACTTTTCTTGATTTTGATCACTCCATAACTCAAAATCCATGAGGAATTTGGACATAGATCAGTATGAAGCTTTTGTAGAGGGCAATGAGATCTACAAATCAAGCTTTGGATGGGGAAGAATGGCTTTGTGGTGGTTCAGTTGAAATTGAAACTTATTGCTCAAGCTTCTTGGATCAATCCATTGTTGTAAGTGGATCAATGTAGTATGTTAGAGACCCTAAAATCATGTCTTGAGGTCTTGGCTCATGATTTGTCCCAAAAGTCAACTTAGGGGTGAATTAGGTCAAGAAACCCTAATTCCTGATTTTTTATGTATGCATCCCCTGAGGTTAAATTGACTTGATGATTGGGGTCATGAGGTTCCATGGAGTATATTAGGTTATGTTTTGAATCATTAGCTCATGACCAAATGAAATTTTCCATCTAGAGGCCCTGGTCGATCGAAACCCTAATTTGGTCACACTGGCGATCTTGAGACTTGATCCACCTAGAAGGAAGCAGCCTTGTGCTTAATCCTTGCAGTGGGAGTCCTTTTGATCCTTTATGGGTGTTTGAGAGGTTAGACAAGTTGAAGATCATGTCATTACTTGATTGATCATTTGTCTAAGGCTCAAAGAGGGCTTGAAACCCTAATTTTGATTGTAGTGGATGCTCAACAATTCCTTGAGGAGATTGATGAGGCAAAGAGGTACATCCATATTGTGATGATGATTTGCACAATGATGGGAATCTAGGTGGTCCAAATTTGGGGTATGACAGATGCCCCTATTTAATCTTCTTGGACACGAAGATGTGAATGGCGAAGGTATTCTGGCATTCAGGGTGCAAGAGGATTAAATATCGGAATACCCGAAATTTTGATGGTGGTTATGAATGGTAGCTTGCTCATCTATCTTCTTTTGCTAAACAATGATGCTTAGAAAAGGTAAACTTCCCCTCGATCCTGGTCTTCAGCCAAGGAACTGGTCTCAGTTTTCTGATATAAACTTCCCCTCGTTCCTAGTTTCCTACCACGGAACTGGTCTCAGTTTCTGATATAAACTTCCACTTCGATCCTGGTTTCCTACCAAGGAACTGGTCTTAGTTTCTGATTTAAACTTCCCTTCGATCCTGGTTTCCTACCAAGAAACTGGTCTTAGTTTCTTTTGTCAATAAACTTTATTGACAAGAGACGCTATTTGTAGCGGTTTTTCCTCAAACTTCTCGCCGAATTTTCCTGGAGAGGTGCCATTTGACGGAAAAAGTTTTGATGTCAGACTTGCTGGGGAACCCATTCGTCTGAATTGTAGAGGTACACAAACTTCTTTGTTTGGAGACGCCATTTGTTTCCACTGGGGAAAAGCGAGTTTCCTAACAGACTGCTTTCATTTGGGGTCTTACATCATACTTTTCTTGGGGTTTTCCTAGAGAAATGCCATATGATGGGATAAAATTTTGAGGTGCCGATGACCTTTTCATCAGTGGTCTTTTCGGAGAAAAGCTGTTGTACCGCCGAATCTCTTGATTAAGAGGCTTTCTCTGGGGATTTTCCTTAATCCGGGAAAGCAAGGATATCATCTTCAATGGCGAAGAGTGACATTTGTTGAAAGTTCTCTGGTCTTTCAGAGGTTCAAGTTATCAAAGTGGTCAAAGGCCAATTCTAATCCAGAAATAAACTGGAGCAGAGAACCGGTTCAGACGCAACACTTCCAAACGAGGACAAAGGCTGACAACTCGATTGAGAGGACTTTTATCACTAGGGGACAAGACCGACTCGAGTGATAGCGATGAAATATGAATGCGAATGCAAATAAAATGCATGATGTATGTATGTTTATGCTGACAAAACAGACGCGGCATACAGACTAAAAGATGAACAAGATCGGATACTCGGCCATAGTGGGGCATGTAGAAATATCACTGGTTCAAGATAGCAATTCTCCCTTGCTTAGGAGAAACGGTCCCTGTTGGGAGCGACGCTGGTCGGGCTTAGGAGGTAAGAACTCGGCCGAGGGCATCAGATGGGAAAGCCGCATCTGATACAGTTGATCCTTTATCTAGGTGCACTGGCTTAGAAGGAGTACTTTGATTCTGCACTTTGAAGTCCGCTTACTTTTGGAGAAGCGATTGATGTTCTTTTGATGTTCAACAGTCAAAAGAAATTTCCAACTTTATTTTAAAAGCAGAAAAAGTTTTAACAAGTAAATTCGTTTTTGTTTTATTTCAAGAATCGTTGATCATATTAAAATGTCGTTCTGTAAAGCTAAAACAAATGAGAATTACAAACAAAAGCACAAGGGCTCAAATTTTATTGATAAGATGGAGATCAGTGAAACGCGTGATTCCAGAGAGTATATACAAAGTTAGAAAATGGTAATTTACGGGGAAAAGGGCTACAGTGAAACATAACGACCACTATCCTTCTACCAATTTTGAATTCAGGGCATCCTGAGCTTCTGTCAAAGATGACCTTGACTGGAGTTTTCCTCCGATGTATGGTGTAACTGCTACTGAGGGACCTGCCTCTGTGATCATAGTTACTTGCCATTATCCCTAACTTTTGCCTGGATTGTACTGTGATGTTTCCAATCCACCGGGATGATTTTTTTTATTTTGTCTCTAACTTTTGCCTGGACCGCCCTTTCGGGTTTTCAATCCACCGAGACGTTTTTTTTTTTAGTTTAGGCGAAGTATTTCTTGACTACATCAACATTCGTGGGGTAGGCAAATTCCTCTCCGTCCATGGTTGCAAGTCTCAAGGCGTCGCCTGAGAAAACTTTCTTGACCACATAGGGGCTGTCATAATTCGAAGTCCATTTGCCCCGAGAATCAGTGAGAAATGATTGAATCTTCTTGAGCACGAGGTCTCATTTCCTGAAGATGCGAGGTCGAACCCTTTTGTCAAACGCCCTCTTCATTCTTTGTTGATACAATTGACCGTGGCATAGAGTCGTGATTCGCTTCTCTTCGATTAGATTCAATTTGTCGTGTCGAATTTGACACCATTCAGCTTCTGTAAGCTTAGCTTCCATCAATACCCTGATTGATGGGATCTCTACTTCGATGGGGAGCACTGTTTCCATGCCATAAACTAGAGAGAAAGGGGTTGCCCCTGTTGAAGTGCGGACAGACGTGCGATAACCGTGAAGAGCAAAGGGTAGCATCTCGTGCCAGTCTTTGTAGGTTACGACCATCTTCTGAACAATCTTCTTGATGTTCTTGTTAGCCGCTTCTACCGCACCGTTCATCTTAGGTCAGTAGGGAGATGAGTTATGATGTTCGATCTTGAACTCTGCGCACAACTCTTTCATCATCTTATTGTTCAAGTTGGATCCATTATCCGTAATGATCTGACTAGGAACACCATAACGGCATATGATATTGTTTTTGATAAATCGGACCACCACTTGTCGGGTTACATTAGCGTATGACGCTGCTTCGACCCACTTGGTGAAGTAATTAATGGCTACCAGGATAAACCGATGTCCGTTCGAAGCCTTAGGTTCAATCATCCCAATCATGTCGATTCCCCATATGGAAAAAGGCCAAGAGGAAGAAAGAACTTTGAGATGTGATGGCGGCACATGAATATTGTCAGAGTATATCTGACACTTGTGACACCTCCTCATGTACTTGTAGTAGTCGGATTCCATTGTCGACCAATAGTACCCTGCTCTTATAATTTTTCTCCCCATTGTGTGTCCGTTGGCATGAGTGCCAAAGGATCCTTCAGGAATTTCTTTCATCAGTGTGTCTGCTTCTGGTCTGTCGATGCATCGAAGCAAAACCAAGTCAAAATTCCGCTTATACAACGTGTCACCGCTCAGGAAGAAGCTACCTGCTAGCCTTCTGAGGGTCTTTCTGTCTTTTCTAGATGCCCCAGGTGGGTACTCCAGTTTCTGAAGTAAGCATTTGACATCATGATACCAAGGTTTGTCGTCTATGACTGCTTCAATCGCGAAGATGTAAGCGGGCCGTTCAAGGTGCATTAGGTCAATCTTAGGTATGTCATTCCTTTGACCTACATTAATCATGGAAGAGAGAGTAGCTAATACATCAGCCATGTGATTCTCCTTACGAGGGGTATGATGAAATTCGATTCTGTTGAAGAAGGGTAGCAACCTTCTTGCATAGTCTTTGTAAGGAATCAATCTTGATTGGTATGTGTTCCAATCTCCTTATATCTGATTGACGACCAAAGCTGAGTCGCCATATACGTCCAAGTTTTTGATCCTTAAATCAATCGCTTCTTCGAGACCCATAATACAAGCTTCGTATTTGGCCTCATTGTTTGTGCACTTGAACATAAGTCTAGCGGTGAAAGGAATGTGGGTACCCTAAGGGGTAACTATGATTGCCCCAATTCTGTTTCCATAGTGATTAACTGCTCCGTCAAAGATAAGTCCCCACTGGGAACCTGGTTCTGGCCCTTCACTGGGTAGCGGTTCATCGCAATCTTTCATTTTTAAATACATGACATCTTCGTCTGGGAAGTTAAACCCGATTGATTCCTGGTCGTCAATCGGTTGATGAGCCAAATGATCGGCTAAAATACTTCCTTTAACTGCTTTCTGAGCGTGGTACTCTATGTCATATTCTGATAGCAACATCTGCCAACGGGCAATCCTTCCCGTGAGAGCAGGTTTTTCAAATACATACTTGATTGGATCCATTTTGGAGATTAACCAAGTAGTGTGGCAAATCATGTACTGGCGAAGACGTTTGGCTGCCTAAGCCAAAGCACAGCAAGTTTTCTCGAGCATCGTATACCGAGTTTCACAGTCGGTAAATTTCTTGCTCAAATAGTAGATGGCAGACTGTTTCCTTTTGGTTTCGTCTTGTTGGCCAAGTACACATCCCATTGAGTCTTCCAAGACTGTGAGATGAATTATCAGTGGCCTTCCTTCCACTGGAGGTGATAGAATCGGTGGGTTCAACAGGTATTCCTTAATACTGTCGAAGGCGGTTTGGTAATCTTCTGTCCAAACGCAATCCTGGTTCTTTTTCAGTAGTTTGAAGATCAGCGCACATGTAGCAGTCACGAGGAATATGAATCTGGAGATGTAGTTCAAACGTCCCAGGAATCCTCTGACTTGTTTTTCAGTTTTCGGAGAAGGCATTTCTCGAATGGCCTTGACCTTGTCAAGATCAACCTCAATTCCTTTCTGGCTGACGATGAACCCTAAGAGTTTCCCTGAATGGACACCGAACGTGCACTTGTTGGGATTCAAGCGGAGTTTATACTTTCTCAGCCGTTCGAATAGTTTTGACAGATGGGTCACATGCTCCTCTTCCGTCTTAGATTTTACAATCATATCATCCACATATACCTCGATTTCCTTATGTATCATGTCATGAAACAGAGTAGTCATGGCCCTTTGATACGTTGCCCCGGTGTTCTTCAAACCGAACGGCATTACCTTGTAACAAAAGGTACCCTATGGGGTAATGAACGAAGTTTTCTCCAAGACTTTCGGTGCCATTTTGATCTGGTTATAGCCCGAGAATCCATCCATGCAAGAGAAAACTTTGAACTTTGCTGTACTGTCTACCAGCATGTCAATGTGTGGTAAAGGAAAGTCGTCCTTTAGACTAGCCTTATTTAGATCTCTGTAATCTACGCACATTCTGACATTTCCGTCATTTTTCAGAATGGGTACAATGTTGGCTAACCATTGAGGATATTCTGACGTGGCGAGGAAGCCCGCGTCAATCTGTTTCTGTACCTCCTCTTTGATCTTGATGGCCATATTCGGATGAGTGCGTCTCAACCTTTGCTTTACTGGCGGACATTCTGATCTTAACGGTAGATGATGTTCCACGATGCTGGTATCCAACCCTGGCATGTCCTGGTAGGACCAAGCGAACACATCGGGGAATTCTTTGAGAAGCTTTATCAAACTCTCTTTGGCAGTTGGACTGAGCAGTGCCCCAATCCTGATTTCTTTTCTCTCTTTTTCTGAACCCAAGTTTACCATTTCCAACAGTTCTTTGTGAGGTTCAATGGACCTTTCCTCTTGTCTGAGTAGTCCGGAGATCTCTTCTGGAATTTCGTTGTCAACTTCTTCTTCAGGCCCAAATACCGGGAACTTAAAGTCAGGAAAAGGCATCGGATTGTATGTTTCAACGGGGTTTAAAACAAGCAATCTGCATGACGTGATGATTCGTGTTTAGAAGAGATAGAGAAAATGCAAGTGTGTGCAGTGTTTTTATTTATTACTGCTTGTTTTTATTTGAATTTTTTTTTAGGATTACCATTTTCTGAGAAAAGAAAAAAGAGAAAACAACAATTAATGCGAAAATTATAGAACGACATTATTTTATTAATGAACAAGTCGATTCTTGAAACTACAGCCTTATAAAACAAAACTCTGTCGCTTTGGGCAAAGCGAAGAGGGAAAATTTACAGAAATCGAGCCCTATCAAAACATTTGTTTCACCTGGGCAGGGTGAAAGGTTAAAGATGGCAATTACTTTGACTTATGAACAATCTTAGAAACATCGACAGTAACCCATTAGCGGCGAACTCCTCGGTGAATCACAAAGTCTGGTACCTTCCTTGATTTGTCTTCAGAAATAACGCTGATTTCTGGTGGAGCAGGATCATTGGAATTTGTCTCCCAGGCAGAGTTGTCGTAGGAGGATTCCTCTGTTGCATTTTGCAGAGTATTTGTACTCTCAGCTGTATCTCCCCATCCAGTTGGTTGGATATCTTTGAGCCTGATACGAGAGCTTTCGGGAGCAGTGTACTTGACCATGAAGTCGAATTTTCCACTCGGTTGTCCCAAGGTGTCCCATACTTCTTTGGAACTGGTGGAGTCATCCCTCTCGATGACGTTGACCTCGGGGAAAGCATAGTTAATGACCTGAGTAGTTTCCTATGACATGGTGGGGACGCAGGTATTCTGTTCAATGAGACTCAGTTGATTTTCATTGTTCGGCTGACTTTCTGCCCCAAGTTTCCTGGGTAAGGTTTCCACATCGGCAGACCATCCATCGGGCCATAGTAGGTATAGTCAAAATTGTCCTTCATCGGAGTGTCTTCCTCTAATGAATTTGGTGGAGCACGACATCCTTCCGGATCACAATCTCCATATATAATTTTGACGTCTGACCTGGGTATAAATCTTGGACTCTGTGCGGGATAGCAAAATGGCGTAGGCACCTCTTCCTGAGACATATAACCGTCCTGGTTAAGATAGGACTTCCATCCCTCATCTGTGTCAGAGGAATCTTCCTCATTAATAGTGTGTACCTCTTGAGTCACTGGTTAAAGGAAACCTCCATTGTGGAAGAAGTTCTGAATGGGGTGAAAACTTTCACCGTTGGCAGCTGTCTGGGTACAGGTTGTAGAAAAACCAAGACCCTTCTTCGTTTTATTGTCAGTAGGAATGACAAGTTGTCCCCATCCTATTGTATTGGTACTCTCGACTTCTTTGATAGCATCTTTGTATGAGGAAATCGACGTTCCTCCTTCGGATTGATCGCCACTATGTAACGAAAGTGTTTGGAACTGGATTCCAATTATCCCTTCTGGTTCCACATAAGTGGATGACGATAAATTGCTTACGAGCAAAGCCTGTTCCCCACAGACTATGATGAGTTGACCGTTCTGGACGAACTTTAGCTTTTGGTGGAGGGTCGAAGTGACCGCCCCAGCCTGATGTATCCAAGGTCTTCCTAATAAACAACTATATGTTGCCCGGATGTCCATGACCTGGAAAGTGACTTGGAAAGTGTGAGGACCGATGGTTATGGGAAGGTCGACTTCGCCGATAACTATTTTTCTGGATCCGTCTAACGCTTTGACAACGACCTCGCTGGTTCTCATCAGAGGGCCTTTGAATGATAATTGTACCACAGTGGACTTCGGTATAACATTTAGGGCTGACCCTGTGTCTACCAGTACGCTGGCTAAAGCATCGTCTTGGCAGTTGACTGTAATATTGAGCGTCATGTTATGACGGCGACCCTCCTCAGGTAATTCCTCATCACTAAATCCCAAATTGTTGCAGGAAGTGATGTTAGAGACAATGCTATCAAATTGTCTGATTGTTACGTCCTGTTCCACAAAGGCTTGCTCCAAGACTTTCTGTAGAGCCTCCTTGTGCGCTTCTGAACTAAGTAACAGTGATAATACCGAGATCATTGAAGAAGTCTGTAACAGTTTATCAACAATGTTGTATTCACTCCATTGGATGAGCTTCAGCATCTCATCATCATTTTTTGAAGGGTCGAGATTATTGGATTGACCGACTGGTGGATTGGGAGCTTCAATCTGAAGTTCCTTTTCTTTGTTGGACTCTTCAACTCCTCTATTGAAGATTCTACCACTCCGTGTTACACGACTGATGTCTGCAATATTTACGACGGAGGATAATGGAATTTCCTTTCCATTTTCAATTATCGTTGCACCGTATTTGTAAGGGATAACCTTAGTTGATTCATACGGTAGCGGTCCCGGCAAATAGATGACTATGGGAACCTTCTGATTTTTCTGACCATCGTAAGTAATCTCGATCCGTTCCCAGTTGGGAACTCTCGATTCTTCAAGTAGAGGAATGATGGCAAAAACATTCCTGGTCCTCTGATGATCAGAGATGACGACAACGTCCTCGATTTGATCGGCAAGGTAGTTCGGCGACTAATTGATGGGTCTGGAACCTGGATATGGACTAATCTCTCCATGATCCACCTGCCCCTGGAGAGTTGCTTGCACAAGGTAGCACCCTTGATTACTTTCCGAACAGACTCCACAACGTTCATAATTGTGTGGTGGCACCTGACCACGCCCACTTTGAATACAATGTAACCTCACTAGGTTAGCTTCCACGGATCGAACATCCTGACTTTGACACCGAGTGGGGTTTCTGTTATTGATACTAATTTGCTGAGTATCTTCATCCATGTAGATTGGCATCCACCAATGATTTAACAAGTGCTGAAGTGCCTCCTGGACAAGGGCACATCCCTGATCATTTTTGCAACCCGCTTTACAGCTGTGATAATTATGTGAGACCAGGAATCCGAGTCGGACCTGCTCAGCATGTAACTCTACCAAGTTGGTATTCATTAAGCGAATATCGAAGATCTGAACCATGTCGATCTGATAGGGATTCCTATCATGGTAGTCCTGGATCCATCCAAGATCCATCTGACGCTGGAGGGCCTCTTGTACAAAAGAGCATCCATGTTTGTTTACCGAGCAAGTCAGACAAGAACTGTAATCGTGTCGCGGAAAATTATGATACTGGCTTTGCCTTGAGTGCATCGCCACCAGGTTGACATTCATCGCACGGATGTCGTGGTTTTGAATGACATTGGAATTCATATAGACCATGTAAACTCCACAAACTCTGTGCTCTTGGATCCATCCGAGATCCATCTGTTCCTGTAGAGCCGCTTGCACTACCGAACATCCTCGATTGCTTTTAGAGCAGACATCACATTGATGATAATTATGAGGTGGCACATGGCCATATCCAATTTATCTGCAATGCATCTTGACCAGATTGGCTTTCGACGAGAGTACATCGTGATTTTGATAGACATTGTTAGACTCTCCCTCTATCAGGTTGACTGCAGCTTTCTCATGTTGAGGCAGCGGGTTCGTGAGAACATTAGGATTCGTATCTTTGAAAGATAAGAGCCCGCTCCTAACATGCTTTTGCACGTCGGATTTGAAATTGAGACAATTCTCTATGTTATGCCCTGATCCTCCTTGATGATAAGGGCATCTCTGATCCACCTTAAACCAAAAAGGCGGATTTTTCGGTACTGTAAGGGGAGACTTAGTCTGGATGTGCCCCTTGGCCAGTAGTAACGGAAATAGTTCTGTGTACAACATAGGTATAGGATCAAACCCTGATGGTCGTGTTGTACGATTGTTGTTATATGGAGGACGAGCCTGCTGAAGAGGCTGTTGTGTCCTTTGCTGATTAGGTTGGCTCTGCGCAACCTGAGGTTGATACGTAGAAACAGGCGCAGGGTTGATAGCAGGAGTTACAGCTGCTACCAGTTGATAATGTCGCCTTTGCTTTTCGAGAGAGATATTCCCAATATCTTGCTCTTTTTTCTTATGGAAAGCACTACCGTATCGTTTTGTACTACTCGATGATCCAGCGTCTTTTACCAAACGTCCTTCTCGGACGGATTCCTCAAGACGAACTCCCATGCCCACCATCTCGGTGAAATCACTGGGCGTACTGGCAACCCTTCGGTCATAGTAAAATGAGCTTAAGGTCTTTAAGAAGATCTTTGTCATCTCTTTTTCCTCAAGAGGTGGACAAATCTAAGCGGCAATTTCACGCCATCTCTGAGCGTACTCCTTAAAGGTTTCCTTGTCCTTTTGTGACATTGATCTGAGTTGATCTCTGTCCGGTGCCATGTCCATATTTTATTTGTATTGTTGGACGAAGGCAGTGCCAAGATCTCTGAATGTGCTAATCATAGCACGGTTTAAACCCATGTACCATTTTAAGGCGGCACCGGTTAAACTATCCTGAAAGAAGTGAATCAGTAGGTCCTAATTCTCTGTCTGAGCTGACATTCGCCGAGCGTACATCACCAAGTGACTTTGAGGGCAAGAGTTACCCTTGTATTTTTCAAAGTCAGGCACTTGGAATTTGTGCGGAACTTTCACATTGGGGACCAGACAAAGGTCTGCGGGGTCCTTTCCAAATAAATCTTGGCTGCGAATGGCTTGTAGTTCCTTCTGCATTTCCAGGAACTGTTCCTGGAACTCATTTATTCTTTCGAACATGCTTTCGTTTCCACCAGAAGGTATCTGGGGAATCTGTCCTTCCAGGACAGTGTGCACCATAGGGGGTGGTACCGTGACTACGACAGTAAATCTTGGCGTTTCCCAAAGTTTGTAACCTTCAGGAGTCTTTAGTATGCCCCTGGCATCTTCGCTTTC
Organism: Lathyrus tuberosus; assembly: GCA_022829125.1. Lineage (NCBI taxonomy): Eukaryota > Viridiplantae > Streptophyta > Magnoliopsida > Fabales > Fabaceae > Lathyrus > Lathyrus tuberosus. The sequence goes on along the minus strand of JALAZF010000234.1, from coordinate 9,395,019 downwards.
CCGAATTTTGTAACCTTCAGGTCCAACGGCTTCCGCTGAAGTTTCCAGATCTCCAATGATCGGGGGAACATATCCTTCTGGGATATAGTTAACAGGCATGCCCCAGGGACGATATTTCGGCATCTGATACCTAGGATCATACTTCTCCACTATGGGCGTTGAAGTGATCTCTGAGATCACAGTCCTTTGTAGTTGAGCTTCTGCCATGGCTTGCATGTCGTTACGAAGCTTTCTCATATCCTCTCTCAGAGTGTCGATCTCTTCTTTCAACTCTCTGTTCTCTTCCTCAAGATCATCCATCTTTTTCTGACGATTGGCCCGAGTATTGTACGAATGAGACAATTTGACTCTAGAACCGAGACACAGATGTGAGATTCGTAGGTAAGAAGAATACGTGATGTGAAAATGATGAATGCAATGATTATATTAATTATTTTTTGGTTTAATCAAAATAAACTTAACAATTAGATTGCAAATATCAAACAGTGGGGAAACCCCGTTTTATTAAATTCAAAGGATTACAAAAATGGAAATACAGTAGATTACAAGGTATGGAAACAGAAACCTAAGCTAATGGGTCCCGAGTCCTCTCTGAAGAGAAATCGGGTGTTGATTCTGGTACTTTCCTTTTCTTTGACCGGGGCTCTTGGGCCGTTGTCGGGTTGTCATTCCTTTGCCAGGTGAAAGGAGTGAGCACATTCCTTTGGTCATCTTGATTCTCTACAGCATGCTTCTCTAAAATTTCAATCAGAGCATTTTTATCTTTCAGTAATTGCTGTATTTTGATGCACTCCACATTGAGAGTGCGGTATTTGTTCTTCCAAGACCTCCTCTCCCGTTGAACTTTGTTGAGAGTAACCTGAAGCTTTTAAGTTTCAGTCATGAAGTACATGACAGACTCCCTCGATGGAAGAACTCCATGACGAGGATAAGGCATCTTTAGCTTGAGAGCTCTAGTTTGCACCCAGTGGAGATAAGGCTCCACCGAGACACAGTCCGGTTTTCCTAGAGACCCCTGTCCTTTCTTATGAACATGTTTCTAAGCGTGCACTATTTTCGCCTTTAGTGCTCTATCATTTTCTCCTTCCTTGAAGAAAATACCTTCCAGATGAGCATTCAGCGGGACATGCCTTATCGGGTATCCAAATTGACGACGAACCAATACCGAATGATAGTTGATTCCTCCCTTAGTTCCTATAAGGGGTATGTTGGGGAAGTTTCCACAACGGTCAATGATCCTGATCCCGTCATAACTCCTATTACACCAATCTATGTCAGAGTTGGTGAGGGACATGATTTTCTGCGACCAGCGTAAGGCACTCTTATGATCCCAAAAAGCAGCAGACTTAGGCAAGTGGGAGATAAACCATTTATAAAGCAGAGGTACACAACACGTGATCTCCCTTTCACTGTAAAAATTCCCTAAGTGCACAGAATGATACGCGTCAGCGAGTAAAGTCGGCACAGGGTTTCCAATGAGAAAAACCTTAATGGAGTTGATATCGACGAAGTTATTAATGTTGGGGAACATAAATAACCCGTAGGTGAGTAAGACAAAGATGCTTTCAAAAGCAGTCCCGTTCCCGATACTGGCAAAGTACAGGGCTTTCTTTGTCAAGAACTGGGCCGGAAAACCTTGTATGCCACCCTTAGTGGTCATGTGAGCCCTGACTTCAGACTTGTCCAAATGAATTGCTCTTGCAATGGTATGATCCTTTGGAATTTCTTCCAGTCTAGAAAATGGAGCTTGATCAGTAATGTGTAGATCAATCAGATGAGAATACTCCTCCAGTGTTGGTGCAAGCTGGTAATCCGGGAATGTAAAACAATGATAAACCGGATCGTAGAACTGAATGAGCGTCTCCATGATTCCCTTAATTACATGGACTCTTAGCAGAGATAGCAAACCTCCGTACTTGGCTCTAAAAGCCTCATGGTTTGTGATCATCCTCGCCAAACCTCTTAAATCCTCTAGTTTTGGAATCCTTAAGGTATACTTATGAGTTCTCCTTCTACCGAAATCCATTAGCGCAATCCTTTTCTCTGATATTTGCAATCACAGTCTTAGTTTAATTTGAAAAAAATAGAGAGACTAGAAGAGAAATTTATTTGAATGTTTTAATGTTTTTTAGATGAATGCATGAATGCAGCACACAAAAACATAGAAAAAACATGGGGTCAAAGGGTCGTTGTCATGGAGTCAAGGCTCTACCCATCCCAAAGGTTTACTAGTGATTTTTGTACCTGTCTCTCATCATCATCAACTCTTGTCAAGAAAACACCAGCGGGCCGGGATCCGTGCTAGGTGGTGTTTTTTGAAGAGTCCTCAGAAGAGGGTGGCATCGCATGACAACTATTTCTGATAGCCTCTGCGCCACTAAAGGGGTTTTTCCTAGGTGTATACTCAATCTTTCCACATGCGGCATCACACGCATTCCCATTAGCAGAAGAATAAACACATATATCAATTAGGAAAAGCAGTATATATATTTGTCCTAGTGTCCCAGACTTTAAAAGTTATGAATCTTATGTTCCTGACAGAAGATGGCTCCCCGGCGGAGTCGCCATTTTGTGGTATCTTCCTAATTTAAAGGTTTCGACCTAGTAGACAAGAAGAGAACAAGATCTCGTCGTCCCCAGTGAAGTCGCCATTTTTTTGTAGCGAGCGATTTTGGACGTGGTTGCGAAGCACTATCGCTTTGGTATCTACAGCTCGATTCATTTTTTATCCTATTGAAGCAGATGAAGGAAGGGAAATAGATGTCTCCAATTAGCCCTGCTTGCAAACTGAGGTTAAACAATCAAAACTGTTGGTTTATAGATGCTATCCAAAGTGTGGGTTTCTCCTAGGTTTATTTTGTCTAAAAAAGGGGTATTTAGGCTGTCGGTTTAAGATGTTATGACTGATGTTTTCGATTGGTGCATAAAAGTATGGGATTTTGGGTTTTTGTTTAGTGTTCTCGCTAAGATTTTTCTTTCAATCTTATGCATACGTATTCTCTGTTTTCCGAAACAGAGAAATCAGAGCGTTCGTAGTTTCTCCTATTCTATGGGAGGAAATGGTGTTTTGGTGTCTTGTTCAAGGCCCAAGACGTGAAGCAAAAAGGTGGTTTGTATCTTGTTTAAAGCCCAAGATATGAAGCTGAAGGGTCTATTTGTATCTTGTTTGAAGCCCAAGATGTGAAGCTAAAAGGGTTTGACTTTAGAGAGAATTTGTCATCTCTAAAGAGGGGTTTGTCTGTCCCAACTGTTGGGTGACTGGTTATAAAGGAGGATTACTTTAACTGGGATATGTGAATCCAGCAATTCCATAATATCCTTTATAGGGGATTTCCAACCTGAAGGAGAAGACTTCAACTCAGTGTAGAACAATGCCATCTTTCCTTAGGAATTTCTCATGCTAAAAGAGGGACAGTGGCATGGATGTAGATGATCCAGAGGCTTGCCGCTTACAGCGATTAGATGAAGGGGAAAGAGTTATTGATGTTTGTGTACTGTGAACGAGGCACAACTTTGATGCTAAAAGGTTGATTGGGTCAACCTGTGGTTTTCTTATACAAAGCCTAAGGGGAGCCTATTGGCCCAACAAGAGGGTGTTTTTATGTGTCTCGTACAAAGCCCGAGAGAGAGGCTAAAAGGGAAGTGACTCAACAAGAGAGTCCTTTATGGTATCTCGTACGAAGCCCGAGATGGAGGCCAAGGGTTTTATACTCAACAAGAGAGTGATTTGTGTCTTGTACAAAGCCCAAGACGGAGGCTAAAAGGATTGTGACTCAACAAGAGAGTCTTTTTTGTATCTCATATAAAGCCCGAGATGGAGGCTAAAGTGTTGATTCAATAAGAACCTTTTGTATCTCGTACGAAACCCGAGATGGAGGCTAAAGAGGGTATTGTTTCAGTTGAGTGACCGTTATATGGGTTCAAAGAGAAAATCAGTTCTTATATGAGTAACATTGTACTCAGGGATTTTGATTCGAGGATCAGGGATATTTCCTTTTCTTTGAGGAAACGGGAAATCCAAAGGGTATTGAGACTGTCCAAGTCTACAGGGTTCCTTCCTATTTGAGAATGCCTATGAGACTCAAGGAAATTAGACTGTCAAAGTCTAGAGTTTCATCTTTTGGTACTATGCTTTGAGAAACAGTAGTAGACTCTTGAAAAGACTGTTCTATTAAGATAACTAGTTTCTGTTCCTATACCTCTAGGAGGTCGTCGAGACAATTTGTACGAAGCCCAAGAGGAGGCTGGAAACTTTTAAGAAGCCGAGAGGTCCTTGTACAAAGCCCAAGAGGAGGCTATCATTCCTAGAGAAAGAATCATTATATGAAGCCTAAGAGGAGGTTGTGAATACTTCTAAGAAGCCGACGGGTCCTTGTACTAAGCCCAAGAGGAGGCGAGGATGCTTTTAAGAAGCCTGCAGGTCCTTGTACAACGCCCAAGAGAAGGATGATGCTTTTAAGAAGCTTGTGGGTCCCCAAACCTCGAGAAATTAAAGACAGGCTATTCACAAGGAATAGATCAAGCCAGGAAAGTTCGAGAATTTGGAAGAAACTCAAAAGATGCCAATCAAGGAGAATACATTCATCTCTGGGGAGGTAGAGTCTCTTGACAATTCCTAAGGAGGACAGCCGAAGAGAAGACTGTATCTGGTGCTCCTATTGGGGATCTAGCTTGTCTATTTCTAAGAGCGGTCGGTACGGCTTTACTTAGTTCTAGACGTAGTTGCTGGGGAAACTCTAAATATCTATACTATTATTACACAACTGATATGAGTTTATGAAAGGAGACTTACAGTGAGCAGCCCCACAATACAGTTATATGTATATGAAAGCGGTAAATGAAAGCGGGTAAACACTTACTCGGTTGTAGAGCTTCCATGTTGTTTTATTAGTTGTTCAACAAAGAAAGATTGAAAACAACAGTATATTCAAAATCAAAGGAGAAAGTGATTTGAAAAAGAAAGATTTGGGGCTTACAGCTCAAGGAGAGGCCCAGGGTTTTATCAGTGATCGCACTGTTGAATTTGTACAGAGGGACTTATACAAGTGACTGAGGCCCAAACATTGTTTTCTGTACAAAGGGATGGGTCTTACACTCTCTCAAAAGGCCCAAAAGGTTTTAAATAAAAAAAGCGGGGCTTATAACACGAGGGTAGCCCTAGATGATTTTTCGTTTGAAATGACGATCGCGCCAAGATTTTTTTTTAGCACAAAGGGGCTTATACAATATCTGAGGCCCAAAGTTGTTTTGGTTAAAAGGGGGTTGGGTCTTACACTCTAATATAGGCCGAAAAGTTTTGAATGGGTCTTATAGCTCGAGGAGAGGCCCAGATGTTTTAAACGGACGACGGTCGCGCCGTTTACTTGTACAAAGGGACTTATACAATAAGTGAGACCCAAAAGGTTTTTGTACAAGGGGGTGGGTCTTACACTCTCTCAAGAGGCCCAAAAGTGTTTGAAATGATTTGATGAGGGTTGAATTAATCAAAAACCCTAATTTGTTTTCAAAATGTGTTTTTATTAAATAAAAAATTCAATTAAAATGATCAAAATTGTTTAACATGTGGAAAACAAATTGTGATCTTGGATTAATGCTTCATAAATCAAGTTTTGCCCTACAAAATGATTAGAAACCATTAAAAGTTGCAAAATTAAGATGGAAAAAATATTCAAAATGCCAAAAACAATTAAAATATTAATTCTTTGCCAAAATATAAGTTATATGAAATAAATAATATTTTAGGGATTTTTTGGGAAAATAAAATATTTTAACATTTTTGTGAATTTTTAAAAAAAGAATCAACTCAAAATCATTAAAACTCAGAGAGAAATTAATTTTTGAATCAATTAAATAAAATCACAAAATTCAAATATTTGAATTTTCAAAAAAGGGCGCCAAGAACACCCAAGAACACGCGCGTGTTCGGGGTTTTTCCCAGATTTGCATTTTCTCTCAAATCTCACTGAATCCTTGATTATATCATGCAATCCACATATCAATCTGCTCGTCTCAACCTCACGATCATGTCCATGGTATTTAATTTCATTTATATTAAACATCGAATGAAAAATCAAAACAAAATCACAAGAGCCCTAATTTCTGCATGAAGGCTGAGAATTTTGATACACGATTCAAACAAAGAAATTAATTGAGGGGAAACATTCCATGCATGATTATGAACATTTGGCAAAAGTATTGTGCGAGGAAATATGCATAGATTGAGAGATGACCAAGTTTAGGCTTACCTCTAGGTCGTGACAGCAAGTTCAAAGTGATTTCTGAGTTGGAGGTGTTACAGACGAGTGGTGATGATCTGAACAGCTTCCCTACACCCTATGGAGTGTGTTTGAATGCTTGGACTTTATGGAAATTGGTTGGATCACTTCATGGCATCTCAACTGCAACTTGGTTAAAACCTTGAGCAATTGACTGGTGTTTTTGAGAAATCAGTGTTCCAGATGTTGTTTAAGTGTTTGATCAGCTCACATATGATATATGTGAGGTGTGTGTGTGATTGGTTTGAGTGGAATTGCCCTCTACTGATAAATTCGATAGTGACTTGCTAAGAAAGGCATTTTTTAGCGTGAGAAGTGGATTTTGAGAAAGGCAAGTGTTGTAGGACTTTGGTGTACTTAAACTGATCACAATTGAGCTCTATTTATAGTAGAGCAAGTTTTTTTTGCAAGGAATAGTGAATGGCAACTGCTGAGTAGGTTTGGCCAATGTTGGCAAATGAAAATCCAAGTCTCCTCTAGCCATTGACTAGAGGTTAGGGCACACGCTGCTGGTTCCCTTGGTCTTGGATAAGTCTTGACTGAATTCAGTTGAGAATGGCTTAGTCCATGCCACCTTGGTGCTTCCATTGAATGCTCCAATCCAAAATTGGAGTCTTGTCCCTCTTTTAGGGATTTTTAGGTTTAGCATGCTATTTCTTGTTCCAAGGACTTTGGAGGCTTGGCTCAGTGATTGTTCCCTTTAGATTCAATCCTCAGATGTGTCCAAAGTGATGACAAGGCTTGGAATTGGATGATTTTGGAAAATCGACCAAAAGTGCAAAAATCTGCCTTGCCTTGGCAGATTTCAGCAAGGCATCTTGCCACTACCATATCTCATAGCTCAAATTGAATTTGGTGATGTTCTTGGCCATTTTGGAAAGCCCTTATATGATACAAAAACTGTTTGATCATATTTGGTTTTGATACCTTTTGGATCCAAGTGAAAAATCCCCCTACATTTGGAAAAAAGTAAAGGCAGATTCTGACTTAGTGAAATTTTCACTAAATGTTGGAACAAAGTGACTTTTCTTGATTTTGATCACTCCATAACTCAAAATCCATGAGGAATTTGGACATAGATCAGTATGAAGCTTTTGTAGAGGGCAATGAGATCTAAAAATCAAGCTTTGGATGGGGAATAATGGCTTTGTGGTTTAGGAGTTATGGTCTTCCAAAGTTGGTACCCTTGCCACTTTATTTCATAACTTAGACATTTTTCTAAGTTTTTATGGTTACCCCTTTTACAAGTTATCCCACTTTCTTTGATTTTTCTTGATGAATGATGATTCAAATCATACATTAACATCATTTTAGGGTTAAAAATCCATTTTAGTGAAAAATCTCAAAAAGTCAAAGTTGACTTTTGTGCACAGTTGACTTTTTGTCAGATGAATTCCAAACTGTGCAATTCCTTATGAAATCATGTCCTTGACCTAAATCAAACTTGATGGAAATGTTCCATGTGTGTTATAGGGTGTATTGAATCATGTCCTAGGGTTTGGGAGCATGTCTTGGTCAAAAGTCAAAGTTACAGTTGACTTTTCTCGCGAAACCCTAACTGTGGTTCAGATGAAATTGAAACTTGTTGCTCAAGCTTCTTGGATCAATCCATTATTGTAAGTGGATCAATGTAGTATGTTAGAGACCCTCATATCATGTCTTGAGGTCTTGGCTCATGATTTGTCCCAAAAGTCAACTTAGGGGTGAATTAGGTCAAGAAACCCTAATTCCTGATTTTTGATGTATGCATCCCCTGAGGTTAAATTGACTTGATGATTGGGGTCATGAGGTTCCATGGAGTATATTAGGTTATGTTTTGAATCATTGGCTCATGCCCAAATGAAATTTTTCATCTGGAGGCCCTGGTCGATCAAAACCCTAATTTGGTCACACTGGCGATCTTGAGGCTTGATCCACCTAGAAGGGAGCCGCCTTGTTCTTAATCCTTGCAGTGGGAGTCCTTTTGATCCTTTATGGATGTTTGAGAGGTTATACAAGTTGAAGATCATGTCATTCCTTGATTTATCATTTGTCTAAGGCTCAAAGAGGGCTTGAAACCCTAATTTTGATTGTAGTGGATGCTCAACAATTCCTTGAGGAGATTGATGAGGCAAAGAGGTATATCCATATTGTGATGATGATTTGCACAATGATGGGAACCTAGGTGGTCAAAATTTGTGGTATGACAGTGTACTGTGAACGAGGCACAACTTTGATGCTAAAAGGTTGATTGGATCAACCAGTGGTTTTCTTATACAAAGCCTAAGAGGAGGCTATTGGCCCAACACACTACTACAAAACACGTAAACAACGACGCCATGCTCACAACGTTTCATCCCTACACCGTTGTGACATATCTAAACTAAGGCGCGGTTGTATTTTATTTGTTTATTGAATAAAACTTATCCGTATATAACAACGGTTGATAAACCAACCGTGGTGATTATCTGTATATAACAACGGTTGATAAATCAACCGTAGTGATACCTTCAAGCTTTCATGTGTTCAAACCTCAACGTATTCATATATATTATTCCTTTTATGTTAAAGCGCACATTTACTTTTTTATTTAATTCTAATTAAAAAAATTAAAAGTTATGACTACGGTTGTTTATATACACCGTTGTGATATATTTTTTTATGTTTTTTTAATTTTTAATTCTAAAAATAACTCTGGCGCTTTAATATGAAATTTCATTATGTAAATAATATATCATAACGGTGTAAATTCTTGACCATCGCAGTAGTGTTTCAATAGTCTCCAAACTAGCTAGTCTCATTGTCTCTTCAGTATCCTTATTTCGATTCCATTGAAAATAGAAACCAGACGAAACGTTACACGATTTCAACACTAAACCCTAACCTTCAATACTATGAAACAATACACGATTCCACCAAAGCTTGCATCATCAGTATCCATTTGTTGTCATTTTCGTCATCATCGTCACGATAGTGAAGAAAATAGAAGATTACGCACATACCAACACCGTCGTCATCATCGTCACCGTCGTTGTCGTAAGGAAGGAAGACAACAACAACACCAACACCAACATCATTTACTTCACGTTTAGGGTACGTAAAATATTTTCCCCATGCATCTACAGTAAACTCTTTTGCCATTGTTGTTCATGTTGTTGTTGTTGTTTTTGAACTTAGATGTCGACCTTGTCGAGTTCTTCATCAGAAACTAGCGAAGAAACTCAAACAAATGAAAGGTTAGCCAATGAAACTCAAACAACTGAAAGTCAAACGAAAAGATCACTAAGAGGTGTCACAATGATGCCCCAATTCACATTAGTCCACAACTCATCTGGTGCAAAAATTCCGATCGAGTTTGATTCGCACTACAGATTAGTGGATTATCCACATTACGCTACTTTTAGGAGTTATGTTGCGTTCCTTGCATGTAGTAAAGTCAGTATACTGATTGATGATTGGAGAGAAGTGGATGGTAATGTCAAAGGCAGCTTATGGACATACATTAAGGTATTTCATACTATAATTTTCATATATTTGATATCACTACCTATAGTTTCTAATTCATACTTATATATTGATTTAATGTAGTTGAATTTTGAGTTTACCGATGACTCAAAATTGAAAAGAAAGTGGATGACTTATGCTGGTGTTCGTTGGAGGGGATTTAAGTCACGGCTCACGGCTGACTACATTACGAAGCCTAAGAGCGGTCTTCAACCTCCATGGGTTCGGTATAGTTTTTTATCGAAGAAGGTGTGGCAGAAGTTTGCGAAGAAACGCCGTTCTGAGGAATTCAAGGTTAGTACTAGTAGTCTTATGTAACCTATAATTTTATGCTAATGAGTTATAGATACTAATCATACACATTTTTCACTATGTTAATAACAGGCTAAAAGCGAAGTAGGAATTCAGAACAAGGCGAAAAACATGTACCCCCATAGATTGTCTCGTGGGGGTTACAGGAAACTTGAGAAGAGGATCCTGCAGGAAAAACTACAAGAAGGAGAGATGGTGACATTCCATCTCCACCTTCAAGACATGAGAAATGGAAGAGGGCTCGATTAAGACCTAATGGAGAGTACACCTCTGAGGCTTCAAGAGTAGTTGCTGAGAAAATTGTAAGTATATGTTTTGTTTAAATGCGTTTGCTTATGTAAGTTGCTCATGAGTTGTTATTTAAATGCGTTTGCTTATGTAATTAAGTTGCTCATGTTGTGTAGGATAACTTGGTTGTGACGGCCCGTGAAGGTACATTTGTTCTGGAAGCATGACATGACATATTAGTCGAATCTATCGGAACAGCTGAGCATGGAGGCCGTGTCCGTGGTGTTGGAGATGGTGTTGGCTTGAGGTCATACTTTGGATCTCAAAGAAGAAGCACCGAAACCGCTGAATTTCTTGCTCAACGACAAAAGATTGATAATGTTGAGAAGCAATTGGCGGAGCAAAGGAGGCTTTTTAAGGAGGAGAGGGAAAAAAGGGAGAAAGAAGTGGAAAGGTTACAAGAGATGTATTCGGTATGTGTCGTAAATCACGCTTATTTTTGTATGATATATATTATATGTTCTAATTGAATATATTGTGCTTATTTTTGTTTTATGTTCTAATTGAATGTTATGACGTAGAGATTAAGTGAAAGCCTCGAACAACGAACTAATGAAGATCGTCGTTGCGTTGGTGATGACCAAACTCCAAGTAGAAGTGTCATAAATCACGCTTCTACAAAAGGGAGTAATTGTACAGCCCCTCCCCTACCTATAGATAACCGCAATGGGATATTGGACCCTAGTCCAAATGAAATAACAAGTTTATACTACTCTATTTCAACAACACACCTTGAGCAAGCTCTCCCGCTAGAACATTGCCCAAAATTGGATTTAGTGTATTACACTCCTGAAGATGTGAAGGATTTTCTCGCAGGATATAAGTGGCTTGACCTATCTATTTTGCAAGTTTGGTGCACGTAAGTATATAGTCGAATATACATGTCATTATAGAACATTATAATTTTTTGTATTTTCTCCCTTAATTTATTCATTTTCTTTGACCATTTAGGTACATTCACCGTGTTTGTATAGAGTTAAATAAATCAAGTACTTATGGAATCTTGGAGCCAACTTATATTAGTTGGGCGTATAATGAAAAAAAAAATCATGGAAAAGTACTTGAAAGAACGGCTAAATGAGGGAGGAAAAGAATGTTACCTTGCACCATTCCTTTGTAGGTAAGTATTGTTGTAATTTATTTATATATTCTATATTTAGTTTTGTTTTAGTAAAAACTAATAATATATATATATATATATATATATATATATTTTTTCTCGTGTTCATTCAGTGGTCATTGGCAATTGATCGTAATATCGTTTAGGACAAATACGGTGACATTACTGTGTTCCTTGCACGATCCACTCCACAAACCAATGAAAGATCTTGTATTAAGGTAAGTGTCTTTGTTTAATATCATTTTCTTTGGCATTAATTGTAATTAGTTTATCATGTAATATGTTTAATTCAATTTTCAATGTGTAGTATTGTGGAGCAAGTTAATATGTTGAGGAATGTTAGAAAAAAGCCCACATACCTTGCTCCTAAAGTAAGTGGCCTGATTACCTGTTTATTTCATTTACATTCATGCATGTGTGGTTGTATTCATGTTTTTATATTCATGTAATTTGTAGACGAGGAACAACGTGGGAGTTACGAGTGTGGGTATTTTATCATGAAACACATGTTAAACATCGTCCTTGCCGGCACTGTTAATTCATGGGATACGGTAATATATGCCATAAAATGTTTACATATATTAATATATAAGTTGACTATTGAACTATTATCATGCATGATATATCTTCAATTTTTTGCTCTTATGTAGATGTTTAATGACGAAACCCCATTCCCCCTTGAGGACTTTGTGGATCTTCGTAAACGTTGGTCGTATATCCACAATGAGCTTAAGGGTTCTGCTCCTGCTGTATGATATATCAGCAACATTTTTTGATGCACATATTTTTTTCTTTTGATGCACATAATGTGAACAATAGATTTGGCTTTTGATGCACATAATGAAATCAATAATATTGGCTTTTGATTTAAACAATGTTAGCAGTTTAATTCTCTGATTCATTTAGCTTTTGATGTAAATTCTGTGATTCATTTATAAGGATAAAATATAGGAAGAATTGTGTTTGATGCACATATTGTGTTTGCATGTAAACAGGAGCTGTTTTGACAGGATAAATTATGGGAATAATTTGATACGCAGATAAATTTTATATTTAAAACAGTCTATTTTTGGCAGCAGTTATAAACCTATCCGTAGTTGTATGTCAAACGCTAATATAAATAAAAAATGTTGTTGCTGAGAATCGAACCAGATCACAGTTTAGTAAATCACAACGGTTGACTAAACTAACCGTCGTGAAATGGTGCGCGCATACTGGAATACAACAACGTTTCCCAGGACCGTCATTGTACGTACCTCATATACAACAACACTCTACATAACAACACCTTCGCCCCCGTCATTATATGCATTTCCAACCGTTGTTAAATGGGTTTTTCGTAGTAGTGACAAGAGGGTGTTTTTATGTGTCTCGTACAAAGCCCGAGAGAGAGGCTAAAAGTTTTGTACTCAACAAGGGAGTGATTTGTGTCTTGTATAAAGCCCAAGACGGAGGCTAAAAGGATTGTGACTCAACAGGAGAGTCTTTTTTTGTATCTCGTATAAAGCCCGAGATGGAGGCCAAAGTGTTGATTCAATAAGAACCTTTTGTATCTCGTACGAAGCCTGAGATGGAGGCTAAAGATGTTTGACTCAACAAGAGAGTCTTTTGTATCTCGTATGAAGCCCAAGATGGAGGCTAAAGAGGGTACTATTTCAGTTGAGTGACCAGTATATGGGTTCAAATAGAAAATTAGTTCTTATATGAGTAACACTGTACTCAGGGATTTTGATTTGAGGATCAGGGATATTTCCTTTTCTTTGAGGAAATGGGAAATCCAAAGGGTATTGAGACTGTCCGAGTCTACGGGGTTCTTTCCTATTCTTGAAGGGTGCTTGAGAATGTCTCTGAGACTCAAGGAAATTAGACTGTCCAAGTCTAGAGTTTCATCTTTTGTACTATGCTTTGAGAAACAGGAGTAGACTCTTGGAAAGACTGTTCTATGAAGATGACTAATTTCTGATCCTATACCTCTAGGAGGTCGTCGGGACAATTTGTACGAAGCCCAAGAGGAGGCTGGAAACTTTTAAGAAGCCGAGGGACAATTTGTACTAAGCCCAAGAGGAGGCTATCATTCCCGGAGGAAGAAATCATTTATACGAAGCCTAAGAGGAGGTTGTGAATACTTCTAAGAAGCCGACGGGTCCTTGTACTAAGCCCAAGAGGAGGCAAGGATGCCTTTAAGAAGCCGGTGGGTCCTTGTACAACGCCCAAGAGAAGGCCGGTGCTTTTAGGAAGCCTGTGGGTCCCCAAACCCCGAGAAATTCAAGACAGGCTATTCACAGAGAATAGATCAAGCCAGGAAAATTTGAGAATTTGGAAGAAACTCAAGAGATGCCATTCACGGAGAATACCTTCATCTCTGGGGAGGTAGAGTCTCTTGACAATTCCTAAGGAGGACAGCCGAAGAGAAGACTATATCTGGTGCTCCTATTGGGGATCTAGCTTGTCTATTTCTAAGAGCGATCGGTACGACTTTACTTAATTCTAGACGTATTTGCCGGGGAAACTCTAAATAATTATACTATTATTACACAGTTGATATGAGTTCATGAAATGAGACTTACAGCGAGCAGCCCCACAATACAGTTATATGTATATGAAAGCGGTAAATGAAAGCGGATAAACACTTACTCGGTTGTAGAGCTTCCATGTTGTTTTGTTAGTTGTTCAACAAAGAAAGATTGAAAACAATAGTATATTTCAAAATCAAAGGAGAAAGTGCTTTGAAAAAGAAAGATTGGGGCTTACAACTCAAGGAGAGGCCCAGGGTTTTATCAGTGATCGCACTGTTGAATTTATATAGAGGGACTTATACAAGTGACTGAGGCCCAAAAATTGTTTTCTGTACAAAGGGATTGGGTCTTACACTATATTAGAGGCCCAAAAGGTTTAAAGAAAAAGAGTGGGGCTTATAACACGAGGGTAGGCCCAGATGATTTTTCGTTTGAAATGGCGATCGTGCCGAGATTTTCTTTTAACGCAAAGGGGCTTATACAATATCTGAGACCCAAAGTTGTTTTGGTTAAAAGGGGATTGGGTCTTACACTCTATTAGAGGCCCAAAAGTTTTGAATGGGTCTTATAGCTCGAGGAGAGGCCCAGTTGTTTTAAACGGACGACGGTTGCACCGTTTACTTGTACAGAGGGACTTATACAATAAGTGAGGCCCAAAAAGGTTTTCTGTACAAGGGGGTTGGGTCTTACACTCTCTCAAGAGGCCCAAAAATGTTTGAAAATGATTTATGAGGTTTGAATTAATCAAAAACTCTAATTTGTTTTCAAATTGTATTTTAATTGAATAAAATTCAATTAAAATGACCAAAATTGTTTTAAAATGTGGAAAACAAATTGTGATCTTGGATTAATGCTTCATAAATCAAGTTTTGCCCTACAAAAATGATTAGAAATCATTAAAAGTTGCAAAATCAATAAGGAAAAAATATTCAAAATGTCAAAAACAATTAAAATATTAATTCTTTGCAAAAATATCAATTACATGGAATAAATAATATTTTTGGGATTTTTTGGGAAAATAAAATATTTTAACATTTTTGTGAATTATTAAAAAATGAATCAACTCAAAATCATTAAAACTCAGAGAGAAATTAATTTTTGAATCAATTAAATAAAATCACAAAATTCAAATATTTGAATTTTTCAAAAAAGGGCGCCAAGAACACCCAAGAACACGCGCGTGTTCTGGGTTTTGCCCAGATTTGTGTTTTCTCTCCAATCTCACTGAATACTTGATTATATCATGTAATCCACATATCAATCTGCTCGTCTCAACCTCAAGATCATGTCTATGGTATTTAATTTCATTTATATTAAACATGGAATAAAAAATCAAGACAAAACCTCAAGAACCCTAATTTCTGCATGAAGGCTGAGAATTTTGATACACGATTCAAACAAAGCAATTAATTGAGGGGAAACATTCCATGCATGATTATGAACATTTGGCAAAAGTATTGTGCGAGGAAATATGCATAGATTGAGAGATGACCAAGTTTAGGCTTACCTCTAGGTCGTGACAGCAAGTTCAAAGTGATTTCTGAGTTGGAGGTGTTACAGATGAATTGTGATGACCTGAACAGCTTCCCTACACCCTATGGAGTGTGTTTGAATGCTTGGACTTGATGGAAATTGGCTGGATCACTTCATGGCACTCAACTGCAACTTGGTTAAAACCTTGAGCAATCGACTGGTGATTCTGAGAAATCAGTGTTCCAGATGTTGTTTAAGTGTTTGATCAGCTCATATATGATGTATGTGAGGTGTGTGTGTGATTGGTTTGAGTGGAATTGCCCTCTACTGAAAAATTCGATAGTGACTTGCTAAGAAAGGCATTTTTGAGAGTGAGAAGTTGATTTTGGGAAAGCAAGTGTTGTAGGCCTTTGATGTACTTAAACTGATCACAATTGAGCTCTATTTATAGTAGAGCAAGTTTGTTTTGCAAGGAATAGTGAATGGCAACTGCTGAGTAGGGTTGGCCAATGTTGGCAAATGGAAATCCAAGTCTCCTCTAGCCATTGACTAGAGGTTAGGGCATAAGCAGTTGGTTCCCTTGGTTTTGGATAAGTCTTGACTGAATTCAGTTGAGAATGGCTCAGTCCATGCCACCTTGGTGCTTCCATTGAATGCTCCAATCCAAAATTGGAGTCTTGTCCCTATTTTAGGTAATTCTAGGTTTGGCATGCTATTTCTTGTTCCAAGGACTTTTGAGGCTTGGCTCAGTGATTGTCCCCTTTAGATTCAATCCTCAGATGTGTCCAAAGTGATGACAAGGCTTGGAATTGGCTGATTTTGGCAAATCGACCAAAAGTACAAAAATCTGCCTTGCCTTGGCAGATTTCAGCAAGGCATCTTGCCACTATCATATCTCATAGCTCAAATTGAATTTGGTGACGTTCTTGGCCATTTTGTAAAGCCCTTAAATGATACAACAACTGTTTGATCATATTTGGTTTTGATACCTTTTGGATCCAAGTGAAAAATCCCCCTACATTTGGAAAAAAGTAAAGGCAGATTCTGACTTAGTGAAATTTTCACCAAGTGTTGGAACAAAGTGACTTTTCTTGATTTTGATCACTCCATAACTCAAAATCCATGAGGAATTTGGACATAGATCAGTATGAAGCTTTTGTAGAGGGAAATGAGATCTAAAAATCAAGCTTTGGATGGGGAAGAATGGCTTTGTGGTTTAGGAGTTATGGTCCTCCAAAGTTGGTACCCTTGCCACTTTATTTCATAACTTAGAAATTTTTCTAAGTTTTTATGGTTACCCCTTTTACAAGTTATCCCACTTTCTTTGATTTTTCTTGATGAATTATGATTCAAATCATACATTAACATCATTTTAGGGTTAAAAATCCATTTTTGTGAAAAATCTCAAAAAGTTAAAGTTGACTTTTGTGCACAGTTGACTTTTTAGCAGATGAATTCCAAATTGTGCAATTCTTTAGGAAATCATGTCCTTGACCTAAATCAAACTTGATGGACATGTTCCATGGGTGTCATAGGGTATATTGATTCATGTCTTAGGGGTTGGGAGCATGTCCTGGTCAAAAGTCAAAGTTACAGTTGACTTTTCTCTTAAAACCCTAATTGTGGTCCAGATGAAATTGAGACTTGTTGCTCAAGCTTCTTGGATCAATTCATTGTTCCAAATGGATCAATGTGGTATATTAGAGACTCTCAAATCCTCTCTTGAGGTCTTGGCTCATGGTTTGTCCCAAAAGTCAACTTAGGGGTGAATTAGGTCAAGAAATCCTAATTCCTGATTTTTGATGAATGTATCCCCTGAGGTAAAATTGACTTGATGATTGGGTCCATGAGGTTCCATGGATTATATTAGGATATGTTTTGAAGCATTGGATCATGCCCACAGGAAAATTCCCATCTGGAGGCCCTGGTCGACCAAAACCCTAATTTGGTGACACTGGCGATCTCGAGGCTTGATCCACCTAGAAGGGAATAGCCTTGTGCTTAATCCTTGAAGTGGGAGTCTTTTTGATCTATTGTAGATGTTTGAGAGGTTAGACAAGTTGAAGATCATGTAATTCCGTGATTGATCATTTGTCTAAGGCTCAAAGAGGGCTTGAAACCCTAATTTTAATTGTAGTGAATGCTCAATAATTCCTTGAGGAGATTGAGGAGGCATAAAGGTACATCCATATTGTGATGATGATTAACACAATGATGGGAATCTTAGTAGTCAAAATTTGGGGTATGACAGATGCCCCTATTTAATCTTCTTGGACACGAAGGTGTGAATGGCGAAGACATTCGGGCATTCAGGGTGCAAGAGGATTAAATATCGGAATATCCGAAATTTTGATGGTGGTTAAGAATGGTAGTTCACGCATCCTTCTTCTTTTACTAAGCAATGATGCTTAGAAAAGGTAAACTTCCCCTCGATCCTGGTTTCCTACCAAGGAACTGTTCTCAGTTTCTGATATAAACTTCCCCTCGATCCTGGTTTCCTACCAAGGAACTGGTCTCAGTTTCTGATATAAACTTCCCCTCGATCCTGGTTTCCTACCAAGGAACTGGTCTCAGTTTCTGATATAAACTTCCCCTCGATCCTGGTTTCCTACCAAGGAACTGGTCTTAGTTTCTTTTGTCAATAAACTTTCTTGACAAGGAACGCTGTTTGTAGCGGGTTTTCCTCAAACTTATCGCCGAATTTTCCTGGAGAAATGCCATTTGACGGAAAAAGTTTTGACGTCAGACTTGCTGGGGAACCCATTCATCTGAATTGTAGAACTGCACAAACTTCTTTGTTTGGAGACACCATTTGTCGATTCTACTGGGGAAAGCGAGTCTCTTGAGAGATTGTTTCCGTTTGGGGTCTTACATCATACTTTTCTCGGGATCTTCCCGGAGAAATGCCATATGATGGGATCCAATTTTGAGGTGCCGATGACCTTTTCATCAGTGGTTTTTTTGGAGAAAAACTGCTGTATTGCTGAATCTCTTGATTAAGAGGCTTTCTCTCGGGATTTTCCTTAATCCGGGAAAGCAAGGATATCATCTTCAATGGCGAAGAGTGACATCGGTTGAAGGTTCTCTGGTCTTTCAGAGGTTCAAGTTATCAAAGTGGTCAAGGGCCAATTCTAATCCAGAAATTAACTGGAGGAGAAAGATTGTTCCGACGCAACATTTCCTGACAAGGAAAGAACTGACAACTCGATTGAGAGGACTGTCTATCACTAGGGGACAAGACCGACTTAAGTAATAGTGATGCAATATGAATGCGAATGCAAATAAAATGCACGATGTATGTATGTATATGCTGACAAAACTGACACGACATACAAACTAGTAGATGAACAAGACTGGATACTCGGCCACAGTGGGACATGAAAAGTATCACCGGTTCATGATAGCAATTCTGTCCTACTTAGGAGAAGTAGTCCTCATAGGGAATACCGTTGATCGGGCTTAGGAGGTAAGAACTCGACCGAGGGCATCAGATGGGAAAGCCGCATCTGATACAGTTGATCCTTTATCCAGGTGCACTGGCTTAGAAGGAGTACTTTGATTCTGCACTTTGAAGTCCGCTTACTTCTGGAGAAGCGATTGATGTTCTTTCGATGTTCAACAGTCAAAATAAATTGCCACCTTTATTTTAAAAGAAGAAAAAGTTTTTACAAGTAAATTCGTTTTGTTTTATTTCAAGAATCGCTGATCATATTAAAATGTCGTTCTGTAAAGCTAAAACAAATGAGAATTACAAACAAAAGCACAAGGGCTCAAATTTTATTGATAGGATGGAAATTAGCCAAAAGCGTGATTCCAAAGAGTATATACAAAGTTCGAAAATGGTAATTCACAGGGAAAAAGGCTACGTTGAAACATAACAACCGCTATTCTTCTACCAACTTTGAATTCGAGGCATCTTGAGCTTCTGTCGAAGATGACCTTGATTGGAGTTATCTGATGGATGATGTAACTGCTGCTGAGGGACCTGCCTCTGTTGAACATAGTTACTTGCCATTATCCCTAATTTTTATCTGGATTGTACTGTGATGTTTCCAATCCACCGGGATGATTTTTTATTTATTTATTTTGTCTCTAACTTTTGCCTGGACCGCCCTTTTGGGTTTTCAATCTACCGAGACATTTTTTTTTGGCGAAGTATTTCTTGACTACATCAACATTTGTGGGGTAGGAAAATTCCTCTCCGTCCATGGTTGCAAGTCTCAAGGTGCCGCCTGAGAAAGCTTTCTTGACCACATAGGGGCCATCATAATTCGGAGTCCACTTGCCTCGTGAATTAGTGAGAAATGATTGAATCTTCTTGAGCACGAGGTCTCCTTTTCTGAAGACGCGGGGTCGGA
The DNA here is from genome assembly GCA_022829125.1 of Lathyrus tuberosus. NCBI lineage: Eukaryota > Viridiplantae > Streptophyta > Magnoliopsida > Fabales > Fabaceae > Lathyrus > Lathyrus tuberosus. The sequence continues at coordinate 9,375,194 of JALAZF010000234.1, read as the reverse complement.
CCTTTTTGTCAAACGCCCTGTTCATTCTTTGCTGATACAACTGACCATGGCATAGTGCCGTGATTCGCTTTTCTTCTATCAAGTTTAGTTCAACATGTCGACTTTGACACCATTCAGCTTCTGTTAACTTAGCTTCCATCAATACCCGGATTGATGGGATCTCTACTTCTATGGGGAGCACTGCTTCCATTCCATATACTAGAGAGAAAGGGGTTGCCCCTGTTGAAGTGCAGACACATGTGCGATAACCGTGAAGAGCAAAGGGTAGCATCTTGTGCCAGTCTTTGTAGGTTACAACCATCTTTTGAACGATCTTTTTGATGTTCTTGTTAGCCGCTTCTACCGCTCCGTTCATCTTAGGTCGGTAGGGAGATGAGTTATGGTGTTCGATCTTGAACTATGCGCACAACTCTTTCATCATCTTATTGTTCAAGTTAGATCCATTATCAGTAATGATCTGGCTTGGAACACCATAACGGCAGATGATATGGTTTTTGATAAACCGGACCACCACTTGTCGGGTTACATGAGCGAATGACGCTGCTTCAACCCACTTGGTGAAATAATCAATGGCTACCAGGATGAACCGATGTCCGTTCAAAGCCTTAGGTTCAATCATGTTATTTCTGTGCTTTTGTGGTTGGCATTTAGTTTGCTAAAACTATTATAGCAGCAAGATGTTGAATCATAATGTTCTAAGTGGCTGCTTTCAACATGTCGAATGAAGATGTTCCATGGCAGCTCATAGGACATCGCGCTGTAAAGTCAGCTTTAATGCAGATTCTGTTACTATGATTTGTTACTGAATATTCTGTGAATATTTGGTTATCCTATGTGGCATCCAAAGTATTTTTGGATTGTGGTTATTTGTTGGTTTTCGGATTTGCTGTTGTTTTTAATTATGGAGACAAAATAGGAAACTTTGGATTTAAGACCTATTTTGTTGGAGTTAATTTTACAGATTTGTGAGCAGTCTATTTGCTGCGTTTTTGAAGCCCAATTCAGTCCAGATTAATTGCTATATATTGACTGATGTAAACCTAGTTTTAGGTGTGGAACTTACTTGTGTTTTTAGGGTTTTCAAGTGTATTTTGTGAGCCTAACTGGTATCATTCTGATAATAGTATAAGGACTGATTTCTTGTGTTGTAAGTTCTGTCAAGTTACTCATAAGCTTTTAAGCATTGAGTTTCTTGTGTGTCAATCCTCATAAGCTGTGAAGTATTGAGGATTGTGTGTTTTGAAAGTGTGTCTTTCGTTTTTGTTTCTTGTGTGGAAAGGTACCAATCACGGGTTGTGGTTGTAGAGGGATTTGAGGAGGGCCTCATACCTAGGTGAGTCTTAGGTAGAAGTCATAGGAAGGGTAGTGATTAAGTGAGTAGATTATTCGGTGTTTGTATGACTGTGAATTGATACTATCGTATATTGATTTCGTCCCTGGCTTGGTAGCCCCCAGAGTAGGTGTGTTAGACCGAACTGGGTAAACATATCGCTGTGTTATTTACTTTCTGCACTGTCATTTTTAATTGTTATCTTGTTCATTGTGTTGGATATCAGTGTCTCAACATCTGTATAGGACATCTGATATCTGTGCCAGAATTTTAAATCATGCCAATCATGTCGATTCCCCATATAGAAAAAGGCCATGGGGAAGAAAGAACTTTGAGATGCGTTGGCGGTACATGAATTTTGTCGGAGTATATCTGACACTTGTGACACCTCCTCATGTACTTGTAGCAGTCGGATTCCATTGTCAACCAATAGTACCCTGCTCTTAGAATTTTCCTCGCCATTGTGTGTTCGTTGGCATGAGTGCCAAAGGATCCTTCATGAATTTCTTTCATCAGTGCGTCTGCTTCTGGTCTGTCGACGCATCGAAGCAAAACCAAGTTAAAATTCTACTTATACAGCGTGTCACCGCTCAGGAAGAAGCTGCCTGCTAGCCTTCTGAGGGTCTTTCTGTCTTTCCTGGATGCCCTAGGTGGGTACTCCAGTTTCTGAAGGAAGCATTTGATATCATGATACCAAGTTTTGTCGTCTATGACTTCTTCAATCGCGAAGATGTAAGCGGGCCTTTCAAGGCGCATTATGTCGATCTTAGGTATGTCATTCCATTGACCTACACTAATCATGGAAGAGAGAGTGGCTAATGCATCATCCATGTGATTCTCCTCACGAGGGATATGATGAAACTCGATTTTGTTGAAGAAGGGTAGCAACCTTCTTGCATAGTCTTTGTAAGGAATCAATCCTGATTGGTATGTGTTCCAATCTCCTTTGATCTGATTGATAACCAGGGCTGAGTTGCCATATACGTCCAAGTTTTTGATCCTTAAGTCGATCGCTTCCTCGAGACCCATGATACATGCTTCGTATTCGGCCTCGTTGTTCGTACATTTGAATGTAAGTCTGGCAGTGAAAGGAATGTGGGTACTGTAAGGGGTAACAATGATTGCCCCAATTCTGTTTCCGTAATGATTAACTGCTCCGTCAAAGATAAGTCCCCATTGGGAACCTGGTTCTGGCCCTTCACTGGGTAGCGGTTCATCGCAATCTTTCATTTTTAAATACATGACATCTTCTTCTCGAAAGTCAAACCCGATTGATTCCTGATCGTCAATCGGTTAATGAGCCAAATGATCAGCTAAAAGACTTCCTTTAACGGCTTTCTGAGCGTGGTACTCTATGTCATATTCTGATAGCAACATCTGCCAACGGGCAATCTTTCCCGTGAGAGCAGGTTTTTCAAATACATACTTGATCAGATCCATTTCGGAGACCAACCAAGTAGTGTGGAGAATCATGTACTGGCGAAGACGTTTAGCTTCCCAAGCCAAAGCACAGCAAGTTTTCTCAAGCATCGTGTACCGAGTTTCGCAGTCGGTGAACTTCTTGCTTAGATAGTAGATGGCAGACTCTTTCCTTTTGGTTTCGTCTTGTTGGCCAAGTACACACCCCATTGAGTCTTCCAAGACTGTGAGGTAAATTGTTATTTCTTTGTTTTTGTGGTTGGCATTTATTTTGCTAAAACTATTCTAGCAGCAAGATGTTGAAACAAGATGTTCTAATATTCTGCATTCAACATGTCAGATAAAGATGTCCCATCCTGGAGCATAGGACATCGCGTCTGTTATTGTTTTAAAAGGAAGATTTTGTTGGTTGTTATTTGTTACTGAATATTCTGTGAATATTTAGTTATCCTATGTGGCATCCAAATTAATTGAGTTGAGATTTTATGTTGGTTTTCGGATTTTCAACATTTTCTAAATATGGAGACATATTAGGAAATATTAGATTGAAGACCTATTTTCTTGGAGTTTATTTTGCAGAATTGTGTGCAGTCTCTTTGCTGCGTTTTGAAGCCCAATCCAGTCCAGATTTAATGCTAAATATTGACTGGTGTAAACCTAGTTTAGGTGTGGAACTTACGTGTGTTTTGTTAGGGTTTTGAGTATCATTTGTGAGCCTAACTGGTATCATTCTGATAACAGTACAAGGACTCTTTTTGTGTTGTAATTTCTGACAGTTACTCATAAGCTTTTAAGCATTGAGTTTCTTGTGTGTCAATTCTCATAAGCTTTGAAGTATTGAGAATTGTGTGTTTTGAAAGTGTGGCTTTCGTTTTGTTACTTGTGTTGAAAGGAAGCAGTCACGGGTTATAATTGAAGAGGGATTTGAGGAGGGCCTCATACCTAGGTGAGTCTTAGGTAGAAGTCATAGGAAGGGTAGTGATTAAGTGAGCGGATTGTAACCGAGTGTGGTTGTTGTATGATCTGTGAATTGATACTATTGTATATTGGTTTCGTCCCTGGCTTGGCAGCCCCAATAGTAAGATTATTGATCTGAACTGGGTAAATATATCACTGTGTTCTTTACTTTCTGCACTATTATTATTACTGTTAACTTGTTCATTGTGTTGGATATCAGTGTCTCAACATCTGTGTAAGACATCTGATATCTGTGCCAGAATTTCAATTGGCATCAAGAGCTTGCACCCTTGTTTGGTTCTGGGTGAGATTCAAGGAAGGTACTTTCTGGTACAATGGACAAGGATGGAGGATATTTGAACAAACCTCCTCTGCTTGATGGTGCCAACTATGACTACTGGAAACCAAGGATGGTAGCATTCATCAAATCCATGGATGATCAAGCATGGAAAGCTGTTATCAAAGGATGGGAACCCCCAAAGGTTAGAGATGGAGAAGGTAATCCTACTGATGTGGTGAAGGAAGAGGAAGACTGGGATGATGCAGACTACAAAGGGTCCTTGGGAAATTCCAAAGCCATGAATGCACTGTTTAATGGTGTTAATAACAATATCTTCAGGTTAATTGAACATTGCACCATTGCAAAAGAGGCATGGCAGGTCTTGAAGGTTGCTCATAAAGGGACTTCAAAGGTGAAGATGTCTTCATCTTCTCACTACCAAGTTTGAGAATTTGAAGATGAAGGAAGATGAGAGCATTCATGATTTTCACATGAACATTATTGAGATAGCTAATGCTTCAAGTGCCCTAGGTGAAAAGATGTCTGATAGCAAACTGGTCAGAAAATTCCTCAAATCTCTACCTAAGAGATTTGACATGAAAGTGACTGCTATAGAGGAAGCTCGGGACATAGATAAGATGAAAGTGGATGGACTTGTGGGATCTCTTCAAACATTTGAATTGGGGATCAGTGAAAAGTCTGAAAAGAAGAAGAGTATAGCTTTTGTGTCAAATGCTGGTGATTCAGACGATGAAGGTAACCTGGTCAGAGATGAAGGGGTGTCTAAAGATCTGGTATTTCTTGGAAAATAACTTAACAAAGTGCTGAAAAGGATGGACTGGAAGTCAAGAGTGAATGTTCAGAACAAGTCAGTCGACATCAGTAAAAACCAGGATGGAGGCAGAAGGTCCAGAACTGAAGAAGACTCCAATCAAGGGAAGAGAGTTCAGTGTTTTGAATGTGAAGTATTTGGGCACATAAAAACTGAGTGTCCCACGTATCTCAAAAGGCAGAAGAAGGGCTTATCTGTGTCTTGGTCAGAAGGAGAGTCTGAGAGTGATCTTGAAGACGAATCAGCAAAATTGGTGACAGCCTTGACTAGAATCTGTAAATCTGATGGAGAAACAACTTGTGAGTCTGATTCTGACAAAGAATCTTATATTGGAGAACTCACTAAGCAGGAAGTTATCACTGGGTTCTTAGAGTTGTGTATCAAGAATGAAGAGAGGTGCCAGATAATATTAGAACTGAAGGTTCTGATAGCTCAACTAAAAGCTGAGAAGGAAGAACATCTATCAATCATTGCTGATCTTAAAGAGGAGGTTGTATGGCAAAAGTCAAAACTTGACAATATGACCAAATCTATAAGAATGTTGAAGAATGGTTCCACGCAGCTGGATGAGATTCTTCAGACTAGGAAAAATGCTGGAAATATACAAGGTATTGGTTTTAACAATCAAGCAGAGAACTACAAGAAGTCTGTATTAAAGTTTGTTCCTCAGAAAATAAAGCAAGAGGAGGAGATGTCAAATCACATGTTTCAACATCAGATGAAACATCAGAAAATAGTATGTAGTTCAAAGTATAAACCATGGAGATGTCATTACTGTGGAAAGATTGGTCACTTAAAGTCCTTTTGCTACAATTTGCATGGTTATCCCAAAACTGCTCATCAACAAAATAAAGGACAGAATTGGGCTAAAGTAAAGAAAAGATGGACTCCTAGAAATATGATGGTTGGTTTCATAGCACATACCTCTCTCAGAGCATCTGCAAGGGAAGATTGGTACTTTGACAGTGGTTGTTCAAGACACATTACTGGTGTGAAGAAATTTTTGTCAGATATCAAGCCTCACTCTACCAATTATGTCACTTTTGGGGATGGATCAAAAGGTGAAATAAAAGGTGTTGGAAAGATGGACTACACAGGACAACCAAATCTGGATCGTGTTCTATTTGTCAAAGGGATGACTGCAAATTTGATCAGTATAAGCCAACTGTGTGATCTAGGACTCAAAGTAAATTTCACAAAATCTGAATGCCTAGTAACCAATGAAGAAAAATGAAGTTGTCATGAAGGGAACCAGGTCTAAGGATAACTGCTATCTGTGGAATCCTCAAGAATCAGAAATTTTGTCTACCTGTTTGATGTCAAAGGAAGATGAAACCAAACCGTGGCATCAGAAATTGGGTCACTTACATTTGAAAGGGATGAAGAAAGTTCTGTCAAGTGAGGCTGTTAGAGGTATTCCCAAGCTGAAGATTGATGAGGATAGAATATGCAGTGAATGTCAAGTTGGGAAGCAAACGAGGATGTCACACAAAAAGCTTCAACATCTTACCACAATGTCTAGAGTTCTGGAGCTGCTTCACATGGACTTAATGGGACCTATGCAGGTTGAAAGTCTTGGTGGGAAGAAGTATGCTTATTTTGTCGTTGATGATTACTCCAGATTCACTTGGATAAGCTTTATCAGAGAGAAGTTTGAAGTATTTGCAGCTTTCAAAGAGTTGTGTCAAAGGATTCAACAAGAAAAGGATCGTGGTGTTGTTCGAATCAGAAGTGACCATGGGAAAGAATTTGAAAATAGCAGGTTTGAAGAGTTTTGTTTATCTGAAGGAATCACTCATGAATTCTCATCACCAATCACTCCTCAATAAAATGGTGTGGTGGAACGCAAGAATAGGACTATTCAAGAGTGTGCAAGGGTCTTGATTTATGCCAAAAAGCTTCCATATCATTTTTGGGCTGAAGCCATGAATACCGCTTTCTATATACACAATAGGGTGACTATCAGATCAGGTACTTCTATTACTCTTTATGAGCTATGGAAAGGTAGAAAGCCAAATGTGAAATATTTCCATGTTTTTGGGAGTAAGTGCTATATCTTGGTGGATCGTGAGCAGAGGCGAAAGATGGATCCTAAGAGTGAGGAAGGGATATTTTTGGGATACTCTACAAACAGTAAAGCATATAGGGTATTTAATTCCAGAACTAAGGTGATGATGGAATCCATAAATGTGGTGGTTGATGACTCTGGCAAAGACGAATATGTCCCAGATGATGCTGGAACATGCTTTCCTATGAACAATGAGAGCTCACAAGACACTGAGTCCGTAGAAGATAATGCTCAAGAGACCGACACTAGACATGAGAATGAAGAGGTAGAGGATGCAAACAGGGAACCCTCTATAAGGGTTCAGAAGGATCACCCTAAGGAGTTGATTATTGGAAATCTGAATGAAGGTGTAAGAACCAGGTCGAGGGAGGCTGTGTCAAATGCCTGTTTTGTGTCAAAGCTTGAACCAAAGAATGTTAAAGAGGCTTTGACAGATGAGTTTTGGATAAGTGCTATGCAGGATGAGCTTTGTCAATTCAAAAGGAATGAAGTCTGGGAACTGGTACCACGACCAGCAGGAACAAATGTGATTGGAACAAAGTGGGTTTATAAGAATAAGTCTGATGAACAAGGAGTTGTTACCAGAAACAAAGCCAGATTAGTTGCTCAAGGATACACACAGATTGAAGGAGTAGATTTTGATGAAACATTTGCTCCTGTGGCTCGCTTGGAATCCATCAGATTGTTGCTAGGAGTGGCATGTTTTTTGAAATTCAAATTGTTTCAAATGGATGTCAAGAGTGCCTTTCTGAATGGCTATCTTAATGAGGAAGTTTATGTTGAGCAGCCTAAAGGGTTTGTGGATCCAAATTTTCCTGATCATGTCTTCAAACTAAAGAAGGCTTTGTATGGTTTGAAACAAGCTCCAAGAGCTTGGTATGAAAGGCTGGCTGAGTTCTTAGTCAAACATGGATACAGGAAGGGTGGTATTGATAAAACACTCTTTGTCAAGGAGAAGGATGGGAAACTAATGATTGCTCAGATTTATGTAGATGATATTGTGTTTGGTGGGATGTCGGATGAGATGGTCCAACATTTTGTCAACCAAATGCAATCTGAATTTGAAATGAGCTTGGTAGGTGAATTGACTTACTTCCTTGGATTGCAAGTCAAGCAGATGGAAGATTCCATTTTTATTTGTCAGAGCAAATATGCGAGGAATATTGTGAAGAAGTTTGGATTGGATAATGCCAAGCACAAGAGAACTCCTGCTCCTACTCACTTGAAGTTATCCAAAGATGAACAGGGAGTGAATGTTAAACAGAGTCTATACAGAAGCATGATTGGCAGTCTGCTGTATCTCACAGCAAGTAGGCCAGATATAACCTTTGCAGTTGGTGTATGTGCAAGATACCAAGCAGAACCCAAGGTCAGTCACATCAATCAAGTTAAGAGAATTCTTAAGTATGTGAGTGGCACATGTGATTATGGGTTGTTGTACTCCCATGACTCAAGTTCCATTTTAGTAGGATACTGTGATGCTGATTGGGCTGGAAGTGCTGATATAGGAAAAGTACCTCTGGAGGTTGTTTCTTTTTGGGAAATAATCTTATTTCATGGTTTAGTAAGAAGCAGAATTCTGTATCTCTTTCTACTGCTGAAGCTGAATACATAGCAGCTGGAAGTAGTTGTGCTCAACTGGTGTGGATGAAGCAAATGCTATCTGAGTATAATGTCATACAAGATGTCATGACATTATTTTGTGACAACCTGAGTGCTATTAATATTTCTAAAAATCCCATTCAACATAGCAGGACTAAGCACATTGATATCAGGCATCACTTCATCAGAGAACTTGTGGAGGACAAAGTCATAACTCTTGAGCATGTTAGCACAGAAAATCAGCTTGCTGACATATTTACCAAGGCTCTGGATGTAGTTCAGTTTGAAAACCTGAGGAGTAGACTTGGAGTTTGTATTCATGAAGAACTATAGCAATTAATGTTCTTTCTGGCTGCCAGACTAAAAAGTATAAAGGTATTCTGGTAGTGCAGCGTGTGTAGGTGTTTATGAAGGGAAAGATGTTGAAGTTTGTGCGTGACATTTGGTCATGTGATGTTGTGTGCATCTACTTTCTGATGGTTCTACTTGCCTTTGGCATATTTATGGCTAAAAAGGGGGAGTAGTGTGTTTATGGTGAGCTTGTGCTGGTGCTGCAGCTGAGGGGGAGAATGTTGAATGTTGTTGTGTTGCTGCAGTTGAGGGGGAGAATGTTGAATGCTATTGTGTTGCTGCAGTGTAGTTGAGGGGAAGTTTTTTTTTGCTGCTATGATGTGTTGGTGTGATGGTGTTTGTTTCGCTGCTGTCTCTGATATTGTTATTTTGCTTGTGTTATTTTTGCAAGATTGTTTGGTGTGTAGTTTTAGCCAAAATAAGCCAAAGGGGGAGATTGTTATTTCTTTGTTTTTGTGGTTGGCATTTATTTTGCTAAAACTATTCTAGTAGCAAGATGTTGAAACAAGATGTTTTAATATTCTGCATTCAACATGTCGGATAAAGATGTCCCATCCTGGAGCATAGGACATCGCGTCTGTTATTGTTTTTAAAGGAAGATTTTGTTGGTTGTTATTTGTTACTGAATATTCTGTGAATATTTAGTTATCCTATGTGGCGTCCAAAGTAATTGAGTTGAGATTTTATGTTGGTTTTCGGATTTTCAACATTTTCTAAATATGGAGACATATTAGGAAATATTAGATTGAAGACGTATTTTCTTGGAGTTTATTTTGCAGAATTGTGTGCAGTCTCTTTGCTGCATTTTGAAGCCCAATCCAGTCCAGATTTAATGCTATATATTGACTGGTGTAAACCTAGTTTAGGTGTGGAACTTACGTGTGTTTTGTTAGGGTTTTGAGTATCATTTGTGAGCCTAACTGGTATCATTCTGATAACAGTACAAGGACTATTTTTGTGTTGTAAGTTCTGACAGTTACTCATAAGCTTTTAAGCATTGAGTTTCTTGTGTGTCAATTCTCATAAGCTTTGAAGTATTGAGAATTGTGTGTTTTGAAAGTGTGGCTTTCGTTTTGTTACTTGTGTTGAAAGGAAGCAGTCACGGGTTGTGATTAAAGAGGGATTTGAGGAGGGCCTCATACCTAGGTGAGTCTTAGGTAGAAGTCATAGGAAGGGTAGTGATTAAGTGAGCGGATTGTAACTGAGTATGGTTGTTATATGATCTGTGAATTGATACTATCGTATATTGGTTTCGTCCCTGGCTTGGTAGCCCCCAGAGTAGGATTGTTGATCCGAACTGGGTAAACATATCACTGTGTTCTTTACTTTTTGCACTGTTATTATTACTGTTAACTTGTTCATTGTGTTGGATATCAGTGTCTCAACATCTGTGTAGGACATCTGATATCTGTGCCAGAATTTCATAAATGATCAGTGGTCTTCCTTCCACTGGAGGTGATAGAATCAGCGGATTCAACAGGTATTCCTTAATACTATCGAAGGCAATTTGGCAGTCATCTGTCCAAACGCAATCCTGGTTCTTTATCAGTAACTTGAAAATCGGCTCACATGTCGCGGTCATAAGGAATATGAATCTGGAGATGTAGTTCAAACGTCCCAGGAATCCTCTGACTTGTTTTTCAGTTTTCGGAGAAGGCATTTCTTGAATGGCTTTGACCTTGTCGGGATCAACCTTAATTCCTTTCTGGATGATGATGAACCCTAAGAGTTTCCCTGAACGGACACCGAACGTGCACTTGTTGGGATTCAAGCGGAGTTTGTACTTTCTCAACCGCTCGAATAGTTTTGACAGGTGGGTCATATGCTCCTCTTCTGTCTTAGATTTTGCAATCATATCATCGACATATACCTCGATTTCCTTATGTATCATGTCATGAAACAGAGTAGTCATGGCCCGTTGATAGGTTGCCCCGACATTATTCAAACCGAACGACATTACCTTGTAACAAAAGGTACCCCATGGGGTAATGAACGAAGTTTTCTCCATGTCTTTCGGCGCCATTTTCATCTGGTTATAACCCGAGAATCCATCCATGAAGGAGAATACTTTGAACTTTGATGTACTGTCAACCAGCATGTCAATGTGTGGTAAAGGAAAGTCGTCCTTTGGACTAGCCTTGTTTAGATCTCTGTAATTGACACACATTCTGACCTTTCCATCCTTTTTCAGGACGGGTACGATGTTGGCTAACCATTGAGGATATTCTGATGTGGCAAGGAACCCCGCGTCAATCTATTTCTGTACTTCCTCTTTGATTCTGATGGCCATGTCCGGATGAGTCCGTCTCAACCTTTGCTTTACTGGCGGACATTCCGATCTTAACGGTAAATGATGTTCCACGATGCTGGTATTCAACCCTGGCATATCCTGATAGGACCAACCGAATACATCGGGGAATTCTTTGAGAAGCTTTATCAAACTCTCTTTGGCAGTTGGATTGAGCAGTGCCCCAATCCTGATTTCTTTTCTCTCTTTTTCCAAACCCAAGTTTACCGTTTCCAACGGCTCTTTGTGAGGTTCAATGGACCTTTCCTCTTGTCTGAGTAATCGGGAGATCTCTTCTGGAATTTCGTCGTCATCTTCTTCTTCAGCCCTAATTACCGGGAACTCAAAGTCGGGAGAAGGCATCGGATCGTATGTTTCAACGGGGTTTAAAACAAGCAATCTGCATGACGTGATGATTTGTGTTTAGAAGAGATAGAGAGAATGCTAGTGTGTGCAGTGTATTTTATTACTGCTTGTTTTTATTCGAATTGTTTTTTAGGATTACCATTTGTAGCGAGCGATTTTGGACGCGGTTCTTAAGCGCTGGTCGCTCTCTGCGGTTTGAGCTTTGACTACAGGTCGATTCATTTTTTATCCTATTGTGAGCTGAATAAGGAAGGGAAATAGATGTCTCCAATTAACCCTGCTTTGCATACTGAGTTTAAACAGCAGTCTGTTAGGTTACGGATGCTATCAATGTGGGGGGGCCTTTGTACTGGTTATTTGTATTTTCGCCAATACGGTTTCTTTCTTTCTAGGAATTTCTAGCGGGGAACAAGGATTAGGATGTTAGGACTGATGCTTTTTGATGGGTATGTGAGAGTATGGGATTTTGGTTTTTTGTTGATTGTGCTCGTTAAGATCTTTTCTTTCGATCTTATGCCTACGTATTCCCGTTTACCGAAACAGGGAAATCAGAGCGTTCGTAGTTCCTCCTATTCTATGGGAGGAAATGGGTGTTTTGGTGTCTTGTTCAAAGCCCAAGACGTGAAGCGAAAGGTGATTTGTATCTTGATCAAAGCCCAAGATGTGAAGCTGAAAAGTCTATTTGTGTCTTGTTCAAAGCCCAAGACGTGAAGCTGAAAGGCCTCGGCTTTAGAGAGAATTTGTCATCTCTAAAGAAGGGTTTGTCTGTCACAACTGTTGGGTGACTGGTTATAAAGAAGAATTACTTTAACCGGGATACGGGGATCCTAGCAATGCCATAATTTCCTTTAAAGAGGATTTTAACCTGAAGGAAAAGACTTTAACTCAGTGTAGAGCAATGCTATCTTTCCTTAGGAATTTCTCATGCTAAAAGAGGGACAGTGGCATGGATGTAGATGATCCAGAGGCTTGCCGCTTACAACGATTAGATGAAGGAGTTGTTGATGTTTGTATACTGTGAACGAGGCACAACTTTGATGCTAAAAGGTTGATTGGATCAACCAGTGGTTTTCTTATACAAAGCCTAAGAGGAGGCTAGTATGTGTCTCGTACAAAGCCCGAGAGAGAGAGGCTAAAAGGGTTGACTCAACAGGAGAATATTTTATACTCAACAAGAGAGCGTTTTTGTATCTCGTACGAAGCCCGAGATGGAGGCTAAAAGTTTGACTCAACAAGAGAGTCCTTGTATCTCGTACGAAGCCCGAGATGGAGGCTACAAGGTTTGACTCAACAAGAGAGTCTTTGTATCTCGTACAAAGCCCGAGATGGAGGCTGTTGTTTATTTGGCTCAGTAAGAACCTTTTTGTATCTCGTATAAAGCCCGAGATGGAGGTGAAAGGGGTAATTGACTCAACGAGGGAGTCTCTTATGTGTCTCGTACAAAGGCCGAGAGAGAGGCTAAATGTTGTTTGATTCCGCTGGGGAGAATTTTGGTATCTCGTACGAAGCCCGAGATGGAGGCTAAACGTTTGCTTCACTGGGAAGAATCATTGAACAAAGCCCAAGAGGAGGCTAGGGTAACTATTTCAGTTAAGTGACAGGTCCAGTATACTGATTTTAAAGAGAAAATCAGTTCTTATATGAGCAACACTGTACTCAGGGATTTGATTTGAGGATCAGGGATATTTCCTTCTCTTTGGGGAAACGGGAAATCCAAAGGGTATTGAGACTGTCTGAGTCTGCGAGTTTCCTTCCTATTTAACGAAGGGGTCACTTGAGAATGTCTTTGAGACTCAAGGAAGTTAGACTGTCCGTGTCTAGAGTTTCATCTTTTGCACTATGCTTTGAGAAACAGTAGTAGACTCTGTGAAAGGACTGTTCTATGAAGATGATTAAGTTCTGTTCCTATACCTTTAGGAGGTCGTCGGGACAATTTGTACGAAGCCCAAGAGGAGGCTGAAAATTTTTAAGAAGCCGACGGGTCCTTGTACTAAGCCCAAGAGGAGGCTATCATTCCCGGAGGAAGAGATCATTATACGAAGCCTAAGAGGAGGCTGTGAATACTTCTAAGAAGCCGTAGGGTCCTTGTACGAAGCCCAAGAGGAGGCGGGGTTGCTTTTAGGAAGCCTGTGGGTCCTTGTACGATGCCTAAGAGGAGGCCGATGCTTTTAAGAAGCCGATGGGTCCCCAAACCCCGAGAAATTCAAGGCAAGCTATTCACAAGGAATAGATCAAGTCAGGAAAGTTTGAGAATTTGGAAGAAACTCAAAGATGCCATTCACGGAGAATACATTCATCTCTGGGAGTAGAGTTTCTTGACAATTCCTAATGAGGACAGCCGAAGAGAATACTGTATCTGGTGATCCTATTGGGGATCTAGTTCAGTCTATTTCTAAGAGTGACAGTTTGAGAAAGGGTTAAAAAAGAATCTGCCTTTCACATCTCCATATTGTTTAACCCCAAGAGGAGGGAAGACTGTGTCTGGTAATCCTATGTGGATCTAGTTTTGACTGTTTAAGAGTGATTGAAACGGCTTTACCTAGTGCTAGACGTAGTTGCCGGGGAAACTCTAAATATCTATACTATTATTACACAGTTGATATGAGTTTATGAAAGAAGACTTACAGCGAAATAGCCCCACAATACAGTTATATATATATATGAGTTTGTGAAAGGAGACTTACAATGAAACAGCCCCACAATACAGTTATATACATATGAAAGCGGTAAATGAAAGCGGGTAAACACTTACTCGGTTGTAGAGCTTCCATGCTGTTTGGTTAGTTGTTCAACAAAGAAAGATTGAAAACAACAGTATATTCAAAATCAAAGGAGAAAGTGCTTTGAAATAAAAAGATTTGGGGCTTACAGCTCAAGGAGAGGCCCAGGGTTTTATCAGTGAGCGCACTGTTGAATTTGTACAGAGGGACTTATACAAGTGACTGAGGCCCAAAAAGGTTTTCTGTACAAAGGGATGGGTCTTACACTCTCTCAAGAGGCCCAAATAGTTTTTAAGAAAAGAAATGGGTCTTACTACTCGAGGGTAGGCCCAGTTGGTTAATTTTAACTTGGCGACGATCGCGTCATTTATTTGAAAATGTACAGAGGGACTTATACAACGAATGAGGCCCAAAAAGTTTTATGTACACAAGGGGTTGGGTCTTACACTCTAATAGAGGCCCAAAAAGTTTAAAGAAAAGAAATGGGGCTTACAACACGAGGGGAGGCCCAAGGTCTTTATTTTCAAGATGAATACTCACTTTTAAAATGCTTAAAAACAATTAAAAATGAATTTATTCACAAAAATACCAACTATATTAAATAAATAATATAAATTTGATTTTTTTGTAGAATAAAATATTTTACTATTTTTGTATTTTTTCAGAAAAAAACCAATAAAAAATAATCAAAATTGAAGGAGTTATTAATTTTCCAAATCATTAAAAAATAATATGAAAAAATATAAAAAAAAAAAGGGGTTGGGTCTTACACTCTATTAGAGGCCCAAAGTGTATTTTTGTACAAAAGATGGGGCTTACAACTCAGGGAGAGGCCCAAAATATTTTCAGTTTGAAAATGGCGATCGCGCCGAGATTTTTAACGTATCGGGACTTATACAATAGCTGAGGCCCAAAATTGTTTCGTTAAAAAAGGGTTGGGTCTTACACTCTAATAGAGGCCCAAGTGTTTAAAAATGAAAAGAAATGGGACTTACAGCTCAAAGAGAAGCCCAGTTGATTTTTGTTTGAAAATGGCGATCGCGCCGAAGTTTTCTTTTAACGCAGAGGGACTTATACAATAAGTGAGACCCAAAATTGTTTTGGTTAAAAGGGGATTGGGTCTTACACTCCAATAGAGGCCCAAAAGTTTTGAATGGGTCTTATAGCTCGAGGAGAGGCCCAAGGGTTATTTTGAAAAGGCGACGATCGCGCCGTTTGTTTTTTACGGTATCAGGACTTATACAATACACTAAGGCCCAAAATGTTTTGGTCAAGAAAGGATTGGGTCTTACACTCTATTAGAGGCCCAAAAAGTTTTAAGAAAAAGAAATGGGTCTTACTACTCGAGGGTAGGCCCAGGTTTATTTTAAAAAAGGCGACGATCGCGCCGTTTATTTGAAAATTGACAGGGGGACTTATACAACGAATAGGCCCAAAAAGGTTTTCTGTACAAGGGTGTTGGGTCTTACACTCTAATAGAGGCCCAATAAATGTTTGAAAAAGTTTTATGATGGTGAAAATCAAAGAAATCCTAATTTTATCATTTTAAAAGTAAATTCTTAAAAGAAAATCAATACAAAATGATAAAAATACCAAATAAGCAACTTGTGATCTTTGGTTGGGGTTTGAAAAATGATGTTTTAATCACAAGATGAAATAAAATTCATTTGGTCTTGATTTTCAATATGAGAGTTCACTTTTAAAATGTTTTAAAAACATAAAAAAGAAATTTATTCACAAAAATACTAATTATATTAAATAAATAATATAAAACTAATTTTTTTGTGGAATAAAATATTTTGGAGTATGAATATGAAGTGTGTAAAACAGATTTGAAAAATGATAATTTTTGCTATGTGAAAGAATTGGTTGAGTTTTGAAGATAAACTAAGAAAAAAAAAGAATGTGATGTCACAACATCACTCATGAGACATCACTCATGAGTTTTCAACATCTTTTTCATCAAACTTCCAACACCCATAACTTTCTCAAATCTCAATGGTTTGAGACAAAATTTATATGCATCTGGCCCAGAATTTCACAAGGAATCCAATGGTGATGGTAGTTTTTTCAGAACACTCTCCTTCCTCAAAACCCGATAGTGGTTTTGAAAAGGACCTATAATTGCATTTTCTGCGCTACACTTTGATACAGGCATGGATTACATGGTGAATTAACCCAAACACAACATATACAACATGTATGAGATGTGTATGATCAGTGGACTTCAAAGCAATACATGATTTCAAGGATTCCAAGTTGCGATGCTTACCTCTTTTTGAGCTTTTTGGAGTTTTTGTGCAATCTGTCAAGCCTCTTGTTCCAGAAATGATTTGATGCTTTAGACACACTCAAATGACCTCTTAGAAGCTTTTAGGATGGTTGGAATCAGCTGGTACCTGCAAAAACACAAACTGTCCCTTTCTTGTAAAAGGGGTTAAAAGTGACCAAAATAGCAACTCTCTCAAATGGTGTTCCAGATGTTGGGAACCATTTGGGATAGTTCAAGGATGATATTTGGAGTGTGTTTGAGGTTTTATCTGGTTTGGAAAGTGACTGAATCAAGACATGGCTTGAAAAATGCAAAAAAGTGCCATTTTGAGGTTTTGAGAAGTGACTTTGTGATTTTGTGATTACAGGTCACTTGTGATAGTTTGCACAGCTTACATATGATATATATGAGGTGTGTGTGTGATTAGTTTGAGTGGAATTACTCTCTAACTCAAAAACTCAGAATTACTTGCTTTGGAAGGCAAATTTGAGGTGAAAGAAGAGATTTTGAGGAAAGCATCTGTTTGATGGCTTTGGTGTACTCAAACTGAACACAAATGAGCTCTATTTATAGTAGAGCAAGTTTGTTTTCACAGCAACAGTGAATGGTGGCTGCAGCAGAGGTTTGTCCAATGTTGTCCAATGAAAATCCAAGTCTCCTCTAGCCATTGACTAGAGGTTAGAGCACAGAGCTTTAGTTCCCTACTTGTTGGAGGAATGTTGACTGAATTCAGTTGCAAATGTGTCAGTCCATGCCACCTCTAAGCATCTATTAAATGCTCCAATCCAAAATTGGAGTCTTGTCCCTCTTTTAGGGATTTTTAGGAATAACATGTTACTTCTTGTTCCCAGGACTTTGGAGGCTTGGCTCAGTGATTGTCCCCTTTAGATTTGATACTCAGAGGTGTCCAAAGTGATGACAAGGCTTGGAAATTCGTGTGGCACAAGAAATGTGCAAATTTGTCCCATGAAAAATTCAGCTGCAGCAAGCCATTTTGTAAAATTTATAACTCCCTGCTCGAGTATGCTACAAGGACGTTCTACACCTTTCTGGAAAGCTGAGACAACGTACTTCAACTTTGATGTTGGACTTTGGTCTTGGTTCAGCTTGAAAAGTCATAAAAAATGGCCTTGAACTTGTGTAGTCGAATTTGTCCCAAAAGCTGTCATGAAAATTCTGCATTATCAATGCTTCTTGCGAAAATCATATCTCCCTGCTCGAGTATGCTACAAGGACGTTCTACACCTTTCTGGAAATTTGAGACAACATACTTCAACTTTGATGTTCAAGGTTTGGCTTGAATCAACTTGGATCATGAAGAAAAACATCCTTGAAGTTGGGACATTCTTGCTGGAAAAATATTAATGATGTCCTATATGCAATGTCAGAACATCAGACATTGAACATTAATAATTCCAAACTTTAATCACTTTTATCTTTTAATCCACTATGACATTTTGAGTTGAAGTGAATTGCATCTTTGATGTTGGTCTTGCATGGTGACAAAGCTTGAAAATTGGGGTGGCACAAGAAAAGTGCACAAAATCTGTCCTAAAAAATCAGCTCGAGCAAGGCCTGTTGTGAGGTTCATAACTCCTTACTCAAGTTGAATTAATGGGAGTTCTAATACATTTTGGAAAGCCCTAATGACATACTTTAACTTTGATGTTTGACTTTGGTCTTGGTTCAGCTTGCAAAGTCATCAAAAATGGTCTTGAACTTGAGTAGTCAAATTTGTCCCAAAAGCTGTCATGAAAATTCTGCTTTATCACTGCTTCTTGCGAAAATCATATCTCCCTGCTCGAGTATGCTACAAGGACGTTCTATAACTTTCCGGAAAGCTGAGACAACGTACTTCAACTTTCATGTTTGACTCCAGACCTGGTTCAACTTGGATCATGGAGAAAAACGTCCTTGAAGTTGGGGCATTCTTGCTGAAAAAATATTAATGATGTCCCTATGCAATGTCAGAACATTGGACATTAAGAATTCCCAACTTTGATCGCTTATATCTTTCAATCCTTATGATATTTTGAGTTTATTCCTTCTACAATGCTAAAGTATCAAATACCCTCTTTAAAAGTAGCTCTTACTCAAAATCAATGGATGTTTGGATCAATAGTTACAACCTTGAAAAGTTGTGCACTTGAACATGATTTTAACTTAGAAAAAATTTCTAAGTTTCTTTCAATTTGATCAATTTTGCAATTTTGCATGATTTCTTGATTTAAATTTGATCAAATTAAATCATCCACCATATTTTCTTGAGTAATGGCTTGTGAAGCTCAAAGTTGACCAAAAAGTTAAACTTTGACTTTCTGTGTCAGTTGACTTTGTATTAGATGAACTTGAGGCTTGATCCACTTGAAATGTTGCACTCTTGTGCTTAATTCTTGATGTGGGAGTCCTCTTGATCCTTTGTGGATGTTTAAGAGGTTAGACAAGTTGAAGATCATGTCATTCCTTGATTGATCATTTGTCTAAAGGCTCTGAGAGGGCTTAAAACCCTAATTTTGATTGTAGTGGATGCTCAACAATTCCTTGAGGAGATTGATGAGGCAAAGAGGTACATCCATATTGTGATGATGATTTTCACAATGATGGGAATCTTAGTGGTCAAAATTTGGGGTATGACAGTTGCCCCTATTTAATCTTCTTGGACCCGAAGGTGTGAATGACGAAGGTATTCGGGCATTCGGGGTGCAAGAGGATAAAATATCAGAATACCCGAAATTTTGATGGCTATGAATGGCAGCCTGCGCATTCATCTTCTTTTTCTAAGGAATGATGCTTAGAAAAGGTAAACTTCCCCTCGATCCTAGTTTCCTACCAAGGAACTGGTCTCAGTTTTCTTTTGAAATAAACTTCCCCTCGATCCTGGTTTCTTACCAAGGAACTGGTCTTAGTTTCTGATTTAAACTTCCCCTCGATCCTGGTTTCCTACCAAGGAACTGGTCTTAGTTTTTTATTTAAACTTCCCCTCGATCTTGGTTTCCTACCAAGGAACTGGTCTTAGTTTCTTTTGTAAACTTCCCCTCGATCCCGGTTTCCTACCAAGGAACTGGTCTCGGTTTCTGATTTAAACTTCCCCTCGATCCTGGTTTCCTACCAAGGAACTGGTCTTAGTTTCTGATTTAAAATTCCCCTCGATCCTGGTTTCCTACCAAGGAACTGGTCTTAGTTTCTTTTGTCAACTTCCCCCCGATCCTGGTTTCCTACCAAGGAACTGGTCTCAGTTTCTTTCGTCAATAAACTTTATTGACAAGGGACACTATTTGTAGCGGTTTTCCTCAAACTTCTCGCCGAATTTTCCTGGGGAGATGCCATTTGAGTGGAAAAAGTTTCGATGTCAGACTTGTTGGGGAACCCAGTCGTCTGAGTTGTAGAGGTGCACAAACTTCTCTGTTTGGAGACGCCATTTGTCGACTCTATCTGGGGAAAACGAGTCTTTTGAGAGACTGCTTTCGTTTGGGATCTTACATCATACTATTCTCAGGATCTTTCCGGAGAAATGCCATGTATGGGGTCCAATTTTGAGGTTCCGATGACCTTTTCATCAGCGAATTTTCGGAGGAATACTGATGTACTGCCGAACCTTTGCTTAAGAGGCTTTCTCTGGGGATTTTCTTTAATCCGGGAAAGCAAGGATATCATCTTCAATGGCGAAGAGTGACATCCGTTGAAGGTTCTCTGGCCCTTCAGAGGTTCAAGTTATCAAAGTGGTCGAGTGCCGACTCTGATCTAAAGATTCACTGGTGGCGAGATTGTTCAGACACAACGTTTCCTGGCGAGGAAAGAACTGACAACTCGATTGAGAGAACTCATATCACTAAGGGACAAGACCGGCTAGAGTGATAGCGATGCAATATGAAATGTGAATACAAATCAAATAATGCATGATGTATGTATGTATATGCTGACAAAACTGACGCGACACACAAACTAAAAAATGAACACGACTGGATACTCGGCCATCGCGGGGCGTATAGAGATATCACTGGTTCAAGATAGCAATTCCACCTTGCTTAGGAGAGATAGTCCCTGCGGGGAATACCGTTGATCGGGCTTAGGAGGTAAGAACTCTGCTGTGGCGTGTCAGACAAAACAAGGTCTCTGACACAGTTGATCCTTCATTCAGGCGTACTGGGTTAGAAGGAGTACTTTGATTCTGCACTTTGAAGTTCGCTTACTTCTGGAGAAGCGACCGATGTTCTTCTGATGTTCAACAGTCAAAAGAAATTGCCATCTTTATTTTAAAAGCAGAAAAAGTTTTAACAAGTAAATTCATTTTTGTTTCATTTCAAGAATCGTTAGTCATGTTAACAACGTCGTTCTGTAAAGCTAAAACAAGCAAGAATTACAAACAAAAGCACAAGGCTCAAATTTTATTGATAAGATGGAGATCAGCCAAACGCGTGATTCCATTGAGTATTTACAAAGTTTAAAAATGGTAATTTACAGGGAAAAGGGCTACGTTGAAACATAACGACCACTATCCTTCTACCAACTTTGAATTCGGGGCATCCTGAGCTTCTGTTGAAGATGACCTTGACTGGAGTTTTCTGACAGATGATGTAACTGCTGCTGCTGAGGGACTTGCCTCTGTTGAACATAGTTACTTGCCATTATCCCTAATTTTTGCATGGATTGTACTATGATGTTTCCAATCCACCGGGATGATGATTTTTTTTATTTTGTCTCTAATTTTTGCCTGGACCGCCCTTTCGGGTTTTCAATCCACCGAGACGTTTTTTTTTAGTTTAGGCGAAGTATTTCTTGACTACATCAACATTCGTGGGGTAGGCAAATTCCTCTCCGTCCATGGTTGCAAGTCTCAAGGCGCCTCCTGAGAAAGCTTTCGTGACCACATAGGGGCCATCACAATTCGAAGTCCATTTGCCTCGCGAATTAGTGAGAAATGATTGTATCTTCTTGAGCAGTTTGAAGATCGGCGAGCAGGTCGCGGTCATGAGGAATATGAATCTGGAGATGTAGTTCAAATGTCCCAGGAATCCTCTGACTTGTTTTTCAGTTTTCGGAGAAGGATTTCTTGAATGGCCTTGACCTTGTCAGGATCAACCTCAATTCCTTTCTGGCTGACGATGAACCCTAGTAGTTTCCCTGAACGGACACCGAGATGCACTTGTTGGGATTCAAGCGGAGCTTGAATTTTCTTAAACGTTCAAACAATTTTGACAGATGTTCAACGTGCTCACTCTCTATTTTTTATTTTGCAATCATATCATCGACATATACCTCGATTTCCTTATGTATCATGTCATGAAACAGAGTAGTCATGGCCCTTTGATAGGTTGCCCCGACGTTCTTCAAGCCGAACGACATCACCTTGTAACAAAAGGTACCCCATGGGGTAATGAACGGAGTTTTCTCCATGTGTTTCGGCGCCATTTTGATTTGATTATAGCCCGAGAATCCATCCATGAAGGAGAATACTTTGAACTTTGCTGTACTGTCTACCATCATGTCAATGTGTGGTAAAGGAAAGTCGTCCTTTGGACTTGCCTTGTTCAGATCCCTGTAATCAACACACATTCTGACCTTTCCGTCCTTTTTGGGGACGGGTATGATGTTGGCTAACCATTGAGGATATTCAGATGTAGCGAGGAAACCTGCGTCAATCTGTTTCTGTACCTCCTCTTTGATTTTGATGGCCATGTCCGGGTGAGTCCGTCTCAACCTTTGCTTTACTGGCGGACATTCCGATCTTAACGGTAAGTGATGTTCCACGATGCTGGTATCCAACCCTGGCATATCCTGATAGGACCAAGCGAATACATCGGGAAATTCTTTGAGAAGCTTTATCAAACCTTCTCTAGCAGTTGGACTGAGCAGTGCCCCAATCCTGATTTCTTTTCTCTCTTTTTCTGAACCCAAGTTTACCATTTCCAACGGCTCTTTGTGAGGTTCAATGGACCTTTCCTCTTGTCTGAGTAGTCGAGAGATCTCTTCTGGAATTTCGTTGTCATTTTCTTCTTCAGCCTCGAATACCGGGAACTCAAAGTTGGGAGAAGGCATCGTATCGTATGTTTCAACTGGGTTTAAAACAAGCAATCTGCATGACGTGATGATTCGTGTTTAGAAGAGATAGAGAAAATGCAAGTGTGTGCAGTGTATTTATTTTACTGCTTGTTTTTATTTTTAAATGTTTTTTAGGATTACCATTTTCTGAAAAAGCAAAAAGAGAAAATAGCAATAAATGCGGAAATTACAGAACGACGTTATTTTATTAATGAACAGGTCGACTCTTGAAACTACAGCCCTATAAAACAAAACTCTGTCGCTTCGGGCAAAGCGAAGAGGGAAATTTACAGAAAGTGAGCCCTATCAAAACATCCGTTCCACCTGGGCAGGGTGAAAGGTTTAAAGATGGAAATTACTTTGACTGATAAACGAACCCACTGGCGGCGAACTCCTCGGTGAATCACAAAGTCTGGCACCTTCCTTGATTTGTCTTCAGAAATGACACTGATTTCTGGTGGAGCAGGATCATTGGAATCTGTCTCCCAGGCAGAATTGTCGTAGGAGGATTCCTCAGTTGTATTCTGCAGAGTATTTATGCTCTCAGCTGTATCTCCCCATCCAGTTGGCTGGATATCTTCGAGCCTGATACGAGAGCTTTCGGGAGCGGTGTATTTGATCATAAAGTCAAATTTTCTGCTCGGTTGTCCCAAGGTGTCCCACACTTCTTTGGAACTGGAGGAGTCATCTCTCTCGATGACGTTGACCTCAGGGAAAACATAGTTGATGAATTCTAGTCCTGCAAACGTTGCAAATTCATCGTCATGTTGAGTAGTTTCTGAATGACCTGAGTGTTGATCCCATGACATGGTGGGGACACAGGTATTCTGTTCAATGACGGTCAGTTGATTTTCATTGTTCAGCTGACTTTCTGGCCCCAAGTTTCCTGGATAAGGCTGCCACATTGGCAGGCCATCCATCGGGCCATAGTAATTGTGGTCAAAGTTGTCTTTCATCAGAGTGTCCTCCTCTAATGAATTTGGCGGAGCACGGCATCCTTCCGGATCACAATCTCCGTAGATCATTTCGACATCTGATCTTGGTATAAATCTCGGACTTTCTGTAGGAAAGCAAAAAGGCATAGGCACCTCTTCCTGAGACATATAACCGTCCTCGTTAAGGTAGGACTTCCATTCTTCATCTGTGTCAGAGGGATCTTCCTCATTGATAGCATGCACTGCTTGAGACACTGGGTGAAGGAAACCTCCACTGTGGAAGAAGTTTTGAATGGGATGAAGACTTTCATCGCTAGCAGTTGTCTGGGTACAGGTTGCAGAAAAACCAAGACCCTTCTTTGTTTTATTGTCAGTAGGAATGACAAGTTGTCCCCATCCTTTTGTATCGATACTCTCGACCGCTTTGATAGCATCTTTGTATGAGGAAATCGAGGTTCCTCCTTTGAAATGATTGTCCTTGCTCACCGACAGTGCTTGGAACTGAGTTCCAATAACCTCCTCAGGTTCTACACAAGCAGGTGATGATAAGTTACTCACGAGCAAGGCCTGTTCTCCACAGACTGTGATGATTTGATCGTTCTTGACGAATTTTAGCTTTTGGTGGAGGGTTGAAGTGACCGCTCCAGCTTGATGTATCCAAGGTCTTCCTAATAAACAACTGTATGTTGCCCGGATGTCCATGACCTGGAAAGTGACTTGGAAAGTGTGAGGACCAATAGTTATAGGGAGATCAACTTCGCCGATAACCGTTTTTCTGGATCTGTCGAATGCTTTGACGACGACCTCGCTGACTCTCATCGAAGGGCCTTTGAATGATAATTGCATCAAAGTGGACTTCGACATAACATTCAGGGTTGACCCTGTGTCTACCAGTACGCTGGCTAAAGCATCGTCCTGGCAGTTAACTGTGATATTGAGCGCCATGTTATGACGGCGACCTTCTTCAGGTAATTCCTCATCACTAAATCCCAAGTTGTTGCAGGAAGTGATGTTAGAGACAATACTATCGAACTGTCTGATTGTTACATCCTGTTCCACAAAGGCTTGCTCCAAGACTTTCTGTAGAGCCTCCCTGTGGGCTTCTGAACTGAGTAACAGTGATAATACCGAGATCTTTGAAGGAGTTTGTAACAGTTGATCGACAATGTTATATTCACTCCTTTGGATGAGCTTCAGCATCTCATCATTGTTTTTTGAAAGGTCGGGATTACTGGATTGACCGATTGGTGGATCGGGAGCTTCTGTCTGAAGTTCCTTTTCTTTGTTAACTTCCCCAACCCCTCGGTTGAAGATTCTACCACTCCGTGTTACTCGACTGATGTCTGTAATGTTCACAACGGAGGGTAATGGAATTTCCTTTCCATTTTCAATTATCGTTGCACCGTATTTGTAAGGGATAACCTTAGTTGATTCATACGGTAGTGGTCCCGGTAAATAGATGACTATGGGAACCTTCTGATTTTTCTGACCATCGTAAGTAATCTCGATCCGTTCCCGGTTGGGAACTTTAGATTCGTCAAATAGAGGGATGATGGCAAAAACATCCCTGGTATGGTGATGACCAGAGATTGTGACAACATCCTCGACTTGATTGGCAAGGTAGTTTGGCGTCCAGTTGATGGGTCCAGAACCCGGATATGGGCGAATCTCTCCACGATCCACCTGACCCTGAAGAGTTGCTCTCACAAGGTAACACCCTTGGTTACTTTCCGAACAGACGCTACAATGATCGTAATTGTGTGGTGGCACCTGGCCACGCCCACTTTGAATACAATGTAACCTCACTAGGTTAGCTTCCACAGATCGGACATCCTGACTCTGACGCCGAGTAGGATTCCTGTTACTGATACTAATTTGCTGAGTATCTTCATCCATATAGATTGGCATCCACCAGTGATTTAACAAGTGCTGAAGTGCCTCCTGGACAAGGGTACAACCTCGATCATTTTCGCAACCCGCTTTACAGCTTTGATAGTCATGTGATATTAAGAATCCGAGTCAGACCTGCTCAGCATGTAACTCTACCAGGCTGGTATTCATCACGCGAATATCGAAGATTTGAATCATGTTGATCTGATAGGGATTCCTATCATGGTAGTCTTGGATCCATCCAAGATCCATCTGACGCTGGAGGGCCTCTTGTATGAAAGAGCATCCTTGTTTGTTTACCGAGAAAATCAGACAGGAACTGTAATCATGTCACGGCAGATTATGATACTGGCTTTGCCTTGAGTGCATCGCCACCAAGTTGACATTCATTGCACAGATGTCGTGGTTCTGAATGACATTGAAGTTCGTATAGACCATGTTAACTCCACGAACTCGGTGCTCTTGGATCCATCCGAGATCCATTTGTTCCTGTAGGGCTGCTTGCATCACAGAACATCCCTGGTTGTCTTTAGAGCAGATATCACACTGGTGATAGTTATGAGGTGGCACATGGCCATATCCACTCTGTTTACAATGCATCTTGACCAGATTGGTCTTTAACAAGAGTACATCATGAATTTGATAGACATTGTTAGTCTCTTTCTCAATCAGATTGACTGCAGCTTTCTCATGATGAGGCAGCGGGTTCGTGAGAACATTGGGATTCGTATCTTTGAAAGATAAGAGCCCGCTCCTAACAAGCTTTTGCACGTCGGACTTGAAATTGAGACAAGTCTCTATGTTAGGCCCTGATCCTCCTTGATGATAAGGGCATGTCTGATCTACCTTAAACCAAAAAGGCAGATTTTCCGGTACTGTAAGAGGAGACTTAGTCTGGATGTGCCCCTTAGCTAATAGTAACGAAAATAGTTCTGCGTACAACATAGGTATAGGATCAAACCCTGATGGTCGTGTTGTACAGTTGTTATTATATGGAGGACGAGCCTGCTGAAGAGGTTGTTGTGACCTTTGCTGATCAGGTTGGCTCTGTGCAACCTGAGGTTGATACGTAGGAATAGGCACAGGGCTGGTAGCAGGAGTCACAGCTGCTACCGGCTGATAACGTCGCCTTTGCTTTTCGAGAGAGATATTCCCAATATCTTGCTCTTTTTTCTTAGGGAGAGCACTACCGTATTTTTTAGTACCGCTCATCGATCCAGTGTCTTTTACCAAACGTCCTTCTCGGATGGCTTCCTAAAGACGTACACCCATGCCGACCATTTCGGTGAAATCACTGGGCGCACTGGCAACCATTCGGTCATAGTAAAATGAGCTTAAGGTCTTTAAGAAGATCTTTGTCATTTCTTTTTCCTTAAGAGGTGGACAAATTTGAGCGGCAATTTCACGCCACCTTTGAGCATACTCCTTAAAGGTTTCCTGGTCCTTTTGCGACATTGATCTGAGTTGATCTCTGTCGGGTGCCATGTCCAAATTGTATTTGTATTGTTGGACGAAGGCAGTGCCAAGATCTCTGAAAGTGCTGATCGTAGCACGGTTTAAACCCATGTGCCATTTGAGTGCGGCACCGGTTAAACTATCCTGGAAGTAGTGAATAAGTAGGTCCTGATTCTCCGTCTGAGCTGACATCCGCCGAGAGTACATCACCAGATGGCTTTGAGGGCAAGAGTTACCCTTGTACTTTTCAAAGTCGGGCACTTGGAATTTGTGCGGGACTTTCACATTGGGGACCAAGCAGAGGTCTGCAGCGTCCTTTCCAAATAGATCCTGACCGCGAATGGCTTGCAGCTCCTTCTGCATTTCCAAGAACTGCTCCTGGAATTCATTCATTCGGTCAGACATAGTTTCCTTTTTATCAACAGGTATTGGTGGAATCTGTCCTTCCGGGACAGTGTGCACCACAGGGGGTGAAACCGTGACTACGGTAGCGAATCTTGGCATTTCCCGAAGTTTATAACCTTCAGGAGTCTTCAGTATGCCCCTGGCATCTTCGCTTTCCCGAAGTTTGTAACCTTCAGGCCCAGCGGCTTCTGTTGTGATTCCCTGATCCTCAGTGATCGGCAGAATATATCCTCCCGGGATATAGTTGACAGGCATGCCCCAGGGACGATCTTTCGGCATCTGATACCTAGGATCATTCTTCTCCACTATGGGCATTGAGGTGATCTCTGAGATCACAGTCCTTTGTAGCTGAGCTTCTGCCATGGCTTGCATGTCGTTACGAAGCTTTCTCATATCCTCTCTTAGAGCGTCGATCTCTTCTTTCAACTCTCTGTTCTCTTCCTCAAGATCATCCATCTTTTTCTGACGATTGGCCCGAGTATTATACGAATGAGACAGTTTGACTCTAGAACCGAGACACAAACTTGAGATTCGTAGGTAAGAAGAATGCGTTACGTGAGAATGATGAATGCAATGATTATATTAATTGTTTTTTTTTGTTTAATCAAAATAAACTTCGACAATTAGATTGCAAATATCAAACAGTGGGGAAACCCCTTTTTATTGAATTCGAAGGATTACAGAAACGGAAATACAGTAGATTACAAGGTGCAGAAACAGAAACCTAAGCTAATGGGTCCCGAGTCCTCTCTGAAGAGAAATCGGGTGCTGATTCTGGTATCTTCCTTTTCTTTGAACGGGGCTCTTAGGCCGTTGTCGGTTTATTATTCCTTTGCCAAGTGAAAGGAGTGAGCAAATTCCTTTGGTCGTCTTGATTCTCTACAGCATGTTGCTCCAAAATTTCAATCAGAGTGTCCTTATCTTTCAGCAGTTGCTGTATTTTGATGCACTCTACGTCGAGGGTGCGGTACTTGTTCTTCCAAGACCTTCTCTCCCGTTGAACTTTGTTGAGAGTAACCCGAAGCCTTTCAGTTTCCGTCATGAAGTACATGACAGATTCCTTTGGTGGAATAATTTCGTAACGAGGATAAGGCATCTTTAGCTTGAGAGCTCTAGTTTGTACCCAATGGAGATAAGGCTCCATTGAGACACAGTCCGGTTTTCCTAGAGACTCCCGTCCTTTCTTATGAACGTGTTTCCAAGCATGCACTATTTCCATCTTTAGTGCTCTGTCACTTTCTCCTTCCTTGAAGAAAAGACCTTCCAGATGAGCGTTGCGCGGAACAAGCCTCATCGGGTATCCAAATTGACGACGAACCAATACCGGGTGATAGTTGATTCCTCCTTTAGTTCCTATGAGGGGTACGTTGGGGAAGTTTCCACAACGGTCAATGATCCTGATTCCCTCATAAATCCTATTGCACCAATCTATATCAGAGTTGGTAAGAGACATGATCTTCTGCGACCAACGTAAGGCACTCTTGCAATCCCAAAAAGTAGCAGACTTGGGCAAGTGGGAAATAAACCATTTATAAAGCAGAGGTACACAACATGTGATCTCCCCTCCACTGTACAAATTTCCTAAGTGTATAGAATGATACGCATCTGCGAGCAAAGTCGGCACAGGGTTTCCAATGAGAAAAACCTTAATGGCGTTGATATCGACGAAGTTATTGATGTTGGGAAACAAAAATAACCCGTAGGTGAGCAAGACAAAGATGCTTTCAAAAGCAGTGATGTTCCCTATACTGGCAAAATACAGGGCTTTCTTCGTCAAGAACTGGGCTGGCAAGCCTTGGATGCCACCCTTGGCGGTCATGTGAGTCCTAACCTCAGACTCGTCCAAATGAATTGCTCTTGCAATAGTCTGATTCTTTGGAATTTCTTCCAGTCTAGAAAATGGAGCTCGATCTGTAATGTGTAGATCGATCAGATGAGAATACTCCTCCAGCGTTGGTGCTAGCTGGTAATTCGGGAATGTGAAACAGTGATAAACCGGATCGTAAAACTGAATGAGCGCGTCCATGATTCCCTCAATCACATGGGCTCTTAACAGTGGTAACAGACCTCCGTGTTTGGCTCTGAAAGCCTTAGGGTTAGTGATCATCCTTGCTAACCTTCTCAAATCCTCTAGTTTTGGAACCTTGAAGGTGTACGTATGAGTTCTCCTTCTACCGAAATCCATTAGCGTAATCCTCTTCTCTGATATTTGCAATCACAGTCTTAGTTTAACTTGAAAAATAGAGAGACTAGAAGAGAAGATTTTTTTGAATGTTTTAATGTTTTATTAAATGAATGCATGAATGCAGCACACAAAAACATAGAAAAAACATGGGGTCAAAGGGTCGTTGTCATGAAGTCAAGGCTCTACCCATCCCCAAAGGTTTATACTAGGGTGATTTTTGTACCTGTACTCATTATCATCAGCTCCTCCCAGGAAAGCAAAACAACAAGCGGATCGCCAGCGAGTTGTAGAGCAATCTTAGAGTAAGTTCCATTCACCGAGAATAGATCACCAGCCTCAAATGAGGATAGTATCACGTAACAACTATTTCCGATAGTTTTCACACTACGAAAGGGTTTGGCTCCTCAGCTTCTCAGACTTAACAACCGGCCCATTGGCTAAAAGAGTGAATGGGTTGCATTGGTCAGCCTCCACTGAGGTTAATGGTCGACCCTGTCGCCATCACTTATCTTAAGTGTATACTCATTCTTTCCACATACGGCATCACCCGCATTCCCATTAGCAGAAAAATAAACACATATTCAATTAGGAAAAGCAGTATATATATTTGTCCTAATCATCCTAGACTTATAAAGCTAAGAATCCTAAGTTCCTGACAGAAATGGGTTCCCCGGCGGAAGCCCCAATCTGTGGTTTTCACATAAGTGAAGAAAAGGAAGACCGTGCCTAGATCTAACTTTGAAAGGCCCCACGGTGGGCGCCATTTTTCTGTAGCGAGCGATTTTGGACGCGGTTCTTAAGCGCTGGTCGCTCTCTGCGGTTTGAGCTTTGACTACAGGTCGATTCATTTTTTATCCTATTGTGAGCTGAATAAGGAAGGGAAATAGATGTCTCCAATTAACTCTGCTTTGCATACTGAGTTTAAACAGTGGTCTGTTAGGTTACGGATGCTATCAATGTGGGGGGGGGGGGGGCTTTGTATTGGTTATTTGTATTTTCGCCAATACGGTTTCTTTCTTTCTAGGACTTTCTAGCGGGGAATAAGGATTAGGATGTTAGGACTGATGCTTTTTGATGGGTATGTGAGAGTATAGGATTTTGGTTTTTTGTTGATTGTGCTCGCTAAGATCTTTTCTTTCGATCTTATGCCTATGTATTCCCGTTTACCGAAACAGGGAAATCAGAGCGTTCGTAGTTCCTCCTATTCTATGGGAGGAAATGGGTGTTTTGGTGTCTTGTTCAAAGCCCAAGACGTGAAGTGAAAGGTGATTTGTATCTTGATCAAAACCCAAGATGTGAAGCTGAAAAGTCTATTTGTGTCTTGTTCAAAGCCCAAGACGTGAAGCTGAAAGGCCTCGGCTTTAGAGAGAATTTGTCATCTCTAAAGAAGGGTTTGTCTGTCACAACTGTTGGGTGACTGGTTATAAAGGAGAATTACTTTAACCGGGATACGCGGATCCTAGCAATGCCATAATTTCCTTTAAAGAGGATTTTAACCTGAAGGAGAAGACTTTAACTCAGTGTAGAGCAATGCTATCTTTCCTTAGAAATTTCTCATGCTAAAAGAGGGACAGTGGCATGGATGTAGATGATCCAGAGGCTTGCCGCTTATAGCAATTAGATGAAGGACTTGTTGATGTTTGTATACTGTGAACGAGGCACAACTTTGATGCTAAAAGGTTGATTGGATCAACCAGTGGTTTTCTTATACAAAGCCTAAGAGGAGGCTAGTATGTGTCTCGTACAAAGCCCGAGAGAGAGGCTAAAAGGGTTGACTCAACAGGAGAATCTTTTATACTCAACAAGAGAGGGTTTTTGTATCTCGTACGAAGCCCGAGATGGAGGCTAAAAGTTTGACTCAACAAGAGAGTCTTTGTATCTCGTACGAAGCCCGAGATGGAGGCTACAAGGTTTGACTCAACAAGAGAGTCTTTGTATCTCGTACAAAGCCCGAGATGGAGGCTATTGTTTATTTGGCTCAGTAAGGACCTTTTTGTATCTCGTATAAAGCCTGAGATGGAGGCGAAAGGGGTAATTGACTCAATGAGGGAGTCTCTTATGTGTCTCATACAAAGGCCGAGAGAGAGGTTAAATGTTGTTTGACTCCGCTGGGGAGAATTTTGGTATCTCGTACGAAGCCCGAGATGGAGGCTAAACGTTTGCTTCGCTGGGAAGAATCATTGAACAAAGCCCAAGAGGAGGCTAAGGTAACTGTTTCAGTTAAGTGACAGGTCCACTATATTGATTTTAAAGAGAAAATCAGTTCTTATATGAGCAACACTGTACTCAGGGATTTGATTTGAGGATCAGGGATATTTCCTTCTCTTTGGGGAAACGGGAAATCCAAAGGGTATTGAGACTGTCCGAGTCTGCGGGTTTCCTTCCTATTTAACGAAGGGGTCACTTGAGAATGTCTTTGAGACTCAAGGAAGTTAGACTGTCCGTGTCTAGAGTTTCATCTTTTGTACTATGCTTTGAGAAACAGTAGTAGACTCTGTGAAAGGACTGTTCTATGAAGATGATTAAGTTCTGTTCCTATACCTTTAGGAGGTCGTCGGGACAATTTGTACGAAGCCCAAGAGGAGGCTGAAAATTTTTAAGAAGCCGACGGGTCCTTGTACTAAGCCCAAGAGGAGGCTATCATTCCCGGAGGAAGAGATCATTATACGAAGCCTAAGAGGAGGCTGTGAATACTTCTAAGAAGCCGTAGGGTCCTTGTACGAAGCCCAAGAGGAGGCGGGGTTGCTTTTAGGAAGCCTGTGGATCCTTGTACGATGCCCAAGAGGAGGTCGATGCTTTTAAGAAGCCGATGGGTCCCCAAACCCCGAGAAATTCAAGGCAAGCTATTCACAAGGAATAGATCAAGTCAGGAAAGTTCGAGAATTTGGAAGAAACTCAAAGATACCATTCACGGAGAATACATTCATCTCTGGGAGTAGAGTTTCTTGACAATTCCTAATGAGGACAGCCGAAGAGAAGACTGTATCTGGTGATCCTATTGGGGATCTAGTTCAGTCTATTTCTAAGAGTGACAGTCTGAGAAAGGGTTCAAAAAGAATATGCCTTTCACATCTCCATATTGTTTAACCCCAAGAGGAGGGAAGACTGTGTTTGGTAATCCTATGTGGATCTAGTTTTGACTGTTTAAGAGTGATTGAAACGGCTTTACCTAGTGCTAGACGTAGTTGCCGGGGAAACTCTAAATATCTATACTATTATCACACAGTTGATATGAGTTTATGAAAGAAGACTTACAGCGAAATAGCCCCACAATACAGTTATATATATATGAGTTTGTGAAAGGAGACTTACAGTGAAACAGCCCCACAATACAGTTATATACATATGAAAGCGGTAAATGAAAGCGGGTAAACACTTACTCGGTTGTAGAGCTTCCATGCTGTTTGGTTAGTTGTTCAACAAAGAAAGATTGAAAACAACAGTATATTCAAAATCAAAGGAGAAAGTGCTTTGAAATAAAAAGATTTGGGGCTTATAGCTCAAGGAGAGGCCCAGGGTTTTATCAGTGAGCGCACTATTGAATTTGTACAGAGGGACTTATACAAGTGACTGAGGCCCAAAAAGTTTTTCTGTACAAAGGGATGGGTCTTACACTCTCTCAAGAGGCCCAAAGAGTTTTTAAGAAAAGAAATGGGTCTTACTACTCGAGGGTAGGCCCAGTTGGTTAATTTTAAACTGGCGACGATCGCGTCGTTTATTTGAAAATGTACAGAGGGACTTATACAACGAATGAGGCCCAAAAAGTTTTATGTACACAAGGGGTTGGGTCTTACACTCTAATAGAGGCCCAAAATGTTTAAAGAAAAGAAATGGGGCTTA
Source organism: Lathyrus tuberosus (assembly GCA_022829125.1). Classification (NCBI taxonomy): domain Eukaryota; kingdom Viridiplantae; phylum Streptophyta; class Magnoliopsida; order Fabales; family Fabaceae; genus Lathyrus; species Lathyrus tuberosus. The sequence continues at coordinate 9,341,961 of JALAZF010000234.1, read as the reverse complement.
CAACACGAGGGGAGGCCCAAGGTCTTTATTTTCAAGATGAATATTCACTTTTAAAATGCTTAAAAACAATTAAAAATGAATTTATTCACAAAAATACCAACTATATTAAATAAATAATATAAATTTGATTTTTTTGTAGAATAAAATATTTTACTATTTTTGTGATTTTTCAGAAAAAGAACCAATAAAAAATAATCAAAATTGAAGGAGTTATTAATTTTCCAAATCATTAAAAAATAATATAAAAAAAATATTAAAAAAAAGGGTTGGGTCTTACACTCTATTAGAGGCCCAAAGTGTATTTTTGTACAAAAGATGGGGCTTACAACTCAGGGAGAGGCCCAAAATATTTTCAGTTTGAAAATGGCGATCGCGCCGAGATTTTTAACGTATAGGGACTTATACAATAGCTGAGGTCCAAAATTGTTTCGTTAAAAAAGGGTTGGGTCTTACACTCTAATAGAGGCCCAAGTGTTTAAAAATGAAAAGAAATGGGACTTACAACTCAAAGAGAAGCCCAGTTGATTTTCGTTTGAAAATGGCGATCGCGCCGAAGTTTTCTTTTAACGCAGAGGGACTTATATAATAAGTGAGGCCCAAAATTGTTTTGGTTAAAAGGGGATTGGGTCTTACACTCTAATAGAGGCCCAAAAGTTTTGAATGGGTCTTATAGCTCGAGGAGAGGCCCAAGGGTTATTTTGAAAAGGCGACGATCGCGTCGTTTGTTTTTGACGGTATCGGGACTTATACAATACACTGAGGCCCAAAATGTTTTGGTCAAGAAAGGATTGGGTCTTACACTCTATTAGAGGCCCAAAAAGTTTTAAGAAAAAGAAATGGGTCTTACTACTCGAGGGTAGGCCCATGTTTATTTTAAAAAAGGCGACGATCGCGCCGTTTATTTGAAAATGTACAGGGGGACTTATACAACGAATGAGGCCCAAAAAGTTTTCTGTACAAGGGTGTTGGGTCTTACACTCTAATAGAGGCCCAATAAATGTTTGAAAAAGTTTTATGATGGTGAAAATCAAAGAAATCCTAATTTTATCATTTTAAAAGTAAATTCTTAAAAGAAAATCAATACAAAATGATAAAAATACCAAATAAGCAACTTGTGATCTTTGGTTGGGGTTTGAAAAATGATGTTTTAATCACAAGATGAAATAAAATTCATTTGGTCTTGATTTTCAATATGAGAGTTCACTTTTAAAATGTTTTAAAAACATAAAAAAGGAATTTATTCACAAAAATACTAATTATATTAAATAAATAATATAAAACTAATTTTTTTGTGGAATAAAATATTTTGGAGTATGAATAAGAAGTGTGTAAAACAGATTTGAAAAATGATAATTTTTGTTATGTGAAAGAATTGGTTGAGTTTTGAAGATAAAAAAGAATGTGATGTCACAACATCACTCATGAGTTTTCAACATCTTTTTCATCAAACTTCCAACATCCATAACTTTCTCAAATCTCAATGGTTTGAGACAAAATTTATATGCATCTGGCCCAGAATTTCACAAGGAATCCAATGGTGATGGTAGTTTTTTCAGAACACACTCCCTCCTCAAAACCCGATAGTGGTTTTGAAAAGGACCTATAATTTCATTTTCTGCGCTACACTTTGATACAGGCATGGATTACATGGTGAATTAGCCCAAACACAACATATACAACATGTATGAGATGTGTATGATCAGTGGACTTCAAAGCAATGCATGATTTCAAGGATTCCAAGTTGCGATGCTTACCTCTTTTTGAGCTTTTTGGAGTTTTTGTGCAATCTGTCAAGCCTCTTGTTCCAGAAATGATTTGATGCTTTAGACACACTCAAATGACCTCTTAGAAGCTTTTAGGATGGTTGGAATCAGCTGGTACCTGCAAAAACACAAACTGTCCCTTTCTTGCAAAAGGGGTTAAAAGTGACCAAAATAGCAACTCTCTCAAATGGTGTTCCAGATGTTGGGAACCATTTGGGATAGTTCAAGGATGATATTTGGAGTGTGTTTGAGGTTTTATCTGGTTTGGAAAGTGACTGAATCAAGACATGGCTTGAAAAATGCAAAAAAGTGCCATTTTGAGGTTTTGAGAAGTGACTTTGTGATTTTGTGATTACAGGTCACTTGATATATATGAGGTGTGTGTGTGATTAGTTTGAGTGGAATTACTCTCTAACTCAAAAACTCAGAATTACTTGCTTTGGAAGGCAAATTTGAGGTGAAAGAAGAGATTTTGAGGAAAGCATCTGTTTGATGGCTTTGGTGTACTCAAACTGAACACAAATGAGCTCTATTTATAGTAGAGCAAGTTTGTTTTCGCAGCAACAGTGAATGGTGGCTGCAGCAGAGGTTTGTCCAATGTTGTCCAATGAAAATCCAAGTCTCCTCTAGCCATTGACTAGAGGTTAGAGCACAGAGCTTTAGTTCCCTACTTGTTGGAGGAATGTTGACTGAATTCAGTTGCAAATGTGTCAGTCCATGCCACCTCTAAGCATCTATTAAATGCTCCAATCCAAAATTGGAGTCTTGTCCCTCTTTTAGGGATTTTTAGGAATAGCATGCTACTTCTTGTTCCCAGGACTTTGGAGGCTTGGCTCAGTGATTGTCCCCTTTAGATTTGATCCTCAGAGGTGTCCAAAGTGATGACAAGGCTTGGAAATTCGTGTGGCACAAGAAATGTGCAAATTTGTCCCATGAAAAATTCAGCTGCAACAAGCCATTTTGTAAAACTCATAACTCCCTGCTCGAGTATGCTACAAGGACGTTCTACACCTTTCTGGAAATCTGAGACAACGTACTTCAACTTCGATGTTGAACTTTGGTCTTGGTTCAGCTTGAAAAGTCATAAAAAATGGCCTTGAACTTGTGTAGTCGAATCTGTCCCAAAAGCTGTCATGAAAATTCTGCATTATCAATGCTTCTTACGAAAATCATATCTCCCTGCTCGAGTATGCTACAAGGACGTTCTACACCTTTCTGGAAAGCTGAGACAACGTACTTCAACTTTGATGTTCAAGGTTTGGCTTGAATCAACATGGATCATGGAGAAAAACATCCTTGAAGTTGAGACATTCTTGCTGGAAAAATATTAATGATGTCCTATATGCAATGACAGAACATCAGACATTGAACATTAATAATTCTAAACTTTAATCACTTTTATCTTTTAATACACTATGACATTTTGAGTTGAAGTGAATTGCATCTTTGATGCTGGTCTTGCATGGTGACAAAGCTTGAAAATTGGGGTGGCACAAGAAAAGTGCACAAAATCTGTCCTAAAAAATCAGCTCGAGCAAGGCCTGTTGTGAGGTTCATAACTCCTTGCTCAAGTTGAATTAATGGGAGTTCTAATACATTTTGGAAAGCCCTAATGACATACTTTAACTTTGATGTTTGACTTTGGTCTTGGTTCAGCTTGCAAAGTCATAAAAAATGGTCTTGAACTTGCGTAGTCAAATCTGTCCCAAAAGCTGTCATGAAAATTCTTCTTTATCACTGCTTCTTGCGAAAATCATATCTCCCTGCTCGAGTATGCTACAAGGACGTTCTATAACTTTCCGGAAAGCTGAGACAACGTACTTCAACTTTCATGTTTGACTCCAGACCTGGTTCAACTTGGATCATGGAGAAAAACGTCCTTGAAGTTGGGGCATTCTTGCTGAAAAAATATTAATGATGTCCCTATGCAATGTCAGAACATTGGACATTAAGAATTCCCAACTTTGATCGCTTATATATTTCAATCCTTATGATATTTTGAGTTGATTCCTTCTACAATGCTGAAGTATCAAATACCCTCTTTAAAAGTAGCTCTTACTCAAAATCAATGGATGTTTGGATCAATAGTTACAACCTTGAAAAGTTGTGCACTTGAACATGATTTTAACTTAGAAAAAATTTCTAAGTTTATTTCAATTTGATCAATTTTGCAATTTTGCATGATTTCTTGATTTAAATTTGATCAAATTAAATCATCCACCATATTTTCTTGAGTAATGGCTTGTGAAGCTCAAAGTTGACCAAAAAGTCAAACTTTGACTTTCTGCGTCAGTTGACTTTGTATTAGATGAACTTGAGGCTTGATCCACTTGAAATGTTGCACTCTTGTGCTTAATTCTTGATGTGGGAGTCCTCTTGATCCTTTGTGGATGTTTAAGAGGTTAGACAAGTTGAAGATCATGTCATTCCTTGATTGATCATTTGTCTAAAGGCTCTGAGAGGGCTTAAAACCCTAATTTTGATTGTAGTGGATGCTCAATAATTCCTTGAGGAGATTGATGAGGCAAAGAGGTACATTCATATTGTGATGATGATTTGCACAATGATGGGAATCTTAGTGGTCAAAATTTGGGGTATGACACCATTTTCTAAGAAAATCAAAAAGAGAAAACAGCAATAAATGTGGAAATTACAGAACGGCGTTATTTTATTAATGAACAAGTCAATTCTTGAAACTACAGCCCTATAAAACAAAACTCTGTCGCTTTGAGAAAAGCGAAGAGGGAAAATTTACAGAAAGCGAGCCCTATCAAAACATCTGTTTCACCTGGGCAGGGTGAAAGGTTAAAGACGACAAAAATTTACAGAAAGCGAGCCCTATCAAAACATCTGTTTCACCTGGGCAGGGTGAAAGGTTAAAGACGACAATTACTTTGACTTATGAACAATCTTCTGAATACCGACAGCAACCCATTGGCGGCGAACTCCTCGGTGAATCACAAAGTCTGGCACCTTCCTTGATTTGTCTTCAGAAATAACGCTGATTTCTGGTGGAGCAGGATCATTGGAATCTGTCTCCCAAGCAGAGTTGTCGTAGGAGAATTCCTCTGTTGCATTTTGTATAGCATTTGTACTCTCAGTTGTATCTCCCCATCCAATTGGCTGGATATCTTCGAGCCTGATACGAGAGCTTTCGGGAGCGGTGTACTTGACTATGTAGTCAAATTTTCCACTCGGTTGTCCCAGGGTGTCCCACACTTCTTTGGAACTGGAGGAGTCATCCCTCTCGATGACGTTGACCTCGAGAAAAGCATAATTAATGAATTCTAGCCCTGCAAACGTTGCAAACTCATCGTCATGCTGAGTAGTTTCTGAATGACCTGAGTGTTGATCCCATGACATGGTGGGGACGCAGGTATTCTGTTCAATGAGACTCAGCTGATTTTCATTGTTTGGCTGACTTTCTAGTCCTAAGTCTCCTGGGTAAGGCTGCCACATTGGCAGACCATCCATCGGGCCATAGTAATTGTGGTTGAAATTATCCCTCATCAGAGTGTCCGCCTCTAATGAGTTTGGTGGAGCACGGCATCCTTCCGAATCACAATCTCCATAGATCATTTCAACGTCCGACCTTGGTATAAATCTCAGACTCTGTGCGGGATAGCAAAATGGTGTAGGCACTTCTTCCTGAGACATATAACCGTCCTCGTTAAGATAGGACTTCCATCCTCATTGATAGCATGGACTACCTGAGGCACTGGGTGAAGGAACCCTCCACTGTGGAAGAAGTTCTGAATGGGATTAATACTATCATCACTGGCAGCTGTCTGGGTACAGGTTGCAGAAAAACCAAGACCCTTCTTTGTTTTATTGTCAGTAGGAATGACAAGTTATCCCCATCCTTTTGTATTGGCACTCTCGACCGCTTTAACAGCATCTTTGTATGAGGAAATCGAAGTTCCTCCTCCGGATTGATCGTCCTTGCTCACTGACAGTGCTTGGATTTGGGTCCCAATAACCTCCTCGGGTTCTAAATAAGTAGATGATGATAAGTTACTCACGAGTAAGGCTTGTTCCCCACAGACCGTGACGAGTTGGTCGTTCTGGACGAACTTTAACTTTTGGTGGAGGGTCGAGGTGACCGCCCTAGCCTGATGTATCCAAGGTCTTCCTAATAAACAACTGTACGTTGCCCAGATGTCCATGACCTGGAAAGTGACTTGGAAAGTGTGAGGACCGATAGTTATAGGAAGGTCGACTTCGCCGATAACTGTTTTTCTGGATCCGTCGAACGCTTTAACGACCACCTCGCTGATTCTCATCGGAGGGCCTTTGAATGATAATTGCATCAAAGTGTACTTCGGCATAACATTCAGGGATGACCCTATGTCTACCAGTACGCTGGCTAAAGCATCGTCCTGGCAGTTACTGTAATATTGAGCGCCATGTTATAACGGCGACCCTCTTCAGGTAATTCCTCATCACTAAATCCCAAATTGTTGCAGGAAGTGATGTTAGAGACAATGCTATCAAATTGTCTGATTGTTACGTCCTGTTCCATAAAGGCTTGCTCCAAGACTTTCTGTAGAGCCTCCCTGTGCGCTTCTGAACTAAGTAACAGTGTTAATGCTGAGATCTTTGAAGGAGTCTGTAACAGTTGATCAACGATGTTGTATTCACTCCTTTGGATGAGTTTCAGCATCTCATCATCATTTTTCGAAAGGTCAAAATTATTGGATTGACCGACTGGTGGATCGGGAGCTTCCCTCTGAAGTTCCTTTTCTTCGCTGGACTCTCCAACTCCTCTGTTGAAGATTCTACCACTCCGTGTTACACGACTGATGTCTGCAATATTCACGACGGAGGGTAATGGAATTTCCTTTCCATTTTCAATTATCGTTGAACCGTATTTGTAAGGGATCGCCTTAGCTGATTCATACGGTAGTGGTCCCGGCAAATAGATGACTATGGGAACCTTCTGGTTTTTTTGACCATCGTAAGTAATCTCGATCCGTTCCCGGTTGGGAATTCTTGATTCGTCAAGTAGAGGAATGATGGCAAAAATATTCCTGGTCCTCTGATGATCAGAGGTGATGACAACGTCCTCAATTTGATTGGCAAGGTAGTTCGGCGACCAATTGATGGGTCCGGAACCTGGATATGGGCGAATCTCTCCACGATCCACCTGCCCCTGGAGAGCTGCTCGCACAAGGTAGCACCCTTGGTTACTTTCCGAACAGACTCCACAATGTTCATAATTGTGTGGTGGCACCTGGCCACGCCCACTTTGAATACAATGTAACCTCACTAGGTTAGCTTCCACGGATCGGACATCCTGACTTTGACGCCGAGTGGGGTTTCTGTTATTGATACTAATTTGCTGAGTATCTTCATCCATGTAGATTGGCATCCACCAATGATTTAACAAGTGCTGAAGTGCTTCCTGGACAAGGGCACATCCTTGATCATTTTCGCAACCCACTTTACAGCTGTGATAATTATGTGATATCAGGAATCCAAGTCGGACCTGCTCAGCATGTAACTCTACCAAGTTGGTATTCATCAAGCGAATGTCAAAGATCTGAACCATGTTGATCTGATAGGGATTCCTATCATGGTAGTCCTGGATCCATCCAAGATCCATCTGACGCTGGAGGGCCTCCTGTATGAAAGAGGATCCCTGTTTGTTTACTGATCAAGTCAGACAAGAACTGTAATCGTGCCGCGGTAAATTATGATACTGGCTTTTCCTTGAGTGCATTGCCACTAGGTTGACATTCATCGCACGGATGTCATGGTTTTGAATGACGTTGGAATTCGTATAGACCATGTTAACTCCACGAACTCGGTGCTCTTGGATCCATCCAAGATCCATCTGTTCCTGTAGAGCTTATTGCACCACAGAACATCCTCGATTACTTTTAGAGCAGACATCACATTGATGATAATTATGAGGTGGCACATGGCCATATCCACTTTGTCTACAATGCATCTTGACCAAATTGGTTTTCAACAAGAGTACATCATGAATTTGATAGACGTTGTTAGACTCTCCCTCTATCAGGTTGACTGCAGCTTTCTCATGTTAAGGCAGCGGGTTCGTGAGAACATTAGGATTCATATCTTTGAAAAATAAGAGCCCGTTCCTAACAAGCTTTTGCACGTCGGATTTGAAATTGAGATAGTTCTCTATGTTATGCGCTAGACTTCCTTGATGATAAGGGCAAGTTTGATCCGCTTTGAACCAGAAAGGAAGATTTTTCGGTACTGTGAGAGGGGACTTAGTCTAGATGTGCCCCTTGGCCAATAGTAACGGAAATAGTTCTACGTACAACATGGGTATAGGATCAAACCCTGGTGGCCGCATTGTACGGTTGTTGTTATATGGAGGACGAGCCTGTTGAAGAGGCTGTTGTGTCCTTTGCTTACTAGGTTGGCTCTACACAACCTGAGGTTGATACGTAGGAATAGGCGCAGGGTTGATAGCATGAGTTACAGCTGTTACTGGTTGATAACGTCGCCTTTGCTTTTCGAGAGAGATATTCCCAATATCTTGCTCTTTTTTCTTAGGGAGAGCACTACCGTATCGTTTTGTACTACTTGATGATCCAGCGTCTTTTACCAAACGTCCTTCTCGGACTGCTTCCTCGAGACACACTCCCATGCCCACCATCTCGGTGAAATGACTGGGCGCACTGGCAACCATTATGTCATAGTAAAATAAGCTTAAGGTTTTCAAGAAGATCTTTGTCATCTCTTTTTCCTCAAGAGGTGGACAAATCTGAGCAGCAATTTCACGCCATCTCTGAGCATAATCCTTAAAGGTTTCCTTGTCCTTTTGTGACATTGATCTGAGTTGATCTCTGTCCAGTGCCATGTCTAGATTGTATTTGTATTGTTGGACAAAGGCAATACCAAGATCTCTGAATGTGCTAATCGTAGCACAGTTTAAACCCATGTACCATTTTAAGGTGGCACCGGTTAAACTATCCTGAAAGTAGTGAATCAGTAGGTCCTGATTTTCTGTCTGAGTCGACATTCGCCGAGCGTACATCACCAAGTGACTTTGAGGGCAAGAGTTACCCTTGTATTTTTCAAAGTCAGGCACTTGAAACTTGTGCGGAACTTTCACATTGGGGACCAGACAAAGGTCTACGACGTCCTTTCCAAATAAATCCTGACTGCGAAGGGCCTGCAGTTCTTTCTGCATTTCCAGGAACTGCTCCTGGAACTCGTTCATTCTTTCTAACATGCTGTCGTTTCCACCAGAAGGTATCTGGGGAATCTGTCCTTCCGGGACAGTGTGCACCACAGGGGGAATCTGTCGTTTTCCCGAATTTTGTAGCCTTTAGGCCCAGCGGCTTCCGCTGAAGTTTCTGGATCTCCAGTGATCGAAGAAACATATCCTTCCAGGATATAGTTAACAGGCATGCCCCAGGGACGATCTTTCGGCATCTGATACCTAGGATTAAACTTCTCCACTATGGGCTTTGAGGTGATCTCTGAGATCATAGTTCTTTGTAGGTGACCTTCTGCCATGGCTTGCATGTCGTTACGAAGCTTTCTTATATCCTCTCTCAGAGCGTCGATCTCTTCTTTCAACTCTCCGTTCTCTTCCTCAAAATCATCCATCTTTTTCTGACGATTGGCCCGAGTATTGTACGAATGTGACAGTTTGACTCTAGAACTGAGACACAAACGTGAGATTCGTAGGTAAGAAGAATACGCGTTGTGAGAATGATGAATGCAATGATTATATTAATTGTGTTTTTTGGTTTAATCAAAATAAACTTCGACAATTAGATTGCAAATATCAAACAGTGGGGAAAACCCCTTTTTATTGAATTCAAAGGATTACAGAAATGGAAATACAGTAGATTACAAGGCGCGGAAACAGAAACCTAAGCTAATGGGTCCCGAGTCCTCTCTGAAGAGAAATTGGGTGCTGATTCTGGTACTTTCCTTTTCTTTGATCAGGGCTCTTCAGCCGTTGCTGGGTTGTCATTCCTTTGCCAGGTGAAAGGAGTGAGCACATTCCTTTGGTCATCTTGATTCTCTACAGCATGTTGCTCTAAAATCTCGATCAGAGCATCCTTATCTTTTAGTAGTTGTTGTATTTTGATACACTCCACATTGAGAGTGCGGTACTTGTTCTTCCAATACCTCCTCTCTTGTTGAACTTTGTTGAGAGTAACCTGAATTTTTTCTGTCTCAGTCATGAAGTACATAACAAACTCCCCCGGCGGAAGAATTCCATGATGAGGATAAGGCATCTTTAGCTTGAGAGCTCTACTTTGTACCCAGTAGAGATAAGGCTCCACCAAGACACGATACGGTTTTCCAAGAGACTCCTGTCCTTTCTTATGAACATGTTTCCAAGCGTGCACTATTTCCGTCTTTAGTGCTCTGTCATTTTCTCCTTCTTTGAAGAAAAGACCTTCCAGATGAGCATTCCGCGGGACATGCCTCATCGGGTATCCAAATTGACAACGAACAAGAACTGGATGGTAATTGATTCCTCCCTTAGTTCCTATAAGGGGTATGTTGGGGAAGTTTCCACAACGGTCAATGATCTTGATCCCGTCATAAATCCTACTACACCAATCTATGTCAGAGTTGGTGAGGGACATGATTTTCTACGACCAACGTAAGGTACTCTTACGATCCCAAAAAGCAGCAGATTTAGGCAAATGGGAGATAAACCATTTGTATAGCAGGGGCACACAACATGTGATCTCCCCTCCACTGTACAAATTCCCTAAGTGTACACAATGATACGCATCTGCGAGCAAAGTTGGCACAGGGTTTCCAATGAGAAAAACCTTAATGGCGTTGATATCGACGAAGTTATTAATGTTGGGCAACAAAAATAACCCGTAGGTGAGTAAAACAAAGATGCTTTCAAAGGCAGTCACGTTCCCGATACTGGCGAAGTACAGGGATTTCTTTGTTAAGAACTGAGCTGGCAAACCTTGTATGCCACCCTTAGTGGTCATGTGAGCCCTAATCTCAGACTCGTCCAAATGAATTGCTCTTGCAATGGTCTGATTCTTTGGAATTTCTTCCAGTCCAGAAAATGGAGCTTGATCAGTAATGTGTAGATCAGTCAGATGAGAATATTCCTCCCGCGTTGGTGCTAGCTGGTAATCCGGGAATGTAAAACAATGATAAATCGGATCGTAGAACTGAATGAACGCATCCATGATTCCTTCAATCACATGGACTCTTAACAGAGATAGCAAACCTCCGTACTTGGCTCAGAAAGCCTCTTGGTTTGTGATCATCCTCGCCAAACCTCTTAAATCCTCTATGAAATTCTGGTACATGTGCTGAACTCAGATGTCCTAGAAGATGTCGTTCGACATCTGGTCTGACATGATCACAAAGGGCAAGGTATATAGCAATAATCATGGTACTGAAAAGATAAAAGCAAGACACACAGAATTGTTAACCCAGTTCGGTTTAACACACCTACTCTAGGGGCTACCAAGCCAGGGATGAAGTCCACTATCAGTAGTATCAATTCAAAGCTAAACTCTCCGTTTACAGCTTATCACTCAATCACTACCCAATGACCCTTCTACCTAGATCCTCTCTAGCTATGAGAAACTCTTCTCACTCCCAATCATCGCAATGATGTCTAACAGTCGACAATCCGCCACTGCATCAACGACTCTTTACCTATACAACAGTTCAACAAGGAAGACACCCTTCCAAGACACAACTTAGAGTTACTTAAAAGCTTCCTCCAAGAACAATACTCCTCTTACTTAACAGCTTTGAGAATCACACTAACAAACTGTCCAACTCACAGGTCGAGTGGTACAGGAACCAACCCTAATACTAGAACTTTTACATCTTTGGTTGCGTTGCAGAACTAGGTTACAAAGCATCTATATATAACCTATTCCCAACTAGATTTTGGGCCTACAAAAACACAGCAAATGAGATGCTACAAGTCAGCAGAAACTCCTGCTACAAAATAGGACTTCAATCTATAACTTCCTAAAATATCTCCATATTTAGAAAGTGTATATTTTCCAATAATCTTCTTAATTTCAGACTTGAATCTTCAGACCTTTTAATTCAGCGCCACATAGAATTTACATATTATTTCCTGAATCTTCTACATCTATTAAGACATAACAGAATTCTAAATTCTCTTCAGTTCTGGCGCGATGTCGAATGAACCTGCATGGGACATCTTGATATGACATGTTGTTCCAGATGTTGAAACTGCTTCAGCACAACATGTTCCATTGCACACTAGGACTTCTTGCTCAACCTGTTCTTCTTTAGCAAGATACATTATCCTATATAACATATTGATGCTATTATTTGTTTTACAAAATTAATGCCAACCCTTAAAATTAAAGAACTAACATTCTCCCCCTTTGGCAAATTTTGGCTAAAACAAATACATAGACATTACAACACAGGTTACAGCAGCAATTACAACTCTATACTACTGTCAGTAGTCATTAGCAACTACTGAACCTAATAGTAGCCATCAGTAGCTACTGAGAACAACAATCATGGAGAATCATCTTCTTGGGAATACTTGAGTGATGTTAGGACATCATGTTTGACAACTCTTTTTGGCATATTCTATGAGCTCCATAACATCACCTTCGAGCACCACAGCACAATTACTTCAGGCAGCACATTAGGACCTAAGAAGTAGAAAGTCCCGAAGTCATTTGGTGCACATGAGGAAGAAGATATCTGGTGTACATGAGGAAGAAGATATCTGACTCCCCCTTAATACAACACATTTCTTTTTCCTTCCAGCTCAGACTTGGATAATTATAGAAGACTCCTCCAAAAAAGAAACGTCTGTCTTGACACAAAGGACCAATGGTGGCATACGAGATTTCTGCACACCTTACTTGATCAGACGCCCCCAGTCAACCTATGGCATAAGATGAAACTTAAGAAGTATCAATCTATCAACCCAGGTAACTCAGAACACAAGTCACAATTGGAACTCAACACTAACTCAAGGAAATGACACCCTCTTCGACATCACTGCACACAATTGGAACTGCAGACTCCAAACAAGGCATCTGCATAACCCATTTCACACACTCTTTCTCCCCCTTTTTAGCCAAAAATTGGCAAAGAAGGCCCTCACAAAACCAGACCCAAGTGATGCTCACCCAAATACGAACAAACGCCATAAGACTTGTGAAACAAAACCCTCACTTGGCTGAAGGAGAAGAGAACAACCCCTATAAATAGCTGACCAGTAACTTTGGAATTAACGAGCCTTGAATATGTCAAGGTTCTTGGTCAAAGAAACGCAATTTTAGGTATTAAAAACTGCATTCAAATTCAATGCCTACCTTTCAAAACTGCCTTGACTGCCTTAAATGTTTCTCAACTGAATCTTACCATAAATTAGGCAAATAACGCTCCATGCATAGGCAGAGACACGTGTTTCGTCTTATCCTTGCACTACCGACCAGAAAAATTCCTTGTTTGGCTCAAGAGAAACATGTCCTGTACCATGTTCTGACATCTTACCAAAACAATTTGTCTGCTTGCTCATAAAAGTATCAACCCAAGACTCCACAGAAACTTATTCAAACACACCTTCTTATCTCATGGATATTGAGACGACTTCTCACACTCCCTTCTAGATTCCCTCAAAACAGCAGAGAAAAATAAAGTCACTGCTTGTCAGACCTCTCCTGCATAAGTACTAACTTCACACAGCAATGATATGTCCCATCACACTGCGCAAACTTGACCAGCACACATGCTACACATAAATTAGCACACTTGCAGCAATAGGCTATAGACAACAGCCTTAACATTCAATGCTCTTTATGATATCACACCAATATTCAGGTAAATGTTGAGCAAGACCTCACCATGTTGATTTTGGATACATGGTCTGCCAATTCCAATAAACAAAAGCCCATTTGATTTGAAATTTCTCACATATTCCATAACAAATGTCTTTAGATTGCTTGCAACACAAGATCAGGACTGCCACCACCTTTTACTTGTATTAGAAGGAACCTCCTTATCTTCAGCCATTCTGATCAGATTGGACTACTGGCAATAACCTTATAACACCCTAATAGAGTCTTCAACATGAGAGTAGTCATGTATTACCAGAACTACTTACCATCAAGATCACAATCTGCCCATTCTAATCAGAACTGCCACTTCGGACGATAATGCTGCTTCTTCCAACTCCACAAGCATGGTACATAACAAACTACGATGTTGCAACAGTATGTAGGACATCAGCATAAAACAAAGGAACACACCACTTGATCACAACCAGCATCAGCAGCTATACCGAAAGCAAACTAAAGGGAATCACATCAGACAACTAGACAAAACCTAGTCTCAAAAAGACAACCTCTACCAAGGCACCAAACACGAAGCTCTGACATCTAATGTGACATGGTTAAAAACAGATTCCCAAGAAAACAAGTTTCCAACCCAAAGACCACTTTGACCGGTCAGGCGATACAAACAATGACCCTTTATGCAGTATAAAAACCAAGCCTTCTTGCTCCTAACCGCACATCACATATAGAACCATGAGTCAATCTCACCAGGATGCAAAGAGGAGTCACACGCAAGAAGACAAGAAATCAGATCCACAGAGGTTGAAGAACCAAACATTTTCCACAACTGGTACAACTTCAGGAGCAAAGAGAACAAGAAGGGCATCAGAGACCCGGATGAAAGCCACCAAGAAAAGCCAAGTGCAACTTCAAGCTTCTGAAGATGAATGGGATGAAGATTGGAAGACTTTTCTTGATTCGGGGGGTTGGGATAATCTTTAGGCTCTTTTTTTGTTGCTTTTTCTAATCTTGTATGCTTTCAGCAGTGCAATAAAATTCTGTTTCAATTCTGTTTCCTTTAAACAAAACATATGCAAAAATAATCACAACTGCACAAGACACATCCCAGCACACTTAATCCTAATTTGCTTTTGGTCAAAACACACCATATACAGAATTCAGAACATCCTTTTAGACATATCACAGTCAGTCTTACCAAAATAAGTGCCAACACCAAGAATTACAGAATTAGCAATCTCCCCCTTTACATCATACGTCCAGCTGCAAAAACTTGTAACACTCTCCCCTTATCAGGAATAACATGTGCTTCTTCATACCTTGAAGAATGGAAAACATAAGACGCATCTTCATGTCTTCAAGAGTTCACTCTTTGTTCAACTCACAAGTTAAGCACACTCATCACTTGTACCAATACTCACATGATCCCAATCTGATCAACTTTTCTCTATCTAAGACTACCAGTAATCCTTTGCAAGAAGAATACATTAAATGAATGGAGAACATGAGACTTATCTTCATGTCTTCAAGAGCGCACTCTCTGTTCAACACACCTACTGAACACATTCACCTACTGCTTGACCCTTACATCAGTACATAAATCAGGTAGAGGCTTGTGATCTCAGGAGACAAACACCATAACATTCTGAACAGAATGTTCTGTCAACAAATGTTAAGACATCATTCTTGACAGAGTCCAGCTGTACTAAAAAAAACACCACATTCCAAAACTGAATCTCCAAACTTCCCCCTTTAAACCAGAAACAACCATCATAACCCATCACATCATAGAAGATCACAAGAACAGTATTCTTTCATCCAACTCTCCAAAGGCAATCATTCCCTATCATTCTCCCATATGATAATTTGGAATACTTCTGATTAGTTGATGAGTATCTTTACCTTCATGTCCAAGATGTCTGCTAGAGATAATACTTCTTGAATCTCAGGGTCTCCACTCCTGCAGCAAGAACCAAAAATAAACTGACCTCAGGAGTAAATAACATGTTGATCACACCTTGACCAACTCACACATCTAAGATAAGTTCCAGGGCCAGAAACTTCTTAGACATACCACCCAGATGCCTCCTCCTCCAGATCAGGAGTAGGTTCCAAACTCATGTGATCAAAC
Source organism: Lathyrus tuberosus (assembly GCA_022829125.1). NCBI lineage: Eukaryota > Viridiplantae > Streptophyta > Magnoliopsida > Fabales > Fabaceae > Lathyrus > Lathyrus tuberosus. The sequence continues at coordinate 9,326,281 of JALAZF010000234.1, read as the reverse complement.
CACATTAGTTTAGCACCCAGAGCATCTGCTATGCCATTCCTTCAGACAACAGAATTCAGCACAATTCTGGCATGATGTTCTAACACAAGATAGGACATCATTCCAATGAACACATCAAGAGATCAAAGACTGGAGATTAGTCTTTTTAGGAATAGAGGCAAAAGTAAATTATTTCTCTTCCTTACAACTTCACTTATCAATGCCTTTATGAGTGGACTTGAACAATAATCTTCAAGTACCGTTGACAAAGTAAGTTGAAGCAGTCTTGCATATATCCCATTGCCATAGTATATACATTTAGAGAAGAACAACCTTCTCAATTGCAACCTCAGGAGTTTTCAGATAGATACGCAGCGGATCAAAACACAAACTCCGCAAGACCTTCAGGTGTCACATATCAGCCCTAGCATCATAATCTAGGTGACACCATAATACCGCAGGTTTGAAAATAAATCTAACCTAACATAACCACAACACAGCAGCTTTTCAACCAAACCTCCAAGCCTTCAGCACATGCCACTGCCTGTCACGAACAATCCATCCTCCACTTCTAGGGACCATTCTCACACCTATATGAACTTCTCCAAGTTCAAACAGCTTTTCAGTAGAAAGCTTCTACCTTGACCATGAACCAGAAAGTATCTTCCCTCAGATCTCATCCAGATATAGAACAGAATGACCTGCTCTGTTACCAATTGAAATTTTGGCACATGTGAAGAATTCAGATGTCCTAGAACATGTCGTTCGACATCTAGTCTGACATGATCACAAAGGGCAAGGTATATAGCAATAATCATGGTACTGAAAAGATAAAAGCAAGACACACAGAATTTTTAACCCAGTTCGGTTTAACACACCTACTCTGGGGGCTACCAAGCCAGGGATGAAGTCCACTATCAGTAGTATCAATTCAAAGCTAAACTCTCCGTTTACAGGTTATCACTCAATCACTACCCAATGACCCTTCTACCTAGATCCTCTCTAGCTATAAGAAACTCTTCTCACTCTCAATCATCGCAATGATGTCTAGCAGTCAATAATCTGCCACTGCATCAATGGCTCTTTACCTATACAACAGTTCAACAAGGAAGACACCCTTCCAAGACACAACTTAGAGTTACTTAAAAGCTTCCTCCAAGAACAATACTCCTCTTACTTAACAGCTTCGAGGATCACACTAACAAACTGTCCAACTCACAGGTCGAGTGGTACAGGAACCAACCCTAATACTAGAACTTTTACATCTTTGGTTGTGTTGTAGAACTAGGTTACAAAGCATCTATATATAACCTATTCCCAACTGGATTTTGGGCCTACAAAAACATAGCAAATGAGCTGCTACAAGTCAGCAGAAACTCCTGCTACAAAATAGGACTTCAATCTATAACTTCCTAAAATATCTCCATATTTAGAAAGTGTATATTTTCCAATAATCTTCTTAATTTCAGACTTGAATCTTCAGACCTTTTAATTCAGCGCCACATAGAATTTGCATATTATTTCCTAAATCTTCTGCATCTGTTAAGACATAACAGAATTCTAAATACTCTTCAGTTCTGGCGCGATGTCGAATGAACCTGCATGGGACATCTTGATACGACATGTTGTTCCAGATGTTGAAACTGCTTCAGCACAACATGTTCCATTGCACACTAGGACTTCTTTCTCAACCTGTTCTTCTTTAGCAAGATACACTATCCTATATAACATATTGCTGCTATTATTTGTTTTACAAAATTAATGCCAACCCTTAAAATTAAAGAACTAACACTCTAGTTTTGGAATCCTTAAGGTATACTTATGAGTTCTCCTTCTACCGAAATCCATTAGCGCAATCCTTTTCTCTGATATTTGCAATCACAGTCTTAGTTTAATTTGAAAAAATAGAGACTAGAAGAGAAATTTTTTTTGAATGTTTTAATGTTTTTTAAAATGAATGCATGAATGCAGCATACAAAAACATAGAAAAAACATGGGGTCAAAGGGTCGTTGTCGTGAAGTCAAGGCTCTACCCATCCCAAAGGTTTTCTACGGGTGATTTTTTGTACCTGTCACTCAAAATCATTGATTCCTGAGAACACCAGCGGGCCGGGATCCGTGCTAGGTGGTGTCCATCAAATAAATCTCAGAAGAGGGTAGTTTATCGTGTAACAGCTATTCCCGATAGCTTCCGCACTACAAAAAAAGGTCATTTTCCTAGGTGTATACTCAAACTTTCCACATGCAGCATCACACGCATTCCCATTAGCAGAAAAATAAACACGTATAGCAGTTAGGAAAAGCAATATATATTTGTCCTAATGTCCTAGACTTTTAAGAGCTATGAACCTTATGTTCCTGACAGAAGATGGCTCCCCGACGGAGTCGCCATTCTGTGGTATCTTCCTAAGAAAAATATTAAAAGAGCCCCACGGTGAGCGCCATTTTTCTGTAGCGAGCGATTTTGGACGCAGTTCTTAAGCGTTGTCGCTCTTTGGGGGGACTACAGGTCGATTCATTTTTTTATCCTATTGTGAGCTGAATAAGGAAGGGAAATAGATGTCTCCAATTAACCCTGCTTGCAAACTGAGTTTAAACAGTGGTCTGTTAGGTTACGGATGCTATCAATGTGGGGAGGGGGGGCTCTCTTAGGTTATTTGACAGAATTTAGACTTTTGGCGGGGAACACGGACTGGGATGTTAGGACTGATATATGAGGATTTGGGATCTGAGGGTTTTTGTTTAGTGTGCTCGCTAAGATTTTTCTTTCAATCTTACGCCTACGTATTCCCATTTTCCGAAACAGGGAAATCAGAGCGATCATAGTTCCTCCTATTCTATGGGAAGAAATGGTGTTTTGGTGTCTTGTTCAAAGCCCAAGACATGAAGTGATAACACGAAAATGTATCGTATTTTTGCCTTGATTTACATTCAATTATTATATCGTTTCCGTATAATTTCCGATTATTCCACAAGTATTCAAGTGTTTTTGTAGGTATTTTTATTTCCAAGTTAAAAGTATGCAAAGTGGAGAAAAAAAGCAAAACAAGGAAGAAAAGATGCAGAAAAGAGCAGAAAACAGCAGAATCCAAATTCTGCTGGTGTGACGACCGTCACAGGTCCCTCACGACCGTGACAGACTCAAAATGCATCACGAGCGTCACAGAAACATCACGATCGTCATGGATCCAAAACAGATTTAATACGTTGTGCACAGACGTGGACACGAAGCATCAGAAGTTCAGATTTTCACAATTACACACGTTCAACCAGTTTCCCGGAGACTTCTCCAACTTCCCACTACTCCCACTTTCTCCACCACTCACTTATGCTCCATGGAAGTTACAGAACGAAATGTCCCTCTATATATAGTAGTTTTCTTTACATTTGAAAGAAATCCAAGTTTTTATGCGCGAAAGCGCTGTTCATAGTTTTAGGCAGTAAATTACCATTGTAAAAGTGGTAGTTATCTCACACCGAGGAACTACCACACCATTAGTATTTGGGCCTTTAATTTGTAACGCCTGGATCAAAAGCTTACCGTCATTATTAAAATTAATTCAAGTTCTTTATTTTCGCATTCTACTTCAAGTCTTTACAGGTTCCTTATCGCATTGCTTATTATTATTATTTATCGCTTTCATAAATTAATTATCGTAATGCTTTCAAATTCAATTACCATTTCTGTGTTGTTTTCATTTAATTCCATGTCCGGCTAAATGTTTAGAGTCCGTTTTGTGAGGACCGTAGTTCCGACGGGACACGGTAATTAAATTAGCGTTAACTTATAGTAAATTCAGTTTTGGTCTTTGTTTCCAAGTTTAATTTAAATAACTTCGTCACGAGAGTGAAAGGTTGTTTAACACTATTTCGTCACGAGAGTGAGAAGCAAGTAAAGGTTAGAGCCGGCACTGCGAGAGCGTGGGGATCAAACCAGATAGTGGGAACAGGGCATTGATCCTAAAAACAGCGAGAGCGCTTTAGGTATTGATTAGGATCTAATTGATTTTCAAAATACGTTTTCTAATTAGAACAGGCGAGAGAGAGCAAAATCCTATGGTTAGGAAATGTGGCTTTAGTCAATAACGCGAGAGTGTGAGGCGGAGTCTTTAAACCAATATTTTCTACGGAACATACGTAAATTAGCGTCAATCAATTGCTGAGTGCATGAGGTACACGGGATCCACATTCCGGTCTCTCTGTTCTCAATTACATTTCTTAGTTTTATTTAAGTTTTAGTCTTAGTTTTCCCTTAATCAATCATTCATTAGCCTTGGATTTACAAAGCAACGATAGATAATGGTAGGTTGACATTGGTCTCTGTGGGTTCGACAATCTTTTATATTACTTCGATATTTCCGTGCACTTGCGGAGCATCAAGTTTTTGGCGTCGTTGCCGGGGACCAACAGTCAATATTGTTATTCTGTTGTTGCACCGTATAGACTAAGGCACTCCTAAAATATATATATATATATATATATATATATATATATATATATATATATATATATATATATAATAATAATAATAAAAAAAATTTAAAAATTAAAAACTATGTATCACCCAAATTTTCTCCTTGATTACCATTCCCAAAATTTCGAGGAACCGCAAGAATCAAATAATTCCGATCTCGAAAGACTAATGGAGGATTTCAACGCGACACTATTGTTGTTACTCCTCCATATATCCCACCATTTCCTTTCCCGCAAAGTTATGTGGAAGCTAAGGTAGAATCCCAATCCAAAATGAATGTGGATGTATTGGAAAATATTTGCACCAATGTACCCTTGTTCAAGCTCCAACATAAAAAGAAAGAATTAGAGGACCGCGAAACTAGGGAAAACATTACTGCTAAGAGGGTAAGGTTAAACTTTGAGGTGATGGTTGAAATAACTAAACCTAAACTTGAAAAGCTAATGCTTAGCATAGATCCAGAACCACCACCACAAGTTCAAAAGAATGAACTACCCCACAGAAGGAAGAAAAGAAAAGGTGAGGGATATGTGAGATGGCTTGATAAATGGACATGGAAACCGAAAATTAACACTTCCATCCGTTGAGCTATCGACGTTAAACAAAGCCCTACGTGGGAGAAAACCCACAAGTTTTTAATTTAAATGTTTCCCTTTCATTGTTTGTGTTTCCAGAAAATAAAGAATTGTATCGCTTGTCACGTCTCAGCTACATTTAGGCGAACGATCTCTAGATGACAATCCCTTAAGAAGAGTTGGTGCCCACGCACATTCCTACGAATGTCGCTGCTAGTGGTGACACCGATGATGAGTATGATTGGAGAAGGCATATCTCTCCCATTCGTAACTCACCTTCTCCTTGTCCTTTCGCTTGGTCAGGTTCCACCTGCACACATCGCATCGTATTTTTCTAACAATTTTTGCAGGTACTTCCTTCGGAAATAGGCAATATGATGAGCAGCTTCAGTAAAGTGAAGTTTCAGCAAATTCAGATAACTCGCAGTACATGACACCGGAGTAGAAGTGGCCAACGAAGACATGGACAACAAGGGAAGAATCAGAGTGAATTTGATCGTGGTGGCACACAATGGCAGTCATACAGGTTATATCTTCCCTTTACCACCTTTTATCAAAACATTGAGGACAATGTTTGGTTTAAGTGTGGGGGAGGAACTCTACCGCTTTCATTTTAACGCTTTTTAGTTAGATTTATTGCTTTCTAGCATGATTTTAATTTTTTTTTTCTATTTTCGTTGCGTCTTTGCATGTGCTGTCAAGTCTTTATATGCGATTTTGTGTTTACCGATTTCCCACTCCCTTGAGCCACACCTAATATTTTGAAAATTTTTGCGTTAAAAATATGGTTTCTTTTGAAAATCTTAGGTTAAAGACGAAATTGAGGTTAGATTGTGAGACTTGGGAAAAATTCCGCAAGATCGGTATCGTCTTAACACCGTGAGTCTCCCTATTATGGAAATCGATTTGAGTACTTGTTATGCCATAGCCTTAAGTTCTCACCGCTTTAGTAGTCCCTGATTAGTTTATTTAGCAGTCAGCACCATCCTAAGCACGCACTAAGCAGGAAGCCGATGCAAATAAGTGTATGATCTCATGTTTAAATGGTAAATTGAAAAAAAAAATGAATGAAAAGAAATGCTCCTTCTAAGTTAGGTGATCCTCACCCGATCATTTAGCCCAACGGTGCAAACTTCTTTATTTTATTGATATTTAAGCCAATGTGCAAAAGAAAAAAATTAATAATAATAATGAGATCATAGTCACTAACAGGTTATCCTACCATGAGTGTGAAAGGATAACGGGCTTAATGTGATTGCGCCGGAATGAAAAGGGATAAAAGAAGGATGATTTAGTTAGGCTTAGGTATAATGACATGATTCAGATTGGTTTGTATAGGATGGAGGTTGATGACCGCAAAATCGGAATTGTGTTGTTACGATATCCTTAGTGTGTAAGCTAGTACCTATGACACAAACTTAACCGAAGTAGAGTTAGTAGCCTAGGATGAGTATCCGTATACATTATTTTTCCTACGAGTCATGGTTTGCTTTAGGACAAGCAAAGGTTTAAGTGTGGGGGTGTTTGATAACACGAAAATGTATCGTATTTTTGCCTTGATTTACATTTAATTATTATATCGTTTCCGCATAATTTTCGATTATTCCACAAGTATTCAAGTGTTTTTGCAGGTATTTCTATTTCCAAGTTAAAAGTATGCAAAGTGGAGAAAAGAAGCAAAACAAGGAAGAAAAGATGCAGAAAAGAGCAGAAAACATCATAATCCAAATTCTGCTGGTGTGACGACCGTCACAGGTCCCTCACGACCGTGACAGACTCAAAATGCATCACGAGCGTCATAGAAACATCACGATCGTCATGGATCCAAAACAGATTTAATACGTTGTGCACAGACGTGGACACGAAGCATCAGAAGTTCAGATTTTCACAGTTACACACGTTCAACCAGTTTCCCGAAGACTTCTCCAACTTCCCACTACTCCCACTTTCTCCACCACTCACTTATGCTCCATGGAAGTTACAGAACGAAATGTCCCTCTATATATAGTAGTTTTCTTTACATTTGAAAGAAATCCAAGTTTTTATGCGCGAAAGCGCTGTTCATAGTTTTAGGCAGTAAATTACCATTGTAAAAGTGGTAGTTATCTTACACCGAGGAACTACCACACCATTAGTATTTGGGCCTTTAATTTGTAACGCCTGGATCAAAAGCTTGCCGTCATTATTAAAGTTAATTCAAGTTCTTTATTTTCGCATTCTACTTCAAGTCTTTACAGGTTCCTTATCGCATTACTTATTATTATTATTTATCGCTTTCATAAATTAATTATCGTAATGCTTTCAAATTCAATTACCATTTCTGTGTTGTTTTCATTTAATTCCATGTCCGGCTAAATGTTTAGAGTCTGTTTTGTGAGGACCGTCGTTCCGACGGGACTCGGTAATTAAATTAGCGTTAACTTATAGCAAATTCAGTTTTGGTCTTTGTTTCCAAGTTTAATTTAAATAACTTCATCACGAGAGTGAGAGGTTGTTTAACACTGTTTCGTCACGAGAGTGAGAAGCAAGTAAAGGTTAGAGCCGGCATTACGAGAGCGTGGGGATCAAACCAGATAGTGGGAACAGGGCATTGATCCTAAAAACAGCGAGAGCGCTTTAGGTATCGATTAGGATCTAATTGATTTTCAAAATACGTTTTCTAATTAGAACGGGCGAGCGAGAGCAAAATCATGTGGTTAGGAAATGTGGCTTTAGTCAATAACGCGAGAGTGTGAGGCGTAGTCTTTAAACCAATATTTTCTATGGAACATATGTAAATTAGCATCAATCAATTGCTGAGTGCCTGAGGTTCACGGGATCCACATTCCGGTCTCTCAGTTCTCAATTACATTTCTTAGTTTTATTTTAGTTTTAGTCTTAGTTTTCCCTGAATCAATCATTCGTTAGCCTTGGATTTACAAAGCAACGATAGATAACGGTAGGTTGACATTGGTCTCTGTGGGTTCGACAATCTTTTATATTACTTCGATATTTCCGTGCACTTGCGGAGCATCAAGTTTTTGGCGGCGTTGCCGGGGACCAACAGTCAATATTGTTATTCCGTTGTTGCACCGTATAGACTAAGGCACTCCTAATATATATATATATATATATATATATATATATATATATATATATATATATATATATATATTTATATATATATATATAATAATAATAATAAAAAATTTTAAAAATTAAAAACTATGTATCACCCAAATTTTCTCCATGATTACCATTCCCAAAATTTCGAGGAACCGCAAGAATCACATAATTCCGATCTCGAAAGACTAATGGAGGATTTCAACGCGACACTAACTCATTTCTACCCAATTCACCACTCCCAATATTTTGAGGAACCACAAGAATCCGTCAATCCCAACCTTGAAACATTAATAGAGAATTTCATTGAAACAACAACTAATTCTAGGTTAGAATCTATGATGGAACACTTTGTGGAGACCCAAACTCTCCATAATGAAGAGCTTAAAAGACAACATCTCGATACTCATGAAACCCTTAGGCAGATGAACACTATGGTCGAGTCCCTCGTGACTCACACCGAGGCATTGGAGACCCAAATCTTACTACTTGCACTAACACCTATAGGGCCCTCCCCTGAGGATAATATGTATGTTGTAACAACCAATAGTGAAAGACAAATCGAAAATCCTGAAGAGAGTGATAATGAGGTTGAGGAGAGTGATAATGAGGTTAAGGAGAGTTCTGGTGAGGAAAAAGTAGAAATTGAGAAAAATCCACCGATATCATCCGAAAGGGAGGTTGTCAAAGAGGTAGAGAAAGAAGCAACTATTGTTGTTACTCCCCTATATATATCCCACCATTTCCTTTCCCACAAAGTTATGTGGAAGCTAAGGTAGAATCCCAATCCAAAATGAATGTGGATGTATTGGAAAATATTTGCACCAATGTACCCTTGTTCAAGCTCTAACATAAAAAGAAAGAATTAGAGGACCGCGAAACTAGGGAAAACATTACTGCTAAGAGGGTAAGGTTAAACTTTGAGGTGATGGATGAAATAACTAAACCTAAACTTGAAAAGCTAATGCTTAGCATAGATCCAGAACCACCACCACAAGTTCAAAAGAATGAACTACCCCACAGAAGGAAGAAAAGAAAAGGCGAGGGATATGTGAGATGGCTTGATAAATGGACATGGAAACCAAAAATTAACACATCCATCCGTCGAGCTATCGACGTTAAACAAAGCCCTACGTGGGAGAAAACCCACAAGTTTTTAATTTAAATGTTTCCCTTTCATTGTTTGTGTTTCCAGAAAATAAAGAATTGTATCGCTTGTCACGTCTCAGCTACATTTAGGCGAACGATCTCTAGATGACAATCCCTTAAGAAGAGTTGGTGCCCACGCACATTCCTACGAATGTCGCTGCTGGTGGTGACACCGATGATGAGTATGATTGGAGAAGGCATATCTCTCCCATTCGTAACTCACCTTCTCCTTGTCCTTTCGCTTGGTCAGGTTCCACCTGCACACATCGCATCGTATTTTTCTAACAATTTTTGTAGGTACTTCCTTCGGAAATAGGCAATATGATGAGCAGCTTCAGTAAAGTGAAGTTTCAGCAAATTCAGATAACTCGCAGTACATGACACCGGAGTAGAAGTGGCCAACGAAGACATGGACAACAAGGGAAGAATCAGAGTGAATTTGATCATGGTGGCACACAATGGCAGTCATACAGGTTCTATCTTCCCTTTACCACCTTTTATCAAAACATTGAGGACAATGTTTGGTTTAAGTGTGGGGGAGGAACTCTACCGCTTTCATTTTAACGCTTTTTAGTTAGATTTATTGCTTTCTAGCATGATTTTAATTTTTTTTTCTATTTTCGTTGCGTCTTTGCATGTGTTGTCAAGTCTTTATATGCGATTTTGTGTTTACCGATTTCCCACTCCCTTGAGCCACACCTAATATTTTGAAAATTTTTGCGTTAAAAATATGGTTTCTTTTGAAAATCTTAGGTTAAAGACGAAATTGAGGTTAGATTGTGAGACGTGGGAAAAATTCCGCAAGATCGGTATCGTCTTAACACCGTGAGTCTCCCTATTATGGAAATCGATTTGAGTACTTGTTATGCCATAGCCTTAAGTTCTCACCGCTTTAGTAGTCCCTGATTAGTTTATTTAGCAGTCAGCACCATCCTAAGCACGCACTAAGCAGGAAGCCGATGCAAATAAGTGTATGATCTCATGTTTAAATGGTAAATTGAAAAAAAAAATGAATGAAAAGAAATGCTCCTTCTAAGTTAGGTGATCCTCACCCGATCATTTAGCCCAACGGTACAAACTTCTTTATTTTATTGATATTTAAGCCAATGTGCAAAAGAAAAAAATTAATAATAATAATGAGATCATAGTCACTAACAGGTTATCCTACCATGAGTGTGAAAGGATAACGGGCTTAATGTGATTGCGCCGGAATGAAAAGGGATAAAAGAAGGATGAGTTAGTTAGGCTTAGGTATAATGACATGATTCAGATTGGTTTGTATAGGATGGAGGTTGATGACCGCAATATCGGAATTGTGTTGTTACGATATCCTTAGTGCGTAAGCTAGTACCTATGACACAAACTTAACCGAAGTAGAGTTAGTAGCCTAGGATGAGTATCCGTATACATTATTTTTCCTACGAGTCATGGTTTGCTTTAGGACAAGCAAAGGTTTAAGTGTGGGGGTGTTTGATAACACGAAAATGTATCGTATTTTTGCCTTGATTTACATTTAATTATTATATCATTTCCGTATAATTTCCGATTATTCCACAAGTATTCAAGTGTTTTTGCAGGTATTTCTATTTCCAAGTTAAAAGTATGCAAAGTGGAGAAAAGAAGCAAAACAAGGAAGAAAAGATGCAGAAAAGAGCAGAAAACAGCATAATCCAAATTCTGCTGGTGTGACGACCGTCACAGGTCCCTCACGACCGTGACAGACTCAAAATGCATCACGAGCGTCATAGAAACATCACGATCGTCATGGATCCAAAACAGATTTAATAAGTTGTGCACAGACGTGGACACGAAGCATCAGAAGTTCAGATTTTCACAGTTACACACGTTCAACCAGTTTCCCAAAGACTTCTCCAACTTCCCACTACTCCCACTTTCTCCACCACTCACTTATGCTCCATGGAAGTTACAGAACGAAATGTCCCTCTATATATAGTAGTTTTCCTTACATTTGAAAGAAATCCAAGTTTTTATGCGCGAAAGCGCTGTTCATAGTTTTAGGCAGTAAATTACCATTGTAAAAGTGGTAGTTATCTTACACCGAGGAACTACCACACCATTAGTATTTGGGCCTTTAATTTGTAACGCCTGGATCAAAAGCTTGCGGTCATTATTAAAGTTAATTCAAGTTCTTTATTTTCGCATTCTACTTCAAGTCTTTACAGGTTCCTTATCGCATTACTTATTATTATTATTTATCGCTTTCATAGATTAATTATCGTAATGCTTTCAAATTCAATTACCATTTATGTGTTGTTTTCATTTAATTCCATGTCCGGCTAAATGTTTAGAGTCTGTTTTGTGAGGACCGTCGTTCCGACGGGACTCGGTAATTAAATTAGCGTTAACTTATAGTAAATTCAGTTTTGGTCTTTGTTTCCAAGTTTAATTTAAATAACTTTGTCACGAGAGTGAGAGGTTGTTTAACACTGTTTCGTCATGAGAGTGAGAAGCAAGTAAAGGTTAGAGCCGGCATTGCGAGAGCGTGGGGATCAAACCAGATAGTGGGAACGGGGCATTGATCCTAAAAACAGCGAGAGCGCTTTGGGTATCGATTAGGATCTAATTGATTTTCAAAATACATTTTCTAATTAGAACGGGCGAGCGAGAGCAAAATCCTGTGGTTAGGAAATGTGGCTTTAGTCAATAACGCGAGAGTGTGAGGCAGAGTCTTTAAACCAATATTTTCTACGGAACATACGTAAATTAGCGTCAATCAATTGCTGAGTGCCTGAGGTACACGGGATCCACATTCCGGTCTCTCTGTTCTCAATTACATTTCTTAGTTTTATTTTAGTTTTAGTCTTAGTTTTCCCTGAATCAATCATTCATTAGCCTTGGATTTACAAAGCAACGATAGATAACGGTAGGTTGACATTGGTCTCTGTGGGTTCGACAATCTTTTATATTACTTCGATATTTCCGTGCACTTGCGGAGCATCATGAAGCGAAAGGTAGTTTGTATCTTGTTCAAAGCCCAAGATGTGAAGCTAAAAGGGTTTGACTTTAGAGAGAATTTGTCATCTCTAAAGAGGGGTTGTTTGTCACAACTGTTTATAAAGGAGAATTACTTTAACCGAGATATGTGAATCCGGCAATGCCATAATTTCCTTTATAGGGGATTTCCAACCTGAAGGAGAAGACTTTAACTCAGTGTAGAGCAATGCCATCTTTCCTTAGGAATTTCTCATGCTAAATGAGGGACAGTGGCATGGATGTAGATGATCCAGAGGCTTGCCGCTTATAGCGATTAGATGAAGGGAAAAGAGTTGTTGATGTTTGTGTACTATGAATGAGGCACATCTTTGATGCTAAAAGGTTGATTGGATCAACCAGTGGTTTTCTTATACAAAGCCTAAGAGGAGGCTATTGGCCCAACAAGAGGGTGTTTTTATGTGTCTCGTACAAAGCCCGAGAGAGAGGCTAAAATTTTTGTACTCAACAAGGGAGTGATTTGTGTCTTGTATAAAGCCCAAGACGGAGGCTAAAAGGATTGTGACTCAACAGGAGAGTCTTTTTTTGTATTTCATATAAAGCCCGAGATGGAGGCCAAAGTGTTGATTCAATAAGAACCTTTTGTATCTCGTACGAAGCCCGAGATGAAGGCTAAATACGTTTGACTCAACAAGAGAGTCTTTTGTATCTCGTATGAAGCCCGAGATGGAGGCTAAAGAGGGTACTGTTTCAGTTGAGTGACCAGTATATGGGTTCAAAGAGAAAATCAGTTCTTATATGAGTAACACTGTACTCAGGGATTTTGATTCGAGGATCAGGGATATTTCCTTTTCTTTGAGGAAATGGGAAATCCAAAGGGTATTGAGACTGTCCAAGTCTACGGGGTTCCTTCCTATTCTTGAAGGGTGCTTGAGAATGTCTCTGAGACTCAAGGAAATTAGACTGTCCAAGTCTAGAGTTTCATCTTTTGTACTATGCTTTGAGAAATAGTAGTAGACTCTTGGAAAGACTATCCTATGAAGATGACTAATTTCTGTTCCTATACCTCTAGGAGGTCGTCGGGACAATTTGTACGAAGCCCAAGAGGAGGCTGGAAACTTTTAAGAAGCCGATGGATAATTTGTACTAAGCCCAAGAGGAGGCTATCATTTCTGGAGGAAGAAATCATTTATACGAAGCCTAAAAGGAGGTTGTGAATACTTCTAAGAAGCCGACGAGTCCTTGTACTAAGCCCAAGAGGAGGCGGGGATACTTTTAAGAAGCCGGTGGGTTCTTGTACAACGCCTAAGACAATGGTGATGCTTTTAGGAAGCCTGTGGGTCCCCAAACCCCGAGAAATTCAAGACAGGCTATTCACAGAGAATAGATCAAGCCAGGAAAATTCGAGAATTTGGAAGAAACTCAAGAGATGCCATTCACGAAGAATACATTCATCTCTGGGGAGGTAGAGTCTCTTGACAATTCCTAAGGAGGACAGTCGAAGAGAAGACTGTATCTGGTGCTCCTATTGGGGATCTAGCTTGTCTATTTCTAAGAGCGATCGGTACGGCTTTACTTAGTTCTAGACGTAGTTGCCGGGGAAACTCTAAATATCTATACTATTATTACACAGTTGATATGAGTTCATGAAAGGAGACTTACAGCGAGCAGCCCCACAATACAGTTATATGTATATGAAAGCGGTAAATGAAAGCGGATAAACACTTACTTGGTTGTAGAGCTTTCATGCAGTTTTGTTAGTTGTTCAACAAGGAAAGATTGAAAACAACAGTATATTTCAAAATCAAAAGAGAAAGTGCTTTGAAAAAGAAAGATTGGGGCTTACAGCTCAAGGAGAGGCCCAGGGTTTTATCAGTGATCGCACTGTTGAATTTATACAGAGGGACTTATACAAGTGACTGAAGCCCAAAAAAAAATTTATGTACAAAGGGATTGGGTCTTACACTCTATTAGAGGCCCAAAAGGTTTAAAGAAAAAGAGTGGGGCTTATAACACGAGGGTAGGCCCAGATGATTTTTCGTTTGAAATGGCGATCGCGCCGAGATTTTCTTTTAACGCAAAGGGGCTTATACAATATCTGAGGCCCAAAGTTGTTATGGTTAAAAGGGGATTGGGTCTTACACTTTATTAGAGGCCCAAAAGTTTTGAATGGGTCTTATAGCTCGAGGAGAGGCCCAGTTGTTTTAAATGGACGACGGTTGCACCGTTTACTTGTACAGAGGGACTTATACAATAAGTGAGGCCCAAAAAGGTTTTCTGTACAAGGGGGTTGGGTCTTACTTTCTCTCAAGAGGCCCAAAAATGTTTGAAAATGATTTATGAGGTTTGAATTAATCAAAAACCCTAATTTGTTTTCAAATTGTATTTTAATTGAATAAAATTCAATTAAAATGACCAAAATTATTTTAAAATGTGGAAAACAAATTGTGATCTTGGATTAATGCTTCATAAATCAAGTTTTGCCCTACAAAAATGATTAGAAATCATTAAAAGTTGCAAAATCAATAAGGAAAAAATATTCAAAATGTCAAAAACAATTAAAATATTAATTCTTTGCAAAAATATTAATTACATGGAATAAATAATATTTTTGGGATTTTTTGGGAAAATAAACTATTTTAACATTTTTGTGAATTATTAAAAAAAGAATCAACTCAAAATCATTAAAACTTAGAGAGAAATTAATTTTTGAATCAATTAAATAAAATCACAAAATTCAAATATTTGAATTTTTCAAAAAAGGGCGCCAAGAACACCCAAGAACACGCGCGTGTTCTGGGTTTTGCCCAGATTTGTGTTTTCTCTCCAATCTCACTGAATACTTGATTATATCATGCAATCCACATATCAATCTGTTCGTCTCAACCTCACGATCATGTCTATGGTATTTAATTTCATTTATATTAAACATGGAATAAAAAATCAAGAAAAAACTTCAAGAACCCTAATTTTTGCATGAAGGCTGAGAATTTTGATACACGATTCAAACAAAGCAATTGATTGAGGGGAAACATTCCATGCATGATTATGAACATTTGGCAAAAGTATTGTGCGAGGAAATATGCATAGATTGAGAGATGACCAAGTTTAGGCTTACCTCTAGGTCGTGACAGCAAGTTCAAAGTGATTTCTGAGTTGGAGGTGTTATAGATGAATTGTGATGACCTGAACAGCTTCCCTACACCCTATGGAGTGTGTTTGAATGCTTGGACTTGATGGAAATTGGCTGGATCACTTCATGGCATCTCAACTGCAACTTGGTTAAAACCATGAGCAATCGACTGGTGATTCTGAGAAATCAGTGTTCCAGATGTTGTTTAAGTGTTTGATCAGCTCACATATGATGTATGTGAGGTGTGTGTGTGTGTGATTGGTTTGAGTGGAATTGCCCTCTACTGAAAAATTCGATAGTGACTTGCTAAGAAAGGCATTTTTGAGAGTGAGAAGTTGATTTTGAGAAAGCAAGTGTTGTAGGCCTTTAGTGTACTTAAACTGGTCACAATTGAGCTCTATTTATAGTAGAGCAAGTTTGTTTTGCAAGGAATAGTGAATGGCAACTGCTGAGTAGGGTTGGCCAATGTTAGGGCACAGGCTGTTGGTTCCCTTAGTCTTGGATAAGTCTTGACTGAATTTAGTTGAGAATGGCTCAGTTCATGCCACCTTGGTGCTTCCATTGAATGCTCCAATCCAAAATTGGAGTTTTGTCCCTATTTTAGGTAATTCTAGGTTTGGCATGCTATTTCTTGTTCCAAGGACTTTGGAGGCTTGGCTCAGTGATTGTCCCCCTTTAGATTCAATCCTCAGATGTGTCCAAAGTGATGACAAGGCTTGGAATTGGCTGATTTTGGAAAATCGACCAAAAGTGCAAAAATCTGCCTTGCCTTGGCAGATTTCAGCAAGGCATCTTGCCACTATCATATCTCATAGCTCAAATTGAATTTGGTGATGTTCTTGGCCATTTTGGAAAGCCCTTATATGATACAAAAATTGTTTGATCATATTTGGTTTTGATACCTTTTGGATCCAAGTGAAAAATCCCCCTACATTTGGAAAAAAGTAAAGGCAGATTCTGACTTAGTGAAATTTTCACCAAGTGTTGGAACAAAGTGACTTTTCTTGATTTTGATCACTCTGTAACTCAAAATCCATGAGGAATTTGGACATAGATCAGTATGAAGCTTTTTGTAGAGGGTAATGAGATCTAAAAATCAAGCTTTGGATGGGGAAGAATGGCTTTGTGGTTTAGGAGTTATGGTCCTCCAAAGTTGGTACCCTTGCCACTTTATTTCATAACTTAGAAATTTTTCTAAGTTTTTATGGTTACCCCTTTTATAAGTTATCCCACTTTCTTTGATTTTTCTTGATGAATTATGATTCAAATCATACATTAACATCATTTTAGGGTTAAAAATACATTTTTGTGAAAAATCTCAAAAAGTCAAAGTTGACTTTTGTGCACAGTTGACTTTTTAGCAGATGAATTCCAAATTGTGCAATTCTTTAGGAAATCATGTCCTTGACCTAAATCAAACTTGATGGACATGTCCATGGGTGTCATAGGGTATATTGATTCATGTCTTAGGGCTTGGGAGCATGTCCTGGTCAAAAGTCAAAGTTACAGTTGACTTTTCTCTTAAAACCCTAATTGTGGTCCAGATGAAATTAAGACTTGTTGCTCAAGCTTCTTGGATCAATTCATTGTTCCAAATGGATCAATGTCGTATATTAGAGACTCTCAAATCCTCTCTTGAGGTCTTGGCTCATGATTTGTCCCAAAAGTCAACTTAGGGGTGAATTAGGTCAAGAAATCCTAATTCCTGATTTTTTATGAATGTATCGCCTGAGGTAAAATTGACTTGATGATTGGGTCCATGAGGTTCCATGGAGAATATTAGGATATGTTTTGAAGCATTGGCTCATGCCCAGAGGAAAATTACCATCTGGAGGCCCTGGTCGACCAAAACCCTAATTTGGTGACACTAGCGATCTTGAGGCTTGATCCACCTAGAAGGGAGCAACCTTGTGCTTAATCCTTGAAGTGGGAGTCCTTTTGATCCATTGTAGATGTTTAAGAGGTTAGAAAAGTTGAAGATCATGTCATTCCTTGATTGATCATTTGTCTAAGGCTCAAAGAGGGCTTGAAACCCTAATTTTAATTGTAGTGAATGCTCAACAATTCCTTGAGGAGATTGAGGAGGCATAAAGGTACATCCATATTGTGATGATGATTGACACAATAATGGGAATCTTAGTGGTCAAAATTTGTGGTATGACAGTTTGGCCGTGTGCTTTCTATTTGTTTTCACTATGATGTTTTGCCACGTATATCTGTTATTTACTCGCGATGCTTTGTCGCGTGTCTTTGTCTGCTGATCACATGATGCTTTTCCGTGTATTTCAGTTGATTTTTATTGTCTGATTACCATGATGTTTTTCCATGTGTATTCTGTAACTTTTTGTCAATTTAATCTATTACACTATGCTTTGTCGTGAATGTCTGTATCTCTGTTTATTTATTACGTGACGCTCTTCCGCGTACCTGTTATTTGTTACTCACAATGCTTTACCGCATATCTTTGTCTGTTGATTACACGATGTTTTTCTGTGTATACTTTTTATGCCATGATGCTTTTCCATGTATAAGTGACTCTAATTTTATCTGTCACGATGTTTTGTCGTGCATGATTTTATTCCGTGATGTTTTGCCACGTATGCATGTTCCCTTAGGATTGAAGTAAGATATACATTAGGATATTCAACGAAGCATGATAATATTATGTTAGATTTTCCCTCTCGCCGCTGTGCGATTTAAACTTTATTTTCTGTAGTTCGTGCCCCTTAAGGGTGAACTACGACCGCTCTTATTTCTCAAGATCCCGTTGAGAATACGTAGGCATAAGATCGTAAGATCTTAACGAGCGACCTTTTTATTTTTATCTCTTTCAATCCGACGTTTTCCCAGATATTTTCAATCTTTTTATTTTTTACGTCTCTCCTTCCATCCGATGCTTTCCCGGATATTCATATCTGCAACTTTTTCTTTTGCAATTCGATGTTTTCCCGGATATTCATATCGCACCCTTTTAAATAAAAGAAGATTCACATACACTGGTACTAAGAGGGACATTATTCCCGGTGAAACTGCTCTTAGACCAATTGGGTCTCTCTTTGAGCTATAAGCCCCAAAAACATTGTGCACATAAATAAATGTTTTAAATAATAAACAAACCTTCCATGGGCCTCTTTTCAAATTTGTAAGACCTAACACCTTTTCAAATCAATGCATACTTGTTTATATACCTGTTAATTCACTTATCTGTATATACTTGTGCATATCTGTTTAAGTTTCTCTTAGCATTTAAGTTATCCTCAGTTTAGATTTAGGTCAAATAGTAAGGATCCCTTTTAATACAACTGAGTCAATAACTAGTTCCCTCATAGGAAACTTCCCCCAATATAGTCTGCCTCCTCTTGGGCTTATACAATATGGAACAGAGAAAGGCATTATTCCCAGTGAAACTTTTCTCAAGACTGTCAAAACTTAGATATGTATATATATGAACACAAGAAATTCATTTCCCCATAGAGGATTAATTCCCGGTGAAACCTCTTTTGAATTTCTTCAAACCTTAGAACTGTTCAACAGAGAAAGGATTAATTCCCGGTGAAACCTGTCGCACCTCAAAAAAATCGCTTAATCGAACTTTATTTATCCCAAAAGAGGGAAAGGAAAATATCGAGAAAACCTTTAAGGAGGAGATAAAAACATGGTCTTCGCAACTACATTCTGGGTTCGGGAGTCGGTTACGTGAGGGGAAGGTACGCGCACCCCCTCACGTCCGTTGTACTCAACGGGAACCTCTTGATTTGAATCTCGATGCTTGTTAGCTAAACTTGTTTGTTTTCTTCTCTATGATAAATGCGAAATAGTAAGATGAAGGGAAAATATGCTTAGGGAAAATGGGGTGGTTTAAGGATAGGGTGCTCGGCAAGATCATTGCAATCTTGTGCCTACGTATGCTCATTTGGACGAGAATGAGTGATCAGAGCAATCGTAGTTCGACTACGGGGTTTGACGGAAAAAGATGGTAGTGTGGAAACGGGGAAAAAAGAAAAAAGTGTGGAAACGGGGGAAAAAGAAAAAGTGTACTCGCCAAGATCATCGCAATCTTGTGCCTACGTATCTTTACTCGGACGAGAATAAAGAATCAGAGCAGTCGTAGTTTGTGGTACGCCCACGAAACAAAGGAGAGTTGGGTTGGTTTAGATGACGATTACTTGAACTTAAGAAAGATTCCTCAGGCCCAAGTAATCGGGAGAGTGAGTCAAAGATTTGGCTCTCTCTCTTTTTCATCTAAGGTGGTTGAGTTTGAAAAGGTTTGATGGTTGGACGAATGGTTATCGAGTTGGGTGTGGTTTAGAGGCGTCAATTGCTCGCACACGAGTAAGATTACTCGCACCCAAACAACCGAAGGGATATCAAAGATTCGAACCCCCATTTTTCACCTTGAAAAGTGTTTCGATAGTTGTTAGTCGTTTTGAAGTTTATTTGTGAAAATCCACTTGACGTTGGATCAAGGGTTTATTTGTATGCGAAAAGGTTAGTTTGAAAAAGAGTTGGTTAGAGGTTTATTGAAAATGGCTCGACGACGAATTAAGGGTTTGGTTGAAAAGAGGTTTGTTTGAAAATGGCTCGACGACAAATCGAGAGTTTGACTGAAAATGGGTTGTCTATGCTAGTCCCTAGGGGTGCTCCTAGTGAACAAACCACAATCAAAAGGAAACTAAATGCGTACATCGGAATGGGGAGCGGGGTACTTGTAAATTACAAGGGATGACATGAAATAAAGGGTCTCATTGTAAGGTAGCCCAAGAGAAAGTCGTGTGTGTGCAAGGTGTCCTAAACTAAGCCTTGAGCAAGAGTCGGACAAAAGCTCCAAGCAAAGGATAGTAACCAATAGTCCAACAATTGAGTTTTTTATTGTTTTGATAATTGTTAGTGTGTTTTGATTAAGATACGAACAAAGAAAATGGTTAGATGAACAAGATATGAATATGATATGAAAAATATGAATAGTAATATGAACAAGATATAAGCAAGATAATATGAACAAGATATAATATTGACATATAAGTAAATCAAGATAATATTGACGAAAAGTAAAGTTAGTTGTTAGTGGATAATTGTATGAATCGGGTCCAATGTAGCGCTAAGCCATCGTAGCACGATCTATGATAAAGATAATGCTATAGGAGGATGCACATTTGATCTTTGTGCTAAAACACGATGGAGAAATGATATTGAGGATCATTTTCCAATTGAATCGTGCCACACGAAAAGAAAAGGTGAAGATCTCGTCTTAATCACAAACTTTCGTTGATTAATCGAAGGTAACCTATCACGATCTAAAAGTATAGAAAGAGATCTCGATGACCACTCACTATAGATTTGAGATAATGAAGGTTAATCGCTTCAACAATCAACATTCGCGAATAGAAAGACTTCATCGATCGAAAATGAAAAAGAAGATAGAAGAAAATGCGAAATGAAAATGAAATGGAAATAGAAAATAAATCGAAGTGGTCTCGTCTTAATCAAGATTTAATCGAGAAATCGATAAGCTGTGATTTTTGACTTTCATTGACCAAAAGTGAAAATAAAAGAATATGTGAAATGAAAATCATAAGAAATGAAATAAAATCGAGAAAAAGAAGAAAGGTCTCACCTTTATCAAGATTTTAAATCAAAAATCGATAAATCTTTGATGTTTGATTTTCATTGACCCAAAATGGATGGTAAAAACAAATAAATCGAAAAGAAAATAAATAGGCCTCTCAGATTAACCAAGATTATACATCTATTTGAAATAAATCAACAAATCATGATGTTTTTGATATCATTGGACCATAAAATGAAATCGAAAAAAGCAAATCAAAGATGAAGATAAAAATGAAATGGAAATAGAAATATTAAGATGATAAACTTGAAAACAAATAAGTTTATGTAATAATATGTTAGAAAGCTTAATAAAAGAACGAGAAAAAACAAAGTTTAAAACTATTTTTTTTTAAACCAAAGAAAATAAATTAAAGGGGGGCGCATGGTTTTAAGGGTGTATGATACAAAAATCAGGAATCATATGGGCCCAAGGCCCATCATCCTTTCCACAAAGGCACAACTGTATGTTTTTATTATAAAGGGTGGCAGGTGAGTTAGAACGGGCTACAAGGCCCAGACCAAACACCCATTATAACAAAAATGAGGGGTCAGTCATATCATCATTTCCCCACTTAAAACACGGTCAACAAGTCAGATCTTTCTTTTCTTTCAAAGCGAAGAGCGGAAGAACAAAAGCTACAACAAAGAACTCAAGGCAACCGAAACAACAACCACATCAGCGATTTCCTCAAAAAAGCATAATGATTAATGAAGATCAAGATAACATTCCAACCTCCTCGCGATTCTGTTTCAATCTCGATTCAAGTTCGGGTTCGTCTTAAGGTTTGTATCATTTTGTGCTTGGTTTGAAAATCTCCCTCTTCATCTCCTTCTTTGTTCGGTTTTTGAGTTGATTTAGAAAGGGTTTTGGTCTGAGATCTGTTTGGGTCTTCTGGTTGAAGATGAGTTGATTGTGGTTGAGTGGTTGATTTTATGGTTGTTGGGTTGGAATGATTTAGAGGATTTGGTTGGTGATTACGGTTGAGGAATGAGAAGAAGATGAAATTGGGTGAGGTTCAATGGAGGTTTGAAAGTTTGAGAATGGAGGCTGAGAAAAGGGTTGAAGAAGGTTGGAGGTTTTGGAGTTTGGGAACGATTCGGGGTTTTGAAAAGGTGAGGGATCGTTGGTTCAGTTTGCTGTGTTAGAAGGTTATTGTTGTTGTTGTGAAGGATTGTTAAGGGTGAGAAGAAGGTTTGCGCAGGGGTTTTGTGGCGGCTAGGGCTCCTTTTGAGAGAGTGGAGTATGTGTTTTATAGAGAGGATTCCGAGGGTGAAATGGGGAATTGGATTGAGAAAATGTGAGCTGGAAATTTAGTGACGTAATTGTACGCTGCTGCATTTTATAGGCTGTGAAATTGTTTTTGTCGTTTGTGTGATGTGAAGATTGGAACGGTTGGAATGGCTGCATACTGTGTGTGGATCACTTGTTGTAATTTGGCATGGTGGAAATAGTTTGTATATGAATTTTTTACTGCGTTTTACTCTTGAAGTTTGTTATGCAGGTTCAGCAAAAGTTATTGTTGTGACGTGGTATTGGAGTGATTGTGCATTAGCTGGTGTACTGAAACCGAGATTTCACGTGAAGGTGTTTTGTGGCTCTTGTATCATGTGGTTTAATTGAAATGGCTTATGGGTTGAATTTGGTGTTTATGTGTTACCTTTTGTATTATGGTATGGTTTTGCTGTGAAATGGATTTGGGTGATGATGTGAGTAAGTCTTTTATTGTGGATTAATGTGAAATTGAAAATAAGTCACTTATAAATTAGGCTTGGACTTTGATAGAATATGACCTTGGTTTTGGATTTGGGGACTTATAATTCAAATGGGCTTTTTGTAGAATTTTGTAACTTGAAATGGATGTATGGTTTTTTTGGATATTATGGAATTTTTGAGCTTTTGAAAATTGATTAGAAAAGATGGATAAAAATGGCTAAAAGATGAATGAATTAAAAGAGGTTTAGAAACTATAAAATGGATATTTTTGGGTTATGGTTGTGGATGTGGAATGGATAGAAAAAGGTAATGGATAATTATTTTAGGAAACAGATATTTAAGATAAACACGTGGATAATGGTTTGAAATGAATTGGATACTGAATGGATAAAATAAATGTGAATGGCTATAAATTGCCCCTTTTAGAAATTATCAATCTTAGTCTCACAAATCGACCTTGACGAACCTCACATCACAACATGAAAACCTTGGTTGAAAACGGGCCAATCATTGATGATCCTTAGTCCTGAAATACTCCGCATAACATGATACCTTGACCCACACACAGATGAACTTCCTTGACACAACCCTACTTGCAACCTTACACGCAACACTTGAATCAAATAAATCCTAGCCTTGATCTTGAAACAAACCTTGCCTGACCGCGATTAGGTCACAACCAGATGAATTTCAATCTGTACTGCACATACACAACTGTCTTGAATAGGCCCAGAACCCTAATTAAATCCTCAGTCACACCTCATCTGAATTAGTGCACCATGGTCTTGAAAAGAAAGCAGCATATTTTTTTGGATTTTTTGAATAATGGTTAGTGGATGGATGTACAGATGACAATTATATACAGGTAGGACAAATTTGGGGTATGACAGATGCCCCTATCTAATTGGCTTAGACTGAGTTAGATGAACTGCTATGGCATTTGTTCTTTCGAGGTAAAAGACAATTAGATATGACGAAGACCCTGAATTTGTCCGAAGGAAAAAAAATGCTTGGGAAGTTGGATAACATCTCAATGCCAACCCTCGAGTGGACACTGAAAAAAAATGCAAAGGTCGTTATCACCAAAAGGATGATAACAGAAAATATGACACCAAAAGGATGACAGACCTATCACCAAAAGGATGATAGTAACACACGCACACAGACCCTTCCACCAAAAGGATGAAAATTAGGTCAAAGCCTGCTATTACCAAAAGGATAATATGGCACACACTCACACATACCCTTCCACCAAAAGGAAGAAAATGAGGTTAAAACTTGCTATTACCAAAAGGATAATAGGGCACACACACAGACCCTTCCACCAAAAAGATGAAAATAAGGTCAAAGCCTGTTATTACCAAAAAGATAATAGGGCACATACACAGACCCTTCCACCAAAAGGATGAAAATGAAGTCAAAACCTGCTATTACCAAAAGGATAATAGGGCACACACACACAGAGACCCTTCCACCAAAAGGATGAAAAAGAGGTCAAAGCCTGCTATTACCAAAAGAATAATAGGGCACACACACACAGACCCTTCCACCAAAAGGATGAAAATGAGGTTAAATCCTGCAATTACCAAAAGGATAATAGGGCACACACACACAGAGACCCTTCCACCAAAAGGATGAAAATGAGGTCAAAGCCTACTATTACCAAAAGGATAATAGGGTACACACACAGACCATTCCACCAAAAGGATGAAAATGAGGTCAAAGCCTGCTATTACCAAAAGGATAATAGGGCACACACACACAGAGACCCTTCCACCAAAAGGATGAAAATGAGGTCAAAGCCTGCTATTACCAAAAGGATAATAGGGCATACACACACAGACCCTTCCACCAAAAGGATGAAAATGAGGTCAAAGCCTGCTATTACCAAAAGGATAATAGGGCACACACACACAGACCCTTCCACCAAAAGGATGAAAATGAGGTCAAAGCCTGCTATTATCAAAAGGATAATAGGGCACACACGTAGCTATCTAACAACAAAAGGATGACAGACCTACCACCAAAAGGATGATAGAGGACTCACACAGTGACCCTTCACCAAAAGGATGAAAGTGAGGTCACAACTTACTACTACCAAAAGGATAATAGCAAGCAAAACGATAACAAAGGTTGTTATTCACCAAAAGGATGATACACATACCAACGGTTCACGGATCGGCGGCGCCAAAAGGATGACGGATCAAACAACACAAGTTGCTACCACCAAAAGGATGATAGAAACTTCCCACTTGCAAGGACCGACACCAAAAGGATGAAGGTTAAGTTGATTTGACAAGAATGGCTACCACCAAAAGGATGATAGGAAGTTTCTATTTTTGAGAGGTACCAACACCAAAAGGATGATGGTTAAGTTGAATTGACAGGGTTCGACTATCACCAAAAGGGTGATAGTAAGGCAATTGACAAAAGGTCAAGTTTGTTGGGGATATGATGAGTGAGGCTTATTTGGAGACATCAACAAAAGGTTGAAGCAAAGAAGTCATTGAGGAACACCATCCTTGTCAACAAAAGGTTGAAAGGAACAACTCATTGGGGAACACCCAAGGACTTGAAGGAGATGCCCCTGACTGGGCTGAAGATTGCTTTGAAATCTTGTCTTGAGCTAGGTCAACAAAAGGTTAAACAACTTTGTGAGGAACGCCCACGGTCTTGATGGAGATGCCCCTGGATGGGCTCAAGATGCTCATCTTGGAATCTTGAGATTGATCCTGGATCTTGACTATGCATGCACGAATGCCTGATTTTGTAATGATGTGCAATGCAAATGCTGACGCGCGGAGATGCAAGTGCTGGGGAAGTATAATATGGTTTTTTGGATGCACATGATGCATATGATTGCATACGGGTGATTGGATGTATCGAAGGTGCCAGCATGGTGGACTTTGGGTAGTTTCCAATGCGGATTGGACTTCGGGTGGTAAGGGGGTTTGATTTCCTCGACACTCAGTTCGTTGAAGACGCCATTATTGAAGCAGACAAAGATGTTTTCACAACTTGTGCTTGATGGTCAGAACGGCTTGAAATGAGCATAGCGACGTGATCAACTCATGAAGGTCGTGTTTTTGCTCTAAATTTGATGGTTGCTGTTGTACCCCAAATTTTTTACCCTCAGGTGTCATCTTCATTTGTGCATCTTAGGTCAATCATCTCTGCATTGTTTGAACTAACCCACATCTTGCAGTTTGTTTCTTTATGTTCAAATTAGGTTTGCATATCACCATGAAGCTCCACCAAGTTGTTTCGAAGCAAGTCAAGTCAACAAAAGATCTCCAGTGCAAGAACTTTGGAATTAGGGTTTTGCTCTGAAGAAATCACTGAGAAATTGGCTCTATCAAGTCAAGATTTGTGTGGTTCACTTACCACTTAAGGACATCTACATCCAAGAGACATCATTCAACAGGAATCCAAGATCTATTGGTCCTCAACATAAGAAATTTGAGCCTCAGCCTCACTATACCTCCAAATTAGGGTTTCTGTGACACCTATCAGTCAATGACTTTGATTTTCATCAAGATGAACTCCCAAACCCTAATTCTTGATTCAATTAGTTTATCAACATCCTCAAGAGTCTCCTAAGACCTTTAGATGAGAAGGAAGAAGCAAGTTTACAAGATCTGACCTCAGTGCATTCACAGTCAAAATTAGGGTTTAACTGAAACCCTAATCCTTGGGAATTTTGGTTCAAATGAAGTGTCAATGGTTATAATCATCATAGAATGTCTCATGAGTTATTCAAAGCATCAAGATCAAGTTTCATGAGGTTTCTTGCAAGAGAAGTAGGGTTTTGATCGTGAAAGATTTCATATGTGAGATTTTCCCTCTAATAGCACAATTTGAAATGACCATAACTCCTAAACCACACACTCAATTTGAGTGACTCAAAGCTCATTGGAAAGCTCTTTTCAAGATATTAAATTTGTTTCATATGAATTTTCATCCAAAAATGCTTGGTTTTTGAGTTATGAAGCTTGCAAGATAATCTGACCCAACACTTAGAGAAATTTCAACACTTTTCTTCACAATTTTCTCTAACTTTGACCTCATTTTTCACCCATTTCCACGTGGATTCAAGACTTGGGTCCCAAATGAAAGTTTTAGAGCATGATGAGAGCTTTCCAACCATATGTGGAACATCTCATTTGAATAAGCCATTCTCAAGTTATGGGCTCTCAAAGAAGGGTACTTCAAGTTGTGGAATTCTAACTTAGAAATTTTTCTAAGTCTCTTTTCATGCAGCTTAAGGGACACGATTTAGTGGCCATTTTTTCTACTAATTCAAGGCATCATTTCAACTACATTTCAACATAAACATTGTAGTATGATGCATCAACTTTCTATAGCACCAAAGAGCATGAAATTTGAACCATAGAATTGAGAGATATCATGAGCTCAAGAGGCATGCTCGACTCTGATTTGCATCAACCAAATGCTTCTTTTTTTAATTTGATTTTCACTCTCTCTCCACAAGTACATCTGCAGACCCTAGCACATCATGTATGCACTTTTTACTTTGCCACCAAACACACCAAAAGGCAGATGCAAAGTACTCCTTTTTGTACTTCTTTGAGAACTTTTGCAAGCAACTAAAGCCAATCCCTCGTGTATATGAGAAGTCCCTCAGATTGTGATAAAAAAGACACTACATTCTGACCTAGATGTGCAGCCAAAGAAGCTTCACTTGGCTCCATAAACTGTGGTTCAGAACAGCCCCTACCTCCAAATCTTTCTCTTGATCTTTTTCTTCTGAACAAAGTATTTATTCCTCGGACATTCACTCATCATTATCCAGCTGAACCCTCTATAAAAGGTAGCCACATCTTCATTTCAAAATCATCAACAACCAACACCAACAAATCCTACAAACTACTCAGAAAATTAAACTTGCGCTTTGGGAGAGCTCGAGCTAGCTTCGAAAAAGAGGAAGTTCTTGTTTGCTCACTTGGACACCAGGTAAGCATCTCTCAACTCTCTATTATCATGACTATAGTTTTCATTTCTGAGTTGTATGACTTGAGTGTTTGGTTCATAACCATCATGGTTGTTTTTATCTTTGAATGATCATTGTGTTTGTGTATGTTCTTACATGTTACTATATGCCTCTGTTGAGTTTGTTTTAGAGGTTTTCGTACCTCTTTTATAGCCGCATGATGTAGATATAGATGTTGCCATGATAACCAGCTATGAATCTATGTTAGAATGTATGATATTAGAGGATAGGCTTGGCTTCGATCATGTGAACACTAAGATGATAATCTTTGAACGCGTGATATGCAGATGATATGTTGCTAGGGCTTGTTTTGTTTTTTGGTATGAATGATTATGGCTGAAGTATGCAACATATGTAGGGTTCTGTGAGTACTTTGAGATGTTACTTAGCATATGTATGAAATGGTTTTGGTTTGTTCTTTGTTACAACCTGCTGTCTTGATGATTTTCTTTAACCTTTTGTCAACTTTTGTTACGTATGGCATGTTTAGGAAATAAGAGGGGTTTCTGTGAGTTAACTTGTCCTACTACCATGTTGTTGTTGAGTTTTTGTGAAGCAGTTATGTTGGGGGTTATGTTGTTTTAGAATTGAAACAGATGGTGGTTTCTCATCTTTTTAACTGAGTTTTGGTTTTGAACCTATGTTTTGTTTTGGCTTTCTGCTCATATCTTGGTTAATAACTATGTTAGTTAGTGGCTCAATCGTGTTCTACGTTTAGAATACTTCAATTTGGTATGTTATGTCATGATATTTGGTTATATGTTGAGGGTTTTATGTGAGTTTAAAATTTGATGTTGTTTTGAGGTTTCAAAAATGAAAACACGATGGTTTGTTGTTTCTGCATGTTTTGATTCTTCATGCATGCTTATGATTGGCTATTGGTGTTAGTTTTGTCGTGTTGTGATTTTAGAAGGAGCTTGCCCTATTGATACATGTTATACATGGCATCAGATTGTAGCACGCGCATGTTGTTTTTCACTCAAATGCATTTAGAACTCGTCATGGTTTATATGCTATTGGGGCTGGCTCATACATCGGATGTATGGCCACCCCAGTGGTATGTGTTGCGCGCATTTAGAAGGTGGTCAGGGGTTCGAATCCCCCTCGCCCCAGACCCTCCTTTTGTTGTTTTTTTCCTTCATTTTTCAGCCAACTTCGCCTGGGCCTTTGTGCTATTACCCCCCCCCCCCCCCCTTTTGGCCCATTCTGAACTCTTTTGTTTTTTTAAAACTATGTCAATTACTTATTACACCCCCCTGTGTGGGTTTTTCTTCTTTTTATTTTATTTTCTATTTTCATTTCATTTCAAATCTTTTTAAAAAAAAAAAACTTTTTTATTTTATTTATTTTATTTATACTTTTTCTTTATTTCAAAAACTCCAAAAATATTTTAATCTTTATTTAATTTTAATTATCAATTTATTTCTTAATTGTTTATTTAAGGTTAATTATTAATGTGTGAATTTTAAATCACCCATCTCTGGATTAATTGTCAACTTTATTTATGAGTCATCTTTATTGATCATTTGAGTGTTTATTCACTAATTATTGTTTAAGTCTTGAACAAATGTATTCCATGTTTGATTTATCATGTGTTTGACTTTGATGTGAATTTTGTTCTTCTTTAAATACCATCTTTGATTAATATCATGTCTCTTTATCTTGTGATTGTCTTCTTTAAGATTAATACATATTGATTTGTCTTTGTATCTCTATGATGTTCATGTCCATCTTATCCATGCTTTATGAAACATCACATGTCATACTCATGTTATTGTTGTTATCTTATTCATCTTTATCAATATCTCTTGTTATCATATCCTGCAACTGTTTTTATCCTCGTTCCAAAGGAAAGTGATTAATGCTGACTCTTAAAGTCATAGCCCCCACCTTAACCTAGTAGCCTCATAAGAGCTAAACCTTATTTCTTGGCCTCATCAGAGCCATGGAATCATAACTAGCCTTAGGAAAGAGTTTTACATTCTGTGTGATATTCATCCTAATGAATACTCACTTTCCCTCTTTAACTTTAAAACATAACATAGGACCACTATAACTAGACTTAGAGAGTTCTTATACTCTACAATGAGGTCACACTCATTTCCCCTCTGAATATTGACCACAGTCAATCATTCAGTAGAAGTAGAACTACGCATACTCTGATTGTATACCCAAGGATACGTAGGCGCAAAGTGCGATGCTTTGTCGAGTATACTTAGATACTAACCCCTAGGGTTTCAAACCTTTAGCATAGAACCTTTAGAAAACATAAGATAACATTAAACAAGAGGTTCCCGTAGAGTACTACAGATACTTAGGGTGCTAATACCTTCCCTTTGTATAACCAACCCCCGAACCTTAGATCTCCCCCTTTAGGTTTTTTAACGATCTTGAACCTTTCCTTTGGATAAATCAAAGTCGGTTGTAAAAGAAATGTGATGCAAGTTAATTAATAGCTTGTTATCCGATTTTCACCGCAACAGAAATGGCGACTTCACTGGGGAAATTATTTTAGAGGGTTAAGCCTATCTTGTATTCATGTTATTTATGTTTGTTTGTTTTACTTATATCTGCTTATATACCTGTCATATTTGCCTATATATTTGTATATATGTTCTATGGGTTGACATGGTATCTATGAGTGAGATAAGTCCTAACCCGGACTTGAGAGAACACATATGTTTAGGAACCGTGGACATAGTCAAGGGAACTTCGAGGGAGAAATCCCAAAGGAGGGAACTTGAAGTCCACACTCAGTTGAGGCCCTCTTGAATGTAGTAGAATGTACGCGAGCAATCGTGAATACGTTACTACTTTCAATTTGGTGCCATAGATATTGAGGACCTTTAGTTACCCCTTTACCCCTACTTGGCCTGTTTAGGACGTAGTGTGATGACTGTGAGGGAGCAATCCCAAATGGTTGTTACGCGATACTACACTCATATGAGACTCTCTTGAGAATTTTATCGATCATCGAGCAATTGGAAAGTCGATAAAATCCGAAAGATGGGTTTTCGACTCTGGGAACTTTTTAGAACCTTGTCTTGCAGGTGAAAACCATAGTACATACCTTTGGGATGGGTAGACCTTGGACTCCATGCTCGTGACTCTTAACCTAGGTTTCTCTGTGTGCTTTGTGCTTATCTGTTTATGTGTGTTTGTTGCATTCATCCTTGCATTATATGCATTGTGTATATTCAAGGAATTCAAATTTGTTTTGCAAACTTTATAGGATGGATTTTGAAAAAAGGAAAACGAAGAAGTACACCTTCATCAGTCCAAAATTGGAAGATTTAAAGAATCTGGGTAAGCCAATCAATGAATCATCAACGTTCTGAGACAAGTATGGGAAAATTTTCTCTCTGATGAAGTCAAAGATGGTAGATGGGATGCTCCCTACTCTCATGCAATTTTATGATCCCATGTACCATTGTTTCACTTTTCTGGATTATCAGTTAATGCCTACACTCGAGGAGTATGCTAGTCTAGTTGGTATTCCCATCACTCCAAACCCTCCTTACTCTGGTTTGGAAAGGACGCCTAAGGAGAAGGAAATTGCAGAAGCTGCTCATCTCAAGCTGTCAGAAGTTAAGGCTAACTTGGTTGTCAAGGGAAGACTTTTTAGGTTGCCTGCCAAGTTTCTAATGGAGAAAGCCAGTTATTATGTTAACATGAAGAATATGGTGGATTATGAAGCTGTTATGGCCCTTCTCATCTATGGGTTATTTCTGTTTCCCAACATTGAGAACTTTGTTGATATGAATGCAACCAAGATCTTTATCATTGGAAATCCAGTTCCAACCCTACTTGCTGACGCCTACCATTCAGTGCATTTGAGGACTGCTCATAAGGGAGGAATGGTAACCTGATGTGCCACATTGTTGTATAAGTGGTTTATTTCACACTTACCCCGCTCTAAGACCTTTTGGTATCTCCAAGATGGACTTCTTTGGTTAGAAAATATCATGTCTCTCACCAACACCGATCTAGAGTGGTACCACCCAATGCTTAAAGGTAAAGATATGATTGTTAGCTGTAAAGGATTTGCTAATGTACCTCTTCTTGGCACAAAAGGAGGCATAAGCTACAATCCAGCTTTGGCTTGTCGTCAACATGGTTATTCTATGGAGGCTAAGCCTAACAACATTTACTTGGAAGGTTTGTTCTTTGAAGAAGATAAGGACCCTGTGCTTAGGGAAAAGATGGCTCACGCTTGGCGTCATGTTTACACAAGAGGTATCTCTTCTTTGGGAAAACCTGAGTGTTTGGCTTCAGAATCCTACACTCAGTGGGTGCAAAAGAGAGCTGTTGAGTTGAAGATGCCGTATGATCGTCATGATCCTATTCCACTAGCTCCCAGAGATCCTGTTCTTTTCTTCACAAGCAATGAGGACGAATTGAAGATCTGGCTGGCTCAAGCAGAATGAGAAAGGAATGCATGGATGAATAAGTATCAGATTCTTGACTTTGAGATGAATGAACTTTAGAAAAGTCTCAGGAGGAAGGAAGAAGAGTCTCTCAGAAAGAGGAAGGCACAAGGAGATTTATTTTCTCCTAGCACATCATCTCCACCAGAACCATGGAAGTCACAGTTGGTCAAGCTCGTTGTTGAGAATGAGAGGTTGCAGAAGGAAAACCAAAAGATCGCCATGAGATTGATGGGAGAAGATTGATGGGAGAAGACTGATGGGATGGTTTAGAACTTAGGTTTCTTTATTTCGTACTCTGTATTTTGGCTTTTGAAGGTGTAATCATCTCTTTTTGTAATCCAAAAACTTTATCATCAATGAAATGAAATGAGATTTTTCTTCTAAGAAAAGTGTTCCTTAAAATTTGCAAAAATACAATGTTGAGTTCCTTGAATTACACCCATCATGCTGCATTGCATTATGCTAAGCTATCAAGACACTAAACTTTGTTTTGCAGACTTTGTAGAGAATGGAGGCTACCAAGAAGATAAACTGGCCCTTTACTTTCCTGATCCCTAACGTCGAGCAGCTGATAGAGATCGGAGGAAGAATTGATGACCCGGTAAGTTTCATCGACAAGTACGGAGACCTTCTGTCCCTAATGAAACTACAGGTGAAGGAAGGATTGCTGGAAACCTTGGTGCAACTGTATCATCCTACATACCGTTGTTTCATATTTCCTAATTTCCAACTGGTTCCAACTATAGAGGAGTATTCAGCTATGATGAGTTTACCAATTCAGCATCATCCTCCATTTTCTGGTGTGGAAGGGGAGTTCCTTAACCAAGAGATTGTTGCAGGGTTAAGGATCCGAAAGAGGCATATACGAGAGAACATGACTACTAGAGAAGGGTATCGTGGTTTACCAGCTCAGTTTTTGATTGAAAGGGCTCTTCACTTTCAAGGAAGGGGAGACTCTGTAATATTTGAATCAATTTTTGCTCTACTAGTGTACGGGTTATTCCTGTTTCCCAATGTCGAAGACTTCGTTGATGTCCAAGCTATCCGAATCTTTATGAGTCAGAACCCTGTCCCTACTGTATTAGCTGATATGTACTTCTCAGTTACTACACAATTCATGAAAAGAGAAGGTGTGATTGTCTGTTGCGCTCCACTGCTCTATAAGTGGTTCATTTCGTATTTGCCTACAACTCCAACATTTTGGGAGGTAAGAGACAGCGCCCTTTGGGCTAAGAAACTGATGGAGCTAGAACGTTCTGCTACCAGGTGGTATGATTCAGACCCAAGAGGGACCCTTATGATTGTAAGCTGTGGGGACTATCCCAACGTGCCGCTCATGGGACGGGATGGTTGAATCAACTATAATCCGGTGCTCGCTCGTTGTCAACTTGGTCATCCCATTGAGGAACAACCAGATCCCAAGGAGCTGGAGTTGATCTATTATGGGTATGGAGAGGGATTTGAAGACAAACTCAAAATGGGGCACGCCTGGTTCCACATTAATCAACAGAGGTGGACCACTGCCGGTCCCGTCACAGAAGCTCATTTGAAATGGACGCAAGGGATTTTGCTCAGCATAAAGAAGCCTTTTCCATACTATGAGACACCCACTAGTGCCAAGCAGAAGAGGATGGAGTTGTTGGGAGAGCTAACTGTTGAGAAGGCCAGAACCAAGCAACGCATCAAGGAGATCATGGAAGGGGTCGGGGAAGGCGAAGGGACCTCCTATTTAGAGTTGTAGCTTTTAAGTTTCATGTTTTATGATCAGTTGTTGTAATCGTGTTTTAAGTTGTATTTATTTTAATGTAATGGTTGTAACATTTCCTTTTTGTAAGCACTTGTATTATCTTTCAATGGGAAGGAGTTTATGTTGTTGGTAATCCTATTGTTTACATTGTTTGCAAATAATTTTTAGTTCTTGATGGTTTAGCCTGCATTTGCATCTCATTTGCATCTTCGCGTGTGCATGTGTATTCTTTCGTGTCTCATCGTTGTTTTATCTTCTCCAGAACCATCACCCTGAATTCTCTACATCGTTACAACACCTGGGCACAGGCTCGAAGAAGAAGAATGTCTGAGGATTGCGAGAATTTGGATCAGGTTAACAATGAACTCAATGAATTAAGAGGAGGAATGGGGCAGATCATGGAAGCTTTGAATGTTATACGAGAAAAGATGGATACGCAGGTCACCGTAGTCTCAGAAGTCGTTGCTACAACTGTAGAGCCGCTGGTTATACCTGTTGTGAACCCTATTCTAGGGATGCCACTTGATTTTATACGAGCCACGGCTCCTCAATCTACGCAACAAGCAGTGCTGTTGTTTAGTGAGAATCAACAAACTATTCCAACTTATGCTCCGCCTGTGGTGCAAACCCAGTTCCAACCTATTTTTCAGAATCAGCATCATTTTGATTATGACAATATATCTGTGGAGGAGGATGATCATAATGAGAAGTTGAGAGCAAGTGTGGAGGTTATGCAGAGGAAGTTGAAGGCTATGGAGGGAAGTAATGTCTTCAGTACTGACCTCAAGGGCATGTGTTTGGTTACAAATCTGGTAATTCCACCAAAGTTCAGGCTGCCAGGTTTTGAATTGTATTCTGGTGCTACTTGCCCCAAAGCGTATTTGGTCATGTACCTCCGGAGAATGGCTACGTACATGGACAACGATAAGCTAATGATACATTGTTTCCAAGATAGCCTGAAGGGCGTTGCTGCAAAATGGTACCTAGGTTTGGATCAGTCTCAGATTAAGTGTTTTCAAGACATAATGGACGCCCTTATGAGACATTATAAGTATAATTTGGATTTAGCTCCGGATCATAGACTACTGCTGACTATGGCTCAAAAGAACACCGAGTCATTCAAAGAGTACGCTCAAAGATGGAGGGAGACGGCCTCGCAAGTTGAACTGCCATTGACAGAAAAATAATTAGCTGATTGGTTTGTGGATACCGTAAAGCCTGAATTTTATGAGAAGATGATCAGTAATATTGGTGCCAATTTTTCTGATATTATTGCCATTGGTGTGAAAGTAGAAGCGGGTTTGAAGAATGGAAAAGTAGCCAGCTCACCTAGTAGTTCCACTAGTAACAGTGTCAAGAAGTCTCCAGGTAATTTTCATAAGAAGAAAGAAGGTGAGACTAATGCTGTTATGTCAAAGAGTCAGAATCCCAGATGGAAACGATCTCTCTTTCAACAACAACTAGGTCCCAGTTTTCCTCAACAACTGATTTACCCAATGCAGTTCGCACAATAACCTTATGTGGCAGCCGTTACACCCACTTTTAACCATCAGATGATGCAACAAGTTCATGTTCCCCAGCCACCGAATCAACAGTATTGGCCGAGAAATCAAAATCAAAATTACCAGCAGCAGAGGCGGCCAGCGCCACAGCAAAATATCCCTCAAAGAAGATAGGCGGTAACACCAAATTTTCCACCCATACCGATGACCTACACAGCATTGTATCCTTCTCTGGTGGAGCAAGGATTAGTTGTTACTAGGTCGTTGGGGCCACCATCTGAGAAGTCTCTGCAGTTCTTCAACCCCAATGCAACCTGTGCTTTCCATCAAGGAGGAGTGGGTCATGATTTAGAAGGATGTTTGGCATTAAAGAATCTGGTGAAAAGTCTGATGGAGAAAAACATTCTATCTTTCGCTAATAACCAGCCAAACGTGAAGAGTAACCCCTTGCCAACGCATGGGTCAACTAATGTTATCGAAGACGAGAATGATGAAGTGTTGGTCTCAGATGCAACGAAGATTAAAACTTCCATGAGAATGTTTCATGCCAAGTTGTTTAGCGCCGATTTGGCCAAAGTAGACCATGATGGTTGTGAAAAGTGTGATGGTAGTAGTAAAGGGTGTCAGTTAGTTCAAGATGATATTCAGCAGTTGATTAATGAAGGTTTCCTACAGGTTTTCAGAAAGGAAAGCAGAGTAGCAGTGATCGAACCAGTGTTCAATTTGCCAAAGCAAGTGCCAGTGTTTGACGAAGAAGAATACATATCAGTAGTTCCTGTGTTCAACAATCCAGGGCCAAGTGTTGTGATTCCCGTATTCAACAGTCCAGGGGCAAGTACAGTGAGTCCCGCGTTTAAATAATCGGTTCCAAGATTCAACAAACCCGAAGTTGTTTCTCCTGTTAATCATGCTAGGTGAAATAAATTCCCAAGACCAGTCCCATTCAGGTTTAGAGGAACCAAAGCATTGTCGTGGATCTACGAAGACATTACAGGTGGTAGGAAGAAGGAGGAAATGATCCCAAGGAAAGAGGTGGGGGTCGTTATAGAAGAACCAGTCCCAAGGAAGAAGTTGGGGGCTGATGAGAAAAATGTGTCCAGTATAGTAGGAATGGGGAAAATGACGAGGAGTGGAAGGATTTATACTCCTGTGAACAAAGAAGTGTCTAGTAAATAAGGTGATATTCATGTACCCGCCAATGACAAGGATAAAGAAGTGGTCTCCAAAGAGGATGACGAAGAATTTCACAGAATAATAAAAAGAAGTGACTACAAGGTTGTGGATCAGCTCCACCAGACTCTATCAAAAATTTCCATTTTATCTCTGCTGATTAATTCATCAGTCCACCGATCAGCACTACAGAAAGTATTGGCCCAGGCTCATGTAGCTCAGGATATTACCGCCGGACAGTTTGATCATGTTATCGCTAACATTACTGCATGCAATACACTCAGCTTCAGTGACGAAGAGTTGACTCGAGCGGGTCGGAAACACAATCTTGCGCTACACATATCAATGAAATGTCAGGAGGACACATTGACTAGAGTTCTTGTAGATACAGGATCTTCTCTGAATGTTTTATCGAAGAAAACTCTCGATAAGTTGGCATACCAAGGAGGAATAATGAGACCCATGTCACTAATTGTCAAAGCTTTTGATGGTTCACGTAGATTTGTGATGGGAGAAATTGAGCTACCTGTTTTGATTGGCCCTCAGGAATTCAATGTTCTGTTTCAAGTCTTAGATATTAATCCTGCCTATAGCTGTCTGCTAGGAAGGCCCTGGATCCATGAGGCTGGCGCTGTCACCTCAACCCTACATCAGAAAATGAAATTTGTGATTGATGATAAGTTGGTCATTGTGCAAGGGGAAGAAAATTTGATGGTTAGTAATCTGTCGTCCTTCCGTTACATCGAGGCTGATGAGGACGCGTTGGAGACTTCTTTCCAAGCCCTGGAAATAGCTAATGCAGTTGTGATTGACAATGAGAAGTCGGTAGTATCGGAATATCCATCCTTTGCTTCGTATAAAAGTATCCAGTCTTCGCTTCAAGAAGGCGTGCCCGCAGGTTAGGGCGAAGTTATTGAGGTTGAGAAGAGGAACCGACACCAAGGGTTGGGTTACAGACCAACTCCAGAAGATGAGTCTGCTTCAGGTATAAGAAGAAGAAGGATAAAGATAAAGACTGTGCAGGAAACATTTGTCAGAGGTGGACATCAGGTCCACGCAATCATTGGAAGTGCAGAAGAAGAGGAAGATATTGATCGTTTGGTTTTACACCAGGAAGGCGCGTTAAGAAATTGGGAGTCTGTTGAGATCCCAACTTTGTACCCAGAACCAGAAATGAATCATAAACCTATTGTATTCAATGCCTTTGCTCTTACCATTGACTTCGACTCCCCTGTCTATCAAGCTGAGGAGGAGGAAGATTATGAGGTGCCCAAGGATCTAGCAGATATGTGTGATTACCAGTATACGGATCTCCAGCCTCATGAAGAGCAGGTGGATGTCATCAATCTTGGCACTGAGGAAGAGCAGAAAGAGGTTAAGATTGGGGCATCGCTGAAGCCAGAAATTAGACAGCGGTTGATTTCACTCCTTGAAGAGTATGTGGACGTGTTCTCTTGGTCCTACCAAGACATGCCTGGTTTAGATACAGATATTGTGGTCCACAAGTTACCGCTCAAGCCTGAGTGCCCGCCAGTAAAACAAAAACTTCGCAGAAGTCATCCTGACATGGCCCTCAAAATTCGAGATAAAGTTAAGAGACAGTTGGATGCCGGTTTTTTAGCAGTTTCCAAATACCCAGAGTGGGTAGCTAATATTGTTCCAGTTATGAAGAAGAATGAAAAGGTACGAATGTGCGTGGATTATAGGGATCTTAACAAAGCTAGTCCCAAGGATGATTTTCCTCTACCGCATATCGACATGCTGGTAGATAACACGGCTCGTTTCGCAATGTTCTCATTTATGGATGGTTTTTCAGGCTACAATCAGATTAGAATGGATCCAGCTGATATGGACAAGACTACTTTCATCACCCCCGTGGGGTACTTATTGTTACAAGGTTATGCCTTTTGGATTGAAGAATGTCGGGGCAACTTACCAGAGAGCTATGGTGACCCTGTTCCATGATATGATCCACAAGGAGATTGAGGTGTACGTGGACGACATGATAGCCAAATCACAGAGTGAGGAGGAGCACGTAGACCATTTGTTAAAATTGTTTAAGAGACTTTGAAAGTATCAGTTGAGGTTAAACCCTGCAAAGTGTACCTTTGGAGTCAGATCAGGGAAGTTATTGGGTTTCATTGTTAGCCAGAAGGGCATCGAAGTGGATCCAGATAAAGTACGAGCAATTCAAGAAATGCCAGCTCCGCAAACCGAGTCTCAAGTCAGAGGATTTTTGGGCCGTTTGAATTACATCTCCAGGTTCATCTCTAACATGACTCCAATATGTGCACCAATTTTCAAATTACTCCGTATGAATTAGCCAGTAGAATGGAATGCTGGCTGTCAACAAGCTTTCGAGAAACTCAAAAGTTATCTCCAAGGACCTCCTATTCTGGTTCCTTAGGTTCCCGGAAGACCTCTCTTTATGTATTTGACTGTTTTGGAAGAATCTATGGGTTGTGTTTTGGGACAGCATGACGAGACTGGCCGGAAAGAACATGCAATTTATTATCTGAGTAAGAAGTTTGCAGACAGTGAAAGCCACTACTCACTACTTGAAAAGACTTGTTGCGCTCTGGCTTGGGCCGCCAAACATCTAAGACAGTACCTGATTTGTCATACTACTTTGTTGATTTCCAAGATGGATCCGATAAAGTACATTTTCGAGAAACCTGCTTAAACGGGTAGACTTGCCCGCTGGCACATGTTATTATCTGAATATGACATTCAGTATGTCACTCAAAAGGCCATTAAAGCAAGTGTTCTTTCAGAATATCTTGCCAATCAACCAGTTGAAGACTATGAATCACTCAAGTTTGATTTCCCTGACGAGGATATTATGGCAGTGAAAGATTGTGAAGAGTCAAACTCTGAAGAAGATCCCAGGGCTGAGTATAGGTGGAAGATGATGTTCGACGGTTCGTCCAATTACGAGGGTCATGGAGTAGGTGTTGTTATAATTAATCCTAAAGGTGGCTACACCCCTTTTACAGCTAGATTGGATTTTGGGTGTACGAATAATATTGCTGAGTATGAAGCGTGCATTCTGGGTCTGGAAGCTGCAATCGATCTTGGAATCTGTTTTCTTGAAGTTATGGGTGACTCTGCTCTAGTCATTTCTCAAATCAGAGGCGAGTGGGAAACAAAAGATGAGAAGTTTATCCCTTATCAGGCATATGCTTTGGAGTTGATTAAGTGTTTTGATGAGATAAATTTTTGCCATGTGCCACGTACTGAGAATCATGTGGCTGATACTTTAGCAACACTGGCTTCAATGTGGCAAGTTAGATTTATCAACGAAGATCCAGTAATCAGTATTGGAAGGAGGACTGGGCCTGCCTACTGCCAGTCCATTGAAGAAGAATCAGATGGCAAACCTTGGTTCCATGACATTTTGAACTTCCTAAAGAATCAAGAATATCCAGCCAACGCCTCCGTTCTTGATAAGAAGACTCTGCGAAGATTGTCAGCCAAGTTCTTCATCAGCAATGATGTACTGTACAAAAGGAATCATGATTTGTTTTTGTTAAGATGTGTCGATAAGAGAGAAGCAGATTTGCTGATCCATGATATTCATGAAGTAGCTTTTGGCACCCTTGCCAATGGACATGCCATGGTTAAGAAGATTTTGAGGGCTGGATACTATTGGTTGACTATGGAGACTGATTGCATCCAGTACGCTAGAAAATGCCATAAATTTCAGATTTATGCGGACAAAATGCATGTTTCTCCTACTCCGTTGAATATGCTATCATCGCCCTGGCCGTTCTCTATGTGGGGCATCGATATGATTGGGGCAATTGAGCCTAAAGCGTATAATGGGCATCGCTTCATTTTGGTGGCTATAGATTACTTTACCAAGTGGGTGAAAGCCGCCTCTTATGCGAACGTGACTAAGCAAGTAGTTGCTCGCTTCATTAAGAACAACATCATTTGTCGTTATGGGATTCTGAGCAGAATCATAACTGACAACAGAACCAATTTGAATAACAAAACCATGAAGGAATTGTGTGATAACTTCAAGATTGAACACCATAACTCTTCACCGTATCGTCCGAAGATGAACGGAGTGGTCGAAGCTGCAAACAAGAATATCAAGAAAATTCTTCAGAAAATGGTCAAAGCATACAAGGATTGGCATGAGATGTTGCCATATGCACTACATGGATATAGAATGTCGGTCAGAACATCAATGGGGGTAACCCCTTTTTTGTTGGTATATGGAATTGATGTTGTCCTCCCTATAGAAGTTGAGATACCTTCTCTAAGGATATTGATGGAAACAAAGCTTGATGAAGCTGAATGGGTTCAAGAAAGATACGATCAGCTGAATCTAATTGACGAGAAGCGCCTGACAGCCATGTGTCATGGTCATTTGTACTAAAAGAAGATGAAGAGAGCATTTGATAAAAAGGTCCGCATTCGGGAATTCCGAGTAGGTGATTTGGTACTTAAGAAGATTCTGTCGTCGCAGAGAGACGCCCGTGGGAAATGGGAACCCAATTATGAAGGTTCATTCGTAGTCAAGACAGTGTTTTTTAGGAGGGTCTCTATTTCTTACAACTATGGACGGTGAGCAGCTTGCGCATCCTGTGAATGTTGATTCGGTGCGGAAGTATTATGCTTGAGATAAGGACTCCTCGCCGGTATCCAGGAATCCCCAAGGAAGCTCAAGTTTTGCTACAACTAGAGTCCTTAGTCATTAGGGTTATTGGTCATTGAATACAATGTAACCTTTGCCAAATTTCCAGTTTGTTGCCCTTGTAATATTTCATGGGACTCTGCTATTTGGCAAGTCACCATTTTTCGATGAATATCAGCTATTGAACCATCTTCTTGTTTAATACGCTATCATCTTTATTTTGCTAAACTTTGTCATTTTCACTTGATTTTTGAAAACAGAAATGTTGCAATTTCTAAGAAAACACAAAGATAAACTAAGTTTTACTCTGGAGTTAAGACGTTTTGAAATCAAGTTTGTACATGAAGAATTAGCAGTACTGTATTTTTGGCATGGATCTGCCATCTCCAGTGAAATGAAGATTGTCCCGGTTATCCTTGATGTTTGGATTTCAGGGTGTTGGTTGTGATATCTTTTCTTCTTTTTGTTTTTGCGTCGCTCGCGTCGTTTCTCGCATGTAGCTAAGCATATGCATCATACCTTAGCATCTTTGCGTCCTTGTGCTTTGTTTTGCTTGTGGTCTTTTGTTTGTGCCTGTCTTTATTTCCCCAGTGAAGTAAGGACATTACCGGTTTTTCTTTGTTTGTGTCGTGCTTATTCGGACTTCACCTTTGCGCGCCAGATTTGAATCTTTACACCTTTTTTGTTCCCCAAGAAGTCTGACCTCTTGTTTTAAAACTGTTCTCTTTTGAATCAAGCCAAGCTTGAACCGATTCCTTGTTTGAATCGAGTCGAACATTGCCTCTTATTTTAAAACCGTTCTCGTTTGAATCGAGTCAAACCTGAACCGAGTCTTTGTTTGAATTGAGTCGAACATTGCCTCTTGTTTTAAAACCGTTCTCATTTGAATCGAGTCAAACCTGAACCGAGTCTTTGTTTGAATCGAGTCGAACATTGCCTCTTATTTTAAAACCGTTCTCATTTGAATCGAGTCAAACCTGAACCGAGTCTTTGTTTGAATCGAGTCGAACATTGCCTCTTGTTTTAAAATCGTTCTTGTTTGAATCGAGTCAAACTTGAACCTAAAACCTCGAGCTATCGTGAGCTCGTTGTTTATCCTTTATCTCAGCTTTCAGTTGTTCTTGTTTGAATCGAGTCCAACATGAACCTTTACCCTTGATTTTTGAAAACTAATTTTAAGCCAAGCTTCTTGGAATAATTTGCTTTATTAAGACTCCTATCTGGTGCACAGAGTTTGTCTCTGTCTTTCTGTCTTTTCTTGAAGATCCCATCTTGAACTCTTCGGTATAAGAATCCCCAGGAAGTCTTTGCTTGGTTGTCTGTCCATTTTTAGGCTGATCCCCGGACCAGGTTTTTCTTTCTGGTTTCATGCCCAGGAAGAGTGTGGGTTTGTTTTGTCCCCAGTAGTCTATCTCCCCAGTTTTTTTTCCCAGTGGAGATTATTTTTTGGTTTTTCCCCAGTGTTTCTTTGGAGTCTCCCCAGTGAGTCTCTTTCGCTGGTTAGCCTGTATCCCCAGTGAGTTTTTCTCATGGATACTAGTTTTCGTCTTTCCCCAGTGGAGCTTATCTTGTGTGTTTGCTTCCTGTTGTCCCTGGAATCTCCGTTCCTTGTGCCATCCGGTAAAGCTATTTAAATAGGGGCAACTGTTGTACCCCAAATTTGTTACCCTCAGGTGTCATCTTCATTTGTGCATCTTAGGTCAATCATCTCTGCATTATTTGAACTAACCCATATCTTGCAGTTTGTTTCTTTGTGTTCAAATTAGGTTTGCATATCACCATGAAGCTCCACCAAGTTGTTTTGAAGCAATTCAAGTCAACAAAAGATCTCCAGTGCAAGAACTTTGGAATTAGGGTTTTGCTCTGAAGAAATCACTGAGAAATTGGCTCTATCAAGTCAAGATTTGTGTGGTTCACTTACCACTTAAGGTCATCTACATCTAAGAGACATCATTCAACAGGAATCCAAGATCTATTGGTCCTCAACAAGAGAAGTTTGAGCCTCAGCCTCACTATACCTCCAAATTAGGGTTTCTGTGACACCTATCAGTCAATGACTTTGATTTTCATATAGATGAACTCCCAAACCCTAATTCTTGATTCTATTGGTTTATCAACATCCTCAAGAGTCTCTTAAGACCTTTAGATGAGAAGGAAGAAGCAAGTTTACAATATCTGACCTCAGTGCATTCACAGTCAAAATTAGGGTTTGACTGAAACCCTAATCCTTGGGAATTTTGGTTCAAATGAAGTGTCAATGGTTCTAATCATCATAGAATGTCTCATGAGGTATTAAAAGCATAAAGATCAAGTTTCATGAGGTTTCTTGTAAGAGAAGTAGGGTTTTGATTGTGAAAGATTTCATATGTGAGATTTTCCCTCTAATAGCATAATTTGAAATTACCATAACTCCTAAACCACACACTCAATTTGAGTGAGTCAAAGCACATTGGAAATCTCTTTTCAAGATATTCAATTTGTTCCATATGACTTTTCATCCAAAAATGCTTGGTTTTTGAGTTATGAAGCTTGCAAGATAATCTGACCCAACACTTAGAGAAATTTCAACACTTTTCTTCACAATTTTCTC
The DNA here is from genome assembly GCA_022829125.1 of Lathyrus tuberosus. Lineage (NCBI taxonomy): Eukaryota > Viridiplantae > Streptophyta > Magnoliopsida > Fabales > Fabaceae > Lathyrus > Lathyrus tuberosus. The sequence goes on along the minus strand of JALAZF010000234.1, from coordinate 9,282,501 downwards.
TAACTTTGACCTCATTTTCACCCATTTCCACGTGGATTCAAGACTTGGGTCCCAAATGAAAGTTTTAAAGCATGATGAGAGCTTTCCAACCATATGTGGAACATCTCATTTGAATAAGTCATTCTCAAGTTATGGGCTCTCAAAGAAGGGTACTTCAAGTTGTGGAATTCTAACTTAGAAATTTTTCTAAGTCTCTTTTCATGCAGCTTAAGGGACACGATTTAGTGGCCATTTTTTCTACTAATTCAAGGCATCATTTCAACTACATTTCAACATAAACATTGTAGTATGATGCATCAACTTTCTATAGCACCAAAGAGCATGAAATTTGAACCATAGATGAGCTCAAGAGGCATGCTCGACTCTGATTTGCATCAACCAAATGCTTCTTTTTTTGAATTTGATTTTCACTCTCTCTCCACAAGTACATCTGCAGACCCTAGCACATCATGTCTACACTTTTTACTTTACCACCAAACACACCAAAAGTCAGCTGCAAAGTACTCCCTTTTGTACTTCATTGAGAACTTTTGCAAGCAACTAAAGCCAATCCCTCGTGTACATGATCAGATTGTGATAAAAAAGACACTACATTCTAACCTAGATGTGCAGCCAAAGAAGCTTCACTTGGTTCCATAAACTGTGGTTCAGAACAGCCCCTACCTCCAAATCTTTCTCTTGATCTTTTTCTTCTGAACAAAGCATTTATTCCTCGGACATTCACTCATCATTATCCAGCTGAACCCTTTATAAAAGGCAGCCACATCTTCATTTCAAAATCATCAACAACCAACACCAACAAATGCTACAAACTACTCAGAAAATTAAACTTGCGCTTTGGGAGAGCTCGAGCTAGCTTCGAAAAAGAGGAAGTTCTTGTTTGCTCACTTGGACACCAGGTAAGCATCTCTCAACTCTCTATTATCATGACTATAGCTTTCATTTCTGAGTTGTATGACTTGAGTGTTTGGTTCATAACCATCATGGTTGTTTTTATCTTTGAATTATCATTGTGTATGTGTATGTTCTTACATGTTACTATATGCCTCTGTTGAGTTTGTTTTAGAGGTTTTCGTACCTCTTTTATAACCGCGTGATGTAGATATAGATGTTGCCATGATAACCAGCTAAGAATCTATGTTAGAATGTAGGATATTAGAGGATAGGCTTGGCTTCGATCATGTGAACACTAAGATGATAATCTTTGAACGCATGATATGCGGATGATATACTGCTAGGGCTTGTTTTGTTTTTTGGTATGAATGATTATGGCTGAAGTATGCAACATATGTAGGGTTCTGTGAGTACTTTGAGATGTTACTTAGCATATGTATGAAATGGTTGTGGTTTGTTCTTTGTTAAAACTTGTTGTCTTGATGAGTTTCTTCAACCTTTTGTCAACTTTTGTTATGTATGGCATGTTTAGGAAATAAGAGGAGTTTCTATGAGTTAACTTGTCCTACTACCATGTTGTTGTTGAGTTTTTGTGAAGCAGTTGAGGGTTATGTTGGTTTATAATTGAAACAGATGGTGGTTTCTCATCTTTTTAACTGAGTTTTGGTTTTGAACCTATGTTTTGCTTTGGCTTTCTACTCATATCTTGGTTAATAACTATGTTAGTTAGTGGCTCAATCGTGTTCTACGTTTAGAATACTTCAATTTGGTATGTTATGTCATGATATTTGGTTATATGTTGAGGGTTTTATGTGAGTTTAAAATTTGATGTTGTTTTGAGGTTTCAAAAATGAAAACACGATGGTTTGTTGTTTCTGCATGTTTTGATTCTTCATGCGTGCTTATGATTGGCTATTGGTGTTAGTTTTGTCGTGTTGTGATTTTAGAAGGAGCTTGCCCTATTGATACGTGTTATACATGGCATCAGATTGTAGCACGCGCATGTTGTTTTTCACTCAAATGCATTTAGAACTCGTCATGGTTTATATGCTATTGGGGTTGGCTCATACATCGGATGTATGGCCACCCCAGTGGTATGTGTTGCGCGCGTTTAGAAGGAGGTCTGGGGTTCGAATCCCCCTCACCCCAGACCCTCCTTTAGTTGTTTTTTTCCTTCATTTTTCAGCCAACTTCGCCTGGGCCTTTGTGCTATTACCCCCCCCCCCCCCCCCCCTTTTGGCCCATTCTGAACTCTTTTGTTTTTTTAAAATTATGTCAATTACTTATTACACCACCCTGCGTGGGTTTTGCTTCTTTTTATTTTATTTTCTATTTTCAAATATTTTCATTTCATTTCAAATCTTTTTAAAAAAAAAAACTTTTTTATTTTATTTAAACTTTTTCTTTATTTCAAAAACTCCAAAAATATTTTAATCTTTATTTAATTTTAATTATCAATTTATTTCTTAATTGTTTATTTAAGCTTAATTATTAATGTGTGAATTTTAAATCACCCATCTCTGGATTAATTGTCAACTTTATTTATGAGTCATCTTTATTGATCATTTGAGTGTTTATTCACTAATTATTGTTTAAGTCTTGAACAAATTTATTCCATGTTTGATTTATCATGTGTTTGACTTTGATGTGAACTTTGTTCTTCTTTAAATATCATCTTTGATTAATATCATGTCTCTTTATCTTGTGATTGTTTCTTGTGATTGTCTTATTTAAGATTAATACATATTGATTTGTCTTTGTATCTCTATGATGTTCATGTCCATCTTATCCATGCTTTATGAAATATCACATGTCATACTGATGCTATTGTTGTTATCTTATTCATCTTTATCAATATCTCTTGTTATCATATCCTGCAACTGTTTTTATCCCCGTTCCAAAGGAAGGTGATTAATGCTGACTCTTAAAGTCATAGCCTCCACCTTAACCTAGTTGTCTCATAAGAGCTAAACCTTATTTCTTGGCCTCATCAGAGCCATGGAATCATAACTAGCCTTAGGAAAGAGTTTTACACTCTGTGTGATATTCATCCTAATGAATACTCACTTTCCCTCTTTAACTTTAAAACATAACATAGGACCACTATAACTAGACTTAGAGAGTTCTTATACTCTACAATGAGGTCACACTCATTTCCCCTCTGAATATTGACCACAGTCAATCATTCAGTAGAAGTAGAACTACGCATACTCTGATTCTATACCCGAGGATACGTAGGCGCAAAGTGCAATGCTTTGTCGAGTATACTTAGATACTAACCCCTAGGGTTTCAAACCTTTAGCATATAACCTTTAGCAAACATAAGATAACATTAAACAAGAGGTTCCCGTAGAGTACTACGGATAATTAGGGTGCTAATACCTTCCCTTTGTATAACCAACCCCCGAACCTTAGATCTCCCTCCTTTAGGTTTTTTAACGATCTTGAACCTTTCCTTTGGATAAATCAAAGTCGGTTGTAAAAGAAATGTGATGCAAGTTAATTAATAGCTTGTTATCCGATTTTCACTGCAATAGTTGCCAATGTTTGGAAGGATCTGCTTATCCAACTTGAAAGGATACAAGGAGGATATGCTATTTGCAATTGATCTTGCCCCAGTCTGAACGTGGTGGTGGTCTGCCCCTGATTAGCCAGTTCTTGACATAGTTGGATCTTTGGGAGTTGAACTTTGATATGCTTTGAGGTGGCTTGCACCTGCTTGAGCTGCTGAAAGATTTGCCCCAGCCTGAGGGTTTTGAGGGAGTCTTGCTTCGGATCGGCACCACTGAAAGCTCAAGTTCCTCTTTGATTGCCCCTTGTTGGAGTTGTCTTGAATGTCTAGCACTGATTCGCAGTTAAAATTGCACATTTACAAGTGGTAATCTTAATGCAATGCTCATGCAAGTTTTGAAAAAGTGTCGTTTATTTGAGTGTCGTGATAGTGATTTTTTTAGACGAATGGACCGTTAGCCCAGACGTTGTGCTGATTTTGTTTGGTGAAAGATATAGCAAGGAGAAAGACACCAATGTTGAATATTAGCAAATATGGGGAGTCAGTTTACGCAATCTTGCGATAGTATGCTTTCAGAATAAACCTTACCTCAATTAGGTCTTTCGAGGGTTGTAACGTGGTCTAGTTCATGGTTATGAAACAAAGGATATTAGGCTCAAAGTATGATTTTTACCCACCCCTTCTTCGTGATGAACTCCAGTCCTACGTTCAGTTAAATCCGCACATGTTTGTATTCTAAAAGGGTTGACAGTTCAAGGTATGCTTGAAATGACAGTTACCTTTATTTTGTTTTTGATGAATGTCAGTGACCTTTTAGATTTTGACATGGTGGCCACTGAATCTTATTTTATTTTTGTTGAGGATCCGAGGGCCTCTTTTGTTTTTGCTTTTAATCCCTATCTTTTGCATGGACTGATTTTGCTTTTCAAGTCCATCGGGATTGCCTTGATTTTTGCCAAGTCTCCTTTAAGGTGCTCGACTTAGCAGGCTTTTGACTCTTGATTTTTGTTTTGAATTTTTGGAGGATTGTGACTGCCAAGTCGTGGGTTATTGATGAACAACCATCATGTCTTTTGGATTTTGCTTTTGTGATTTGAGTGTGTAATTGGGTTAACTGAACACTACCTTGCCCCGGGTTGAGTGTAAGGGTTTGAATATCTGAAGGAAACTACTACTTCTAGGCTCGAAGTGGTTTACTAGGGATTAACTCCTTGTCTCTCCAGTGTTTGGGGAATTGAAACAATGCATGTACATCATCGACGAGATTTTTTCTGAAAGCATACGGTTTGCAATTATGAGTATTTCGTTTTCATCATCATCCCTCCAATCATTGCTAAACGGCGGTTGATAAAGAGAGTGAAGTGGAAATAAATGTGTCGGTGTTTTGCAGTAAATGGAAAAAATGAGTGAATACGACATAACTGATTCAAAACATGCATAGTCAATACATTAAGAAAACCAAATACGAAAGACAATGTTTAAAGCATACAGTACTTAAACAAACAGAAACCAAAATACAAGAATGCAAATGATGGGATAGCAACATGAATGCCTTCTTCGAGGAGATAAACTTGACTTGATTTGACTTGACTTGATGTTGGCACTAGCTTGGCGGCGGCATAGGGTTTTTGATGACGTTTGGAGCCCTCCCATTGAATGTGAGAAACTTTGAGTCGATCATGTCTTGAACCTTGTGTTTGAAAGCTCTGCAGTCCTCGATCGTATGCCCTGGAGCACCCTTATGAAACTCGCAATGAGCATTAGCATCATAATCTGGGGGGAATGGCAATTGGAGGATCTAGGTCCCTGGGAGTAACAACCCTCTTTTCCAGCAATTGAGCAAAGATCTGAGCATATGACGTTGGCAGACGATCAAAGTCTCTATCAGACCTCCTTGTCCTTTGTTGATTAGGCTGAAGTGGTTGAGCAGTTCTCTCTTGTTGATGTTGAGGAGAATATTGATACCCTTGCTGGTTGTATAATTGTTTCTAAGGAGCCTGTTGTTGAGGCATTGGAGCTTGAACAGCTTGAACAGCTGGCTCATAAGGCATTGGTGCATATTGTGCAGCAGCAACATATGGATACTGGAAGTAGGGGAGTGGAAAAGGCATTGGAGCGGGAGCTTGTGGAGCTTGCCCTTTCTGAGCAGAGACAGCATTTGTTTCACCCTCTTTTTTCTTGTATCGATTGTTGAAAGGTTTCTTGGCTTGAGACTGGCTGCTAGGACCTCCTTGGATCCTTCCGCTCTTTAGTCCTTCTTCGATTCTCTCACCGACGATTACCAAATCAGAGAATCTAGCATAAACACTACCAATCAGCTTCTCATAGTATTGACCTTGCAAAGCACCCATGAAGATGTCAATCAGTTCACGGTCAACTAGAGGTGGATGCACTCTTGCAGCTAGCTCTCTTCAGCGTTGCGCGTACTCCTTAAAGGATTCGTTGTCCTTTCGAGCCATACTCTGAAGTTGAGTACGGTTTGGAGCAAGGTCAGTGTTGTACTTGTATTGCTTGACAGATCATCCCAAGTTTGCACATTGCTACGCTCCAACTGCATATACCATTCGAGTGATGCCCCAAACAAGCTATCTTGGAAGCAATGGATCATCAGCTTTTCATCTTTGGCATAGGCAGCCATCTTTCGGCAGTACGTCTTCAGATGAATGTGTGGGCAACTGAGGCCTTTGTACTTCGGGAATTCCTGTACCTTGAACTTGGGAGGAATGACAACATCTGGCACCAAGCACATTTCCAGAGCATTCAGAGATTTTGAGTTGCGCCCCTCCATGACTTGGAGTTTCTCAACTAGATCACGACATATTTTGATGGCTTTAGAATCCTGAGCAGGAGTAGGATTGACAATTGGGATAGCAGCATGGTAGTTCTGTACCTCGTCATACTGATCTAGCAGATCTTCTTCTGCATGAGGAATAGGAATCTGAGTGACAATAGGTTAGGCTTGCGGAATAGCTCCAACAGTAACTCCAGATGTTGGAAGTGGTTGAGAAGTGGCTCCTTCAGCAGCAGGAGTGAAGTTCATTGGTATCCCATAATTGATAGGGTTGGGAACAGGAACTGAGAGCCTTGAGGGCGACCCTTGCATAAGCACATTGTTGTTGGCAGCAGCGGCTTCACGCAGTTCTTCTTCTTTTCTGGCCATCATGATGGCTTCGAGAATCTGGTTAATCTTTCCTTTGATAGAGTCCAATTCTTCTCTAAAGGCAGCTTGCTCTTGTTGAATCTGCTACATCATTCGTCTAGTATTGGCTCGAGTTGCGTACTGGTGTCGTGGAATCAACTTGATTTACTAGAGAAGGAAGGAAGTTGAAGTGAGATTCTGAGGTTGAAATGAAATGCAAGATGTATAACTGATGCAATGCAATGACATGAGATGCAATGCAAGATGCAAGATCCAGGATCGCATAATTAAACAACTTCAAACAGTTCTACGGTTGGCCGAAGGAATGGGTTAAGAACCACAACTAGGATCAAGAAAGCCCACTTGTAGGTTTCTAAGACGGGTAGGTGCCTAGAGTTACGGATATATTTCGAAAACATTACAGCCACGACAAAGATTTGTCCAACTATAATATTCTTGAAATAATCTCGTCTAGGTGAGGTCTTCGTATCTTCCCCACAAGAAAGATTCCTCGGAGGCGCCCACTACACAACCATCGACACACGGGTTCTAAATAGGGTTCTCAGAATCCTAGATCGAGGTCGAAAATATTACTGTCAGGAAGTAATACGTTCGAGGGATCTCATCTGATTGGGGCATTCACATTAACCCACAAGGAGTTAACACTACCAACCACCATGGATAAATAGGTTAATGGTCCTTGGGATCAACGACACACCTTGAAAATATTACCGCCATGGCAAAGATTCACCACGACAATAATATCTCCAAGGGAGTCTACTCCAAGCGGGGTTTTCTCTTCAACTCACGCGGAAGAGACCACACAAGCCTACACTACACAACCACCATTCTAATCCTAGGGTTTTTCTCGACTCGGGTGTAGAGCCATCTCACAAAGTTCCCAATATCAGAACAACCCAACAATGTCACAAAAGGTAACACAAATAAGAAAATAGGAAAGCAAGTAAGTAAGCAAACGAGAAGAAAATAAACAAACAAACCTAACGAACTCGCGATTCAAATCAAGATAGGCTCGACTCTCTCTTGCATGGAGAAAATTATACGTCCCCAGTGGAGTCGCACGCTGTCGCACCTCAAAAAATTGCTTAATCGAAGACATAACCCTTCGCGCGAAAGGCGCGGAACAGTTCGACAGAGTCGCCACCGAACTATATTTATCCCAAAAGAGGGAAAGGAAAATATTGAGAAAACCTTTAAGGAGGAGATAAGAACATGGTCTTCGCAACCACATTCTGGGTCCAGTTACGTGAGGGGAAGGTATGCGCACCCTCTCACGTCCGTTGTACTCAACGGGAACCTCTTAATTTGAATCGCGATGCTCGTTAGCTAAACTTGTTTGTTTTCTTCTCTATGATAAATGTGAAATGGTAAGATGAAGGGAAAAATATGCTAAGGGAAAATGGGGTGGTTTAAGGATAGGGTGCTCGGCAAGATCATCGCAATCTTGTGCCTACGTATGCTCATTCGGACGAGAATGAGTGATCAGAGCAATCGTAGTTCGACTACGGGGTTTGACGAAAAAAGATGGTAGTGTGGAAACGGGGAAAAAAGAATAAAGTGTGGAAACGGGGGAAAAAGAAAAAGTGTGCTCGCCAAGATCATCGCAATCTTGTGTCTACGTATCTTTACTCGGACAAGAATAAAGAATTAGAGCAGTCGTAGTTTGTGGTACGCCCACAAAACAAAGGAGAGTAGGGTTGGTTTAGATGATGATTACTTGAACTTAATAAAGATTCCTCAGGTCCAAGTAATCGGGAGAGTGAGTCAAAGATTTGGCTCTCTCTCTTTTTCATCTAAGGTTGTTGAGTTTGAAAAGGTTTGATGGTTGGACGAATGGTTATCGAGTTGGGTATGGTTTAGAGGCGTCAATTGCTCGCACACGAGTAAGATTACTCGCACCCAAACAACCGAAGGGAGATCAAAGATTCGAACCCCCATTTTTCACCTTGAAAAGTGTTTCGATAGTTGTTAGTCGTTTTGAAGTTGATTTGTGAAAATCCACTTGATGTTGGATCAAGAGTTTATTTGTATGCGAAAAGGTTAGTTTGAAAAAGAGTTGGTTAGAGGTTTATTGAAAATGGCTCAACGACGAATCAAGGGTTTGGTTGAAAAGAGGTTTGCTTGAAAATGGCTGGACGACGAATTGAGAGTTTGACTGAAAATGGGTTGTCTATGCTAGTCCCTAGGGGTGCTCCTAGTGAACAAACCACAATCAAAAGGAAACTAAATGCGTACATCGGAATGGGGAGCGGGGTACATGTAAATTACAAGGGATGACATGAAATAAAGGGTCTCATTGTAAGGTAGCCCAAGAGAAAGTTGTGTGTGTGCAAGGTGTCCTAAACTAAGCCTTGAGCAAGAGTCGGACAAAAGCTCCAAGCAAAGGATAGTAACCAACAGTCCAACAATTGAGTTTTTTATTGTTTCGATAATTGTTAGTGTGTTTTGATTAAGATATGAACAAAGAAAATGGTTAGATGAATAAGATATGAATATGATATGAAAAATATGAATAGTAATATGAACAAGATATAAGCAAGATAATATGAACAAGATATAATATTGACATAAAAGTAAATCAAGATAATATTGACGAAAAGTAAAGTTAGTTGTTAGTGGATAATTGTATGAATCGGGTCCAATGTAGCGCTAAGCCATCGTAGCACGATCTATGACGAAGATCATGCTATAGGAGGATGTGTATTTGATCTTTGTGCTAAAACACGATGGAGAAATGATATTAAGGATCATTTTCCAATTGAATCGTGCCACACGAAAAGAAAAGGTGAAGATCTCGTCTTAATCACAAACTTCCGTCGATTAATCGAAGGTAACCTATCACTATATCAAAGTATAGAAAGAGATCTCGATGACCACTCACTACAGATTTGAAATAATGAAGGTTAATCGCTTCAACAATCAACATTCGCGAATAGAAAGACTTCATTGACCGAAAATGAAAAAGAAGATAGAATAAAATGCAAAATTAAAATGAAATGGAAATAGAAAATAAATTGAAGTGGTCTCGTCTTAATCAAGATTTAATCGAGAAATCGATAAGCTATGATTTTTGACCTTCATTGACCAAAAGTGAAAATAAAAGAATATGTGAAATGAAAATCATAAGAAATGAAATAAAATCGAGAAAAAGAAGAAAGGTCTCACCTTTATCAAGATTTTAAATCGAAAATCGATAAATCTTTGATGTTTCGTTTTCATTGACCCAAAATGAATGGTAAAAACAAATAAATCGAAAAGAAAATAAATAGGCCTCAGATTAACCAAGATTATAGATCTATTTGAAATAAATCAACAAATCATGATGTTTTTGATATCATTGGACCATAAAATGAAATCAAAAAAAGCAAATCAAAGATGAAGATAAAAATGAAATGGAAATAGAAATATTAAGATGATAAACTTGAAAACAAATAAGTTTATGTAATAATATGTTAGAAAGCTTAATAAAAGAACGAGAAAAAACAAAGTTTAAAACTATTTTTTTTTAAACCAAAGAAAATAAATTAAAGGGGGGGCGCATGGTTTTAAGGGTGTATGATACAAAACTTAGGAATCATATGGTCCCAAGGCCCATCATCCTTTCCACAAAGGCACAACTGTATGTTTTTATTATAAAGGGTGGCGGGTGAGTTAAAACGGGCTACAAGGCCCATACCGAACACCCATTATAAAAAAAATGAGGGATCAGCCATATCATCATTTCCCCACTTAAAACACGGTCAACAAGTCAGATCTTTCTTTTCTTTCAAAGCGAAAATCGGAAGAACAAAAGCTACAACAAAGAACTCAAGGCAACCGAAACAACAACCACATCAGCGATTTCCTAAAAAAAAAAGCAGAATGATTAATGAAGATCAATATAACATTCCAACCTCCTCGCGATTATGTTTCAATCTCGATTCAAGTTCGGGTTCGTCTTAAGGTTTGTATCATTATCATTTTGTGCTTGGTTTGAAAATCTCCCTCTTTATCTCCTTCTTTGTTCGGTTTTTGAGTTGATTTAGAAAGGGTTTTGGTTTGAGATCTGTTTGGGTCTTCTGGTTGAAGATGAGTTGATTTTGGTTGAGTGGTTGATTTTAAGGTTGTTGGGTTGGAATGATTTAGAGGATTTGGTTGGTGATTACGGTTGAGGAATGAGAAGAAGATGAAACTGGGTGAGGTTCAATGGAGGTTTGAAAGTTTGAGAATGGAGGCTGAGAAAAGGGTTGAAGAAGGTTGGAGGTTTTGGAGTTTGGGAACGATTCGGGGTTTTGAAAAGGTGAGGGATCGTTGGTTTGGTTTGCTGTGTTGGAAGGTTATTGTTGTTGTTATGAAGGATTGTTAAGGGCGTGAAGAAGGTTTGCGCAGGGGTTTTGTGGCGGCTAGGGCTCTTTTTAAGAGAGTGGAGTATGTGTTTTATAGAGAGGATTCCGAGGGTGAAATGGGGAATTAGATTGAGAAAATGTGAGCTGGAAATTTGGTGACGTAATCATACGCTGCTGCGTTTTATAGGCTGTGAAATTGTTTTTGTCATTTGTGTGATGTGAAGATTGGAACGGTTGGAATGGCTGCATACTGTGTGTGGATCACTTGTTGTAATTTGGCACGGTGGAAATAGTTTGTATATGAATTTTTTACTACGTTTTACTCTTGAAGTTTGTTATGCAGGTTCAGCAAAAGTTATTGTTGTGACGTGGTATTTGAGTGATTGTGCATTAGCTGGTATACTGAAACAGAGATTTCACGTGAAGGTGTTTTGTGGCTCTTGTATCATGTGGTTTAATTGAAATGGCTTATGGCTTGAATTTGGTGTTTATGTGTTGCCTTTTGTATTGTGGTATGGTTTTGCTGTGAAATGGATTTGGGTGATGATGCGAGTAAGTCCTTTATTGTGGATTAATGTGAAATTAAAAATAAGTCACTTATAAATTAGGATTGGACTTTGATAGAATATGACCTTGGTTTTGGATTTGGGGACTTATAATTCAAATGGGCTTTTTGTAGAATTTTGTAACTTGAAATGGATGTATGGTTTTTTTGGATATTATGGAATTTTTTAGCTTTTGAAAATTGATTAGAAAAGATGGATAAAAATGGCTAAAAGATGAATGAATTAAAAGAGGTTTAGAAACTATAAAATGGATATTTTTGGGTTATGGTTGTGGATGTGCAATGGATAGAAAAAGGTAATGGATAATTATTTTAGGAAACATATATGTAAGATAAACACGTGGATAATGGTTTGAAATGAATTGGATACTGAATGGATAAAACAAATGTGAATGGCTATAAATTGCCCCTTTTAGAAATTATCAATCTTAGTCTCACAAATCGACCTTGACGAACCTCACATCACAACATGAAAACCTTGGTTGAAAACGGGCCAATCATTGATGATCCTCAGTCCTGAAATACTCCGCATAACATGATACCTTGACCCACACACAGATGAACTTCCTTGACACAACCCTACTTGCAACCTAACACGCAACACTTGAATCAAACAAATCCCAGCCTTGATCTTGAAACAAACCTTGCCTGACTGCGATTAGGTCACAACCAGATGAATTTCAATCCATACTGCACATACACAACTGTCTTGAATAGGCCCAGAACCCTAATTAAATCCTCAGCCACACCTCATCTGAATTAGTGCACCATGGTCTTGAAAAGAAAGCAACATATTTTTTTTGGATTTTATGAATAATAGTTAGTGGATGGATGTACAGATGACAATTATATACAGGTAGGACAAATTTGGGGTATGACAAAACCTTTCTTGAACTGTTCTTTGGCTTGGACCCACAGGCTTCTTAAAAGTTCCCTATAGCTTCCTCTTGGGCTTAGTACAAGGACCAACAAGCTTCTTAAAAGTTACCCATAGCCTCCTCTTGGGCTTCATACAAGCACCCTCAGGCTTCTTAAAAGCATTATAGCACCCTTTCCCCTTTTTTTAACATCTGATGCTTTCCCGAATATTCCTTTTCTTTACATCCGACGCTTTCCCGGATATTCCTTCTATTTTCATCCGACGTTTTCCCGGATATTCATATCTCAATCTTTAATCTCTTCACTCTTTCAATCAAACCTCACAAACTCTACTTTCAAGCTTTTCCTTTATTTCTGAACTACGACTGCTTTGATTTCTCTTTTGAGAATATGTAGGCACAAGGTCTCAATCCTTGGTGAGTACCCTTTTTTCATTTTTCATCCTCTTTCCATTTTCTTCAAATTTCCTTTTCCATATATATTTCAAAAACAACAAAAACATTTCTAAATTCTCTCCATCTCTCAAAAGCAATAATTTCTTTCTCAATAATATCAAATAAATAATAATAGCACATATATATACAAGTGGTTCCCGTAGAGTACTACGGATGCTTAGGGTGTTAATAGCTTCCCTTAGTATAACCAACCCCCGATTCCAGTTCTCTTTATTTGCACTTTGTTTTTGTTAACATTTGCATTCTTGCAGGGTTTGTTTAGATTTTATTTTCCCTTCCTTTAAAGCACCAATAGGATAAATATATAAATTCATATGTGGCACATTGCGGTTCACAAGGAAATCCCACAGACGGATGTGGGCGGTCACGAAAATCGCGCTACATATGCCTCAGTGCTCCTTGATGATAAACATATAATTAGTCAGCCTTGAACCAATAAGGGGGATTCTCAGGAATGGCAGGAGGAGTCCTGGTTTGAATGTGTCATTTTACTAGAAAAACTGGGAATAGCTCCGCATATGGCATTGGGATAGGATCAACCTGATGTTCTTGTGACACGATTGTTGTTATTGTACTGCGTACGAGCCTGTTGAAGAGGCTGTTGTTGTCTTTGCTGATACTGTGGTTGTTAAATTTGCTGATTTTGAGAAATCTATGGTTGATATGCTAGAACTGGCACTGAATTGATAATAGGAGATACCGTTGCTACCTGTCGAGGTTGGTATCTTCGTCTTTGTTTACCCTGTGAGATAGTGTTGATATCTTGCTCTTTCTTCTTTTGGAAAGTGCTCCCATATCTCTTACTACTACTGGATGGTTATGCATCTTTGACCAATCGACCTTCTCGGACTGCTTCCTCAAGGCGTACTCCCATGTTCACCATCTCAGTGAAGTCACTAGGCGCACTTACGAACATTCGGTCATAATAGAACGAGCTCAAAGTTTTCATGAGATTTTTGTCATTTCTTTTTCCTCGAGAGGAGGACAAATTTGGGCGGCAATTTCACGCCATCTCTGAGCGTATTCTTTGAAACTTTCCTTATCTCTTTGAGATATTGCTCTAAGTTGATCCCTATCATGTTCCATATCCAAGTTGTACTTGTATTGTTGAACAAAAGCTGCTCCAAGATCTCTGAAGATACTGATATTTGTACAGTTTAACCCCATGTACCATTTGAGTGTGGCACCAGCCAAACTGTCTTGAAAGTAGTGGATGAGTAACTATTGATTTTCTGTCTGGGTAGACATTTTCCGAGCATACATTGCCAAGTAACTTTGAGGGCAAGAGTTGCCTTTGTACTTTTCAAAGTCGGGCACCTTAAATTTGTTCAGTATTTTTACATTTGGGACCAAGCAGAGGTCAGCGGCATATTTTCCAAATAACTCTTGTCCGCGAATAGCTTGAAGCTCTTTCTGCATTACTGAGAACTGCTCTTGAAATTCATCCATCCTTTCGTATACTCCCATCCCCTCGCTTGGAGCGGCGTGAAAGATTTGATCTTCTGGAGTAGTATGCATCACAGGTTGTGGTACAAACATTACTGCGGTAACTCTTGGCGCTTCGATGACCTGAAGTTTATAACCTTCAGGAATTTCTGTTGTGACTCTTGCATCTTCATGGACCCGAAGTTTGTAACCTTCAGGTCTGGAGGTTCCAGCTATATTCCTTGGATCTTCAGTGATTGGAGGTATGTAACCTTCTGGTATGAAATTTGGAGGCATGCCCCAGGGAAAACCTCTGGGCATAGTGTACTGAGGATTACTGATGGGTACTTCAAAGATCGGCGCGAAGACAATTTCTGAGATCATAGTCCTTTGAGTTGGTTGATCCTGAGCTGCTGCCAGTGATTCAATCATGACGTTAAGTCTTTTCGGACTTTCCTTCAGATTATTAACTTCCTCTCTTAGTTCTCTGCTTTCTTCCTCAAGATCGTCCATCTTTTTCTGACGATTGGCCCGAGTATTGTACGAATGAGACAGTTTGACTCTAAAGTGCGATAAATGTGTAAGATTTTGTGAAAATGTGTGAAATGCTAGAATGATGCATGATGTGCAAAAAATGCAAATGCTCACTTTTTTTTTGTTTTTAAAAGAACTTTTTAACAATTATGTTGCAAATATTATACAACGACTGAAACTTTTTATTGAATTCAAAGGATTACAGAGAAAAGTACATTATTTTACAAAGTACGGGAAGGAAAACTAGGCCTATGAATCCTAAGGAGTCCTTGAAGAAGGTCCAAAAGCTTGTTGCTGACTTCTTTTCTGCTTCTTTGATCGGGCTTCTTCAACCGTTGGCGGGTCGATGGTTCTCTGCCAAGTGAAAGAAGTGTCGGAGTGATATTTGAAGGAGAGTAACTTCTCTTTTTCTTCTCTTTCCACGACATGTCGCTCAAGTATCTCAGTGAGAGCATCTTTTTCTTTCAGCAATTTCTGGATCTTTGTGTTCTTCAGGCTAACAATATGGTATTTGTTCTTCCAAGAGTTCTTCTCCTGTTGGACTTTGTTAAAAGCAATCTGAAGCTTTTCTATGTCGTTCATGAAGTAGAGGACATGTTCCTTTAGAGGAAATACTCCTTGTCGAGGGTAAGGCATCCTCAACTTGATGGTTCTAGTCTATACCCATTGGAGGTAGGGCTCCACAGAAATGCAGTTTGGCTTTCCTATAGACTTTCTTCCTTTCTAGTGAATATGACGCCAGACGCGCACAATTTCTTCTTTGAGTGCTCTGTCATTTTCTCCTGTCTTGAAGAAAAGACCTTCCAGATGAATGTTGAAGGGTATATCCTTCATCAGGTATCCAAGCTGACGACGAGCTAAAATTGGGTGATAGTTGATTCCTCCTTTAGTACCAATGAGGGGTACATTGGGAAAACTTCCACAACTGTTGTTGCGGTGAGAATCGGATAACAAGCTATTAATTAACTTGCATCGCAAAACTTTGAAATTCACCACCGAGCTTTGATTTATCCAAAGGAAAGGGTAAAGACCGAAAAACCCTAAGTGCGCTATGTAGGAACACAGCTAGAGATCTAAGGTTCGGGGGTTGGTTATACCTAGGGAAGGTGTTAGCATCCTAAGTATCTGTAGTACTCTACATGAACATTTTGTTAGTATTTGTGTTATGTTAATGTTTGCTTGCTAAGGGAAATGTGCTAAGGTAAAGACCTAAGGATATATACACTAAGTATGCTCGCCAAGACGTCGCATCTTGTACCTACGTATCTGACTAAAGAATCAGAGCAACCGTAGTTCACCTCAATACGGGGTAAAAGGGTGAGAAAAGAAAAGGTGAAATCCAAGAAGGCATTGGATGTAAAGGAAAAAGGTGGAAAAAGAAAAAGGTAGAATCCAAGAAGGCATTGGATGTAAAGGAAAAAGGTTGAATCCAAGAAGGCATTGGATGTAAAGGAAAAAGGTGAAAAAAGAAAAAGGTAGCTCGCTAGGATCGTCGCAATCCTATGCCTACGTATTCTCAGGATAAACTTGAGAAATCAGAGCAATCGTAGTTCCCCTCAATGGGGGTAAAGAACTCTTGACAGTGGTCAAGGTTCTGAGGGAAAATAGGGTCTGCCAGCAAAACACCTACGTGGAGTGCGGCGACTTCAAACCTAAGGCTAGGTAGAAAGGGAATGATGGACAAGGCTATCCTAAATGACATGACAATCAACTCTAGGGTCCTTTCCTTTGGAGTTGGGTATAACAAAAAACAGAGGGATAAAGAGGAAAACCTCGAGTTTCAGGGGTAAGATGAATAGTAATATATATACAGCAAATGCATCAAGAATTAAATTAAAGAAAAGAATATTAGGAATCAGGGACTAATTATAGCAAAAACGAAGAGAAATAAATTCAGGATGGAAAAATCATAAATTAATTAAAGTAAAAGATACCAACTGTTAAGATTAAATAAAAATGAAAGTTAAAACAAAAATTCAAAAAATAAACCAAAATTATTTAAAATCTAATTAACTAAATCTAATTAAATTAAAACTAGTTGATTAAATTCTAACTAAACTAAATAGTAAGCTAAAAAAAAAAATCTAACTAGACTAATGTCTAAACTCATTTCTAACTAAAAAGCTAATCAACTACTAAAATCTAGTTAAGACTAATTAATTAAAACTAACTAATTTCTAATTTAAAAGACTAACTAATGAAATTAATAATAAAACTAAATCAATTAATTAAAACTAAAAATTTAATAACAAAACTAACTAATCTAAATTATAATTAATTAAACAATTAATCAAAATTCTAATTAATTAAACAAAGTACTTAATTTTTTGTTTTATTTTTGATAATCTCATACTCTTATTATTATCAACCCAAAGCAACACAAGTCTAAATAAACTTCGACTATGTTACTACCAAGATACACAACAATGAATATATTAGCCAGTAGCCATAGCCAAGAGGACATACAATTTGGCAGACCGAAAATAAAACACCCAATCACAAGACATCAAAAGTCTAAAACCACTAGCATTTATTATTATTATTTATTGAAAAGAAATTACCAAAATAAAGTAATGGCAAAGAAAACTACAAGGGAACATCAAGGTAACGTGTAATAATCATGGATAACAAGTGAAATAAAGTGAGACATTGAATAGCCAAATCAAAGCATTTAAATACATATTAAAATAATGAGAATCAAATAAAGCATCCACAGGTCAAGTCAACATAGCAAAATAAATGGGAATGAAACAAAACAAAGGTCACATTTTGAACGATTAAAAAAAAATATCGCAAATCAAACTCTCTTTCTCAAACGCTACTCCTCTGGAAAAATGGGTTTTCATGTTTTATTCTACAAAAAAAGATTGACAACAACAAAATCAAGTGCAGATCCTTCTTTTACAATAGTGATATGATGTAGGAGAAGAAAGCAAAAGAAATTTCTACCGTGCGAAGAAGAAGGTCAGCACAAATTTGCAGGTGCCCTTTTCTTTTGATTTCGTCACTCGCTTCTCTCCTTCTCGCTTTTGTCCGTGTTCACTACGAACTCCCCATCTCCGTCTTTCTCAACCTTTCTGCGGTGTTACGCCGAACTCAACCTCTCTCGTGTCTCAATCGCATCTGTTCAAGCTTGACCAGGTTTATATTTGTTTCGGTTCACCTCAAACTTTCTCTCCCTTTCTCGCGATCTGCTTTCTCGGTTCTGTGTTTGGTTATGCGAGTCGAAAGATGTGATGAATGGTTGTGAAGGTGAATAATGTGTGGGAGCTTTTGAGTGGTGAAGTGGATGGAATATGATTTTATGGCTTGCTATGAAGAGGTGTGTTGTATGAAGATGATGGTCTGTGTTGTTGTTATGGTGTGTGAAGGCAAACGAAAGAAAATGGAAGAAGTTATCTTGAAGAAGATGGTATTAAGTTGGTGAAATGGTGTGAATGAAGTGGCTAAGTGGTTATTTTTTTTGTGCAGCAGTGTGTATATTATTCTTGCTGATGAACGTCCTCTCCCTCCCTCCTTTTAACTCTGAAAATTGTAACGTTGTTGATAGGTCTTTTTCAAGTGCAGGATTTGGCTGATTTGAGGCAGGTTTTGTCATTGATTCAGGTCTTTGTATTGCTTGTTGTGTAGAGCAGTAGATGCAGGTCTTGTTTTGGTGAAACGGGTAGCAAGCTCACAAAAGGGCTTGAGGCAGGTTTTCCTCTTTTGTTGTTGAAACAGGTGTAGCGTGTTGGTGGGTATTGGCACATGGTAGTAGAAAGATTAAGTTGACTGAACACGACTTAGTGTCTATTTTTGTGATATTGTTGTAATTTTAAAGTAAAAACAAGTATAATTAAACTAAAATTAAATAGAACCTTAGCCAAATAAACTGAGGTTAACATAAAATTAAAATTGAAATTAAACTAAACTGAATAATAAAATAATTAATTAAATTAAAATTAAACTAAAAATTAAAAATAACCTAAATTAAAATTAATCTGGTCAAAAACTAAACAAAAATAAGAAAGCTAAACTAAAGTTAACATTAAATTAAATTAAAAGATAAACTATATGGAAAATAAACTATATTGAACAAAAACTAAATTAAAGAAATATAAACTAAATAGAAACTAAATTAGAAATATAAACTAAATGAATCCAAATAAATCTATGATCTATTTAACTAATTATAAAAAAAAAAAACTGATTATTAAAATCAAGAATGACATGGAAGAAGAAAAATGCATAATTAATGAGATGTTTAACTGAAAATGCGAAAAGACCAATTTAAAATGATATGAAAAGATCAGAGTATCTGAGGGTAAAATTTGGGGTATGACAACTGTCAATGATCTTTGTTCTGTCATAGACCCGATTGTACCAATCTATGTTAGAATGAGTGAGAGACATAATCTTTTGCGACCATCGCATACCACTTTTGAGGTCCCAAAAAGCAACAGATTTGGGCAAATGAGAAATAAACCATTTGTAGAGTAATGGTACACAACATGTGATCATCCCTTCGCTATAAAAATTCCTTAGATGTACTGAGTGGTAAGCATCTGCAAGCAAAGTTGGGACTGGATTCCCGATTAAGAATATCTTGATAGCGTTTGCGTCGATGAAGTTGTCAATGTTGGGAAAAAGGAATAACCTATAGACAAGTAGAACAAAGATATCCTCGAAAGAAACCATGTTTCCTATACTGGCAAAGTATAGGGCTCTCTCCATCAGAAACTTATTTGGTAGACCTTGAATTCCTCCCTTGGCGGTCGTGTGAGCTTTGACATCTGACACTTCCAAGGAGGTAGCTCTTGAAATGGTTTGATCTTTGGGAATCTCTTCCAAGCCAGAGAAAGGACCTTGGTCAAAAATGGGTAAATCAATCAACTGAGAGTACTCTTCCAATGTTGGTGTGAGCTAATAATCTGGAAATGTGAAGCAGTGGTACACCGGATCATAGAATTGAACCAATGTAGATAGGACTCCTTCCACCATGTTGACTTTTAAAAGGGACAAAAGCCCCCCATACTTAGCTCTGAAAGCTTCAGGATTAGTAATCACCCTTCCCAATCTTCTCAGGTCTTCAAGCCTTGGACTTTTGAAGGTGTACTTCAATGTTTTTTTTCTACCAAAATCCATGGCACAATTTCTGATATTTGCAAAACCCTGTTTTTTAGTTTTCTTTTTTTGAAAAATTTTGAAAAAAAAAAATTTTGAAAATTTTTGATGAATGCATGAATGCACAAACACTAATATTTACAAATATGGGTTTAAGGGTTTATCGTCACGAGCATGTAGCCATGGATCTACCCATCCCAAAGGTATGTACTAGGGGTTCATTTTGTACTTGTAGAACGGGTTCTAACAAGGTTCCCAAAATCTTTGACCCCTCTTTAGGATATTACCATCAAACCGATTGACTCATGAGAGCTGTAATATCCCCAAGATGGATCTCATTTGAGTGTAGTATCGTGTATCAACTATTCCCGATAGTCACCGCACTACGTCCTAAAATGGTCGAATGGTTAAATGTTTACTAATCCTCAGTTTCACGGGTTCCCATTGGAAAAAGTAATGCATTTGCGGATGTCTCGCTCAACATCAGTAATTCCAAAAGGGTACCTCTACTGATTTTGTGGACTTTCAAGTTAGCTTGGTCGGGACTCACTCCCTATAAGCCTCCTTGATTTTACCACCTCCTATCTTAAAATATGTTCTCAAGCCCACTGAGGACTTTTTGACTCACCGCATGTGTATTAATCACATTCCCAGATAAAAGTAATTTAAACAAGTATGGCAAATAAGCAGATAGTATGATGGAAAATAGCAAATGATATTACATGAGAAAGCAAATAAGTAAATAAAACAGTAAAAATATATGCAATGCAAGGCTTAACCCTCTTATGAGATGATAAAACTCCCTAGTGAATTCGTCATTTTTCTGTAGCTTCTGTTTTCGTGACGCGACCACTACCACATTTGGTGCTACTTTCTGATTTCTAATATTTATCCTATGAAGCTTAAAAGGAAGGGGAAGTATCTTAAACTAACCTTGGGCGCAAGTGTTTTCCCTACAAATGCGAAGAGATCTAGATTCGGGGGTTGGTTATACAAAGGGAAGCTATTAATACCCTAAATATCTATAGTAATCTATAGGAACCTTTATTGTATATATTTCTACTATTGAATTATTTACTTGCTTAAGTTTGTTTGCTGTTTAATTGGGAAAGTTTCTCCTTTGTGAAAACTGAGGAAATGTTTTTGTTGTTTTTATGGTTTTCTATTGTTTTTAGAAGGTACCTAAACCTAAGGTTTTTTATTAGTGTGCTCGCTAAGATCTTACGACCTTATGTCTACGTATTCCCAAAAAGAGAATTGGGAAATCAGAGCGTTCGTAATTCCTCCTAAACTATGGGAGGGAAAAAAACTTGTTTTGTATCTTGTTCAAAGCCCAAGATGATAAAGCTAAAAGAGTGTTTGAAAGATTTGACAAATTGCCATCTTAAAGGGAGATATCTCACCTATTCACTACAATCATATGAGAGTGATGTCATAAGGGGAAAAAGCTTTAAAGTTATTGTGTTAGGCAATTCCACTTTTTCCTTTATGAATTCTTTACATACTAATAGAAGGACTTTAACTTGGATATATAATCGACAAGTGTGTCACTTACATCAGTTAGAGGAAAGAAAAGCTTTTAAACCATGATAAAGGAGGGACTCCAACTTGGATTTTGAATCAACAAAAGTTCCACTTACATCAATTATCTGAAAAAAAATTGTTTGATTTGAATTGTAGTGATTAGAAGATATATCTTTCTACAAAGATGACTCAAAGCCTCATCTGTGAGGAGATGGATTTATTTAGGTATCTTATTGAAGCCCAGGATATGAAGCTGAAAAAGATTGAAAACTGACTCAACTAGGGAGTTTTATCTGTCTTGTACAAAATCCAAGGTTGAGGCTGACTGACTGGGGAAATTATTTGTATAAAAGCTTGAGAGAAGACTAATGACTTTTTGAAGATACTGGCTTAATACTGAGGATTTGACTGACTCTTTTGGGGATTTTTATTTGTATCCTGTACAAAGCCCGGGATGAATGAGGCTAAAAGAATTTATTTGTTTCCTGTACAAAGCCCGTGATGGCGAGGCTAAAATATTTATGGTACAAATGACTGTGACTTGAATTATGCTTTGAAGAAGCCTGAGGGTCCTTGCATGAAGCCCGAGAGGAGGCTGTGCAGAATTGAATGAGACTTCCCAAGTCTCCTTGTATGAAGCCCAAGAGGAGACTATATTGCTGGGGAGGTTCCTTGTATGATGCCCAAGAGGAGGCAATGATGCTTGTATAAGGCCCAAGAGGAGGCCAGGGAACTAGTTGTTTGAACTAAGTTGTGATTTGAAGGGATCCTATTGTTTGACCTATTTCTATATTAAGGATGATATAAATGTCAAGAGAAACTTAACAAAATATGAACAAACATGATTGAAGATTAACAAGTATATACATTGATATGGCATGTTTAAATTCATGGAAGATTTTGCATCTTTCGGGTTTGATATGTTAAATGTTTTATTTGTGTGTTTTATTCTATTCACAAAGGTGTTGGGTCTTATACTCTAAGCAGAGGTCCATGACTTATTGAAAAGAAAAGAAAAGGTGGTGGGTCTTACACTGTAGCAGAGGCCCAAGATTATTCTCTATTTACAAAAGGTGTTGGGTCTTACACTCTAAGCAGAGGCCCATGACTATTCTCTATTTACAAAAGGTGTTGGATCTTACACTCTAAGCAGAGGCCCTAAATAATTTATTTTTAAAACAGAAGATGATTTTGAAATACTCAGATAGATGCCCAAGATTTATAACAATTGATTTTTTTTGAAAATGTGAAAAGTGATGGGTCTTACACTCTAATAGAGGCCCATGGAATTTGATGATTTGAAAATTAAAAGGGGTTGGGGAAAATTTTACCCCATACCCCATCATTTATTCCCCTACCCCTACATTATATTTTTTTTTACCAAAATATCCTCATATAAGTGTAAAATTTTCCCAATTTAATTATTTGATCCAGAATTTAATAACTAAATCTATCTTTAAAAGCTACTTTATTAATATTTTTAGCAAACATGGCAAGTATTATCTATACTATTATGTAATTGTATAATGTCTCCATCAAAGATTTTCCGTTAAAACTTTTTCCTTTAATTAATTAATTAAATATAAATAACTCCTTTTAAAACTCCTGACATTCTTATATTTTAAATAATTATTATTTAACAAATGCAATAAGACACGACCTAATTTTTTTTTAAATGCAGCCATCTACCAAAAATTAATTAAATATAAATATATTTATTATTAACTCCATCATTTAAAACTTTTGACTAAGTCACATTCTTATATTTTGAATAATTATTAATTAACAAATGCAATAAGACACATCCTAAAATTTTTTAAAAATGCAGTCAGCTACCAATAATATGTTAACATAGTAACTACCCAATATAATTTTTCTCTTCATTCTATTAATTAATATTTTATTATTAATAATTAAATATTATTTTTATTCATTAAATAATAATTAAATTAAAATATTTAACATGTTTATTTCTCAAATTTTTATCCACTTAACACTCTCTATTTATATCATACAAACAATTAACCGCTCTACTCATAACATCTCTCTAACCTCACAGTAATAGGACACATAGTAATATTAAATTAAAAAAAAAGTAAATAAATTAGACATATAATGCAAACTTTAAAATTACTTAATACAAAAATAAATTAATAAATATAATTCATAAAACGTTAAAGTTTTTTATAGCCTCCACTAATTTCATTACTTTATTCCATTTTTCCACAAAATTATCTTCCCACTAATCAAATTTATATCTCATCAATTAACCTCCTTACTTTATTCCATTTTTTGACAAAATTATGTTCCCACTAATCAAATTTATATCTCATCAATTTATATATTTATTTTAGTATTTACTAGCTTTAAAATTAAATTAGTTGGGCTATAAAAAACTTAAACCATTTTATGAATTATATTTATTAATTTATTTTTGCATTAAGTAATTTAAAGGTTTGCATTATATGTTTAATTTATTTATTTTTTATTTTTTAATTTAACATTAGTATGTGTCCTATTAATTTGGGGTTAGAGAGATGTTATGAGTGGATAGAGGTTAATTGTTTGTATGATATAAATAGAAAGTGTTGAGTGGAGAGAAATTTGAGAAATAAATATGTTAAATATTTTAATTTAATTATTAGTAATAAATGATTAATTAATAGAATGAAGAGAAGAGTTATGTTGGGTAGTTATTATGTGAACATTTTATTGGTAGGTGGGTGTATTTTAAAAAAATTCCAGGACATGTCTTATTACATTTGTTAATTAATAATTATTTAAAATATAAGAATGTGACTTAGTTAGAAGTTTTAAATGATGGAGTTAATAATAAATATATTTATATTTAATTAATTTTTGGTAGGTGGCTGCATTTTAAAAAAAATTTAGGACGTGTCTTATTGCATTTGTTAATTTATAAGTATTTAAAATATAAGAATGTGAGTTAGTCGGAAGTTTTAAATGGAATTAATAATAAATATATTTATATTTAATTAATTAATTAAAGGAAAAAAGTGTTAGTGGGAAATCTTTGATGAAGACATTATAAGATTATATAATAGTATAGATAGATAATACTTGTCATGTTTACTGAGAATATTAATAAAACAACTTTTAAAGATAGATTTATTTATTAAATTCTGGATCAAATAATTAAATTAAAAAAATTTTACACTTATTTATATGGGGATATTTTGGTAAAAAAATATAATGTAGGGGTAGGAGAATAAATAATGGGGTATGGGGTAAAATTTTTGGGGTTGAGACTTACACTCTAGCAGAAGCCCGTGAATTTTGATGATTTAAAAATTAAAAGGGGTTTGGGACTTACACTCTAGCTGAGGCCCAAGATTTAAAACAATTTGAAAACCCTAATTTTGAAATATTTGATCAAAGATGTTTTTCAAATGAATTTAAACATGATATAAGTGATGTGTAAGTCAAAATGAACATGTTGTGATCTTAAAACAAAGTTTGAAACATTTAGGTTTTATCCATATGAGAATCAAAATGCATTAGGTTTAAAACAATTAAGAAGAAAAATCAAATTTTCAAGGTTTTTTAATCATAAAAAACACTTATTTTCAACTTAATAAAAAGTGATTAAATTAAAATCTTTTTTTGATTTTTTTGGGGATTAAATTAATAGAGTGGATGTGTAACATGTGTGCAAAAATCATTTAAAAATAATTAGTTTTGCATATTAAAACAATTAATTGAAAATTATTATGAAAAATGTGAAAATATGAAAAAATGGTAAAAAAAAAATGACATGGGTGGGGTTTGAACCCACGCTCTCAAGCCTCAAACTCTCAAAACACGCCTTGGCCAACTGAGCCAGCGTGTGCTGGTGATAATTATACCAAACCAACACATAATATATAAAACATGCATGGTAAAAATTCAAATTTTTGTGCGAAGAACTTCATCTTCTTCCTCCAACCAGAATTTGCAAAAACTACCCTATCTCCCTTAATACGTAATGAAATGGGTTGATGTAAACATGAAAATTGCTCGTTTTATAACAAGGAACTCAATGGTGTTATTTAATTTTGTTTCTTTTTAGTGTGGAGTGAGTTATCATGTATGAACACAGAAACCCTAGAATTTGCAAAATCTAATATGAAATTCTATACACGAATGATAAACAACAACGGATTGAGGGTAAATGATCTATGAACTACCAGAACCATGTTGGTAACTTGAAATAAAATTTATGATGCATGGTTCATGGAGTTTAAAAAGCTTCAGGCTTACCTTGCAAGAGGAGATCGAATCCTCAGTTGTAGGTGTTACAAATGTTAAATGATGATCTGGACAGCTTCCCTATACCTCAAGGAATGTGTTGATGTGCTTGGAATGGATGGAAACCTCCTAGATTGATGGGCTCGAATCCAACTGCAGCTTGATCAAGTGAGGTTGGAGGATGTTGATCCTGGTGTTACAGAAGGCTTAGAAGTGTTTGGATCACTTCTATATAATGTATGTGAGGTGTGTGGATGATTGGTTTGAGTGGAATTGCTCTGAAATGAGAAATTCGATTTCTAAAGTTTTGAACTATGAAACTTTGAAACAAGAGAGGAAATGTGAGAAAACAAGCTTTGGTATTGTTTTGTGTGTTTTAATTGATCAAAGAAGTCCTCTATTTATAGGAAAATGTTTTGGTTTTGGATGAATAATGTTGGATAAGGGAGCATGCTATTGTCCAATGGATATAGCCATATAGGTTTAACTTAAATGCTAAGGTACCATTAGTCTTCTCTAGCAAAACTAGAATCTTGACTCAATTGGCATTTTGCAGGTTTGAACACTCATTATTTTTGAACATATCTGAACTGGTGTGGCTCATTTCTTGCCAATTCAATGTTTCACATAAATGTCCAAATGACAAACTTGACTTCATGGCTTTGTAATGATGATTCTCACATGCTAAAGGATAGATCCTTGACTCATTAGCATACTCTTGCAGATTATGTGTAACTCTACAAGATTTATGTTATCTTGAATGATGACAAAGCTTGTAAAGTGGCAAAAATTGAAGGTGAAAATCGTGTGACACAAGTAATGCACCAATGTTGTCTTGAAAATCAGTTTGATCATGGCATGTTGTGAGGATCATATCTCCTTTCTCAAGTAGAATCAATGGATTTTCTTGTACTCTTTGGAAAACTGAGATATCCTACTTCAACTTTGATGTTCACAATTGGTCTTGATTCAATTTGGATCATTGTGAAAATGCCCTTAAAGTTTGGTGTTTCATGCTGAAAAACACTTGGCAGCTTTTTTTCTAAGTGTTGGAAATTCACAACTCTTGTCTTGATTTTGATCGATCCATAACTCAAAATCCATGCATTTTTTGGAGATGACTCGGCCCAACAATCTTGTTGTATGGAAGAAGATCTATCATTTGAGCTTTGGAGTACAAAAAATGGTTGCTTGGATCACAAGTTATGGCCTTGTAAAGTTGGGTACTTGAACATAAATTTCCATAACTTAGTGAAATTTTCAATTTTCCAATTTTGCTTCTTTTGAAAGTAATCTTGATTTCTTGATTAATCCTTGATTAAATGCAACTATGGATCATATTTTCTTGAATAATAGTCTTTGATGATCAATTTTGCCCAAAAGTCAAACTTTGACTTTGGGTATCAGATGAATTTTATGCAGTGAAACCCTAATTTCTGATTTTTAATGGATGCATCCTCTGAGGCAATTTTGAACTTATGAATGGGCTCCTAAGGTATATTTGAGCTCCTTGGATTATATCTTGAGGTATTGGCTCATGCTCAGATGAAAATTTCTCTCTGGACGCCTTAATCAACCAAAACCCTAATTTGGTGCCTTAGATGACCTTGGGGCTTGATCCACTTGAAATGATGTATACTTGTGCTTGATTCTTGATGAAGAAGACCTATTGATCTTTATGGATGAATGAGAGACTTGATAGGTTGAAGATCGACCTTAGGTTGACTTCTCATGACAATCTTGACTTAGAATTCATGACTTGAATGAAATGCTTCCATGAATCAATCTTGCATTTTTTTTGTTGCAAATTTCGACCATTTTGAATGGTGGAGACCATAGTCTTGATCCTGTGAAGCATGGGTACTCCATTTCAGGTAAAGGACCGGTACCAGGTACTTACCGGGTACCAGTACGCGTACGGTACTCGTATGGTACGTACCGACACCGTACCTATTTTTTATTTATTGTTTTTTAAGTTGGCACTTTAACGGGTATATATTGGGTACATATTGGGTACACGAACTCAATTTTTTTCTTCTAATGATATAGTTTTATACTTTTTTTAATGGACTTTTTAAGTGCAGATATAGATTTTTACCAATTTGATTCGTTGTAAGATCGGTGGATCTTGAAACCAAAGGAATGATGGATAACTTATGGATCTTCAATCGCTAAACTTCAATCCATTGCATTGAAACTCCTCGCAAAACCAAATTCTTCATCTTCTGTTGAGAAAAATCGGAGTACATACGAATTTATACTCGCGTACCCGTACCTTAGTTTTTTTTAAAATGGCGTATTTCGTACTAGCACCCGTACCGGGTACGTACCTGTACCTTTGCAACACAGTCTTGATCATTGAACCAATTATGCTGATCACATGAGCCATGCTTGAAGCAAACATGAGATTACTTGGGCCTTAAGCAAAACCCAAGTGTATGACTTGAAGTTCAAGGCATTTTCTTGACCTTTGTACCAATGATACATTCAACTTGGTTTCATCAACCTCCATTAACTTATCTTGCTTTGAATTTGAATGAATCAATCTCTGGGAAAATAAATCCACAGATGAACAGTTGACTTAATGCCACTTTAAGCATGATGAATTTGAACTTCACACAAGACATCTTGACTTTTAATTCACATTGCCTCAGAAATAGTCCACTAAAACAGATAACTTGCAATTGCAGTTATGCCATGATGTTTTGACCAAGATTAGGTCAATCTTCCATCTGAACTTGACTTGAATGATTTACCAACATTTGACTTGGACCCAATGCCCTTTCCCTTTGACATCCTTGCAAAACCCTAACCACACAGAGAAAATACAAGCAAACTGCAACACATTTTTAGTATTTTGGTTAGTAAACAAGAAATAATCAAGAAATAAAGAAAGAGAGAAACACAAAGGTGCCTGGTGACCTCCTCCATAAAAAAACTAGAGAAATTAAAGTTAGGAGAATCTCATGTTTGTGATCTTGACTGCAATGCAAATGCAATAATAGATGGGATCTTGGGGGTAAAATTTAGAGTATGACAGTAAGTTGTTTTAATTTCAGGAAAAAAAAAGAGTTGGTATAATAACTAGATATAGT
Organism: Lathyrus tuberosus; assembly: GCA_022829125.1. NCBI lineage: Eukaryota > Viridiplantae > Streptophyta > Magnoliopsida > Fabales > Fabaceae > Lathyrus > Lathyrus tuberosus. Next base: position 9,253,782 of record JALAZF010000234.1, on the reverse strand, counting down.
GGTAAGTTGTTTTAATTTCTTAATATATATATATATATATATTAAAAAAACACATATATATCACGCATAGCTATAAGCTTGCATTATGAAGCTCAATTAAGATCTTTGCATTCTCGACTGCTGTAGATACAAATATTTCTAAGTTATACTAAATGTATATGGAATGAATACTTCTTATTTACATTTTTGGGGTTAAAAGTTAAATCATAATAAGCAGAAACACATTTATTCCTTTTATTTGTTGTTACAAGAATAATTTCTAAAGGTATCATATAAACTCTACTCTTTAAAAGTTTAACTGTGTCCGGCTTCTTGAGTATCTTGGCTCCCAATTTGCTTGCACTGTCTGTTTAATTCTACACTATAATAAGATCTGTCACAAAACACCAATATCTGGTATCTTTTGCTTAAACAAAAAACAGACACTAACTTACAAGTGTTTCATCCTTAGCTTTAGAGTCTAAAACTGTCCGGTAGGATCCTCAAATGAATCATCTTCATCTTCTTGTTTTTCGGAATCATAAAATATTCTACATAGGTAACTTCTTCATTATTTTAACCAGCAATTATATATATATATATATATATATATATATATATATATAGATATATATATATATATATATAGAGAGAGAGAGAGAGAGAGAGAGAGAGGAGAACCATAGTAACTATTTTCATCTTTACTGAGTACCAATATTCTCCAGCAGTTCTATATTTTACCTACAAGCTTTGATATAGTGGATTTTAGCACAAAGGCCAACACCAATGCATATGGTAGAGATTTGGTCTTTTGCCATGCTCAAGACATTATCAAAGCGGCATCTTGACACAATTATCAAATTAAAATGTCAAAAGAGACATAAACAGATACTTTTCTTTACAACTGTAATACTGAATATGATCAGATTAAAAACTTCATGTTTTAAAAGAAAAACCGCAGCACCAATGAAAAGCACTCGAAAAATATGACCAGAGGTGTATCTGCAAGATACTCAATAAAAATTGCCAACAATCCTGCAAATAGGGTCCCTAATCCTCTCTTTAGTCCTCTGCATATGGTTCCCCTGTAATCATAATCAATACCTATGATCTTGCTGAAAAATGAGAATTGCTTACCGACAGTATGACAGCCACCACCACATTTTTTTCCTATCCCTTTGTACAATGGATCCATAAGTTACAACAAAGAAACCAGTGTCAAAGTCAGATCAACTTTCAAAGAATGAATCACTTTCCAAATTGTTCTCCTCACTAAACATGGAAATCATTTTCACTTGTAATGTAATATTACCTTCTTCTTATAGTTGAGATCACATAATATATGTTTCACTCAGTTTATTTCTTTATTATACTTGTTTGTTGTTAATTAAATTAGCTACACTCAAGTGGATTTTTATGTAATTTTAAAACTATGATGACCTAATCTATTTGTTGAATTATATAAAACAGTGCTGAATTGATTAATTATTTGGAATTCAGATTGGCTCCCACATGGAATTATTCTCTTTTTTTTCATTAATAAGGAGAAATTTATAATCTATGGTGGAATGATTGTTTACTATATAAAATGTAATGAGCGGTGACATTGCTCTGACTAAGAAATAAATGAAAAATAACAACAATTTCTCAAATGGAATCAGACTAAGCATAAAATAATATTAAAAAAAAACAAGAAAATTAGTTATCTAAGATGCAGTTGAGCTCTAAATGCGGTCACTTAGAACAACATTTAGAAAAAGGTGATATCAAACTCTCAACATACACTTCAGGTACCACCGCATCATTGATCTTGTTTTGAAATTCAGGAAAATGAAAAGTATTATTTATGGAATCATAAACAACCAACATATGTTTATATTTCCTACCCATCAAAATCTCCATCAGCACTTGGTCATCCTCTGAAATATATAATACCTTGCTGTAGTGAAAAGGGCCCCAAGCTTTCATGTAAGGAATTCTTAACAATTTAGTCCAAGACTTTTCATTTCCAAATTCTTTCATAATCCAAACCTCGAAAAACTTGTCCATCATGGGAATAAGAAGGGACAAACAACCCCTAATTGTCCCTAAGGTAGCCAAACGGAAAGATTTGAATTACACATTAGAGTCAACGGGCAGTGAAAGCTTTTGATAAGACTCTTTCTTCAAATCAAGAGAGACGATGACCTGGGATGTCAACCAATTAACAGAGTCATTCATAAATATTCCCGTAGATGTACCCGTAAGTTCGAATTGATCGCGACTTGGAATGTCTTGAATCCTTCTCCAATAATGTGTACCCAAAGTATGAACATTGACTTGTCTTTGGTTACTAAGAGCAATAATCTTATAATTATTAATGAAACGATCATAAACTAATGTAAATAAGATATGAGCATGTATTTGGTCTGGAAATTTCAAAGGAGGCGATATTATGAATTTTCTAATAGAAGGGTTAAACAAAAGAGCTGAAGAACTATCTATGGAATAACATAGGATGCCGTCACAAGTGGAGACATAACCACCACCATCACGATCGGATTCTCCTTTTTTAAGAATCTCTCTTAGAGAGTACATGGACATTGTGGCGTCTCTGGAGCTCAAGACAGTGGAGACTGGGGATTGAAAATGAAGAAACTTAATAGACTTTAGGATGACATGGTGGCGGCCTTGGTTTGAGTTCGACGAGCCAAGGTGCTTCTTGGCGAAATTAGAATTTTCAGAGATAAGAGAATTCCATGACTTGCAGACGCAACGGAGTTGAAGGAGTTGTTTCACGGCAAGTCTACAAAGGATTTCTTCCACCAGATCGAACGGAAGATGATGCACTGATAGTGATGTCAGGGTTAGGGTTGGTTGAGATTGATTCCTCCGTCGGTGGGGTTGTTTCCTCCGTATAAGCGGTGATGATTTAGGTTGTTTCCTCCGTAGAAGCGGCGATGATTTAGGTTGTTTCTTCCGTAGCAGCGGCCTATTTTTTGCCATTGCTTTCTGCCGTCTTATAAAATCCTAACGAGAAGGCTACGTTTATTTATATAAAAATGTTTCACCAAAATCAACAAAAACGTTTAGTTTTAGATTAATGTTATTTTCATAAGCATTTTACATTGAAGGTAATCTTACCCAATCTTTTGAGTTGGATAGATAAGAATTCACCTTAGATTAATGTTATTTTAAAAGGAGTTAGCAATTCAGTTTTGAAAACTTTTCACAATCACACAACAAATATATACTTTCTTAACACTATATTCTTTTATGCTTTTTCCTTCATAACTTTTTAATCTAACACCTCTGTATCTTTTTTCTAACTCTAAAATAAAGATTTATAATTTTTGTTATCTTTCAAAAATTAATTATGGGACATTTTTTTTTAGGGTTTCTTAATGCACCACCCAAGTTTCTTAGGCACCACGTGAAATTATTTTTTTGTCCCCTGATTCCGGATGTGCATATCCGGACGCACCAAATTTTTAACACTTGTGAACTGTGCTTGAAGCAATTTTGTATTATAAAAACAAATGAAACTACATATTTATTAATTATAAAGTGGGCTTGAAGATAAATCCACTACATGACAGTAAGTCAACAAAACTTATATCATTACCATTATTCAATATACACATATTCATATTAAATACTTTGTATCTATGTTTTCTTAGTATGGAAAAATTAAAGCATAATGTTGATTGTAAATAGTTGATATCCTCTTGGGTAAACTGCATCTTCATTGGCATTAGAAGCAGCATATCCATTGGCATTAGAAGCATCATACGATCATTTGAGCAGCATAATGTCACAGTTAGAGAATTTGAGCGGCAAACTCCATCTCCATTGGCATTAGAAGAAGCATATCCATCATATCCAGCTTAAAAGAATTGGCGTTCTGCTTCTGTAATTGCCAAGAGTCGGGGATCACGCATGTCAACCAATATCACAAAAGCCTTTACACGACCACAACGTGATCGCAAGAGAGTTTTAAAACCTAAATCGTAAAGTTGAATTGATAAACCAAGTTAATAGTAAAAATGTTTTACTATTATCAAAACAGAAAGCTTGTTGTTACTAATCTAACAACAGAATAAATATATTAAACCAAATATTAATAAGAACATGTATACAATTGAAAAAATGGAAGAAAAAAAATAATGTTTTCCCACAAACAGTCCTTGCATCCAGCTTGAAAATGTGGGAACTCGTGTAAGAAACATTGGTAATGAGAAAATACCTTTTCAAAATAAGTTGACGGTGGAAGAATTATGCCTCAATGGCCAACTCCCCAATTAAAAGAGAAAAAAAATCCCAATACAAAATTTGAAGTAAGGACCGAAATTATAACATCTAACAGAAAAAGTTGCTACATAAGAAATACCTGTATTTCAGAAAGTATACATCCATGCATAGCCATGACCATAAATGCACAATGCCTAAGAGCTCCACTTACTTTAACATAATTCTTCCATGGGTATCTAAACATTTTGTAACGACCGTGAGGTGGCTCCCATATAGCAAAACTCATCTTCAATCAACACTACACAAACGCAACAATGAGTTAGAAAGACGGTCATTTTGTGCTTCATAAAACTAACATAAAACTTAAGTAGATAGAGAAATACCAATGAGTCCTCTATGCTTGTAGATTCAACATCTGATCTATATACACTGTAAACTACATCGTCAGAAGCTTGATACGTAAGAATTTTCGACGACACCCTCTCATATTCAATACAGTTAAGGTAACTTACAACACCTGAAAAGAAACTTAAACAAAGCTATTTAATACAAGAAATAAGGTTGTGAATAAGCAACACTAAATGTTAGTTGTTTTTGTTGTTATAAATTAAGGCCTTGTTTGGATAAATAGGTTACTTAAGCGCTTATCATATAAACACTTACACATAAGCTATATGCATAACAAAGGATAAAATCAAGTCAAATTTTTTCATATAACCTATAAGTTTTTTTAAGCTATCCTGACGAGGTAATAGAAATAAACTGAAAACAACTTATATGAATTAAGTACCGAAATTATTGCATAGCCAACTCCCCAATTATTGGAATTGTATGCAAAGTCAAGCCTGAAATTGTGAGATTCAAGGTGAAGTTAGGTGCAAAAGGTAGCAGATTACTAGGTAACACTAAATCTGCAAAAATAACAGAGTAACCACTATAAAGATATAGATGATACTAATTTTGGCAAGGTTAAAACAGTAACAGTGATAGTTAATATGCATAGCAAAAATTGAATATATAGAGAATACCTGTTGAACCAATCCCCAGAATTGTATGAATCTCGATCCAGTGACTTTGAGCGGAGTATCTCATCACCTGAGTGAAAAAACGGTGTGCCCTAAGAACATAAATTCTTTAGTACCATAATAGTCTCTTTATAAGAATTGAGAATTACAATCTGCTGAACAATCAGATTATAGTACTTTTGCAAGTTTATTAACTTCTTATCCTAGATTGTAAAAAAAAATTATATCCTAAATTTTATCAAAAAAAAGTTCCTATGCTAGATTGTTGCACTTACTAAAGGCTCCAACATAAGTGCATCAGTATAAATAAAAGAAATACAAAATCTCTGATTTTAGCAGTGAACTTCTTACCTGTGATAATGCTATAACACTTGTTGCCAAATAGTTTATCCTGCATCTCTCAGCTACACCGATATCCTGCATCTCTCACTTTCACTGAAACGATTAAGGACTCCTTCAATCATACAGTCACATTAGCAGCTCCTTGCACCTGATAAGCAGATGTGCCTGAACCAAAAACAAAATCAACTGGAAAATCACTTCTGCTATAATCATTATGATGAGTAGTAGAAAACACCAACAGAGACAAGTTTAGAAACAAAAGGGAAACAACAGTAAAATATATTTGAAAGTTCTGTACAATAACAGTTCAACAAAAACCAAAAAACATTTCCATTGATTCTATATAGTGGCTGCTACGCGTGAACTCTTGAAGGAAAATCATGTTTGGAAACCATTTAACAATTAACTCACAACACAGTCAAGACAAGTAATGCAAACGGTGCAAATACTCAATCTCAACCTGCATAATGTCACGATAATATTGTATATCAAGAATAATTGAAAACAGTTGGAAGAATTGCTAATAACCTCAATGTGCAGTGCATAAGTTGTTCGGCAAGACTAAAATAAGCATATGTTCTTCGCAGTGAGAAGAGAAATCCAAATTCAGAAGCCATTCATTTGGAAAAGGCCAAGGAGATCTATACAAGAGTCATGATTCAGCATCCTTCTAACTTAGTTGCCGCCAATGGTGCTGCAGTTTGTTTTTGCTAAGAAAGGGCCATGTTGATGTTTCAAAAGATCTTTACACAGAAGGATGTTGGGTTAGCTGTCAAAATGTATTGCCTGTGGAAGTCAGCATGACACGAAAAAACTTGGATTAGAAATGAAAATAGAATATTAGTACAACCACAACAAGTTGTAGTTTTGGCAAGGGATGAAATCAGTCGATATGATTACACAATAATCATCAAGTATTTCCAAAAAAAGAGTCATATCAACAACCGCAAATTCAAAACTTGAATCTTGAAACATGGTGTCGGTAACCACTACGAAAAGAGACCAAGCTGAAAAAAATCAAACAACTATAGCTGCAAAAAAATCAAACAACGTTAGTAATAGAAATAGAAAGAGGAATAAATATAGATAAAGAACCAGATAAGAGTGATAGACATAGATGAAGAAACGTGGTCGACGGCAAGATTTCGAAACAAAATTCGAAGCTTTCAACAGTTGCAGGACAAAGATGACCCGCACGGGTAAATTAATTTAATCTGGTATAAAATATATTTAATCGCACAAGTAAATTTGAAATTAATTATTTAGATGGATGATCATATAAACTCAAATATATTAAATAATTGTATAAAATAAAATAAAAAACTGTAAGATGGAGAAAGAAAAGAAAAGAAGGAACGGTAAGATGGAGAAAGAAAAAATAAAAAAATTTTAACATTTAAAATTAAGAATTTTTCCTCTCAAATAAAAATAAATTTTTATTAAAATAAAAAATAAATTATTTAAAAGTTATTAACACAGAACAACTTATTAAAACACATAAAAGTTATTTAATAGTGACCCGTAAACTTATTAATTTTTTGTGTATTATCCATCAACTATTTTATTTAAAAGTTTAACACAGAAAAACAAACTTGTTATAAAACTTATAGAAAATCTACTTTTCCCGTGGTAGCTGCAACGTTAGAGCATCTTTGGCAATCTAACAACAAATACCTCCATGACAGTAACAAATACTTTATGGTAACAATGTGTTTTTTAAACTTTACATATAATCCTAACAAATCATTATGCCAAAACACATAAGAAGTGCATTCCTATCACATTACATAATGATCTCGTGCAATATCATTATCACACTCAAGTTATAGAACTACAATAAGGATATGAGTTTTATAATAAGTGAAAAACAACTAAACTGATCTATTAACTAATGCTGCAAAAAGTGACACCCTTTCAATCAAAGGTGATGGCTTCTCATATTCTTTTATCAAACCTACCAATAAATATCTCACAAATTCATTCATTACTACCAATCTAAATATTTATGCAATTCTTTAATAATAACATGAAACATATACCTGTTGCATCTATGACCCGAACCTTTTTCACTTCTTGAGAAAAGCTATATGTAATGACATGTCAAGATTTAATTTCATAATTCAACAAATATTTCATTGAAGTAAAGAAATATATGTAATCTACTAATTTATTTATTATCTGAATTTTTCCATTTACAAAAAGAGTGAAAGACATGACCAAATGATTAATGTGAATAACATGTTGTCATTACAAAATTTTGTTATAATTACAAATAGGTACCTCAAATTTGTAACTTGAATGGAACTAACTTAGTCAAATAAAATCAGTTTTAGTTACATATTATTACTGAAAACAGTTAGTGATTGGATTAATCAAAAAAGCAATTGTACCTTAACAATTTTCTGCTTTGAAACCTTGGATAAAGTGACTTGAAGGATAACTTGGTGAAGAGAGCAGTTGGCATTTAATGAAGAATTGACAAAAGCATGTCCAGTTCCAGAAAACACAGTTTTTGGCAATTCTAACGGATGCATTGCAGCTGGAAGGAAGCATAAAGAGGCATTTGGTCATAGTGACTTTTTGAATTATTGAATTGAATAGTAAATAATGCTAGATTCATACGTGAAAAATTGTTGGGTACATTACAAAGAACTCACATTTCTACATTTCCCTTTATGTGAAGAGATGTTTGAAGGAAATAAGCTAACCAAACTAATAAAATATACATCATAATATATAACCAAAATGTGTGCCAAAAAATTAGTTATTAGAAGATGAAACTATAAAGGAAATTTGCAGCAAGACAATAATAGACTTATATAACAACTCATTTAAAAATGACTAAAGCTCTTCATATTTTTAGGTGGTGGTGCACCTTTCCGCTGTCATTCTTCTTCTTACTCTAATAAACTTATCAATACAAATGTTCTAGACTGGGCCGAGGCTGCCCAACAGTCGAGCAGGCCCAACCCATATAGCATGGGGAGGCCCAATAAGACCCCTCCGCGGGGCACTTGACTGCTGCAAGCATACCAACGTTCCCCCGAGCACTTTACAGCGTCGGGCACTTGGCCCAACAGGGCAGGAGGACCTCACACCCCGGCGGATAGGTACATCCCCGACATACCAGCTTCTCCCCGCGAGGATGACACATATCACTCCTCGTACGGCTTGATTGGTCCTCGACACAGAAGGCTCCTCCCCCGCAAGGAGTGTCTAACGGTCCGCACCACGTGGACACGTTCCAAGTAACCTCCCACTTCCGCAGGATTCGGTCTGCCCTAATCTAGGAGCGGTTACCCCAGGGCGAAGACCACGTGCTGGTCTTCACTACGCCACGTAAGCCCTGGCAGTTACTTGGACTGGGCCTGACAATCCAGCCCAATGCAAGTAACCGTTGGCCCCGCGCTGGGGGCTCTCTATAAATACCCTCTCACTTGAGAGGGTCAGGTTAAGTCATTTTTTATCACTCTTCTTGTATTTGCTGTTACTCTGTGCACTCCCTAACTTGAGCGTCGGAGTACCTTGCAGGTACACCCCCTCCCCCCCCCCCCCCCCCGCTGTCCTTCAACCTCACCGGAGCCAGAGCTCAACGGACGTCGTTGGCCACCAGTAACTGTCTAATCCAGGTACGATCAGTGGCGCCGTCTGTGGGAAATCTATAAGCTTCCCCGTTTTCTCCTCAATAAACCAAAGCTTCCTCTATTCATCACCATGGCCAATCCGACCGTCAACCAGGCTCTGGACACCGTGCTCGCGCAACTGGAGAACGGGAGCCACCGTGAGGACGCCATCATCCTCCACGGCGACGAAGGCGACATAAGGGACGGACAGACCGCCTCCCCGGACTCCCAGGATGCGACCATCAACGTCGTCCGCACGGACGACCAGCAAACCCTTCTCCAGCCAGTGGCTCTGCCGCCCAACGCGGACCCAAGCACCGTGGCCCTGTTTGCATTGATCAACCAGACCAATCAGCTGATCGCGCAGCAGAACACCAGAATCGAAGCCCTAGAGCAAGGACGGGCACGACGATCTTCCCCGCGAAGACATCGTCGTCCCCCATCACCTCGCCGCTCTCCTTCCCCGCGGAGGACCCCTTCCGAAGATTCTCGGACCCCGTCTCCCGTACGCCATGGTCAACGACCGCGTCTCGAGCGCCCCCAGCCGGCGATCACCCAGAAGCGCCCTCGTTCCCCGCCTCGGAAGGAACCCAGGGCCTCCACCATCTCCAAGAAGTCCAAGCAGACTGAAGAGAGACCAAAGAACCGTTCGAGGAACTCCCCTCCACGGCACCATGGATTGTTAGACGGTGTGGCTAGTGATCGAGAGGGGGGGTGAATAGATCACCGCTTGTAAAATACGGTTTTAAAAACCTTAACAGAGTTTTTGAAATATAGCGGAAAGTTTTGGTCCCGAATCGACTTCCGTCTATTCTGAACCGCTACCAAAAAGACCAGACACGCAAGTATGATGCTGGATTTGAATTGATTGATAGAAAACGTTAACACAGAATTTTCTCGCACTAAATGTACTTATCACAAATTCTGATTCCAATGAGTAAATCACAACAAACCGTTTTGTCAAACACTTGGCGTGTATGTGTTCTATGATAAACAATAGTGATGTTTCAATAAAAGGTTTTCTTGCCACTATTGTATCACGACACGTAAAACGTACTGCGCCAATTTGTATCACAAAACAGTTAACGAAAACGTAAAGGGAGATAGAGATAGAATACGATACACAGAGATTTGTTAAGGAAGTTCCCCACTGTCGTCCTCGCGTGTGGGTACGTCTCCCTCTCAATTTCAAAAGAAATTGAGACCTTTTCTTATCAATAGTTGCTGAATTCGTTCTTACAAAGGTTACAATACCAAGACAGAATTCTAAATCCCTAGAACTTCTTCTTCTCGTATAGAACCTCGACTTGATCAGAGCTGGATCAAGAATTCCCCACAAGACTTGCAAACGATTCACCGGTTCCACGACCTGTTTGCGAAACAACCCCGTTTCCAAACCCTACGCTGCGGCTGAATCCGTTCTGCAATCGTGACTAACAAACCCGCAAGAACAGTCCCGTTCTTGAAGGACAAACCAGTAGGTTTTTCCTCGAAACCCCCTTCACTCTTCAACCCAGCTAGATCCTTGATCGTTCCACTGACTCCACAGCTAGATCGTTGATCGTACCACTGAACGTTATCTCGTTGATCCTTCAATCCGAAGAACAAGAATGATTGTGTGTAATTGTTCTTGAATTGAAGAGATTGAGAAGATGATGAAGATGAAGTATCTTTCAGGTTTCTGAATGCTCAATCAATTGCTGCTACAAAGACCTCTATGACTTGTGTATTTTGCAATTTTCACTTGTGAATTCATGTTAAGCCAATACCTGCCACTTTGTATTTATACTAAACAAGACAGAACTGTTAGAATTAAAATTATGCAGAAAAACAGACTTTGGGATCGATCCCAACATCGTATGGATCGATTCCTGACAATTTTTAACTGTTAGGGATTGATCCCAAAATCTATGAATCGATCCCTACTGAAGGTGAACTGAAAAACAGAATTTCCATTAAATCAGGGATCGATGCCAGACACGTATGGATCGATGCCAGACAGTTTTTAACTGTTAGGGATTGATCCCAAAATCCATGAATCGATCCCTACTGAAGGTGAACTGAAAAACAGAATTTCCATTAAATCAGGGATCGATACCAGACACGTATGGATCGATGCCAAAGGTTATGTATTGATTCAAACCTTATAAAAAGTGTTTCTAACAATCATTTTAAGATGAAAATCACACATATTCACATGTAGAATGAAGCACAACAAATCATACGCGCAATTTGCAATCATACAAAAACAAAACCAAAGTAAAGGATTGTCTCACAAACTCCCCCTTTTTGATGATGGCAAATTGATGTGTGATACTCCCCCTGAGTTTGTGCATACCATTCTGTCATGTCAACATCTTCTATACTTCTCCCCCTTTGTCAACATCAAAAAGAGGAAAGAAACAACAAAGAGAAGAACAAAGTAGCAAACCGCAGCATAAATTGATAACAAAGCTAACAATCACAAAGAAAGAAAGCTTAGAAGAATAAAATGACTCACAAAGAATGACCAATAAAGGGCAAGGAAACCATAAACAAGCAAACGGAAATAAGCAATGAAATACTAGGAAAGTAATGAAAATTACATAAGCCAAACAAATATAGTCAGAATATTCGAAAAATGAAACAACAATTCAAGCAACATGAAATGAAATGCATATGAAATGAAATGCTAATGGGGAAAATGGCCTCCACAAGACTCCTCGTCATCTTGATTTGGATCTCTGAAGCTAGGTGGAGGCGGAGGAGGAGGCATTTCATCAGGATTGTGTCCCATGAAAGAGTACTGTCTGAATCGGTCCTGAACCTCAGTGCTTCGAAACCTGTCCATAATACCCGGATCTGCACGACAATCGTCCATAAAACCTGTCATTTCATTATAAAAGACTTGATGCCACTTAATCAAGTCAGTGTGCCAAGAGTGCTGATTCTGATACATCCTTGTGTGGTCATCATGCCACTCCCGATGTTCGTTATGCCACTCAGCTTGTTGAACATGCCAAGCTCTTGCTTCCTCATGATTTTGTCTATTTTCTAGCTGCATTTGCTGGAGCATGGTTGTGACATTTACAGAAGTGGAGGTAGCAGCAGAGAAGTGAGGAGGAGGTGGTGGAGCAGGTTCATAGTGGGATGGAGACCACCTTTGTGGCACCCACTCACCCCAACCGGTATTGGCAGCAGCTTCAGGCACTTCTGGTTCATCTACATCCTGCATTTCTTCATCATCTTGATCTTCAACAATAGAAAATCTGTCAGCCGGCTCATCAAAGTTGTAAATCCTTGTCCTTGTTTTGCTTATATAGATATAGAAGCATTCACGCTCCTTATCCCACCGGTATCCCATGTGCGACAAGGTGGAAGAATCAAACTCTTGGGCAGGTGTGGGAGATACAAGAGGAACCAAAGGCACAGTGATGTTCCAGAATTTTATAATCCTCATAATCTGAGAGGCATATCCGAGAGCAACATTTTTGGAACTGTTTCGCACGGAGAATAGACGCTTGACAAAGTAATTGGGCCAATTCAACTTAACCTTCTTTAGCAGAATGTACATGAGATGAGTGCTTGGTCTGTCCAGCCGGGAATGACCACCAGTTGCTGGACGCAAGACATGTGATACAATCCAATGAAGTATCCTTGGTACTCGTTTGATCATACCCGTTGTCAGACGTTCATCCTCAGCTATTGGTCGTTCTACTTTAGAGATAGATTGAGTAAATTCCAGCAAATTAAACTCAGTATCAAACTTAGAATCATTCCATATCTCGAAATCAAGCGGCGGAAGTGGGATTTCAAATACTTTGAGCCAGTCAGCAGCCTCGAATGTGTATGTGCTAACACCAATGGAACACTTAAAACTATATCCTTTACTAGTTTGCAATCCAACATAAAATGCACGTATAAAGTCCTCATGGTACTCATTTCTTATAGTTAAAAAAGGAACCCAATTGTTGTGCATTCAACAGTTCTACCACATCACCTAAGTGCAAAGGGATGGCATCATGCTTATCGAAAACATGAGGTTTCATGACTAACCTTGTCTGGAAGTCTTTCTCAAACTCATCAACAAAGGCAGGATGAAGGAGATCCAAAGCCTTTGGAGGAATTTCTGGTGGTTGAGTAGAGGTTCCAACCTGTTGTTTTCCTTTTTCTCTTCGAGTTGCTCTGACCGGATTCATTCTTGGAGGCATTGTTGTGGATTGGAAGGAGATTGAAATGAATTTGGGGTTTTGGAGAAGAGAGGGTTAGAGAGAAATTAGGGTTAGCCGTGTGGAGGAAGAGAGGTTATGAGAGGTATGGGGATGCTAGGATGAATGCTAGCAAAAAAAATGATGATGTGTCGAACCATGAGAAGTTAAAAAGGACGGTTAATGAACAAGAACAGTAGGGATCGATGCATGGGTTTTGGAATCGATCCAAACCACGATGAATTTGATTTTTAAAAGCTGTAGGGATCGATACCAAAAGCGTATGGATCGATCCATACTGAAGCGAAATAAAAAAAATTGAGTTAAAGTGATAGAGATCGATCCCTAGGTCGTGGTATCGATACATGCGAATGCAAAACAGACTTTTATGACTTTTTTTATGCAGAATGCAATGCCTATGAATCATGTTATGAAAATGATGCTTAAGAATAGTTCTCAATCCAGATATTAATATTCAAACAATAAATGCAAAAGAATTTACATAAACGAACATAGAGAATTTGTTCTAACATACACAAACACATAGATCCAAAGAGTAGTAAAGAGGATTGATATTACCTTTGTTGATGTACCTTTGTGAAGTATAAGCTCATAACTTCTAAAACACAACTTATCAACCAAGGTGAGGCAAAAATAGAATCTAACAAGCTTAAGATAGTAATGAAGAAAGATCAAGAATCCCTAATTCACGACGAATGTTAAAGAAAGGTTCCGTTGCTAGTGGTTTAGTGAAAATATCAGCGAGTTGATTCTTAGTATCAACATGCTCAAACACAACGTCCTCTTTCTCAACATGGTCGCGAAGAAAGTGATGCCTAATCTCTATGTGTTTAGTGCGTGAGTGTAAAACAGGATTCTTAGTAAGATTTATAGCACTGGTGTTATCACACTTTATTGGAATGCGTTTGAGTTGAATATCGAAATCTTGTAGTTGTTGCTTCAGCCACAAGATCTGAGCGCAACAGCTACCGGCTGCAACGTACTCAGCCTCAGCAGTTGACAATGCGACAGACACCTGTTTCTTGCTATGCCAACTGACCAGAGAGTTTGAAAATAAGTGACATGTACCACTAGTACTTTTCCTATCTGATTTGCAGCCAGCAAAATCAGAATCGGAGTAACCTACTAAGCTACAATCGCTTCCTTTTGAATACCAGAGCCCATACTTAGATGTTCCATGAAGATATCTAAATATGCGCTTGACAGCTTTCAAGTGTGACTCTTTAGGATTCGATTGATATCGTGCACACATGCAGACACTAAACATGATGTCAGGTCTAGACGCAGTAAGATACAAGAGAGACCCAATCATACCTCTATACTGTTTGACATCTACACTCTTACCGTGTTCATCTTTATCTAGATATCCGTTGGTAGGCATAGGTGTGTCTATTGATTTTGAGTCGTTCATTCCAAAGCGCTTGAGCAGCTCTCTGCAGTATTTTGTTTGACTCACAGCTGTTCCCTCATCAAGCTGCTTTATTTGGAGACCGAGGAAGAAATTAAGCTCCCCCATAAGACTCATTTCAAATTCACCCTGCATAACTTTTGAAAACTCTTCGACCAAGTGTATGTTAGTTGAACCAAAAATTATATCGTCTACATAAACTTGAACTAAAAGAATGTGTTTTCCTTTGTGCTTAATGAAGAGGGTGGTATCCACTTTACCTCTTGAATATCCATGATCAAGTAGAAATTTGCTAAGTCTTTCATACCAAACCCGGGGGGCTTGCTTAAGACCGTACAAAGCTCGTTTTAATTTGTAAACATAATCTGGATATTCAGCATTCTCAAAACCAGGAGGTTGTGAGACGTATACCTCTTCATTTAGGACACCATTTAGAAACGCACTCTTTACGTCCATTTGGTAAAGCTTAAAATCTCTAGAACACGCATAAGCGAGCAAGAGACGTATAGCCTCAAGGCGAGCAACTGGAGCATAAGTTTCCTCATAGTCTATGCCCTCCTCTTGGTTATAGCCTTGTGCTACTAAACGTGCCTTGTTCCGAGTTATCACTCCACTTTCATCAAGCTTATTCCTAAAAACCCACTTAGTACCTATGATATGATGTTCTCGCGGACGCGGGACAAGTTCCCAAACGTCATTTCTTTTAAATTGATTAAGCTCTTCTTGCATGGCCATTAGCCAAAATTCATCAATCAAGGCTTCTTTGGCATTTTTAGGTTCCACTTGTGAAACAAAGGCGAAGTGAGAACAAAAATTACTTATCTTAGAACGAGTCATGACTCCCTTTGAAATGTCTCCCAAGATGTTGTCAATGGGATGGTCTTTTGAAGATTTCCAAGCTGGTGGAAGGTCATTCACATCAGCTGTCCTTTCTTCCTTATCTTTTTCATGACTAGTATCTTCCTCCTTCTCAATGGGAGCTGTCTTGGATTGATCAGTTTCCGCAACAGCTTCCTTGAGTATGTCTTCTGTAGATACACCTACGTCATCAAAAGAAATACCTTTGCCGACATTTTTCGGATAAGACTCATCAAAGGAAACATGGACAGATTCTTCAACAGTAAGTAAACGCTTATTATACACTCTATATGCTTTACTTGATTGTGAATAACCAAGAAAAATACCTTCATCCGCTTTTGCATCAAACTTCCCAAGTTTTTCCTTACCATTATTCAAAACAAAACACTTACAACCGAATACGTGAAGATGTGATAAGTTTGGCTTTCTTCCTTTTAAAAGCTCATAAGGGGTTTTATTTAACATAGGGCGAATTAGAATCCTGTTTAGAACATAACAGGCTGTGCTAACAGCATCAGCCCAAAAATATTTTGGCAATCCACCCTCATTTAGCATTGTTCTTGCCAGCTCTTCTAAAACGCGATTTTTGCGCTCCACAACGCCATTCTGTTGTGGAGTTCGAGGAGCTGAAAAGTTATGCTCAATACCATACTTATCACAGTACTTATCAAAGAGATAGTTTTGAAATTCTCCTCCATGATCGCTTCGAATTGTAACTATTTTAGAATTCATTTTATTTTGGGACAGTTTTGCAAAATTCTTAAAAGCAGAAAAAGTTTCATCTTTGCTATGAAGGAATATAGTCCAAGTAAATCTAGAGTAGTCATCAACAATTACAAAACCATAATAGTTTCCACCTAAGCTCTTTGTCCTAGACGGACCAAAGAGATCCATATGGAGAAGCTCAAGAGGTCGTGAAGTTGAAATTACATTTTTGGATTTAAAAGAGACCCTTGTTTGCTTTCCCATTTGGCATGCATCACATAGGTGGTCTTTTGAAAACTTTATTTTTGGAAGACCGACTACTGGATCCTTAGATACAACCTTGTTAAGCAAATCGAAATTAACATGCGCTAAACGTCTATGCCAAAGCCAAGAATCATCATTCAAGGTAACTAGACATTTAGTGCTTGTTAAAGATACATCACAAAGATCAAGCATATAGATATTGTTTACTCTAACACCCTTAAACACAACATTATTTTCATCATGTTCAATTATGCAACAAGTTTTTGTAAAAGAAACTTTGTAACCCTTGTCACACAATTGACTTATGCTTAACAAATTGTGTTTAAGTCCCTCTACAAGATTGACATCAGAAATGGTAGTGGTAGAGGGGTTACCTATACTACCTTTGCCAAGTATAGCTCCTTTGTTATTGTCTCCATAAGTAACATATCCCTTTTTCTTTGCTTTGAAGTCTATAAAAAGCGATATGTCACCGGTCAGGTGCCTTGAGCAGCCGCTATCTAGGAACCATCTCCTATCTTTGGATGCAAGGCACTCTTCCTACAATATCAAAAGAGAGTGGTTGGTACCCAATTTTCATTGGGTCCAAAGGGGTAAGTGGTAACATGGTTGCCTTTTGGCTTCCATTGATAGATGCCTTTAGGAACAAGAAACCTCCTAAACTTGCATTTCTCAATGGTGTGGCCAGCACGACAACAATAATGACATAAACCATGATGATGCAATTGTTTAGTTTTGTTCATTGAATCCTTTGGAGTAAAAGAGTATTTTGCATATGGAGGATTCAATGACTTCTTAAACAATCTAGTATCAACGGCGTAAGTCACCTTGGGTTGTAAAGCTTTTTCCAATTTGACTTTAAGAGTATTAACCTCTCGTTGCCAAATATGACAAGCTTCACAATACCTAACTTTACTACATCCGTTAACATCAATATCTTTTGAATTTTCTGCAATACTAGCCTTCAAGCTTTCTAAATCTTTTTCAGCTTTGTATACTTTACCTTCCAAGAATGAAAAAATTTGTTTATCGGAAGATAATCTTTTGAAAGCATCTACAGCTTCGTTATGCAGTTTTTCAAAAGCGATTTTCAGTTCAGAAAAAGACATAGAGGAGACATTATTATAGTAGGCTTGTTTTACCTTCTTTTCTTCTTGTTTCTTCTTGTAGTAGGCATGGTCTTTGATGTGAGCCATAAGACATAGGTTTGCGGTTTCATCACTATCACTTGAACTTTGTGAGCTTGATGAATCGCTATCGCTTTCCCATGCTATATAAGCTCTCCTTTGTTTGCTGTACCGTTTAGGTGAATCCTTCCCTTTATCCTTTTTCTTCATAGGACATTCTGTTTTGTAATGTCCAGATTTGCCACAATTGAAACAAGATCCTCTACCTTTATGCTTCTTGTTCTCTTCCTGTTTTGACTCACTAGATTGTCTTCTAAACTTCATGAGGTTTTTGTCGGAATGCTTGTATCCATTCCTTCGAATGAATCTATTGTATCTCCTTACAAAAAGTCCCATTTCTTCATCATCCGAATCTTTGTCACTACTTGAATCATTGTCACTTTGCTCTTTTCTTGAGGACTTAGTGCTAGAGGCCACAAGAGCAATTGGCTTCTTCTCACCCTCTTTGTCTTTCTTCTTCTCTTTCTCCTTCTTACTTTTGTTCTCATACTTTTCAAGACTTTCTAGAGCTTGCTGATGTTCTTCCAGCTTTCCAAAAAGTGTTGTAATCGTAAGAGTCGTCAAGTCGTTGGCTTCCTTGATAGCTGTCACTTTAGGTTGCCATTCCCTGCTAAGACATCTCAGAATTTTGTTAGTAGCTACCTCATTGGAAACAGGTTTTCCAAGTGCATTTAATCGATTTGTAAGATGAGTAAACCTCTTTTGCATGTCGGAGATAGATTCTCCATTTTTCATGCGAAAGAGCTCAAACTCTTGATTAAGTGTGTTAATGCGGGACTGTTTCACTTCAGTAGTACCCTCATGGGCGATTTCTAAAGCGTCCCACATCTCCTTAGCAGTCGTGCAATGGGATACTCGATAATACTCATCAACACCAAGTGCTGAAATTAGTATATTTCGAGCTTTCCAATCACTCGACCACTTTTTCTCATCTTTCTCAGTCCAATCAGCTTCTGGTTTAGGTACTATGGCGCCAGCCTCATTGGTCATGGTTATTTGAAAAGGACCATTCTCAATGGCTGTCCATACTAGCCTATCCACAGAATTTATATGAACTCGCATGCAGTCTTTCCAGTAGCCGTAGTTTTCTCCGTTAAAGACGGGAGCTCTATTATACGCCCCCTTTGGTTCAGAATCCATATCGTTACAGGCAGCCACAGAGCACCAGCGAACCGGCGCTCTGATACCACTTGTTAGACGGTGTGGCTAGTGATCGAGAGGGGGGGTGAATAGATCACCGCTTGTAAAATACGGTTTTAAAAACCTTAACAGAGTTTTTGAAATATAGCGGAAAGTTTTGGTCCCGAATCGACTTCCGTCTATTCTGAACCGCTACCAAAAAGACCAGACACGCAAGTATGATGCTGGATTTGAATTGATTGATAGAAAACGTTAACACAGAATTTTCTCGCACTAAATGCACTTATCACAAATTCTGATTCCAATGAGTAAATCACAACAAACCGTTTTGTCAAACACTTGGCGTGTATGTGTTCTATGATAAACAATAGTGATGTTTCAATAAAAGGTTTTCTTGCCACTATTGTATCACGACACGTAAAATGTACTGCGCCAATTTGTATCACAAAACAGTTAACGAAAACGTAAAGGGAGATAGAGATAGAATACGATACACAGAGATTTGTTAAGGAAGTTCCCCACTGTCGTCCTCGCGTGTGGGTACGTCTCCCTCTCAATTTCAAAAGAAATTGAGACCTTTTCTTATCAATAGTTGTTGAATTCGTTCTTACAAAGGTTACAATACCAAGACAGAATTCTAAATCCCTAGAACTTCTTCTTCTCGTATAGAACCTCGACTTGATCAGAGCTGGATCAAGAATTCCCCGCAAGACTTGCAAACGATTCACCGGTTCCACGACCTGTTTGCGAAACAACCCCGTTTCCAAACCCTACGCTGCGGCTGAATCCGTTCTGCAATCGTGACTAACAAACCCGCAAGAACAGTCCCGTTCTTGAAGGACAAACCAGTAGGTTTTTCCTCGAAACCCCCTTCACTCTTCAACCCAGCTAGATCCTTGATCGTTCCACTGACTCCACAGCTAGATCGTTGATCGTACCACTGAACGTTATCTCGTTGATCCTTCAATCCGAAGAACAAGAATGATTGTGTGTAATTGTTCTTGAATTGAAGAGATTGAGAAGATGATGAAGACGAAGTATCTTTCAGGTTTCTGAATGCTCAATCAATTGCTGCTACAAAGACCTCTATGACTTGTGTATTTTGCAATTTTCACTTGTGAATTCATGTTAAGCCAATACCTGCCACTTTGTATTTATACTAAACAAGACAGAACTGTTAGAATTAAAATTATGCAGAAAAACAGACTTTGGGATCGATCCCAACATCGTATGGATCGATTCCTGACAATTTTTAACTGTTAGGGATTGATCCCAAAATCTATGAATCGATCCCTACTGAAGGTGAACTGAAAAACAGAATTTCCATTAAATCAGGGATCGATGCCAGACACGTATGGATCGATGCCAGACAGTTTTTAACTGTTAGGGATTGATCCCAAAATCCATGAATCGATCCCTACTGAAGGTGAACTGAAAAACAGAATTTCCATTAAATCAGGGATCGATACCAGACACGTATGGATCGATGCCAAAGGTTATGTATTGATTCAAACCTTATAAAAAGTGTTTCTAACAATCATTTTAAGATGAAAATCACACATATTCACATGTAGAATGAAGCACAACAAATCATACGCGCAATTTGCAATCATACAAAAACAAAACCAAAGTAAAGGATTGTCTCACATGGATCACCTTCGAGATCCCCGGCCGGTAGCGACGACGAGGACCAAAGGACCCCCTTGTCGTGGGAAATCATGGACGCCCCAATCCCTCCGGGCATGGAGAAACCACCACCATTGGGGACCTACGACGGACTGACCGACCCCGACGATCACGTGGAGAGTTTCTAAGCGATGCTCGACTTCCGAAACGTCAGGGGAGCCATCAGGTGCAGGCTATTCCCCACCACCTTGCGGAAGGGAGCCATGACATGGTACAAGGGTCTGGAACCTGGTTCGATCACGTCATGGAAACAACTGAAGCAACGCTTCACCAAACACTTCACCGCGTCACGTCGACACCCGAAGACAGAGGCTGCCCTAGAAAAGATCTTCCAAGGGAGGAACGAATCCCTTCGAAATTACATTGAGAGGTTTAACAAGGAAGTCGTCGAGGTCCATACGACCGACGACATGAAGAAATACTTAATTATTCACGGACTACGCGCCGGGTCGGACTTTGCCAAATCAATTGGCCTCCGAAGACCCCAGCGTCTCGAGGACCTTCTCGCTCGAGCCCAGAAGTACATCGAACTCGAAGAGACGGAAGCAGCCCAGATCGCTCTTGAGACGAGACGTAGGGAAGGCCCCCGCGGCCACAAAGACGATGACGCTTCTCCCCGACGGGGAGGAGAAAAGAAGAAAGAAAACTGCAATCGAGATCTCCGGGAACAGCGCGGGCCAGCTGGCCGATTCACGGAGTACACGCCGCTCAACACTTCCCGGTCTCGGATCCTCTCAGACTGCCAGAATTCTGAGTTTGTGAAAGGAGGAGTTCGCTTCCCGAAGCCCACGGCTCCCAAACCAAACGTTGACAAATCTAAGTACTGCAGGTTCCACCGAAGCCACGGGCACGTGACCGAAGATTGCATCCACCTCAAGGATGCCATTGAGATTCTCATCAAAGAAGGGCACTTGAAGAAGTATGCCCAACAGAATGACCCTCCTCGTCCCAACTCAAAGGAATCACAGAACGTCGAGGAGGCAACACCTCCTCCCGGCGACAGCCAGCTTCAAGTCGCCCTCAGCGTCACTCGACCCGAGGACTTCTTCGTCCCCCCAATCATCGAGGGCGAAGAGGCAATCCGCAACATGTGGGCAACTTTCCCCGACGAGGGCCCCGTCACGGCCCGTAGTACCTGGGAAGGTTTCCCCAAAGCAATGGTTATCTCCGGAGGCGACCCCGGGAAAATATCGGTTGGGTCGATCAAACGGAAGTTTGACGAGCTGGAATCCGCGACATCGTCGAAGGCGACCACCCTCGAGAAAGTACGGGGAAACTCCAATCCCATCACCTTCTACCTCTAGGAACTCCCCGGGGGAGCACCAAACGGCACTATTCCCCTCCTGGTCAGGGCCCAAATGGCGAACTTTGACGTCCGAAGAATCCTAGTCGACCAGGGGAGCTCGGTCGACATCATGTATTCTCATTTGTTCGGGACCCTTCAGCTGGACGAGAGGCATTTGACCCCGTACGTCAGGTCAGACCTACAGGGGTTCAATGGAACCACCACCAGACCATGGGGTTACGTGGAGCTAATGGTTACGTTCGGGGCCGAAGACACGGCCTGACAGGTGAAGATCCGTTTCCTGGTAGTTGAATGTCCATCCCTTTACAACTGCATCCTCGGAAGGACCACCCTTGCTGAACTCACGGCGGTCCCGTCGACGGTCCACCTCAAAATGAAGTACTACACGAGGAGGGGACGAGTAGTGACGATGCACGGGGACATCGACGCGGCTAGGAGATGCTTCGACGCCGCCGTCAAGGGCCTAAGTTCCATTGGTCCCAAACCTAAGGTCGTGGCCAAACCACCCCAAGACGTCGGACAGGTACCTCTCCCGCGCGTCAACGCGGTCGACCTCGACAGCAGGTTCTCCGGCGAGCCCGATGAAGACAGAGTCGAAGACCACGAC
The DNA here is from genome assembly GCA_022829125.1 of Lathyrus tuberosus. Lineage (NCBI taxonomy): Eukaryota > Viridiplantae > Streptophyta > Magnoliopsida > Fabales > Fabaceae > Lathyrus > Lathyrus tuberosus. The sequence continues at coordinate 9,231,214 of JALAZF010000234.1, read as the reverse complement.
CACCAGGCGGAAAACAACGGGAAGCCTCTCCACCCAGCACGCCCCATCCCAGATGGAGATTTCGAGCTCGTGGCCCTCGGAGACGGCCCAGATCGCAACGTGAAGATCGGCACCGGGATCCCCGACCTAGCCAAAGAGCAGCTGAAAGCATGTCTGAGGGAGAACGCTGACCTCTTCGCGTGGAGCGCATCCGAGATGCCTGGCCTCGACCCCGAGGTGGCTTGCCACCAGCTCGCAGTAGATCCGGCCGCTAGTGCCATAGCACAACGTAGGCGTAAGCAGTCTCCCGAGAAAGCGGAAGCTGCTGAGAAAGCTGTAAAAGACCTCCTAGAGGAAAATTTTATTTCGGAAGCCAAATACAGGACATGGCTGTCCAACGTTGTACTTGTTAAGAAAAATAATGGAAAATGGAGAATGTGCGTTGATTATACTGATCTTAACCGGGCTTGCCCGAAAGACTGTTATCCCTTGCCTAACATCGACCAACTGGTCGACAATTCTGCAGGTTACAAACTACTATCTTTCATGGACGCCTATTCAGGATACAACCAAATTCCCATGGACAAGGTCGACAAGCAACACACGGCCTTCATGACCGCGTCGGGCAACTACTATTATAACGTAATGCCCTTCACGAGCAAAGCTCTCCAAGGCCCCGAGCTCAGGTATCAGCAGATCGAGAAAGTCACACTGGGCCTCGTCACCGCGGCCAGAAGACTACGCCACTACTTCCTCGCCCATACCGTCATCGTGAGGACCAACCAGCCGATCAGGCAACTCCTCAGACGACCGGATATGGCGGGGAGGATGCTCAGGTGGTCACTCGAGCTGGCCGAATTCGACATCCGATATGAAGGGAGGAAAGCCTTGAAGGTACAGGTACTGGCCGACTTTGTAGCAGAGATGACCGTCCCAGAACCCTCAACCAACGGGTCGCAGAAATGGACAATCTATGTCGACGGAGCATCCAGCCCGAAAGGAAGCGGAGCGGGAATCATCCTCGAAAACGAGGAAGGCATCCTCATCGAGGTGTCCCTCGAACTGTCCTTCCCGACTTCGAACAACCAAGCCGAATACGAGGCCTTCCTCGCGGGACTCAGGCTGGCCGAGGACCTTGGCGCCAAGGAGGTCAAGCTTTTCACCGATTCTCAGCTCGTAGCCTCGCAAGTCCGAGGAGAGTACCAAGCCAAGAACGACAGTCTCATAGAATACTTGGCCTTGGTAAAAGAGAAGATGAAACAGTTCACCTCGGCGGAAGTAACTCACATCCCCCGGGAGCATAATGCCCGAGCGGACGTCCTGTCAAAATTGGCGAGCACGAAAAAGAAAGGCGGGAACAAATCCGTCATACAAGAGGTCCTTTCCCGCCCGAGCATTGACAAACCAGGCATGATTTCGGACATCAACGCCATCGGGGACATCGATTGCTGGATGACCCCGGTATACGAATACCTCACGACGGGCAAACTACCCGAAGATCCCAAACAAGCAAGAATGGTCAAGAGACGGGCGTGCTCGTACACTATAGTCGAGGATAAGCTATACCGGCGAGGATTCTCTATTCCCCTCCTCAGATGTGTCGAGGATACCAAGGTCCCCGGCATACTCCAGGAGATCCATGAGGGAATCAATGCGCAGCACCTCGACGGACGATCGCTAGCTCGTAAAGCACTCCGGGCAGGATATTACTGGCCCACCATGCAACAAGACGCCAAGGAGTACGTCAAGAAGTGCGATAAATGCCAATGGCACGGGGACATGCACCTCGCTCCCCCCAGCGAGCTCACGACGCTATCCTCCCCGTGGTCGTTCGCATGGTGGGGGATGGATATCCTCGGACCTTTCGTCCAGGGGTCATATCAAAACAAATACCTCATCGTCGGGGTAGATTACTTCACGAAGTGGATTGAAGCAGAAGCATTGGCCAAAATCACTGCCTTCAACATACTACGTTTCTACAAGAGAAATATCCTCGCCCGGTTCGGAGTGCCTCAAGCCATCCTCACAGACAACGGAACCCAGTTCACCGACAGGAACTTCCAAGACTTCGTCACAAAACTAGGCACGAAGCAGCACTTCACGTCGGTCGAGCACCCTCAAACGAACGGACAGGCTGAGGCCGCGAACAGAGTGATCCTTCGAGGATTAAGACGGCGACTGGGCGACGCCAAACAACGGTGGGTCGAGGAGCTACACAGCGTTCTCTGGGCCTACCGAACAACCCCACACTCCACGACTGGGGAGACCCCTTTCTGTTTGACCTATGGAACAGAGGCAGTGATCCCCGTGGAGATCAGAGAACCCTCGAGGAGGACGGAAGCCCCCCTCGACGGGAACGCGAACGACGAAGCCTTGAGGGAAGAACTCGACTTCGTCGAGGAAACACGCTCGGGCGCTTCTCTCCGAGAGGCGTCACTTAAACAAAAAATAACACTACGTTATAACGACAGAGTCATTAAACGTGATTTTCAGGTGGGCACCCTCGTCCTACGAAGGAACCAGAAAGACTCGTGAGAAGGCAAACTCGCCGCGAACTGGGAGGGCCCATACCGCGTCCGCGCGAAAACGGGGACAGGAGCCTATTTCCTCGAAAATCTGCACGGGGAAGAACTTGCTCGACCATGGAACGCTGAAAAGCTAAAACAATATTACAGTTAAACACTGCCCGCGGCTCGCTAGCACCGCGATTACGGGGACGTGCTAGGGTACAAGCGCGACACCCCTATAAGAACACGACGATCAGAGACCGCGTTGTGTGTGCGCGAGGACATTTGATCCGGCGGGGATACCTCGATCGAGGCCCACCGTCGTCGTGCCAACCGGGCATAACACCCAGCTTGCGATGGGAAGTTCATGCCACGAGACTAGGACCTCGACCGAGCTCTTAGCCTCGTTGAAGGTCGGAGTACTCCTCCGGTCGCCCGACCAGCTCTCCACGCGGTCAGGGTCTGTCGAAGTCGAGCAAATCCCAAAGCCTTATTACTTGGGCAAAAATAAAGTATAACAAGTCACACATCACACACGATCAAAATCAATAAAGAGGTATTACGAAGTGCAGATACGGGGCAAAACCCTTAGTACAAAAAAGTTACAAATATAAGCCCACAAGCCGGGCAAAAATAAACATCGTGCAAATAGTACATCAACTAAGCCCACAAACCGGGCGAAAACAAAACGGCTCGCAGGCCGACCAAAACAAAGCTAAAAAGAAAAGCCTACTCAGCTGCGGCCCCGTCAGGCTCCTCGTGCACTTGAATGTCGTTCTCCCTCAGAGGATGCACGATCTGGCCATCCACCACCTCAGCGTCGGGGTCAATCCCTTAGGTGACGAGATCTGGGTTGAGAACCTGAAGCTGAGCCACGGCACTGTGGAACCCTATACCCGCGGTTTCAATAGCATCATCCTCGGACAACCGGAGATCCTGCTCGAGCTTCCGGAGATGGGCCACTAACGCTGCACGAGTGGTTAGGAGCCTGTCTCCCTCAGTTTCCCCCTCGGCCGGCCGCACAGCATCCTCCAACTCGGCAATCCTTTCCTTAAGCCGCTTCTCCTCCAACTCCAGTTCAGCGATTCGGGCAAGGTGACCTTTCTTTGTCTCCTCGGCTTCCTTAAGCTTGGCCTCGACCAGCTGTTGCTGCTTGCTTTGCTCTTTGTTCAGATCTCGGCACTCTTTTAGTTCCTTGCGCATACCGAGCATCTCAGCACCCAAGGTATCCAGCGCCTCCTGCAGGCGGGCCAGTTCAGCAGCAGGACGGGTCTCGTCATTTAGAATGATGGCAGTCGAGCAGATACGCATGACGGTCGACAGGTCCTCAAAAATCATCTTCCTCCTCACTTCAGTAGCGGTCCCCAGCACAGTTTGGATCTCGGAGGGAAGGGTGCGAGGATAAGTGACCTCGTAGAAGAAGTGAGGTTTTTGATGGCAGGGGGGAAGGTCAAAGCTGGAAGGAACCGGGGGACTGTCTTCACCACCCAGGTCGACGACCTCCGCAACGCGTTGCCTCTTCGGAGTCCCTTGGGTAGCCGGGGATTGGCTTCCCGCAGGAGTTGTGCGATCACCCGCGGTCCCCGAGACAGCCGCAGCAGGCTGAGACTGAGTGGATCCTTCGGGGGCAGCGGCCGTGGAAACACCCTCGTGCGGGGCCCCAGAAGAGACAACTTCTTGATCTTTGGAGCGCGACGCCTCTTCCCGGGCCTGCGCTTCCCGAGCCCTCTTCGCTTTCAGTTTCTTCAACCTCTCCTCGGCTCTGGCCATTGTTCCTGCAAAAGGAAAGAAAACGTTAGTAAAGCGAGAAACACAGATACGAGGAAGACCTAAAGCGATGACGTTTTCACCACCTAACAATTCGATGGCCTCCTCGTCGGAGAAGGTCTCGAGCAGAACGCAGGTGTTTATCAGGCGGCGTTCTTTCTTCACCTGCCCATCTGCACCTATTATAGGCTGGCCGTCTAGCGTCTCGTGTCGAGCTTCGGTAAAACTGTCAACGAAAGCTACGATTTTATCGTAGGCTTCCCGCTCGTAGGCCTCCATCTGAACAGGCTTCGTTTTATATTTGTCAACTCCCTTCTTAAAATGTTCCTCCGTCCAGTACAAAGGAAACTTCGGCTCCAGCACCTCCTCGGAACGGCCGTCGACCTCGCGAGTGACTTTCCGGTATAATGAATATATCGCTTCGAGGGTGACCGGCTTCACGTAGAAATAGCGGAACTTGAAATCCCGGATGGAATCCAAGTAAGTGTGGAACAGCGCCTTGCTCTGCTTGAAGGACACCCAGCCGTGTCGACCTCCGGCCGACGACCGTTGGAGGTGGAATATGCGGAAGAAAAGGCGAACGGTCGGCTCGATCTCCAAATATTTGCATACGAGATCGAAGGCCCAGATGAAGGCCAGCGAGTTCGGATGAATCTGCGAAGGGGCCAACTTCAACCAGTCAAAGATCCCCTCCTGAAAATCCGTGAAAGGCAGCCTCCACCCCGCCTTCTCGAACATAAACTCGTATAAGGGGACCCGCATTCCCCGGTAAGGGGACAATATCCGGTGATGCTCCTCGGGACGAAAAACCTTCCAGGATTGACCACTTCCGATTAGTCGGTGCTCGACGGTACAAAAAGCATCGCCCACATCTGGGTACACGAAGATGGACGACATCTCCAAGGGTTCGCTACAGACCCAATCCTCGAGCGGCCTCTTCTGCGCAAAGGCCATGTGAGCCATGGGGGAGTCGGGATGGTCGTCGTCGTTTTCCTCGAAATATCCTGCGGCCACCTCCGCAGCTAAATCGTCCATTTACCTGAAAAGCAGAAGGAAACGGTGAATTCGATTGGTCGTATCAAATTCACCCCTCCATCGCTGTTCAAGCGAACGGGCGAGGAAGGGGCAAGGCTTTCTCAACTCCCCGACGCGATCGGCCGAGGATCAACTTGCCCACCGGGGAACTCATCGTCTCCCCGGAAGGTTCTGCCCCGTGTCCCCGCGGCACCAACAAATATACTGATTATTAAGGACCCCGAGACATTCAACGGGTCCCCGACGTGTTCGTCCCTGATCCCCGAGATATTCATCAAAAGCGAGCAAAGCTCTTCGCACTCTCTCCCTCCACAACTAAAGATTCCCGTCGTATTCGCCAGGAATCCCTTCATTTCTCATGGGAATATCATCGATTCACCAAGGAAACGTCCTACACTAGTTAAAATTGAAGAAAAACGCAAAATAAAGATCCGGTTTGAAGCAAATACCTGGTAAACGGCGGTGTAGGGTTCCGGCACGGAGGTTTCCGGCTATGGTACGGCGACGAACGGCTGTCCTAGCGGAGGAAATGCTTCCGACAGAGAGTGCCCGGCGATTGACGGCGGCGAGCTACGGCGGAAGAGGTTAGAGAGAGAAGGAGAAAAATTCTTGAGAGAGAAGCGGAAAAGTGAAGAATGAGCGAGGGGAGCGGCTTTTATAAGCGGTTCTCGCGAGACTCGAGGGGCGTAGGGCACTCGAGTGCGCTACCCTAGCCAGCCTCCCTAGGTAATGATGGCAGGCGACACGTGGCACGCATGCAGCCACCCGTCTCCCCACGCGTGTCGTTTCGGTTTTCCCCAACGCTTCGAATCTGAAACCCTTCATCTCCCCGACCATACGACCAGACACATCTGTCCGACGCCCGACGCTCATCCGGCCGAAGGAATTTCGCATAGGAGAACGACCTCCTCGGTTCCTCTCTTAGCGTATCCTCGACATGCCAATAACCCTTAAGTCATTGCTCTGCCACCTCAGAGCAACGACTTGGGGGGCTCCTGTTCTGGACTGGGCCGAGGCTGCCCAACAGTCGAGCAGGCCCAACCCATATAGCATGGGGAGGCCCAATAAGACCCCTCCGCGGGGCACTTGACTGCTGCAAGCATACCAACGTTCCCCCGAGCACTTTACAGCGTCGGGCACTTGGCCCAACAGGGCAGGAGGACCTCACACCCCGGCGGATAGGTACATCCCCGACATACCAGCTTCTCCCCGCGAGGATGACACATATCACTCCTCGTACGGCTTGATTGGTCCTCGACACAGAAGGCTCCTCCCCCGCGAGGAGTGTCTAACGGTCCGCACCACGTGGACACGTTCCAAGTAACCTCCCACTTCCGCAGGATTCGGTCTGCCCTAATCCCGGAAATCTAGGAGCGGTTACCCCAAGGCGAAGACCACGTGTTGGTCTTCACTACGCCATGTAAGCCCTGACAGTTACTTGGATTGGGCCTAACAATCCAGCCCAATGCAAGTAACCGTTGGCCCCGCGCTGGGGGCTCTCTATAAATACCCTCTCACTTGAGAGGGTCAGGTTAAGTCATTTTTTCTCACTCTTCTTGTATTTGCTGTTACTCTGTGCACTCCCTAACTTGAGCGTCGGAGTACCTTGCAGGTACACCCCCCCCCCCCCCCCCCCCCCCCCCGCGCCGTCCTTCAACCTCACCGGAGCCGGAGCTCAACGGACGTCGTTGGCCACCAGTAACTGTCTGATCCAGGTACGATCAACAAATATATTTGAAAAATGAAGATTTTCAATAATCAACACAATAAAAAAGAAAAATGATCTAATAATATCCATTAGAGGTAGAAAAATTGACAGTTTTTGAAATATGAAAAAAACACAACTTTTGCATATCAGAGACAATAAGTATTGAACCATATAGTTATTGCAAAATGAAATAACATAACAAAAAGCTAATAGCCAAATGTTAATGAATAACTTTCTTAGATGTTTAAGTTTCTATTGCAATATCATCTAACTCACTGAAAATTATTAATTAATCAACATCACCATTGATCACCAATAAGAAAGTACAACAATTATGAGTTAATTTAACAATAATGCAAATCCCAAATACACCGTTGCGGATGAAGTTCAGTTTAATGTACTCATATGCCAATCCATAATATCTACAATATAATAACAATGCAAATTTCACTGCTTTGGCAATTATGATGAAAACTTTCTTAATAACCACGTATATTATAATAGTACTTTGTCAATTTTTTAATTTTCAAATAAACTCTAAAACAGACAAGAATGCATGACAACTTTCTTAGACCTCACCTCTATGAAGATCTTTGATCATTATGGAGTTCAAATTTCTATTAGATGCATAATTCGAATTTAGCATAACTTTACGAATTGATGGTGCTTTTGTTGCAGATACTAAGGTTGTGTAGTCAGCATTTTAGGAAGGTAGGAAAGGTATTACTACACTAAAAGCTAACTCCACTGATTTCCCCCAATTGCTTGCAAACCATAAGTCATACTCCAATTTGTCAGATCAAAATTAATCACCTGTAGTGTTTTATGTGTATTTGTTTGGATCGAAGAAAAATCAGGTGAGTTACACAAACAAAATCGACTTCAACTCAACTACACACGATAAGAGCTTTTTCCCGTACACATCAAAATTCAACATGCAATACACTCAATGGGGTAAAATGATGGATAAAAAATAAATAAAAAATAGTGTAAATCTTACATATTGAGATTCAGACAATAAAGAAGCCTTTCCTTTGTTCAGATCACTGACAGAGCAAGTTTTAAATGCATATATGAAGTGTTGAGCATTTAACATCGTGAACGTCAAGGGCATCTTGCAGAACCTCCTGCAAAGGAAAAAATAAATTGAATGAGTAAAAACAGAATGAAGTGTGATACCATTCTTTGGAGCCTCCCACAAAAACAATTGTGTTGAGAGCCATGCACCTTTGTCCAGCAGCTCCAAAACCAGCAGCGACTAAAGCATTTACAGTGGCGTCGAAACGGGGCGGCGGCGGGTTGAGCAAGGAGTTTGTGGGAAAGTGAGAGATTTAGGGTTTGTGGGAAAGTGAGAAATGGGAGAGAGGAAACGGGAGAAAGAGAAAGAAAAGTGAGAAATGAAAGAGCAAGAGAGAGAAAAGTGGAAAAATGGCCAATGCACCAGTAACACATGGCAGCATATGAGGGAAATGAAGTAAAGTTTGAAGGTGAATTTGTGAGTTACAGAAATGTCCTTAGCTTAGTGTTAATATTTTTGGTGGAAAGGGCAAATTAGGTAGATTGGTCAACCTATTAGTAATGGGTAGATAGTTGATTTCACCAAAATCAACAAAAACGTTTAGTTTTAGATTAATGTTATTTTAAAGGGAGTTAGCAATTCAGTTTTGAAAACTTTTCACAATCACACAACAAATATATACTTTCTTAACACTACATTATTTTATGCTTTTTCCTTCATAACTTTTTAATCTAACACCTCTGTATCTTTTTTCTAACTCTAAAATAAAGATTTATAATTTTTGTTATCTTTCAAAAATTAATTATGGGACATCTTTTTTAATCAATTTAATTTCAACAATATAAAATATTTTATAAAAAATTTCAAATAGTACCCTTAAACACGAGATACCGACTATTTTCTACTTTAAAACTTAAAAGCAAGAAAATATAAAATAATTTAACAAAATTAAAGTGCCCCTAAATATGCTAAATAAAATATTTTTAAAACAACATTTGTTTATCAATCGTAATGTAGTTTTTTAAAATAACTTGTTTCAAGAATGCTCAATATCCAATTTTATAAGACTAATATAGGCCAACTAAATTTTTTTAGAGGATTCAATATGATTTTTTTAAGATTAATTTGAGCTTTTTCATTTGTAGAGGGATTAAAATTAGTGTAAATTTGATCCTAAAATTCAAAAACGTAAGTTTTAATATTATTTATGAATATTTAACAAATTTCGATTTTATTTTAAAAAAATTATGGGATCAAATTGTCTCAAAAAATTAATGTAAGGACTTAAATATCCTTTGTCTTTGTAAATAATACATGTGGGAGTCCAATCACCAAAAGTAAGAAAAAATTGAATTTTTTATTTTTATTTGTGAGTAAGGGTGGGAATAGGCTGAATAGACTTTGGCAAGCTTAAGTTTGACATGTTAAAATTATCAAAGTCTAAGTTTGACCTGTAGTATGTCATAAGACTTATTTTTAGGCATAGGGGTGTTCATTGGTTCGGGCAAATCCGAACCAAATCGGAATCCAAACCAAACCAATGTGTTTGGGTTGGGTATTTTTTCAGTTCGGGCAAAAACCGAACCAAACCAATCTAAACCGATGTTAATTGGTTCGGACAACGGATTTCTAATTTGCTACCCGTAAACCCGAACTAAACCAATAACAATCAACATAATTAATTCATATAATAAATTGTTGGCTAAATTACCTGCAGGGTCCTTTAAGTTATTTAATTGTAACACTTTGGTCCTTTATGTTTGTTTTGCTTCAAGTAGGTCCTTTAAGTTATTTTAAAATATCAAGTTAGTCCCTTAAGTTGTTTTTGTAACGCTTTGGTCCCTTTTTTAAAAATCTCCGTTAAAATAAATTGTAAACTCATATACCTTTTGAACTGATTTTTCGCGCTGATCACGAATATGTAACTAGTTTTGCGTTTTATTGTGTATTTTGGTCGGATCGATGATTTTTTTCATTATGTATTTCGTCAATTTTTAACTAATTCTCATGAATCGTAACTTGTTTGATAAATTTGATTGCATCATTCATGATCAGCGCGAAAAATCAGTTGAAATGATGTATGAGTTTGCAATTTATTTTAACGAAGATTTTTAAAAAATGGACCAAAGCGTTACAAAAACAACTTAAGGGGCTAACTTGATATTTTAAAATAACTTAAAGGATCTACTTGAAGCAAAACAAACATAAAGGACCAAAGTGTTACAATTAAATAACTTAAAGGACCCTGAATGTAACGGAGATTTTTAAAAAAGGGACCAAAACGTTACAAAAACAACTTTAGGGACTAACTTGATATTTTAAAATAACTTAAAGGATTTACTTGAATCAAAACAAACATAAAGGACCAAAGTGTTACAATTAAATAACTTAAAGGACCCTGAATGTAATTTAGCCTAAATTTTTAATTTTAATTAAGTTATTACTTATTTATTGAATGAAGAGAAAAATTGTTATAGCAGTTACCAAGTACAAACCATAATGAAAGAAACAAAAAGGTGTAGTCTCTGGACATTTCCAATGAAAAACAGAACGATATCTTTTAAATTATTACAAGTATATCAATCAACGATGAAATATAGATAAACCAAACATCACAACCATTATAAATCAAACTCGTAAATTGAAAACTACAAGTATCTGCAAACCACAACCTTCTTCCCAAATTGCAAAACCTCAAATCACGAGTATCTGCAAACTACAAACCTTTAATTTTATACTATGGAATAGAGTATGAGTAGGCAATAAAATTGTTTCAAGTTATTGAATATTTAAGTGAAATACAACAACTGAATGACTAAGGTGGTCATAACTTGTTTAAAAATATGTGTGTAATTAATGTGTTCAAATATTTATTTTTCATATTTTAGTGTGTAAACAAATAATTTTTTAAAAATATTTCTGTATATTTATATTTAATATATCCGATCAATCCAATCCAAACCAATCCATTGTTTTTCGGATCGATTTGGTTTGGGTTTTATTGCAAAAATATAGAAATCCAATCCAAACCAATCCATTTATTTTTCATTGGTTCGGGTATCGGATTCTCTCAAAACCGAACCAAACCGGCCCGCGAACACCCCTAAATTTTAACATTTATTAAGTATATTTCATTTGAACATATGTAAAGAAGTGATTCAATTAATGTTTATATAAACTAAAAAATTAAAAGATAAATGATACTAAAATTTTGCTTGCATAAAGTTATTTAAGCTTACCTAGTAGCATAAGTTTTGTGAGAATATTTATTTATGAAAACTTATTTAAAATATTTATGACATTGTTCATAACGAGTTTTCAACCTATTTTCATAAGTTCTTCAAAATAACTAAGTTTTATTTTTGTATTTTAATTCAAAGTACAAAATTATTCTTGTCTATTTAAATAAACCGGTCTGATAGGCTTAAAATACATTTTTTATGCCATGAGGTCTAGCCTTTTGAGCTAAATAGACCTATAAAAAAGTCTATGCATTTTCTATTTTCAAAAAAAAAATCTAGTATGGCCTGAACCTGTGCAGGTTTGGTCGTAGAATCCTGTTAATTGGTATAACATATTCCCACCCATATTTGTGAGAGATCATAATAGGTTTTCACTCTTTTTTTAGATGATTTTTGGGTGCAGAACACATCGTGGAGAAATGTTCTAGTTTGCTAAGCTGCTACAAGATGATTTTCTGGTACATAAGGGTTGGAGCGATGTCACAACATGTGGGTACGACATTTGAGCCTTACTCAACATGCCAGATTGTTGCATTTTTGGGAGATCTTCTGTTGAAGATTCAGTTAGATTTTATTGCTTTTATTTAGATATTTATGTTTTATGTTTTGTTTATGTTTCTGTTTTGAAAAAGATATTACTTGTTTCGGACTGGACCAATGACTTGGATGGTACTTGATGTGGTAGCGAGTCCGGTATTGGAAGGATATTCGATAATTGTGTTGTGCAACAAGTGTGTATAGGAATATATGTGTTAGATTTTGGACGTTGTGCATCACTAACGAAGTTGGAAATAAAGAAATTAAGAACACGTTTGTAAGCCTTAGAGGAATGGTGGAGCAGTATGCTTAGTTAATCTTGAGCACAAGGTAAATGACGCTATTGTAGTTGGGTAATAATGATTTATGCCACCATTATGGTTGCCGGCTGTCTATTGACAAATTGAGGAACTGATCACCCTTAATCTCTTGTTGATAGTAGACGGAATCATGTGGATGGAGTAGCGTGTCTTGCCAACTAGAATAGTATGCACAGTGAATTGTTTGAGTTGTCGATGCGGATTCCTATATAGGGAAATGAGACGGACTTGAGGATGTTAGTATGAGGTTGCGAGTTGATCAGTGGGTAGTTTGGAAACTCACTGTTGTGTTCTGGATAACTTGGGTTTTGGTTTGTGGTGGATCGAGAATTCGACTGACATGAGACTTGAAGAATTGTAGAGATAAACCAAGTAGGAAGTAAATGGTAATGTAAGACTATGATTTGACCAAGGATGTCGGATCGAGAAGGGTAGTGGCTAGTATGCCTTAAAGTGTATATATGGAGATATGAATGGTATTTTCCATGCTTGTTTGGATGAGTTAGAACTGGTGTTCGTTGTGGATATTCTGATGTTTTATAAGATCAGAAGAAGAGCGCGTAGAGTATTTGAGAGTTGAGTTACAAGGATTGAAAGAAGTGAAGCTATATGTCGAGTAAGCAAGGTGTGAATTATGATTTGTAAGATGAGGTTGCCTTGTTGTGTTAATTCAGATGAAGTTGTATGAAGAATTGTGCTAGTATGAGTAGGACTTGATGAATTAGGTTGTTTGATGGGTTTGGTTAATATGTCATGTTAAGTGTAGATTATTGAGGCTAAATCTATGGCTATTGGGTGTTAAGCTATGTTTGGAAGATGATTTTTCTTGTTGAGATTAACTGGACACATGTATCCTTATGTTGTGGTAATGTTGTTATGCGTTGAGATGAATTTTGATGATGTGTTAATACAAGGTGGTGAAGTTGTAGCTTAGGTTGACGATAATTGGGAATTCTTGAAAGTATCTATCCTATTCAAGATTGGAATTCGCTGCAGTTGTAGTTGTGTTGGATATTCGGAGGTATTATTTACGGATCTAAGTTCGAAGTGGTCAGTCATCAAAGTGTAGGATGCTTGTTTGGTTTGAACTTCCGATGAGTTAAGTCGAGAGTCTTTTCGAATGTCTGCTTTGATGGTCGGAAGTTGATGTGAACTTGGTAGATTTGATGGTTGCAATTAATCAGAGTGTGCAGCGAAAGCGCGGTGTAGTGCAGTTGGCTCTTATGTGGGTACCCACGATGTCGGTAGTTTGATTATGTTGATGTTGTGCTTTGGGCTTTGTGCGCTTATCCTTGTTGTTGCCTTGTTACCTAAGGTGGTGGTTCGAGTGCGAGTAGCTAATTCCTATGATGAGAATTAGGGGAGTGCTGCCTTCAGCGATGGTAACGTTTGTGTTGTGTTCTGGTTGTAGTGAACTGGTTATTCTTTGTGTCTTGGGTTAGTTGTTGGGTGCGTTGCGTGAGCCTTGTTTCGTGTTGTTGTTGTCATTGTTGTGATGTATTGTTGTTTGGTGTTAGACGTGGGGTTGCCTTTTAGAGCAGGGAAGTTGATTTGTTAGCTGAGATAACATAATTGAAGTTGAGGATGGTTGTGTCGGATAGATTTTCGAGGACGAAAATATCCTAAGTGGGGGAGAGTTGTAACGCCCCGAATTTAATTAATTAGTTAATTAAATTAATTAAGGATTTAATTATTTGAAATTGTTGAAGTTGGAAATTTTGTCGATACTATTCTAAGAGGAGAAATTGGAGTATTATGTTGTTTGAGTTGTTCGGTGAATAGTCGAGTAATTAGTCGGTATAATCGGAGAAATAATATTAGAAATAATATTATTATACTGGACTATTATTTAATTAAATCGGATTTGGTTGTTGTGTGATAAATAGCAATAAGGAGGTATGAATAGTAAGCCCAATGGATTCATTAGATTAATTAATATTGTTATGATGAAATAAGGGTTTGTGAAGAAAAAGAAAAGAACATAAGTGGCTGTAAGAAAAGAAGAAAAAGGAAGTTACAGAAAACCGAACGAGGGTTTGGAAGCGAAGTTGGAGAAGAGAGAATTCGAGAGGTTGCCGTCAAAGTTCCAGTTTTCGGCCGGAAATTCGAGCTGCCTTCAATCTAAGGTAAGGGTGGGGTTCAAATTTTATAACCGGGTATATGATAATTGGTACGGGGGATTGGGATTGATATAATTTTCTACTGTATATGTGTTAACCGTATTGGTGAATTGATGTTGTTTTGTGTAATTGATGTCGTTTTGTGTGGAATTTGATGTCCTGTGGCATAATAACTTGTGATTGATTTGATGAACTGGGAGCTGGGGATTGAGCATGGAGATTTTCTGGGTTCGGAAACTATATATATATGCTAGTTGTGTTAAAGGAAAAAAAAAAATATATATATATATATATAGGGGGTGGCGCCCGCCACCCCTATGTGCCAAGTATTATGTGGCGCAAGCCACCTAAGCATGGTGTGGCGCAAGCCACTTAAGTTACAGCAAGGGTGGCGCAAGCCACCCATATTAAAAGGGAAGTGGCACTTTGTTTATTTTTGGTTTTATATAATATTTAGATATTAATAAAAAGTGTGTCCTTGGTAGTATGTATATAATTATAGGTGAATTAGAAACAGGTTACTAATTGAGGAGATGGATGGACCAATAATACTGGTCACAAGTGTACTGCTAGTAAATAGTTGAAGATAACATTATGCAGAATTGAAGAAGAAATATCAGGTTTGACAGAAGCAGGTCTTAGAAATTCTCATGGCAGAAGAGTTGTATCGGGAAGATAAAATTAGTAGAATTAGAACCAGGAAAATTAACATTAGCAGGAAAGTAACAGCAAGCAAGAAATAGCAATAGCAGGTTTTGTTTTGTTAGCAGAAAATGAGAAAACAGCATAACAGGCTTTTGACAGGAAATGAGATTTTTGCATTAGAGTTGAATTTTGTCGACAGCATGATTGATAACATACATGTGTTGTATTAATAAATTAAAATTTAATAGTATCAGTAAAATTTACTAGTAGTAATAGCAGTGGGTAAAACAGTACCGATTTAGCCGAATGAGTGGAATTAAGCGGAAAAATTAGTTGTCCGGAATTAGTCGAAATTTGTCGAGGTGGGTCGCATAAATTAGTAGATAATTTTAGTTGGTTTATTTTGTGAAATCATGATGAATAAGTGGATTTGTAGGTACAGATGAGTAAGTTACCTTGTCCCGATTTATGGGTATATTTGAGTTGTGCGTTGGATGACCAGTGTTGATTTGATTGTTGCAGTTGATGTATATCTTATGTTGTAAATGTTGTTGTTGTTGTTAAGTTGCAGGCCTCTGGCCAATGTTGTTGTTGTTGTTAAGTTGCTGGCCTCTGGCCAATGTTGTTGTTGTTGTTGTTAAGTTGCAGGCCTCTGGCCAATGTTGTTGTTGTTGTTAAGTTGCAGGCCTTTGGCCAATGCTGAGTTGTTGTTGTCGTATGCCATTCATATTAGTCGCATACATTGCATTTTTCTAAGTTGGAGCTAATGCGCACCCACGTTGGCCTGGATTGGAAAAAATATTAAGTTGAAGGCTTATGCCTTGATGCCTCGATAACCTGGCAGTTTTTAAGTTGGGAGTTCTGCTCCATTGGTACCACATGCATACGCAAAGTTGAGTCGCATTTTGTGTTGCATTATTTATGTTGATATAGTTGATGTTGTTTTATGTTGATAAAGTTGTTGTAGTATTATGCCGATAAAGTTGTTGTTTTGTTGTTGTTGTAAAGTAGTGAAACTGTATGATTCTAGTCTAATGTATTGATTATCATACTCTTGTTTATATTATTCGATATCTCACCCCTTCTGTTTG
The DNA here is from genome assembly GCA_022829125.1 of Lathyrus tuberosus. NCBI lineage: Eukaryota > Viridiplantae > Streptophyta > Magnoliopsida > Fabales > Fabaceae > Lathyrus > Lathyrus tuberosus. Next base: position 9,215,245 of record JALAZF010000234.1, on the reverse strand, counting down.
AATGTTACCCCTATGTTGGTAACGTACAGGTTAGCAGAGATGAAGGTCGTTTATCTTCATTAGTTGAGTCGGTGATGTCGCTCTGATACGTAGCACTCGGGGGTTAACGCATGTTTTCGTTTAGTTGTTGGATTTTCATCATGTTGCTGAATTTTAAGTTGTTTCCATTGAGGATACATTATTTTAAGTTGTTTTGATGTCAAACACGAGTTGAAATATTTTAAAGTTGCAATTATGAATTTGTTGTGTAGTAATAAAGATGTTTTATTTTACAGAATAAATAAAGTTGTCATTTTGCCACCTGATGTTTGAGTGTTATGTATCTATGATTAAATGCGATAAGTGTCGTTATGTTTAATTTGAAAATGTGGCACCCTTTTTGAATGTGAATTTTGAAACTCTGATTTATGAATTTCCGCCGGGTAGAAATGGGGTGTTACACCGCAGCCCACCTCCCCGACGAGAAAGAGATCGCCGCACTACTACAAAACGGCCAAACAACAACGCCAGGTTTACAACGGCATCCTATACACCGTTCATATAGTGCGTACTGGATGCACGCGCATTATTTTAATTAGAAATATCAAGGGTATAATAACGGTTGTTATGAAAACCGTGGTGATACAATCTAGCTATCATGGGTTCGAACCTCATCGCCCTCAAATAGTTTATCCCTTTGACGTAAATGCTCCCTTTTTAAGTTTTATTAATATTTAACTAAAAAATAATAAGGATATCACGACGGCTTTTTCTTAAAACCGTTGTTACAAACTGAAGCTTATTTTTATGTATTTTAAACACCAAGTGTATATCAATTTATCCATTGAAAAAAGAAACAAGACGAAACAAATTTAACATCAACGCCGTCACCATTGTCGGGAAGAAGACAACAACAACAAGAAAGTGTTCTACTTTAAGGTGTTGCAATGTCACATTTGAAGACAAAATCATCCAAAGGTGTTTCTACGTCTTCTTCCAGTGTAAAATCTCGATCTGGAAATTTTTGTGGTTGTGATGGTCGTATGGTTTCATATCAATGCAAGAAGGGACAAAATAAAGGAAGGATTTTTTGGAGATGTCCATTTTGGAGGAGCGATGAAACATGTAATTTGTTCATATGGGATGACGACGTGGGAGAAAGAGATGGAAATGACGATGAGAGCATTATGAAATCAGAGTTGGAAGTTGTGGGCTATCTGAAGGTTATGTATGAGGATTTAAAGAAGAAGAACAAGAATTTGAAGAACAAACTGAAATCAGAGATATTTTCTGGAAATATCAAGATGTTATGTTTTCTTGTCTCCTTTATGTTTAATGTTTACTTTATTATGAAATGTAATAGTTGATTTGGGGTTTGAATTACATTGTTGATGTTTAAACTGCAGATCCATTGTGAATTACATTGTTGATGTTTAAACTGCAGATGCATTAAGTGAGAAGTTAAGGCGCACCTTTTCTTTTTTATTTATTTTAAAATTCACAAATAAAAGGGTTATCACTACGGTTCTCCTGGTCAACCGTTGTGATATATTTATAATAAATAAATACCTATCTATACGGTTTTTATTTATTTTAAAATTCACAGATAAAAGGGTTATCACTACGGTTATTCTAGTTAACCGTCGTGATATATTTATAATAAATAAATACCTATCTATACGGTTGTTATTGCTAACGGTTGTGAAATAGTTTACCCATATATAAGCAAAATAACTTTCACTTAATTGACAGTAACGCCGTTGCCTTCAAAGTGAAACCCTAGAACCCATTTTTTCTCTTCGTTTTCACCATTAGTCGTGAATCATACATTAAGGTATTCTTCTTCTTCCATCTATTGTTAGATATTTCCCATTATCTCGTTTGTTGCATGTTGTTTTTGTTGATTGTTCTCATTTTTTCAGATTCGTTTTCACTACCTTAACAAAGACCATATACTTTGGAAACTTCATAGTGTTTGTGTTGCTATGGAAAAATGTATAAGAAGCATGAAGCTATGATGGAAACTTCATCCACCTTATACTTTTTTTTCATAGCATCACGAACAAGATGTTAGTAAATGAAGAAACAACAGTGTAAGCAAACTTTATCTAGTTTTAGAAACAATGAAACGAAGTATAAGAAGTATGAAGCTTTTGTGTAAGCTTCTTCCTCCTTATATTTCTTTTTCATTGCTTCCCAAACTAGTTCAAGATCATAATTGATTCCTGTTCCGCGATCAGTTTCATTAAAAGGTGCGTTATTCCTGTTCCTCTCTTTACGCTTCACTGGATTATGGTTTTAGGGTTTGTTTTCAACTGAGGATGCTCATTTTTGAAGTTTGCTTTGTTTCCTTTCAGGTTAAGGGGATGATACAGGGTGATGATGCTGGTGGAAGCAAGCGTATTATATCAATTTATAATTTCTGGATCTGGTATAGAATGTTGTTTGAGTTTATTATATTCTATTTACATTGTTTGTTTAACTAACCCTCACTTAAAGTTTGTTGGTGGTAATAGCAAGCGTATTATATGAGTTTATAATATCTGGATCTGGTATAGAATGTTGTTTGAGTTTATTATATTCTATGTAGATTGTTTGTTTCACTAACCTCACTTAAAATACATTCAGTTAATTTGACATAGATACTTATAATCTGCAAATTAAGTTGTATTTGAAAACCAACTTAAACAAACCAATGTTGTTTTCTGATTGCATGCCTCTCATCATTTATCTCACGTTCTTTTATATATAGATTATGGTATAATGATCTGGCTCCTTAGATGCATCGCCATCTTCCATTATAGTTAAATCAAAGATGAGGCAGATTATCCAGTGTCTTGTCGATCTTATGGAAATTTAACTATAATAGAATATAGCGATATATCGAAGGAGTCAGATCAATAAACCACAATATATGTAAAAGAGCGTGAAATGCACGATGAGACGAATGCAATCAGAAAACAACATTGGTTTGTTTAAGTTGGTTTTCAAGAACAGTTTAATTTGCAGATTATAGACATCTTCATCAAATTGAATCCATGTATATTTATTTAGTGAGGTGTTTGGAAAACAAGCAATCTACATTTAATATAATAAACTTAGGGTACTTACAACAACGGTTATCTATTGTAACCGATATCATAAGTAATTTATGTTTTATATAATTTCGCTGCTGATGGGTTTCGAACCCAGAACCTAAGTGTATGTATTACAACGGTTTATTATCATAACCGTTGTGATATATGGCTCACGCCCTACCTTTCAATAACGGTTTCCAGCCCGTTGTAGAAATAGCTAACTTACAACGACAATCTACATAACAACGCCTTCGCCCGTGTCATTATATGTCATTTCCAACCGTTGTTAAATGGCCTTTTCGTAGTAGTGTCGGGCACCACCTGAACCATAGTCTCATGTCGTCCGGAAGCATGGCCACATATCCCCGCAGAACTAGTACTCCCCAGGAAACAAGAGGACCAGGAAGGACCAACGTTCACCCCCGCCCAGATCTAAGGGTCGGGCACGAACCTCATCTCCCCGCAGAAATCACCGCCCTGTCCCTGAGTGAAGCACTCGCTCCCCATTATGGACCAGCAGTAACGACGAAGACGAGCCTCGCGGCCCATTGTCTCAGGAGATAATGGCTATGAGCCTCCCCAAGGGTTTAGAGAAACCACCATCTTTGGGTACCTACGACGGACCCTGACGAGCACATCGAAAATATCGATGCGTTGCTCGACTATCGTGGCGTCTGGGGCGCCATCAAATGTCGTATGTTCCCTACCACGCTCAGGAAAGGAGCAATGACCTGGTATAAAAAACTCCTCAACGAGTCCATCATCTCGTAGAGACAACTGGGGAGAATGTACTCCAGACACTTCACGGCATCCCGCCGCCACCCGAAGACCGAAGCCTCCCTTGAGGCCATAATTCAAGGGAAGGATGAGCCTCTCTGCGCATACATCGAGAGGTTCAATAAAGAAGCAGTACAGGTCTTAATGATCGATGACATGAAGAAGTTCATGCTCGAGCGAGGACTTCGTCCTCGCACGGAGTTCGCCAAAGCTGTTGGCATTGAAACTCCAAGGACTCTGGACGCCTTCCTCCTCAAGGCGCAAGTATATATCCAGTACGAGAAGAAATAAGCGGCCAGCTCCGCCCAGGTCTCACGCCACCTGGAAAGTGCTCGTACCTCCAAGAATGATGAACCTTGACATCTTCGGGGAGACAGTAGACGTGAAGATCGCCCTCGGGAGTCCCGGGACAACAAAGGACCCTCCGGCCGCTTCCATGAATATACTCCCTTGACCGTCTCCAAGGAGAAAATCCTCTTCGAATGCGCCAACTCGGAGTTCAAACAAGTAGGGGTTCGATTCCCTAAGCAGATATCGGCCAAGCCGAACGCTGACAAGTCGAAATACTGTCGTTTCCACAAAAGTCACGGCCACACAACCGACGACTGCATCCACTTGAAGGATGCCATAGAGATACTAATCAGGGACGGTCACCTGAAACAATTTACCAATAAGAGAGAAACTCCCCGGCAAGACGCCTAGGAGTCGAAGAAAGTCGAGGAAGAGGTGCCTTCCTCTGAAGAGACAAACCTTCAGGTCGCCATGAGCGTATCGTGGCATGAGGACTTCTATGTTCCTGAGGAGCTCGGCGTTCCCCCTACTTCGCAGCACATAGCCCGTAGGAAACTTTCCCCTCCACCATGGTCATTTTCGGATAGGGCTTCAATAAAGTTACTGTGGGCTCCGTGAAAAGGAAATTTGAGCACCTTCTCAGCACGAGCTCTAACAAGAGTACAACGCTCGACAAAGTCCGGGGAGAGTCAGTCCCCATCTCTTTCTACCGCGAGGAACTCCTCGGTGAGGCTCCAAACTGAAGCATTCCGCTGCTCGTGAGAGCCCAGATGGCTAACTTTGATGTTCACCGAATCTTAGTCGACCAAGGAAGTTCGGTCGACATCATGTACTCGTGTTTTCCACCCTCCAATTAGATGAATCGCACTTGACCCCCTACGTTGGTTTTGACCTGCAGGGCCTTAACGGGTCGATCACAAAGCCCTGGGAATATGTGGAATTGATCGTCACTTTCAGATCTGCAGAAACGGCCAGGTCTATTGAAGTCTAATTCTTGGTTATCGACTGCCCTTCTCTCTATCAGTGCATCTTTGGGCCGCCAACCTTGGCCGAATTGGTGGCCGTACCATCAAATGTGCATCTAAAAATGAAGTATTACACTTCTAAGGGTCTGGTCGCCACTTTGCAAGGGGACATCGAGGCAGCAAGGAGATGCTTCGAAGCGGCCACCAAAGGACTCAACACCATTGCTGCCAAGCTGAAGACTTCCTGCAAGCCGGCCCTTCCCAGCAGCCCAGAGGAAGCCAAGTCGTTGCCCCGCGTCGAATCTATCGACCTTGACAGCCGCTTCTCCGAAGATGACCAGAAGGAGACCCAGACTTGTTCGAACAGCCCCTCCGCTTCGACTAGCACCGGCGACAGCTCCCATCTGATGCACCCATTTCTGGATGGCGAGTTCAAACTTGTCCTGCTCGGCGACGACCACCAGCGAGGAGTGAAGATAGGGACCGGCCTCCCCGACATAGCGAGGAAACAACTCAAAGTTTGCCTCCGAGAGAATGCGGACTTGTTCTCTTGGAGCGCCACAGAAATGCTCGGCTTAGATCCTGTTGTCGCCTGCCATCAGCTCACAATTGACCCCACTGCCAAGGTTGTAGCACAACGTAGGAAAAAGTAGTCTTTGGAGAAAACGGAGGCTGTAAAAGACCTCTTCGAGGCAAACTTTATTTCGGAGGCAAAGTACATTACTTGGTTGTCTAATGGTGTACTCATTAAAAATTCTAATGGAAAGTGGCGTATGTGTGTTGATTATACTAATCTCAATAGAGCATGCCCTAAAGATGCTCACCCCTCCCCAATATAGATAAACTTGTTGATACTTCTGCCATTTTTAAACTATTATCGTTCATGGATGCCTATTCGGGCTACAATCAAATACCAATGGCGAAAAGCGACCAAAGTTACACAGCCTTCATGACCGAGTAGGGCAACTATTACTACAACGTAATGCCCTCGGCTTGAAAAATGCTGGCGCGACCTACCAAAGGATGATGAACAAGGTCTTCTGGGAAGAAATCAGCGACATGCTCGAAGTCTATATGGACGATATGATTGTGAAGTCCCACGAGGAAACCAATCACACGGCCCATTTGAGAAAGGTTTTCGAGCAAGCCATGAAATACCGGATGCGCTTCAACCCAGAGAAATGCACGTTCGGGGTACGAGCAGGCAAGTTTCTTTGCTTCTATCTGACAAAATGAGGAATCGAAGCTAACCCCAACAAATGCAGGGCCTTCTCCGAGTTTCCTATGCCCAGATCGAAGAAATCCATCCAATCCCTCAACGGGATGCTCGCTTCATTATCTCGTTTTATGGTCATGTCTGCCCAGCACGCTCTGCCCTTTTTCAAACTCCTCCGCAATGAGGCAGCGTTTGAATGGACGGAGGAATGTGACCAGGCTCTCCTCCATCTAAAACGAGCATTGTCAGAGTCGTCAGTCCTATCCTGGCCTGATAACGGCGAAACCTTGTACCTTTATCTCGCCGTAGCAACCGAGGCCGTCAGCGCCGCCCTCATCCTGCAACTACTATATCTAATATATAACTAATGTTATTGCGTTATAATAATTCTATTTCTATCATTTTGCATTCACCTCAACCATCATACATCTTCTGATTTAGCATTCACCTCTACAATTATATTCTTCGATTTTCTTACATTCAAGTTTCTAACAATTTAAACGTGGATTTCGTACTAATGAAACAATCATTCCTTTTTTTTTACTTCACAACTTTGACTTTTTATCATACGACACAATTGTGTATAAACAACTAAATGTCTTATTAGGGTTTCTATTTAAACTTCAAGATAGATGAGACCAATGTTTTTAACCTTTGGTGTCATAAATCTATTATTGCATGCATTATTTATTGTACAAAAATGTTGTTTACCATTTTCCAACTTACACTATTCATTTTTTTATTAAATAATATTTATTTTGCATTCAATTTTTTTCTTAGCTTTACTCTTATTTTCTATTATACTAGTTTTAATGAATTTTTTTTACAATAACCATGTTTCTCAAAACAAATACGTGAATAACACAACTTCCAAAAGAATTACCAAAATGGTTGGTTTTGAGAAAACATTAACCTACTAGCGCCATATGGTATGGCGCCTCAGGCAAAATTAATTCCCAAAAGCCATTTGATATGGAGACTCAGGCCAAATTCGCATGCCCTAATTTTAAAGGGGAGGTGCCATACCATATGGCGCCTCAGTTGACTTACTTTTTTTTAAGCCATTTTTTGGTTTTTTTTTAATTTATAATTAATTTTTTTTTAAATTGGTAGATACAGTATTTCATGTGTCTATAAATAAGACTGCACCCTCATTTGTTACTCCACAACACTTGTCACCAATATTCTAATCTCTCCCCTCCCACTATGTCTGAGTGGTTAAATTGGCATCCATCGTCATCATCATCATCGGAGAAACCGCTTCCAACATTTCTACTTATGAAAAGAAATGCCCTAGTTGTATTTTCAGCACAAAGCCTCCGATGAAGGTCCTACTCTGGAACACGCAGACCTTGAAGCATTTGCATAGGGAACTGTATCGCTGGCTAGAAGGAGAATTTGTTACAGGTGAAAAGATCAGGAAAATTGAGAGGCTGGTTGAGGAGTTGTTCGCCGGCGCAAACAACCGCTGGCCTTCCGTCACAGGTTTACTCGCGGGATCGGCCACACAAATCCCAGGACAGGGAATTGGAAGCGTACGTCTGTGTTATCTTTTGGTTTCTTTGCTTTTTGGTAAAAGTTGTAGAGTTTTAGTGATCAACCAAGTTTGGAACAAAGCAAAAACTTGAAAAGAAGGAAAAGCAAAACGAAAAACAAAAAAGGGCAATAACTTTAAATTCTGAAAGTAAATTGCATTAAGTAAAGTTGGACACAATTGTACATTTTCGCGGGATTGAACTCGTTTCTCTCTACGCTTGGTACTTTGAGTGTTTTCCCTTTGCACTGTGAAAAAATGCGACCTCTAAAAATGGAAAATACAGTGCTTTATATAGGCTTAGAAAATAATTGTTTGTCTGCCCAGACGTCCTTTGGAGCTGACACGTGGCACCCCACTCTCTTTTCAACTTCCCATATTCTTGGAAATTTCAAACTTTTCCCGCCCATGCACTTATCTTTTGAATCAGGGATTTGTTGTTCGCCACACTTCCCTCCGACGTCATGGCTTGTTGCCACCTCTCCGACGCATCTTGCTATCTCGTGTCAGATCGACACCTTGGAGTCCTTTTGGCGTCGACGTGCCATTATACTCCTTCATGTTTTCATCTTCGGTTGAAATCACCTGTCAACAAATTTCCCCCCCAAAGGGCCAGTTTTGACTGAGTACTATGTCGACTGAGAAATCTGGCTCTTTGGTTTACGCATGGGATTTCGACGGATTTCCCTCGACACAGTCGACAATGCTTTGTCTCCTAGAACACGTGTCAAGTGCCGTCTGACATGATGATGGCAATCCCATACCACGATTTCCAAGAAAAATGCCATGATGGCTAGTCTCGTCTGAGTTATGGGCCTCGAAACCAACTCTCACTTACCTCTCAGAAGTTGAAAAGCCTTGGTGATCTTTCATATTTTGCGTGTGACTTATAAATAGCTTTTCTCAAAGTCGTTCCATCATTTTCTAATACCTTCTTCTTCAAACCTGCTATTTGCTCTGAGAATCACATTTTGGTCTCTTCTTACTAAAGTGTTTGTTGCCCCATAACACCTTTGCAATTCTTTTCACTTAATGGCTTCATCCAGCATTGCTACCACTTCCATTCCCCAAACCACTGGTAACAATCCAGTTGCGTATGTGCTTTCTAAAGCGAAAACACTCCGTCCTCTTCCTCAACCGTCATCTGCTGACGAGACGGTGGTAGCCAACTGGCGCAGCCAGATGGTTATCCCCTTCGCGGTGGAAAACAAACTTTGTGGTTTCCATGGCCCCCTTCCGGACAACAAACCTAATCCACAGAACCTCCAGAAGTTCTTTCCTTGCTTCGACCAAACAATTCCACCTGCATTCGAGAAAGGCGGTACTTTAGATCTCAAGTTTATGGCGCCTAAGTCTCGAGTCTTTCGATCCATGCCTACCCCAGGAAACAAAGATTACATTGTCTGGCTCGACAGAGTCGAAAGTAAGCAACAAGCAATGGAAGGCGTATGGTATTTTCGACGCCATCCAACTCTCCAGAACTGCCCACAGGGTCAACCCTTGCTTGCTGCTTGCGTCAATGTACTTCTGGGAAGGGTCGACCAACACATTCCACCTACCCTGTGGCATGTTCACACCAACCCTGTTCGACATGGCGGCCATTACTGGCCTTTCGCCACAAGGTGAGAGGTTCGACCCAACCTTGGAGACCGATCATGCCTTCGACTTCGACCGTGCCAGTTTTCAGAACTATATTGAAGATCATCATAAAAAGCATTCTACAGAAGTCTCTGATGAGGAGCACATTGCTTTCCTGACCTTGTGGTTGTCGTACTACATGTTTTGTCCTGGCTCTTTAGAAATAGCTAAAAGTTTTATTAGTCTGGCCATTCATATCCATAAAGGTCGACAAATATCTTTGGCTAAGCTCCTTTTAGCCTCTCTCTACCATTCTCTTGGCCTGTCGGCCATGAGGCTGAAACTCCTTCATAAAACCACCAAAGCTTTAAACATCTCAGGGCCCATGTGGCTGTTACAACATTGGCTCAACGCCACTTTTGAACACAAGTTAGGGTATCCAGCTTCCGCGGCAATGGAACGTCTGAACAACGAACGCTCTGTCGAAGGACTGCGCCTTACTCGAATGACTACCCAAAAAGCTCCGAGGCAATCCCTTCTTATGAGGTACCTTACTATGTTTGTCAAAACCACCTCTTTTGTCCCCAACATGGCGCCATTTGTGGAGCGTAAGTTTGGTCCTGAATGGTTTAGAAATCCATTTCCAGGGGTTTCCCCCAAAGCTGCTGCTCATTCAAATGCCATATGGTGGGCGTTTCTCACTCCCACCATGATATCCTTTCGGATCGACCTGGGCAGCACTGGCTATGGTTTTATGAACTATCAGCCAAACTTGGTAGCCCGAAAATTTGGCCTGAGCCAAATGCTGCCGAAGTCGCTGGTGAGACATCCTGATGATATAGTATGATCAGGCCGACGCTTGTCCCACGAGGGTCAAAGATCTTGCATGAGGTTCGTCAGAACCACCTAACATCTTGAATTGCCAGTATTTGTATTCCAGCCTTCATTTTTTACCACTCAAGAGTTCGACGGCTGGTGGCTGGAGTATCAGGCTCAAATCTTCACTCCAAATCTTTTCTTGGAGAATATGGTCGATGCTTTTGCTTCTATGGCTGGTGCAGTTCCGAAATCATCCACTGCAGCCTCTGTTGCAGATGTCGACCCAGCAGAAGACCCTTCCACAAAGGTAATTTCTAAATTTTTACTTTTGTTTCGTCCATGGTTTCAAACTAAGTTATTTCAGCTGTTTTCAGGGACGCAAATGGGAAACAGCTGCAGTGTCGACTTCCACTAGGCCGGCTAAAAAACCCAGGACTACCACTTCACAGGTATGTTTTATTTTCTTATCCTGCTTCTTCTGTCCTTTCTTCGTCTGATGATATTTCTGTACAGGTTTCTGAGAAAGCCCCTTCTCTGGAAAGAGCCGAATCGAATGAGAGTACTCACTCTCGAGTGTTCACCGTAGCGGCTCCAGTATCCCCGCCCTCCACACCTTTGGTGAGGAAGAAAAAACCATCAACACGGAGGACGCCTTCAAAAATCGGCACTCCAGCAGTGGCCCCAGTGGTCCCCAGAAATCTCGAAGATGTCTTTGAGTCGATCTCATCTCAGCTTGCGCAGGTACTTTTCCTTCTCCAATTTAGTACCTCAGATGACTCTTGGGTAAAACTCATTTGCCTTTTATTTTGCAGGAAAATGTGGTCACTTCGACCACTGTCGGTATTGGCGACACTGAACTAGCCGCCGACGCCACTACTGCTGGCATCGCCATCATGCCAAGTCCTCAGAAAATTGATGAATTCCAGATACCCGTATCAGAAGACAACTTGGTGGCAAAGACGCCTCCCACCCAGACTGATACCCTTGAGCATGATGGTGTAACTCCTGGGAGGAATATCCACCCTTCGCTAGTCGTCACCACTACTAAAGTTGGGGAGAACTTTCACGCCCCTGAACATGGCCCAGAGAGGAACTCATCTACTATCGACAAAACCCCTACTCCAGAGGAACTCTTGGCGGCCAAGCAAACAGATCCGGCAGCGACTCTGAAGGCGCTACACAAACTTCGCCAAGAGACTGAAGAAATCCAACCTACTAGTTCGACAACCATCCCAACGCCTGAAGTAGATGCCTCCTTCAACCTCAAACTTCAACAGTTACGGTCTTATCTATTCGAAGAGAAGTTCTTGGCGGCTGTCGTCGAAGACGCTGCCTTAGCTAATGACGTTTTTAAACTTTTGGATGAACTTTCCGAATTCCAGCTTCCTGCCCCCATGGCCACGTATCTGATCGAGTTTGAAGCCTTCTTCACTCAATTGGCCAAAGACCTTTCTATGAATCATCAGGCCGACGCTCAAATTCGGTTCCGTCACATTGATATGAAACGTGAGTGGCACCTTAGCTCAGTTTGTGAACAAAAACTTGGAGACTTTGAAACTAAAAAACAGGAGCGCTCCGACAAATGCCAGGCTTTCGACCAACAGATATCTGAATACCAAGCCCAGATAACAGAGTTGACAAAAAAGATTTCTGATGTCAAACAACAGAAAGCCTCCTTGGACTCAGCTAAGCCTCTGCCCTCTCAAGAGGCTATCGACCATGAGGTAGCTCAAGGAATTGCCCACGTCGAAGCGGCTATAAGCTAAAGGACGCTATTAGCCGTATGCAGCGACGAAAAGTTCTCCTCGAGAACAAGATTGTTCATGAGAAGACTCTCTCTGAAGACTTTAAGTCTAGATTTCCTGAGTTTCCTTAGCTTGCATAAAGAACTAATGTAACAAACAATATTTTGTAAGCCATCTTTGGCCCCCCTTAGCCTATTTTGGCCTTTAATCAATGAGAACTATATTTTGATGTGAATCTCTTGTAGCATAGGTCTATATTTCTTTAAATATTTCCCATTTACTCTTAAGATTCGTTGGTCCGCTCCCAACTCTTGCACTTCGTAAGCGTTATTACTAAACACTCGAGTCACCTGAAATGGTCCCTCCCATTTAGGTGACCATTTTCCCATCGTTCGATCTCGTCGATCCATGGGCAACATGTAACGCCCCGGATTAATTAAAGTATTTATTTAATTAATTAAATTATAGAGTTTTGCGATAATATGAGATTTTGATGACTTTGGTGAGAAAGTATGATTTATGTGATGTTTAGAGGTGTTTTGAGAATTATGGGACAATTTAGAATAATTATAGTAATTAAGTTAGAATTGTTAATTAGACAAAATAGAGTAATATTGGAGTTGGATGACAGTAAGGGCATTTTCGTCATTAGCGAAGAATTAGAGAGGACAATAGTGGAAAACCGTATCAGGGATCCAAGGGTTATACAAGGGAAAAATAATTTTTTTTTTTGGGAATTCATTCTTGCATGCGTATTGGAAAGGAGGCAGAGAGAAGAGGGAAGTAGCTAGGGCATTGAGGATTAAAGAGGAGGACCTGAAGAACGCGAAGAAAATCCTATACTAAGCAATTATCTCAGGTATGGGGAGTGTGATCGTTGTTATTATATTTGATTTAAGCAATAGATAATTGTAGGATGTTGGATTTTTAATCGATGATGAAATACCATAAGGAAATTAATAAGATTAGGTAGAGAATTGGGACATTGAATCATAGATTAATCGTGCCAATAGAATAGAATATATTGATGACTGATAAATTATAGAACATATTGATGACAGATGAATCATAGGAATACTTGTTGGAAATAAGAATCAGAACAGGTTTTATACAAGAAAAAAATTTGGAAACTGGATGAACTGGGAAGAGGTGGCGCCTGCCACCATATTTGAAAGAGGTGGCGCCTGCCACCATAATGTAATGTGGCGCCTGCCACTATAGGGAAATGTGGTGTCTGCCACATGATGATTAGGAGGAGGCGGCTGCCACCAAAAGTGTAGGAAGGTGGCACCTGCCACCATTGCAATAGGGAGTCCTTAATTCAAATTTTCAGAAAATCACAACTTTTGATTGGTAACTCGGTTTCAGACGTCGTTTGAAGCATTGGAAAGATATCTCAATGACCTATATCCTAGTAAAATAATATGGAGTATAGAATGTGATTATCTAGTGACTGTGCCATGGTTAAGTGACAAGATTTTATGGTGAAATAACAGTATGTGTGCTTTACTGTGTGAAATAACATGATTTTGTCTGGAAGTGATCCATTTGATATTTGTATAATAAAATGATGTTGTTGTGACTATGATGTATGTACTGCTGTAGCAGGTGTATTGTGTTGCTATGATGTGCATACTTGATGTATTATTATGCTATATGATGAATTAGATGAATGATTACATATTTTTGTGATATAACATGTGGTCGGTTTTATGTTGATAATTGGTGTTGTTTTATGTCTAATGATAGTAATGATGCTGTTGTGATGATAATTATGTGTGATGACTGTATGATGAGGATTATGTGTTGATGATTATGTGAAGGATGTTATTACGATGATTATGATGGATGATGATGCGTCTTGACTAGCCGTGGTCGTAATTTATGAATTATTGTGCATCATGCATTCATAGCATTTGTTAGGACGAATAGTCTAGTGATGTTTTGCAGGATGATAATCCAATGAAGTTTGTAGGACGCTTCGGTCCAGTGATGGCCTTAATCCCATAGTGTGGATTAAGTGCAAATTGTGATGCGCTCTGGTTCCAAGCGGGAACCGATCCTATTGGTGGGGATCTTTGGAGATAAAGATGACTAAGTCATCAGTGATGTTTTGGTACCACATGCATGAGTCTGGTGATGTTGCATTTCATTATTTGTGGCATTGCATAATCTTTGCTTTAAGTGATGGAATTTTGGTTGATTCTTGGAGTATGATGTTTGACATGAAAACTGTGAAGTTGTTGTTGTGTTATATATGAAGTACATGATACTATGCCGCTATTGTTCATTATTATAACTAATATATCTATTTCTTATGTCTTTTATAATGATTACGGTTTTACTCACCCAGCCTGTTTGAATGTTACCCTTATTTGGGTAACGTGCAGATATTTCGAAGTAGCTATAGAAGCTTGAAGATTTAGCTTTGGAGTCATTGATTTTACTTCCGTAGATTAGAAAGTGGTCTTGCTCTGATATATGTAACATCGGGGTCTTTGGGGATCGTTTGAATTAAACTATATGTTGACAATGATGTACTGAGATGTTTCGTCTTGTTTTAAAATGTTTTAAGCAAGATTTATGAATTATGGAGTTTGACGGTAAATTTTAATTGAAGTATTCTAATAAAGGTGTTTTGAGACAATAATTCCGCTGAGATGTTCGAAGTTTTATGATGATACTTTTAAAGTGTGAACGTGTTAATTTTTTAGAACCCGTGTTACGGAGCAGGATATTTTATTATGATGTTTTATGAAGAAATGTTGCACCCTTTTTTATGATTACTCTGATATAATTATTTAATATTATATGAATAATCGTGGGGTTTTAGAAGGGTGTTACACAACACCGCTTTCCAAACATAGTCATTGGCAGCAAAAGTTTTCTCTTGGACCCTTTTGTTGTACGCCCTGGCTACTCGGGCCTTCTGGCGCAACAAGACATTTAAAGCTACCATTCTTTCCTCGTCTAGGTCCACGAGTTCGTCTAGCATCATTTCCCAATATTGTTCCGACGGAATCTCGTATTGTCGTTGTACTCTAACTGATTGCATGCATACATCTGCTGGTAGCACGGCGTCATGGCCGAAAGTTAAACGGAACGGGGTCGAATTGGTTGATTCCTTGGGTGACGTTCGACAAGCCCACAAAACTTGGCTTAGTGTCTTGTGCCAGTTCTTTGGCTTTTTCGCAACGTGCTTCTTGATTAGCCCAATTATTACCTTGTTAGTTGCTTCGACCTAACCATTCTCTTACGCATAGTACGTCGTCGACGTAACCAACTTAAAACCCATTTCGGCCGCAAACTCTTGCATTTTCTTCCCCACAAACACAGAGCCTTGATCTGTCGTGATTGTCTTAGGTATCCTGAATCTATACAAGATATGATCCTGGATGAAGTCTATCACGGCTTCTTGATCCACCTTCACTAACGGCACAGCCTCGATCCACTTCGTGAAATAGTCTATTCCCACGAGGATGAATTTTTGCTACTTCTACGAGGTTGGCCGAATCTCTCCTATTACGTCCAAAGCCCAGCCTCAAAATGGCCATGGCTTGACTATAGCGTGTAGCTCGCTGGCTGGTATGTGCTGAATATTTGCATGCTTCTGACACTCCTGGCATCCTTTCACGAACTCTATACAATCCTTGAGCATGTTGGGCCAGTAAACACCTTGTCGAAACAAAAGCCATTTCATTTTGTGGCCAACTTGGTGAGCTCCACAAGTCCCACTATGAACCTCAGAAATTGCCAAATAGGCATCAGTATCTCCTAAACATTTGAGCAATATTCCCTCTGGAGTTTTCTTCAATAACTCACTGCCCTTAAGGACGTGACTCATTGCTCTGTACTTAGTCTTTCTATCAGCACTGCCTGATGGATTCTCCAAATACTCCATGATTGGCCTTCGCCAATCCGTTGGTGACACACTGTTGACAAAAATCTCATAACTTCTAAATCTTCGACCAAACTCTTCGAATCTTTGCATATGGACCCACTTGTTGATGAATGTAAGTTCGACACCATCTTCGCCCTAGTTTCGATAACATCTCTCAGCTTATCTTCCGACACTTTATAACCTGAGGCAATTTGTGCTAATTCATTAGCTTTATGATTTTCTACCCTTGGCACATGCGAGATGTTCACGACTTTGAAGTGCTCTAACAAATGTTTCGCCAACGAGAAGTAACTCAAAAGATGCTCTTTCACGCACTTGTACTTCCTTGTGATTTGTTTAATCACCAATTCTGAGTCGCCTCTTATCTCGACCTCTTTAGCTCCCAAATCTTTGAGTATCTTGAGACCGGTGATTAAAGCTTCGTACTCCGCCTCATTATTTGAGTATTTGCCATCAACTTTGCATTTAAATGTGGTTGGAACACCTTGTGGGGATATTATCAAGACTCCAACACCTGCCCCGTTTTTATGGCTTGACCAATCAAAGTACAATTTCCACGGGGCGACGTCGATACTGTGTATCGATGTTTCAACTAACGCGTGGTCGACAATAAAGTCTGCTACTATCTGACCCTTCATCGCCCTCAAAGGGACGTATGTCAAGGAGAACTCAGTCAACGCTAGTGCCCATTTCCCAATTCGACTATGCAAAATAGGCTTAGACAACATATGCTTAATAACATCAAAATGCGACAAAACATAAACATCAACTGGTTTAATATATTGCTTTAATTTCATACATGAGAAGTACAAGCATAGGCGCAACTTTTCAATCATAGTGTACCTAGTTTCAGCATCTATCAATATCCTACTAAGGTAATAAATGGTTCTTTCGACACCACTATTATCCTCTTGTGCTAACATACTACCTATGGTCGTATCCGACGTGGCAATGTACAACTTCATGCTTTTATTTATACTAGGTGGTAATAGGACCGGAGGCTTTGTAAGGTATTCCTTAATTGCGTCGAAAGCCTCTTGTTGCTCCTGTCCCCAACGGAACTCGCTTTCCTTCTTGGTCTTGAGCAGTGGTGAAAACACTTTCGTCTTGCCACTTAGGTTCGAGATGAACCTCCTCAAGAAATTTATCTTCCCCAACAAAGACTGGAGCTGTTTCTTTGTCGTCGGAGGCTTGAGACCCAAGATCGCCTTTGTTTTATTCTGGTTGATCTCGATGCCTCTCTTATGGACCACGAATCCCAGAAAGTCCCCTGCATGAACACCAAAAGCACATTTTAGTGGATTCATTTTTAATCCATATTTTCTCATTCTCTCAAACGAGCGTCGAAGGTGGTCGAGATGACCATCCTCTGATGACGATTTTATGACTATGTCATCAATGTATACCTATATAAAATTCTCAATAAAGTCATGGAAAATCGTATTCATAGCCCTTTGATAGGTTGCCCCAGCATTTTTTAACCCAAAAGGCATCACAACCCATTCGTATGTCCCCAGAGCTTCGGGGCATCGAAACGCAGTTTTGGGGACATCCTCTTCGCCTATGAGAATTTGATTGTAACCGGAGTAGCCATCGAGCATGCTTAAATATTCGAATCCTACGGCTGAGTCGACCAGCATCTCTGCCACAAGCATCGAATTTTCTTCTTTAGGGGTAGCATTGTTCAAATCCCTAAAGTCGATGCAAACTCTAAGGGTTCCATTCTTCTTAACCACATGCATTATGTTCGCTATCCATTCGACATACCTTGCAGTTCTGATGAACCAGCTTTTGAGCAATCTTTCAATTTCCTGCTTAATCTTCGATGTGACTTCTGGGGCGAAGCGTCGAGGTTGCTGCTTTACTGGCCTCTTACCTGGCTGGATTGGAAGTCGATGCTCCACTGCATTCCGACTCAAGCCAGGCATTTCGCCATAATCCCAGGCAAAGCAATCCTTATATTCTCTTAGTACTTTCACCAGCTTGGCCTTCATTTCTGGCCCCACTTTGGCACTCACATATGTGGGCCTTTTGGTTGCCCCATCCCCTAAGTCAACCTCCTCAAGCGGGTCCTGCGCCTGCATTTTCTGTAGCTCATGATTTAGGTCTTTCTCAAACCCTAAAGGCTCATCGTCATAAATACAATCAAGCCTCTGATTTTCTAAAGCTTCCCCTTGGCCTTGTTGGCCATTTGTTTGTGTATCACAGTCGGCTCCCTTACCTATTTGTGGAGATTCGTCTTTTTCGAGTGCCGCCATCCTTCTGTTTTCAGCCAAATAGACCGAAATTCGAGTCATAATTTCTAACTTAGCAGTCATTTTCACCAACTGTGGGCCACCCCATTGGTGGCATTTCCATTGGCTCCATGGCTTCGTCGGCAGTATCCCAGATGAACCTATAGTCTCCGTCTAGGTTAAGGGCGCGACCCGTGTCGACAAAGGTGTAGGAACCTGACCCATCATCACAAGGAGCCACATTTGCTATGTGTTGGTCAAAAGACTTCTTTTTACCCCTGGCTTCGTCGACTTTGTAGTAGCTTTGATCTGCCTCAATGTTTTCGATGACGCCATCCTTTCTCCAAATGGTCAATCTCTGGTGCATTGTCGACGGAACTGCCCCGATTCCATGGATCCACTCCCGTCCCAGCAGCAGATTAAAATTTGCTTTTAACTTGATGACCATGAAGAGTGTCAGCCTGTTGGTTGTACCCGCTGCCAAGTCCACCTAGACAACCCCCAGGATGTTACTGGTCTTGCCTTCATAGTTGGACAAAACCATGTTATGCTGTCGGAGATCAGCCTCTATTTTTCTAATTTTCTTAACTAAATTATTAGGCATCAGATTCACAGTTGCGCCACCATCCACAAACACCTTGTTGACAGCCACTCCGTCAACTTTTGCCTTTATGAATAACGGCTTCAAATGGTACATCATCCCGGGGCTAGGACGTTCAAACATAGTCGTTTGCTCTTCGACCACACCACTATTCATCACATAATAACATAGCGGCTTGTCATCCGCATTTTCACTAGGAATGAAATCTTCTTCTGCCTCAGAGATCTCAGACACCACGTCATACTCAGCTGGCAGGATTGACACGATGCCACAATTCAGCACGAAATCTTCGCCATAGGTGTCATCGTTGGTGTCTTCATACATATCCTCGTCAAAATCTCCCTCAGGTGATGGATCATATTCGTCATCCGACTGAGGAGAATATTTTGGCTCCTCTTCATCCGACTGAGGAGTATACTTTGGTTCTTTTTGGCTTTCCACCAGCGAAGTACATTGTGAGCTCTGGGTCGACACCACCCCTTTCTCTCCTGATGCGCCTATGGTTACCGCCATTGTCTGGTTTGTCACCACTCTGTCTTTTTCTACCCATTTTCCTCTTGGGTGTTGGCACTTTTGCCCAGACGTTCCGACAAGTTTCATTCTTAAAGTTGCAGCTTCTCTCTCAGCCTTCTTACTGCGCTGATAGGGCCTCCACTGGGTCCTAGTCATGGGGTTTTTTCCCTTGTAATTAGGGGACACCCTATATCCTGCTGGTTTGACCCTTTTGTCGGCGATATTCGCCTCTTTTTCCAAATCTAGAGCCTTCCATTTTGGTCTTTTACTTCCTTTCTGGTTGACTGGTGCCATCCATCTTTCCTGTGGGGTGTCTGACGGAGGTAGAAAGGTTTTGGGTCTTACCTCTTGGAACAGCCTTCTGTATTCCTCGTTTCGACGAGGAGCCCCACCTTTGTCGAACATAAACCTTGGGACAGGTGGCTTGTTTTCTAACAGCACTTCCTTCTCGCTTGCCTCAAACCTCTCAGCAACTTTCTCGTCGAACACAACGTTGCACTCGGGCATAATACATCCTTCGACCCACTTATCCTACACTTTTCCTGGAAATCTTCCAAACTTTCGCCATCCCGGGGATACACTGCTTCGAGTTTGTCCTCAGCTTTCTTGTCGGAACCTTCGGTAGTTTTGACCATCATGCACTCCACCATCTCAGCCATTGGTTGTTGGTCAAGACCTTCAGTTGCCTCGACCATCATGCACTCGTACACTTCTGAGTACAAAGCTTCTTCGACCTTCAGAGGGCGGTGTCAACCTGCATCTTCGGCTTCTCGCCGAATTGGAGTCGACCCTCCTTCAAAGCTTTCTGCACCAAATCCCTTAAAAGAACACATTGAGCTGTTTTATGACCAAGGAAATTATGAAATTTACAAAACCCCCTCTTTTTCTTTTGTTCTAGAGGGGGGTCTTTTAAACCAGGCGGAATAACTATTTGTCCATCTTTAACCAGTAAATCAAATATTTCATCACATTTGGAAACATCAAAAGTATAAGTTTTAGTGATGTATTTATCCGTTTTTCTGGTTTCGGCGGGATTCTTCCCGTTTGATGGTTTCAACAATTTGCATGTGTAGGGAGGCCCTGGCTTAAGTTCAGCCACGTGGACCTCACTTTCATCGATGAATTCTTCGTCATCGGACGAACAATCGTCAGCAGCCACATAGGACACCTTTTCTTTTTTACGATATCTGTTAGACTGGGCTTTCCCAGCTTTTAATCGTTCGACCTGGCGAACTCGGTCAGCCAGCTGCGCCATATCTCTAAGGTATTGCGTGTCTAACTTCTTTCTGATCGAATAATCTAGACCACCAGCGGCCATTTTGACTAACTCGTGCTTAGGGACTTGAGTAAAGCACCGTGCTTTCAAAAGTCTAAACTTGTTCAAGTACTGGTCTACTGACTCGGTGGCCTTGCGTTTGACGCTTGCCAACTCTTTCAGACTTATTTTTGACTGTCCCATATAAAATTGTTCGTGAAACAGGCTTTCCAATTATGCCCACGTATGGATGGACTGCGGGGGCAACGTGGTGAACCACGTGAACACATTTTTTGTGAGGGAACTTGGGAAATATTTCATCTTTAAATCCTCATTGTTCGTTATGTCGCATGCTTCGGTTTGATACCTAGTGACGTGCTCGATAGTGGACTCCTCAGTCTCACCGGCAAACTTGGTGAACTTTGGCACTTTCCAACCCCTGGGTAACTCCGTTTTGTAATACAAAATCTGGCAATGGGGACGTATACGTTGGCTGTCGAAGGCCTGGGTTTACCCTATTACGAACCATGATACGTTCGACTACGGCCTCCAAGTTGTGTTCCCCAGCCAGGGCGTCCTGTCGAACCTGTTGGACGACAAAGTCCTGATCTAGGTTCCTGTGTACGATCACGGGGGGGCCGTTGGACCCTCCTAGGAATCTCTTCGAACTCACGGGGCTGTTCAATAGTCTCGTCGAAGGCCTCATCCTGACGAATGGGCGTCTCCGATCGAGGCGGTGGGGTCTGTCGACCCTGAGCCCTAGGGCGCCTAAAAAGTCACCTATACGTGTCATTTGAGTTGCCAATTGTTGGTAACTCTGCGTTGATTCTTGTATCAGTGGCCTCAATATTGTACCCATCTGCTGAGTCAACATATGGACCATCTCATGATTACTCTCATCCATCTGTTGCCTCATGACCGCGACGGAACTAGAGGTAAACGTTGGTATGGATTGAGAGAAAAAACCAGGGGATCGGACCATCGGGTTCGACAGAGGTCCTGCCCCCTGATAAGGCGAAAACACTGGGGAAGAACTTTCCCCAAACAAAGGGTCGGCAGAGTGTAAACTCGACATGAACTCTGTCGGCATCCCATAGGGTCGCGGGATAGGCATGGTGATACTGGGCATATACTGCTCGTAGTCCCTGCCATTGTTGGCTTCGGGTCCTGTCGACGTTACGTCGCAGTTGGTCCACTAGGGGTAGTCGACCCCGCTGACACGGTACCAGAACCAACATCAGCCGTTTGCATCCCGACCGTAGTTTCAGTCGAAGACGGTTCGTCGTTTGAACGTGGTATTACCATCTTACCACTACGCAAAAACATATAATTAATTCACACGGGTCCCACCAGGTGTGCCAATTTATTCGTCGGCGCGAACAACCGCTGGCCTTCCGTCACAGGTTTACTCGCGGGATCGGCCACACAAATCCCAGGACAGGGAATTGGAAGCGTACGTCTGCATTATCTTTTTGTTTCTTTGCTTTTTTGGTAAAAGTTGTAGAGTTTTAGTGATCAACCAAGTTTGGAACAAAGCGAAAACTTGAAAAGAAGGAAAAGCAAAACGAAAAACAGAAAAGGGCAATAACTTTAAATTCGCGGGATTGAACTCGTTTCTCTTTACCCTTGGTACTTTGAGTGTTTCCCTTTGCAATGTGAAAAAATGCGACCTCTAAAAATGGAAAATACAGTGCTTTATATAGGCTTAGAAAATAATTGTTTGTCTGCCCAGACGTCCTTTGGAGCTGACACGTGGCACCCCACTCTCTTTTCAACTTCCCATATTCTTGGAACTTTCAAACTTTTCCCGCCCATGCACTTATCTTTTGAATCATGGATTTGTTCTTCGCCACACTTCCCTCCAACGTCATGGCTTGTTGCCACCTCTCCGACGCATCTTGCTATCTCGTGTCGGATCGACACCTTGGAGTCCTTTTGGCGTCGACGTGCCATTGCACTCCTTCATGTTTTCATCTTCGGTCGAAATCACCTGTCAACAGGAGTCAAGCCCAAATAGAGTTACCCGTACTTGGGGAAAAGTGGAAAATGATATTGGTGTCCTTATGATGATGTTAACACCAAAGAAAATTAGCTTGATGGTTGTAATATCCTAGATAAGTTGATTCGTTGAGTTGTTTCTTTTGGGTAAGTTGTTGTTTTTTTCCGATTTGGTATTAGGTTATGGCATTGTTAATTGTTGCTGTTGAGCTATTAAGTTATGCTTTGTTAAGTTATGTCGTTGTTTATTGTAATTGCTTAAGCTATCAATGAAATGAAATTTGTTGTTGTTATAAATAGACAAGGTTATAGTTGAAACTATGATGTTGTGCTTGATCCCACATTGGGACACTTGGTACGATTGTGTCCCGGCTGACGGCACGAACTACATAACCTCACCATTTTGTTTGCTGCATCCATCTCCGTTTGAATACGGGTGCTGTTAGGGTGACCCTTTTTCTTTCTTCGCATCAAATCATTATGCCAGACAATTTCACCTTTGTATGGAGGTCAGTAGTCCTCCCTTGCTACCACCTGAAAGCTAGTGTCGTAGACATTGCATAGAGTAATAACTTGGTGAAGAACAGAGAGATAGTTGGTTGGGTCCAGCCGAGCCTTCGAACATGCTGCTATAACATGGGAGCAAGGCATACGAAATGCTTGAAACTTTCCACAGTCACACCAACTCCTATCCAGTTCCACTTGGTAACATCCCCTAGGCCTCCCTTCATTGTGATCAATAGACTCTACAACACTGAAGTGACCTTTAGTATGGTCAAAGACCGTGACGACATGTGTGTTGGCTTTGACAGCTTCGTCCTTCATGAATGTCATTGAACTATTACTGAACAGTTGTCCAGATTGCAAGACCGAACCCCACTTTGTACGTCAGGTATCAAAAAGTGCACCGAACCTAAAATATGTTGACCTTACCAAAGCGGTTATCGGTAGGTTTCGGATGCCCTTGAATACATAGTTCATTGATTCAACGAGGTTTGTTGTCATGTGGCCCCATCGCTGCCCATTGTCGTATACCCTTGTCAATTTCTCCAGTTGAATATTATCAATCCATCTCAATGCATCTACGTTTGTCAATCTGATCTTGTCACGGTAGTGTCTGAAGGAAAGCTCTGTTAGTGCATAACCAGTGTTAATAACCTTCTTCCTTAGCGTTTTGTCCTTGATCTCCCGCATGAAATTTTGAGCAATGTGTCTAATGCAATACACATGGCTTGAGGGAGGATCCTGCCAACCGTTATCAAGATTGTTGTATGCACTCTGGATTGATGGGTGCCTGTCAGAGATCAAACATAAGTTAGGTTGGGGAGCCACGTATTGTTGAAGATTTTTTAGGAAAAAAATCCAACCTCCAGTAGTTTCCCCTTTAACTAGAGTGAAGGCGATTGGAAAAATGTTGTTGTTGTCATCCTATGCCACAACCATTAGTAATGTGCCCTTATATTTCCCATACAACCATGTTCCATCAATTTGAATGATAGATTTACAGTACGCAAATCCTTTGATGCATGGTTCAAATTCCCATAAGAGTCTGTGGAAAATGCCATTTCCACTGACACAATTTCCGTCTGGCGTATACACCAGTAATGTCTCCAAGATGATAACAGTCCCTGGAGCATAGTGTTTACGTGCCACCAGGTATTTTGGAAGTTCTTTGTAATAGTCCTCCCAATTTTCAAAAATCGTTTCAACTGCCTTAGTCCTAGCTATCCACGCTTTCCTGTACGAAGGAGTATAGTTGTATCTTTGAACCATATGCGCGATTATGGTACTCGCCTTCAAAGAAGGGTTGTCGCTAATGACTGATAGAATTTCGTTGCATATCAATTAAGAGATGAGCTTGCGATGATCCTACATTGGATTCGTGATTATACAAGTGTGCTCTGGATCCATTGACCCTATCTTCCAGGAACCGCTTCGCTTCCGGAAAGATGTTGTTAATCTAAACGGGTATACCTCGTTACAACAATATATCGTATATAGAGTCGGATTTGTTCGATCGACTTTATAATCTGCAGACAAGGCCATGTGATATTGTTTTATAGCTCGGACACAATTTTCTTTTGTACAAAAATTGTCTCCCACTTTTAATACTCCTTCCGTTTGCATGTATGGATTGTTAAAAAATCCGTTGATGGTTCGTCTTTGCCTAAGTTGAGACTTGTCATGTGTTGAGGTGGGCAATAAACATGATTGGCTGGTAATAGGTTTTCCTCGTTGTTTACCATTTCATCGACAATGACCTCAACTTCTTCTTCTTCCTCGTCAACGACATCGACCTCAGCTTGTTCTTCGTCGGATTCATTAAAAACTTGAGAAGATTCAAGTTGTTGAGACAGTTGTTGTTGTAACGTAATATATAACTCAATATCATTGAATCCAGAATACTCATGACTGAGAAACATATTACGCACATCATCATCGTCCCGAATCTTTAAGTGAAAAAATTTGCATTGCTCGTGCCCGCCAAAAAACAGAGGATTTTTGTAGACGATTTGGCCAATTGGACCACACTGTAATTTCTTTTCTAATCTGGACTTCAAATGTAAAAAATTTGGTCTTCTATCAATTAAAAACCTAGTGACTTCCGTATCTCTAAAATTGAAACCGGTAATGGGACATTCAAAATCTTACCATTGAGATGTGCACTAATCATGTATTGTGGTGTTTGAGTCATAACAAAAACGTTACTAACTCGTGTTTGGAAGAAATGGTTTACAACTTTTAGTGTTTGGAAGAATATGTTAACTAAATGATGTGATCATAAATTGTATGTCTCATGTGTATTAATAGGCGTATAGTGGATACAACTTATGTCTCTTGTACGTTTTAATGCTTCAGAATGCTTTACAGCTTATGTCTTACCAACTTCACTTACAACACATTAAAGACTACACTACCATGCCAAAAATTGCACAACATGCCAAGAATCTAACAACACTACACTATTCTTTAACATGCCTATACACTATATGAAATATTTATTTATTTATTTATCATGCCTATGCCTATACACTACACTAAAGCTTTAAAAGACATTAAAGTTGTAAAAGACAAAACTATTGATTAAATGCATGAATCATGTGATTCTCTGCATGACAAGACTACACTACCATGCCAAGAATCTCACAAGGCTTTACAAGTTACTACAAAGACTCTACAAAGACACAACCACATGTCAAGACTATACGAAATCAGAAAACTACAATATTCTTACATGCCTTATGTGATTCTCTACATAACAAGACCACACTACCATGCCAAGACTTTCACATGTGATTCTCTGCAAAAATACACTATTTTATATCATGCCTATACCCTATTTCTTTAGCACACTATACGAAATAGTAATTCACTTCTTAGATGTCTTACCAATAATCTCTGCATGACAAGACCACACTACCATGCCAAGACTTTCACATGTGATTCTTTGCAAAAATACACTATTTTCTATCATGCTTATACCCTATTTCCTATCATGACTATTTTCTTAGATGTGTTACCAAGAATCTCTGCATGCCTACACTTGTTAGATTCACATGGCTACCATAATAGTCTTCTAAGACTACAATTCCAAGACTAAATGGCTTCACATGCAATGCCTACAAGATTCTCTGATGCATGCAAGAACACTTACACGATTCCTTACACAAAGTGCATCACATTTCACCATGCATTTTCATGTGACTCCTCTCATCACATTCTTCACCATTATAAATACATTCTCACCACTTTACAAAATCTTCACATCCCAAACTCTTCTCCTACATTACAAACTCTTCTCCTCAACTCTCAAAATCTTCGCATCCATCACAAACTCTTCTTCTTCATACCAATTAGTAAAAAATGTCTCTACTGACCATGGGAAACGATCATAGAGGAACACTTGAAAACGTTGCAGATTTTGTAAGTGTTCTGTCCTTGATGTGTTTTGTAACGCCCCATTCTCCTTTTATTATTATTTGCGAATAATTATATGTTGTTGTGATCGATTATGTGTTGTTGTACTTTCGTTGTGTTTTGTGTACCCGTGGTGAAGGGTAGTGGCCTTAAGTAGTAGGTCTTGGGCGTAGTAGGGGTGTGTGGCTAATAACATAGAGATTAGAGGTGTGTTGAGTAATGTTGATTGGATTATTTTAATTTATCATTTGTTGACTAATTTATTTCATTAGTTGAGTGATACTGTTAATATAATAAGATAATTAAAATAATTAAGAGGTGTAGTGAGTGGAAGGGCTTTATGGTAATTAGGCGAGGATTAAGTGAAGGCAAATAAAGCGATTCATTAATTGGGGTATATGAGAGAATGAGAGAGTGAGAGTTCATTATTCTAATTCCACGTGAAAAAGTGAAAGAGGGAGAAGAGCTAGGGCAAGAGGAAGAAAGGGAGAATCCATTGAAGTTAGGAAAGCTCATCAATTTAAGGTAAGGGTGGGATTTCTTTCATCTCTCAAGGGTTAAATGATGTAAGTATTGAAGTAGAAATCACTAAGTTGGAATCCATGGGGTTGGATGAGGGTTTTAAGCAGATTTTATGATAATATGATTGGAATTGATGAATTAGTCTTGTTTGATATGTTTGGTTGAATTGCAAAATTTAGATGTATGCTATTGGTGCAAAATCTATGAAAAATTTCTGTTAAAAATCGAGTTTAGTGCAGAAAAACGCAGGTGGTTTATTGCTGTCATCGCAGGGTTTTGGGCTGCAGAATCGCAGGGCGCGCTTAGCGCGGTCTGGAGAAATTTCCCCTCTTCGAGGCAGAGAGCTGCGCGCTTAGCGCGGGTGGGGCTCGCTTAGCGCGACCTGGGGTTAAAAAATATTATTTTTATTGATTTGAAATTCATGGAAAATATCTGTTTTATATTATATTAATGTTGTGTTATTGTTGTTGTATGGTGAGCATGTATTGAGGTGGTATGTGCTTGTTTTGTTGATGTTGATGTGATTATGTGAAATTCATGATTGAATGATGTAAAGATGTGTAGTTGTTGTATTGGTGCATTGATGTATGTTTAAAAGAATGCATGTTGACTGTTAAATGATGTTGGTATGAAGATGAGTACGCTATGTGTAACACCCTTTTCTACCCCCAAATAATGTTGCAACACAAACAACTCATATATCAGAGTAAGGCATAAAAATTCCCTCAAAGGGGGCACATTTCTCATTTAATTCAAAATAAATACAATTTCCCTATAAACAAAGGGTCTTCCTCAAATCAAATCAAAAGCCTTCACATGGCAGCGGAACTCAAAACTTTCAATTAAAAAGGTTTTCAACAACCGTCATAATAATCCAAATAAAACCACATCATCAAATAACGGCAAAATAAGGAAACAACATAGTTCGACTCAAAGGACCCCAACCCGATGTTACACTATCAGAGCAAGACCCTCTAAATCGACCAAAAGCAAATAAACTTCAAGGTCCTCGAAAGCATCCAAAGCTAAACCTGATCACCTGCACGTTACCCACGTGGAGGCAACATTCAAACAGGCAGGGTGAGTAATCACAATTCAATATAAGTCATATAAAGAAAAGACATTAACAGGGCAACTGTTGTTTTTATCAAATACTACAGCAACTCACCCAAAACATCATATAAAACATCACATCACCAATATCACTCATATGAAATCATGCAATGCCACCAAGAATGAAATGCAACGTCATAAAAATGCATGTGGTACCAAATCGTCATAATAATAGACACTAGGCCATCAACCCTCCATAAAGGAGCACGTCACAAAACACTTCAATCCACACAATGGGATTGAGGCCGCCACTGGACCGAAGTCCTAACATCGTCACTGGATCGAAGTCCTAACATCGTCACTGGACCGAAGTCCTAACATCATCAATAGACCGAAGTCTAAATGCTATGAATGCATGATGCACAATGTCATAATCATCATCATCATCAACAAAAGTCATTACGTGCATCATCATTCATCAAAATCTCATGTTAATCCATATCATCATTTAATCATCAAAACATCATGAATCGTCATCTCATAATCATCAATATACTCATGGTACTTCACGTCGTCATTTTATCATCAAACATCACACATAAACATCTAATAATCATCAATAACATCATATCATCATCTAATCACAAGACATCACATGTATGGACATCTCACAATACATCAATCATATCAGGTCGTCATTTTCATCACTAAATATTTCATCATATAACACGTCAACACATAGTAGAAATTCACAGCAACGTCACATCATTAATATAATATGAAATAGATATTTTCCGTGAATTTTAAGTCAATAAAAATAATGTTTTTCAGTCCCAGTTCGCGCTAAGCGGGCCCCACCTGCGCTAAGCGCGCTACTCACTACCTCGAAGAGGTGAATTTTCTCCAGACCGCGCTAAGCGGGCTCTGCGATTTTGGCAGAAAAACCCTGCGATAACAGCACTTCTCCATCTGCGATTCAACACTCATAAACCAGATTTTATCCTTAAATTACCACAGATTATGTTATTATAACTTATAACTATCACATATACGTCAATAACAACAATCATCACATAGAAAATCATCAAAATCTATCATCCATAACCTCCAATTCTTAGTTTTTCCCCCCAAAACCCCAATTACCCACCAACACCTAATCTTTATATCAAAATATTGCAAAGTGATACTCCCCATACCTTAGAGTTTTATTTCTTTCGATCTTCTCTTGAAGTTTCACTGGAATTCCTCTATGCCCTAGCCTCTTCCACTCTTCTTGTTCTTCAGAGCACTCTTTTCTTTCTTTCAACCAAAATAACACGAATAATGAAAACTCCCCTCACTATTCCTTGTTTTAACTCAAAACACCCCTAAATGTGCTCTTCCCATCTTATCCTCACTAATTCTCCTCAAATGTCCACTTTACCCTTAATTCCTCTAATATTATTTAAATTAAATAATAATACATTATATTCCATATACTATTATTTAATTAAATAACCAAAACTTTACAAAAACACCGACATCGACACGAAACACCAAAATTCACATAAATTCACGAATATAATATTTAAATAAATATTCTTATGAAATTTGGGCTGTTACAACTCTCCCCCACTTAAAGAATTTTCGCCCTCGAAAATTACCTCAAGGAAACAGAGTCGGATACGACTCCCTCATCTGATCTTCACGTTCCTAAGTCCAACTCTCGACAGCTGGTCCACCCCACAACACCTTCACCAAAGCTATATCTTTACCCCGTAATTGCTTCATTTCTCGACCATCAACCCGCACAGGTAATGCTTCCACAGTCAGATTATCCCTCACTTGTACATCATCCATCTGAATCACATGCGACAGATCTGGAATGTACTTCCTCAATTGAGACACATGGAACACGTCATGCAAATTCGCAAGTGACGGCGGTAAAGCAATTCGATAGGCTACCTATCCTATCCTCTGCGATATCTAATATGGACCAACAAAACATGGAGTGAGCTTCCTAGACTTCAAAGCTCGACCCACACCAGTCACTGGCGTCACTCTCAAAAACACGTGATCTCCCTCTTGGAATTCAAGTGCTTTCATCCTCTTATCATGGTAGCTCTTCTGACGACTCTGTGAAGCTTTCATCTTCTCTTGGATCTTCCTAATCTTCTCAGTTGTCTGTTGAACAATTTCAGGTCCGAGTACAACACTCTCGCCCGACTCATACCAACACAACGGAGTCCTACACCTTCTCCCATACAAAGCTTCATAAGGCGCCATTCCAATACTAGCATGAAAACTATTATCGTACGTGAACTCAATCAACGGTAAATGGCTATCCCACGATCCTCCATGATCCAACACACAAGCCCTAAGCAAATCTTCTAAAGATTGGATAGTCCTTTCTGTCTGACCGTCCATCTGCGGAAGATAGGTAGAACTCATCCTCAACTTAGTACTCAAAGCATCTTGTAAACTCTTCCAAAACCTCGATGTAAACCTCAGATCTCTATCTGACACAATACTCGAAGGTACCCCATGTAACTTCACAATCTCCTCAATGTACATCTCGGCTAGCTTCTGCATGGAATGATTAATCTCCATCGCAAAAAATGAGCTGACTTAGTCAGTCTATCCATGATCACCCAAATTGAATCATTTCCCTTAGCAGTCTTCGGCAATCCCACCACAAAATCCATGGAAATACTATCCCATTTCTATTCTGGAATCCTCAATGGCTGCATCATACCTAAAGGCTTCTGATGCTCAACTTTCGACTTCTGGCAAGTCAAACACGCATAAACAAACTCCGCAACATCCTTCTTCATACTTGGCCACCAAAACAACTTCTTCAGATCTTGGTACATCTTCGTAGCACCTGGATGAATTCTCAACTTACTTTGATGTCCTTCTTCTAGAATACTCTTCTTGATTTCTGGAACATCTGGAACACACACTCTGTCTCGAAACCTCATCACACCATTCTCATCAATCCAGAAGTCACCTCCGTTACCTTGGTTAATCAAATTCAATTGGTCAACCAACTTTAAATCGGATTGTTGTCCCACTCTGATTTCTTCCAGAATACTACTAGTCAACCTCAACATTCCCAACTTTACACTGTCAAGAGTCGCTTCACATACCAAACTCAAATCTCTGAATTGCTCAATTAGTTCCAACTTTTTCACCATATGCATCGACATATGCAATGACTTTCTGCTCAACGCATCGGCCACTACATTTGCTTTGCCCGGATGATAACTCAAATCAAAATTAAAATCCTTCAACAGCTCTAACCACCTTCTCTGCCTCATATTCAATTCCTTCTGATCGAATAAATACTTTAGACTCTTATGATCACTAAACACTTCAAATTTGGAGCCAAACGGATAATGTCTCCAAATCTTCAACACAAACACCACCGCGGCTAATTCCAAGTCATGCGTAGGATAATTCCTCTCATGAACTCGCAATTGTCTCGAAGCATAGGCAACAACTTGTCCATTCTACATCAATACTCTACCAAGACCCATCTTTGACGCATCACAATACACCACAAAAGATTCGCTCGGATTAGGCAAAATCAACACTGGAGCAGTAGTCAATCTCTTCAATTCCACGAAACTCTCTTCACAAGTTACATCCCACACAAAAGCTCGACCCTTTCGAGTCAACTGAGTCAACGGTAATGCAAACTTAGAAAAGCCTTTAATAAACTTGCGGTAATAAACCGTTAAACCCAGAAAACTCTGTATCTCAGTAGCAGACTTCGGAGTCTCCCATTGTAACACGGCATCAATCTTAGAAGGATCAACAGCAATCCCGCCACTTGAAATCACATGGCCAAGGAAGCTCACTTCCTTCAACCAGAACTCACACTTTGACAGCTTTGCATACAACTTCTTCTCTTTCAACACTTGCAACACAGTCCTCAAATGCTCGACATGTTCTTCTTCGGATCTAGAATATATCAAGATGTCATCGATAAACACCACCACAAACTTATCAAAATACTCATGGAAAATCTGATTCATATACTCCATGAACACACCAGGTGCATTAGATACACCAAACGGCATCACGGTGTATTCATAGTGTCCATACCTCGTCCTAAAAGCCGTCTTCGGAATATCATCAGGCTTAACTCGGATCTGATGATAACCCGACCTCAAATCAATCTTACTGAACACACAGGCACCTACTAGCTGATCCATCAAATCGTCGATTCTCGGTAGCGGATACTTATTCTTGATAGTCACTTTATTCAACTGCCGATAATCGTCACACAACCTCATACTTCCATCCTTCTTCTTCACTAACAGCACAGGAGCACCCCATGGAGAAACACTTGGTCGAATAAACCTCTTCCCAAGCAACTCTTCCAACTGTTTCTTTAGTTCACTTAGCTCAGAAGCTGACATCCGATAAGGAGTCATCGACACTGGACTCGTACCTGGTATTAAGTCCACTGCAAAATCTACCTCACGCTCGGGAGGCAAATCACTGATGTCATCTGGAAACACATCTGGGAATTCACAGACAACAGGCTACTCCACACTCGCAGCTTCACGATCAATTTGCAATGATGCAAACATTGCAAACACTAACGCTTCGTCTTCCATCAGTTCGTCTACTTGCTTAGCAGACAAGAACATCTACTCCCCACTATCATCAAACTCGAGAAACTCTACAATCTTTGTATAACAATTGATATGAACACAGTTGAACTCCAACCAGTTCATTCCAAAGATCACATCGATTTGGTGCAAGGATAGGCACACCAAATCCATCACAAAGCTCTTCTCAAAAATCATCACAGGACATCTTAAACACACAAGGGTAGTAGTAACATGACCATTAGCTAGAGTTTCTATTACCATATTCCCCTTCATATAAAATAACATCAAACTCAATCTATTAGTACATTCAAGCAAGATAAAAGAATGAGTAGAACCAGTATCAATAATAGCAACCTACTCGATATTATTAATAAAACAAGTACCTCGAATCAGGTTGTCCTTCTCTGGCACTTCTGCACCACTCAAAGCAAACACTCTGCCACTGGTCTGAGTAGTGGTCGCGGTCTTCTTCGGCTTCTGGCATTGAGTACTGATATGACCTTTCTCACCATAATTGAAACAGTTCGGGCCCTCATCTTTGCAGTCAATAGCTCTATGCCCCTTCTTACCACATCGATAGCACCTCACCACAGTATTGGTGCACACATCAGCAAGGTGACCTTGCTCACCACACTTATGACACTTTCTGGATGCGGGAGTTGCTCCCCCACTTGTCTTTTTCCCATCTGAAGCCTTCTGCTTCCCTTTGTCAGCTGAAGTCGTATAAGGCTTACCCATATACTGCCCTTTCTTCTCACTCAAATGCTTATAGTGAGCAGATCGAGCTCGGCTATCCTCATCGTAGATTCTGCTCTTATCAACCAACTCAGCATACCTGCGGATCTGTTGATTTCTAATACCCTACTTAATCTCTGGTCTCAACCCATTCTCGAACTTGAGACACTTCGACATCTCAGCATCAGCACGATTGTAGTGCAGACAGAACTTCACCAACTTCTCGAACTTTGCCGCATACTCCGCCACAGTCATGTCTCCTTGCTTCAGCTCAAGGAATTCCACTTCTCTCTTGCCACGAGCATCCTCTAGAAAATACTTTCCCAGAAACTCCTGCTTAAACACAACCCAAGTTATCACAGTGCCAACATCTGCAAGTCTCTGACGGGTGTTATCCCACCAGTCCTCAGCCTCTTCTTCCAGCATATGCGTTACGAACTGAACTTGTTGCTCATCAGAACACCCTATCACTCGGAAGATCTTCTCGATCGCCTTTAGCCACTTGTGTGCACTTACTGGATCATGCGTACCCACAAAAGTCGATGGATTATTCCTTTGAAACTTCCCCAAAGCACAAAACTCATCAGGAGCTCCACCATTTGGATCCAGCTGCGCCACCACATTAGCAACCGATTCCAACGCGTCAGCAATTGTATGATCATTTCTTCCAGCCATCCTGTACACCACCCACAAGTTTAGAAGAACTCAAACATCGACAGTATACACACGCTCTTCGACTGACAGGGACAGGCATCAAGTAAAAACCTGGCCGGACGGACCGACCTGCTCTGATACCACTAATGTAACACCCTTCTCTACCCCAAAATAATGTTGCAGCAAAAACAACTCATATATCAGAGTAAGGCACAAAAATTCCCTCAAAGGGTGCACATTTCTCATTTAATTCAAAATAAATACAATTGCCCTATAAACAAAGGGTCCCCGTCAAATCAAATCAAAAGCCTTCACATGGCAGCGGAACTAAAAACTTTCATTTAAAAAGGTTTTCAACAACCGTCATAATAATCCAAATAAAACCACATCATCAAATAACGGCAAAATAAGGAAACAACATAGTTCGACTCAAAGGACCCCAACCCGATGTAACACTATCAGAGCA
Organism: Lathyrus tuberosus; assembly: GCA_022829125.1. NCBI lineage: Eukaryota > Viridiplantae > Streptophyta > Magnoliopsida > Fabales > Fabaceae > Lathyrus > Lathyrus tuberosus. The sequence goes on along the minus strand of JALAZF010000234.1, from coordinate 9,180,810 downwards.
AGACCCTCTAAATCGACCAAAAGCAAATAAACTTCAAGGTCCTCGAAAGCATCCAAAGCTAAACCTGATCACCTGTACGTTACCCACGTGGAGGCAACATTCAAACAGGCAGGGTGAGTAATCACAATTTAATTTAAGTCATATAAAGAAAAGACATTAACTGGGCAACAGTTGTTTTTATCAAATACTACAACAACTCACCCAAAACATCATATAAAACATCACATCACCAATATCACTCATATGAAATCATGCAATGCCACCAAGAATGAAATGCAACGTCATAAAAATGCATGTGGTACTAAATCGTCATAATAATGGACACTAGGCCATCAACCCTCCATAAAGGAGCACGTCATAAAACACTCCAATCCGCACAATGGGATTGAAACCACCATTGGGCCGAAGTCCTAACATCGTCACTGGACCGAAGTCCTAACATCATCAATAGACCGAAGTCTAAATGCTATGAATGCATGATGCACAATGTTATAATCATCATCATCAACAAAAGTCATTACGTGCATCATCATTCATCAAAATCTCATGTTAATCCATATCATCATTTAATCATCAAAACATCATGAATCGTCATCTCATAATCATCAATATACTCATGGTACTTCACGTCGTCATTTTATCATCAAACATCACACCTAAACATCTAATAATCATTAATAACATCATATCATCATCTAATCACAAGACATCACATGTATGGACATCTCACAATACATCAATCATATTAGGTCATCATTTTCATTACTAAATATTTCATCATATAACACGTCAACACATAGCAAAAATTCACATCAACGTCACAGCATTAATATAATATGAAACATATATTTTCCGTGAATTTTAAGTCAATAAAAATAATGTTTTTCAGTCCCAGTTCGCGCTAAGTGGGCCCCACCCGCGCTAAGCACGCTACTCACTGCCTCGAAGAGGCGAAATTTCTCCAAACCGCACTAAGCGCGCTAGGCCGCGCTAAGCGGGCTCTGCGATTTTGGCAGAAAAACCCTGCGATAACTGCACTTCTCCGTCTGCGATTCAACATTCCTAAACCAGATTTTATCCTTAAATTACCACAGACTATGTTATTATAACTTATAACTATCACATATACGTCAATAACGACAACTATCACATAGCAAATCATCAAAATCCATCATCCCTAACCTCCAATTCCTAGGTTTTCCCCCCAAAACCCCAATTACCCACCAACACCTAATTTTTATATCAAAATATTGCAAAGAGATACTCCCCATACCTTAGAGTTTTGCTTCTTTCAATCTTCTCTTGAAGTTTCACCGGAATTCCTCTATGCCCTAGCCTCCTTCACTCTTCTTGTTCTTTAGAGCACTCTTTTCTTTCTTTCAACCAAAATAACACGAATAATGAAAACTCCCCTCATTATTCCTTGTTTTAACTCAAAACACCCCTAAATGTGCTCTTCCCATCTTACCCTCACTAATTCTCCTCAAATGTCCACTTTACCCTTAATTCCTCTAATATTATTTAAATTAAATAATAATACATTATATTCCATATACTATTATTTAATTAAATAACCAAAACTTCACAAAAACACCAACATCGACACGAAACACCAAAATTCACAGAAATTCACAAATATAATATTTAAATAAATTAAATAAATATTCTTACGAAATTTGGGGCGTTACAACTCTCCCCCACTTAAAGAATTTTCGCCCTCGAAAATTACCTCAAGGAAATAGAGTCGGATACGACTCCCTCATCTGATCTTGACGTTCCCAAGTCCAACTCTCGCCAGCTGGTCCACCCCACAACACCTTCACCAAAGTTATGTCTTTACCCCGTTATTGCTTCATTTCTCGACCATCAACCCGCACAGGTAATGCTTCCACAGTCAGATTATCCCTCACTTGTACATCATCCATCTGAATCACATGTGGCGGATTCGGAATGTACTTCCTCAATTAAGACACATGGAACACGTCATGCAAATTCGCAAGTGACAGCGGTAAAGCAATTCGATAGGCTACCTCTCCTATCCTCTGCGATATCTAATATGGACCAACAAAATGTGGAGTAAGCTTCCTAGACTTCAAAGCTCGACCCACACCAGTCACTGGCGTTACTCTCAAAAACACGTGATCTCCCTCTTGGAATTCAAGTGCTTTCCTCCTCTTATCATGGTAGCTCTTCTGACGACTCTGTGAAGCTTTCATCCTCTCTTGGATCTTCCTAATCTTCTCAGTCATCTCTTACACAATTTCAGGTCCGAGTACAACACTCTCTCCCGACTCATACCAACACAACGGAGTCCTACACCTTCTCCCATACAAAGCTTCATAAGGCGCCATTCCAATACTAGCATGAAAACTATTATTGTAGGTGAACTCAATCAACAGTAAATGGCTATCCCATAATCCTCCATGATCCAACACACGAGCCCTCAGCAAATCTTCTAAAGATTGGATAGTCCTTTCTGTCTAACCGTCCGTCTGCGGATGATAGGCAGAACTTATCCTCAACTTAGTACCTAAAGCATCTTGCAAACTCTTCCAAAACCTCGATGTAAACCTTGGATCTCTATCCGACACAATACTCGAAGGTACCCCATATAACTTCACAATCTCCTCAATGTACATCTCGGCTAGCTTCTGCATGGAATGATTAATCTTCATCGGCAAGAAATGAGCCGACTTAGTCAGTCTATCCACGATCACCCAAATTGAATCATTTCCCTTAGCAGTCTTCGGCAATCCCACCACAAAATCCATGGAAATACTATCCTATTTCCATTCTGGAATCCTCAACGGCTGCATCATACCTAAAGGCTTCTTATGCTCAACTTTCGACTTCTAGCAAGTCAAACACGCATAAACAAACTCCGCAACATCCTTCTTCATACTTGGCCACCAAAATAACTTCTTCAGATCCTGGTACATCTTCGTAGCATCGGGATGAATGCTCAACCTACTTCGATGTCCTTCTTCTAGAATACTCTTCTTGATTTCTGGAACATCTGGAACACACACTCTGTCTCGAAACCTCATCACACCATTCTCATCAATCCGGAAATCACCTCCGTTACCTTGGTTAATCAAAGTCAATTGGTCAACCAACTTTAAGTCGGATTATTGTCCCACTCTGATTTCTTCCGGAATACTACTAGTCAACCTCAACATTCCCAACTTCACACTGTCAGGAGTTGCTTCACATACCAAACTCAAATCTATGAATTGCTCAATTAGTTCCAACTTTTTCACCATAAGCATCGACATATGCAATGACTTTCTCCTCAACGCATCGGCCACTACATTTGCTTTGCCCGGATGATAACTCAAATCAGAATCAAAATCCTTCAACAGCTCTAACCACCTTCTCTGCCTCATAATCAATTCCTTCTGATCGAATAAATACTTCAGACTCTTATGATCACTGAACACTTCAAATTTGGAGCCAAACAGATAATGTCTCCAAATCTTCAACACAAACACCACCGCGGCTAATTCCAAGTCATGCGTAGGATAATTCCTCTCATGAACTCGCAATTGTCTCGAAGCATAGGCAACAACTTGTCCATTCTGCATCAACACTCCACCAAGACCCATCTTTGACGCATCACAATACACCACAAAAGATTCGCTCGGATTAGGAAAAATCAACACTAGAGCAGTAGTCAATCTCTTCTTCAATTCCACGAAACTCTCTTCACAAGTTACATCCCACACAAAAGCTTGACCATTTCGAGTCAACTGAGTCAACGGTAATGCCAACTTAGAAAAGCCTTCAATAAACTTGCGGTAATAACCTGCTAAACCCAAAAAACTCTGTATCTCAGTAGCAGACTTCGGAGTCTCCCACTGTAACACGACATCAATCTTAGAAGGATCAACAGCAATCCCGCCACTTGAAATCACATGGCCAAGGAAGCTCACTTCCTTCAACCAGAACTCACACTTTGATAGCTTTGCATACAACTTCTTCTCTTTCAACACTTGCAACACAGTCCTCAAATGCTCGGCATGTTCTTCTTCGGATCTATAATATATCAAGATGTCATCGATAAACACCACCACAAACTTATCCAAATAATCATGGAAAATCCGATTCATATACTCTATGAATACACCAGGTGCATTAGATACACCAAACGGCATCACAGTGTATTCATCGTGTCCATACCTCGTCCTAAAAGCCGTCTTCGGAATATCATCAGGCTTAACTCGGATCTGATGATAACCCGACCTCAAATCAATCTTGTTGAACACACAGGCACCTACTAGCTGATCCATCAAATTGTCAATTCTCGGTAGCGGATACTTATTCTTGATAGTCACTTTATTCAACTGCCGATAATCGACACACAACCTCATACTTCCATCCTTCTTCTTCGCTAACAGCACAGGAGCACCCCATGGAGAAACACTTGGTCGAACAAACCTCTTCCCAAGCAACTCTTCCAACTGTTTCTTTAGTTCACTTAGCTCAGAAGCTGACATCCGATAAGGAGCCATCGACACTGGACTCGTACCTGGTATTAAGTCCACTGCAAACTCTACCTCACGCTCTGGAGGCAAATCACTGATGTCATCTGGAAACACATCTGGGAATTCACAGACAACAGGAAACTCCACACTCACAGCTTCACGATCAATTTGCAACGATGCAAACAGTGCAAACACTAATGCCTTGTCTTCCATCAGCTCGTCTACTTGCTTAGCAGACAAGAACATCAAATCTCCACTATCATCAAACTCAGGAAACTCTACAGTCTTAGTATAACAATTGATATGAACACGGTTGAACTCCAACCAGTTCATTCCAAAGATCACATCGATTTGGTGCAAGGGTAGGCACACCAAATCCATCACAAAGCTCTTCTATAAAATCATCACAAGACATCTTAAACACACAAGGGTAGTAGTAACAGAACCATTAGCTGGAGTTTCTATTACCATATTCCCCTTCATATCAGATAACTTCAAACTCAATCTATTAGCACATTCAAGAGAGATAAAATAATGAGTAGGACCAGTATCAATAATAGCAACTAACTCGATATTATTAATAAAACAAGTACCTCGAATCAGGTTGTCCTTCTCTGGCACTTCTGAACCACTCAAAGCAAACACTCTGCCACTGGTCTGAGCAGTGGTCGCGGTCTTCTTCGGCTTATGGCATTGAGTACTGATATGACCTTTCTCACCACAATTGAAACAGGTCGGACCCTCATCTTTGCAGTCAGTAGCTTTATACCCCTTCTTACCACATCGATAACACCTCACCACAGTATTGGTGCACACATCAGCACGGTGACCTTGCTCACCACACTTATGACACTTTCTGGAAGCGGGAGCTGCTCCCCCACTTGTCTTTTTCCCATCTGAAGCCTTCTGTTTCCCTTTGTCAGCTAAAATCGTATAAGGCTTACCCCTATACTGCCCTTTCTTCTCACTCAACTGCTTATAGTGAGCAGATCAAGCTCAGCTATCCTCATCGTAGATTCTGCTCTTGTTAACCAACTCAGCATACCTGCATATCTGTTGATATGCAATACCCTGCTTAATCTCTGGTCTCAGCCCATTCTCGAACTTGAGACACTTCGACATCTCAGCATCAGCACGATTGTAGTGCGGACAAAACTTCACCAACTTCTCGAACTTCGCCGCATACTCCGCCACAGTCATGTCTCCTTTAGGAATTCCACTACTCTCTTGCCACGAGCATCCTCTGGAAAATACTTTCCCAGAAACTCATGCTTAAACACAGCCCAAGTTATCATAGTGCCAACATCTACAAGTCTCTGATGGGTGTTATCCCACCAGTCCTCAGCCTCTTCTTCCAGCATATGCGTTACGAACTGAACTTGTTGCTCATCAGAACATCCCATCACTCAGAAGATCTTCTCGATTGCCTTCAGCCACTTGTGTGCACTTGCTGGATCATGCGTACCCACAAAAGTCAGTGGATTGTTCCTTTGAAACTTCCCCAAAGCACGAAACTCATCAGGAGCTCCACCATTTGGATTCAGCTGCGCCACCACATTAGCAACTGATTCCAACGCATCAGCAATTGCACAATAATTTCTTCCAGCCATCCTGCACATCACCCACAAGGTTAGAAGAACTAAAACATCGACAGTGTACACACACTCGTCGACTGACATGGACAGACATCAAGTAAAAACCTGGTCGGACGGACCGACCTGCTCTGATACCACTAATGTAACACCCTTTTCTACCCCTAAATAATGTTGCAGTAGAAATAACTCATATATCAGAGTAAGGCATAAAAATTCCCTCAAAGGGTGCAAATTTCTCATTTAATTCAAAATAAATACAATTGCCCAATAAACAAAGGGTCTTCCTCAAATCAAATCAAAAGCCTTCACATGGCAGCGGAACTCAAAACTTACAATTAAAAAGGTTTTCAACAACCTTCATAATAATCCAAATAAAACCACATCATCAAATAACGGAAAAATAAGGAAACAACATAGTTCGACTCAAAGGACCCCAACCCGATGTTACACTATCAGAGCAAGACCCTCTAAATCGACCAAAAGCAAATAAACTTCAAGGTCCTCGAAAGCATCCAAAGCTAAACCTGATCACTTGCACGTTACCCACGTGGAGGCAACATTCAAACAGGCAGGGTGAGTAATCACAATTCAATATAAGTCATATAAAGAAAAGACATTAACAGGGCAACGGTTGTTTTTATCAAATACTACAGCAACTCACCCAAAACATCATATAAAACATCACATCACCAATATCACTCATATGAAATCATGCAATGCCACCAAGAATGAAATGCAACGTCATAAAAATGCATGTGGTACCAAATCGTCATAATAATGGACACTAGTCCATCAACCCTCCACAAAGGAGTACGTCACAAAACACTCCAATCCGCACAATGGGAGTGAAGCCACCACTGGACCGAAGTCCTAACATCGTCACTGGACCGAAGTCCTAACATCGTCACTGGACCGAAGTCCTAACATCATCAATAGACCGAAGTCTAAATGCTATGAATGCATAATGCACAATGTCATAATCATCATCATCAACAAAAGTCATTACGTGCATCATCATTCATCAAAATCTCATGTTAATCCATATCATCATTTAATCATCAAAACATCATGAATCGTCATCTCATAATCATCAATATACTCATGGTACTTCACGTCGTCATTTTACATCAAACATCACACATAAACATCTAATAATCATCAATAACATTATATCATCATCTAATCACAAGACATCACATGTATGGACATCTCACAATACATCAATCATATCAGGTCATCATTTTCATCACTAAATATTTCATCATATAAAACGTCAACACATAGCAGAAATTCACAGCAACGTCACATCATTAATATAATATGAAACAGATATTTTCCGTGAATTTTAAGTCAATAAAAATAATGTTTTTCAGTCCCAGTTCGCGCTAAGCGGGCCCCACCTGCGCTAAGCGTGCTACTCACTGCCTCGAAGAGGCGAAATTTCTCCAGACTGCGCTAAGCGCTTGGCCGCGCTAAGCGGGCTCTGCGATTTTGGCAGAAAAACCCTTCGATAATAGCACTTCTCCATCTGCGATTCAACACTCCTAAACCAGATTTTATCCTTAAATTACCACAGATTATGTTATTATAACTTATAACTATCACATATACATCAATAACAACAACCATCACATAGCAAATCATCAAAATCCATCATCCCTAAACTCCAATTCCTAAGTTTTCCCCCCAAAACCCCAATTACCCACCAACACCTAATCTTTATATCAAAATATTGCAAAGTGATACTCCCCATACCTTAGAGTTTTGCTTATGTCGATCTTCTCTTGAAGTTTCACCGGAATTCCTCTATGCCCTAGCCTCCTCCACTCTTCTTGTTCACGAATATAATATTTAAATAAATTAAATAAATATTCTTACGAAATTTGGGGCGTTACACTATGTGTATGCATGAGTCATTGTCGCATGTTGTCATTGATGGTGCATGGCATGTGCATAGTTGTGGGATGGCGTGCCCAAGTGGGGTGTTATCGTCTATCCGAATTCCTTGATGGAATTGTTGTTGTTGGTGGGATTGTGTGCCCAGATGGGGTGTAAGCAATCACAGTTGTTGGTGCGATCATGAAATAGGGGTCGTACGTGACCATGAAACAGGGGTCGTTGGTGTGATCATGAAATAGGGGTAATACTTGACCATGAAATAGGGGTCGAGAGTTCCGACGGGAAGTGTGATCATGAAACTGGGATCGATTTTGGTACCACATACATTGAGTCTGGTCGAGTCTCCTTTGCATTCTCTTGTTGGTTGTGTCGCATGATGGTTGGTATAATTATCGATGATTGTCTGTGCATAAGTTGAGATGTGTGATTCTTGTTGGATGTTACAATATGGTGAATAACTTTATGATGTATGCTTTTCTATTCATATCATCTCTCTCTTTCGTTGATTTAAGAATCTCACCCCTTTTGTTTGAATGTTGCCCCCACGTGGGTAACGTGCAGGTAATCAGGATTAGTGCGGAGTCTTAGTGAGTGAAGATGAAGTCTTCTATTTTGCTTCGTTGTGTCGGCGTCTGCTCTGATGTGTAACACCGGGGTTTTGGAACGCTTAGTTGTTTTGTTTATTTGGTTGATGTTTAATTGAAGAATTTGGACTAGTGTTTTGGTTGATGTTAAACGACTATTTTTCCGCTGCGAATTAAAAGAGTTTTATTTTTGAATAATGATTTATGTGTTACATTTCTATTTCAAGAGCAGGTTTTTGTTGAAGTAGCATCCTGAACGTCTAATATTATTTTAAATTGACTCTGATGTTTTATTATTTAGTATTATTATGTCGCGGGGGTTTAGGGTGTTACATTAGTGGTATCAGAGCAGGTCGGTCCGCCCGACCAAGTTGTCGATTCGTTGTCGTGTGATAGTTGTGTAATGTCGATGTCAGTTCCTTAACCATTATGCTCTGTTGTTGGTGTATAACAGAAATTGAGAATGGCTGGAAGGAACGATGCTGCGATGGCTGCTGCTTTACAGGTAGGGATGGCAACGGGTCGGGTCGGGTGCGGGTTTCACACTGCCCAAACCCGCACCCGAAATCACCACCCGAACCCGAACCTGAACCCAAAGGCTATTCGGGTGGCAAAATTACACCCACGCCCACACCCGTTGGGTTCGGGTTTTTTCACCCAAACCCGAACCCGTAGCAAAAATAAATAAATATATATATATATATATATATATATATATATATTAATAAATATATATATATATAATATATATATATAGCGGGTGTGGTTTCGGGTTTCGGGCGCGGGTTTCACACTACCCAAACCCGCACCCGAAATATCGGGTGGCACCCGAACCCGAACCCGAACTCAGTCAACTCGGGTTTTCACCCGTTGACTCGGGTTCGGGTGCGGGTGGGCCCCGCGGGTTTGGGTCTGCCTGCCATCCCTATTTACAGGTTGTTTCTCAAGCGGTACAGAACTTGCCGCATGCTAACGAGAATGACGAGTTTTGGAAGAATAGACCGCCTACTTTTAAGGGAAGATATGATCCGAATGGAGCACAGACATGGCTCAAGGAGATTGAGAGAATCTCCCGGGTTATGGAATGTCCTGAAGCGCAGAAGGTGCGGTTAGGTACCCATATGCTAGCTGAAGAGGCTGATGATTGGTGGGTAAGTACTCGTCAATTGTTGGGGGCTGCTGAGGAGGTGATTTTTTGGGCTGTGTTTAGCAGAGAATTCTTGAGGAAATATTTTCCTGAGGATGTCCGAGGGAAGAAAGAGATAGAGTTCTTGGAGCTGAAGCAGGGTAGCATGTCAGTGACTGAGTATGCTGCTAAGTTTTCAAATCTGGCAAAGTTTTATCCTCATTACAGTGAGGCAACAGCTAAGTTCTCGAAGTGTGTCAAGTTTGAGAATGGTTTGAGGCCTGAGATCAAGCAGACAATTGGTTATCAGAGGATCAGACAGTTTCCAGACTTGGTTAATTGCTGTAGGATCTTTGAGGAGGATAGCAAAGATCAATCGGCTCACTTCAAGGGGTTGGCCAAGAGGAGAGGAAAGCAGCAAGTGAATCGTAGAAAGCCTTATGGAACTCCGGCTGAGAAGAATAAAAAGAAACATACTTATGGCAAGAAGCCAAGTGGGGGAGGTGCATCTGCTCCTCTTAAGTGCTATAGGCGTGGAGAGTTGGGACATCGTGTCAGTGAGTGCACGAGCGATGTGAAGAAGTGCTTCAAGTGTGGTCAGGCAGGACATCTGATTGCTGACTGCAAAGCTAATACGGTTACTTGTTACAATTGTGGGGAACAGGGCCATATTAGTACTCGTTGTCAGAAACCAAAGCAAGCTTCGACTGGAGGAAAAGTGTTCGCTCTGACGGGAACCTAGACTTCCAGTGATGACAGATTGATCAGAGGGAGAGATGGTTATCGAAACTCCTGCTAAGGGATCGGTGGCTACTTCCTTGGTTTGTTTGAATTGTCCATTATCAATCTTTGGTAAGGACTTTGGTGTAGAGCTGATTTGTTTACCGTTGGGAGGTCTCAATGTGATTTTGGGTATGAACTGGTTGGAGTACAATCATGTTCATATTAACTATTTTAACAAGTCGGTTCAATTTCTTACTCTTGAGGAAGAGGGAGATGATGGTTTTCTGTCTGCTAGAGAGTTGAAGGAACTCTTGGAAGAAGAAGTTCAGGTGCTTGCATTGTTCGCATCTTTGTCAGTGGAGAGTAATTTAGTGATTAACGAATTACAAGTGGTGCGTGAATTCCCTGAAGTGTTTCCAGATGACATTGCTGATGTGCCACCAGAGAGAGAAGTAGAGTTTGCTATTGATCTTGTCCCTGGTACCAGACCTATCTCTATGGCACCATACAGGATGTCGGCGTTAGAATTGTCAGAGCTGAAGAAGCAACTGGAAGACTTGTTAGCGAAGAAATTTGTGAGGCCAAGTGTGTCGCCTTGGGGAGCTCCAATGTTGTTGGTAAAGAAAAAGGATGGTAGTATGAGGTTGTGTATTGATTACAGGCAGCTGAATAAAGTGACGATTAAGAAAAAGTATCCACTTCCGAGAATAGATGACTTGATGGATAAATTAGTGGGTGCCCGTGTGTTTAGTAAGATTGACTTGAGGTCGGGTTATCATCAGATACGGGTAAAAGACGAAGACATTCAGAAGACGGCTTTCAGGACGCGGTATGGACATTATAAGTATGTGGTGATGCCATTCGGAGTTACTAATGCACCTGGTGTATTCATGGAATATATGAATCGTATCTTTCATGAGTACTTGGATCAGTTTGTGGTTGTTTTTATTGACGATATCCTAATCTATTCTAAGTCAGAAGAGAAACATGCTGAACATTTGCGGATTGTGTTGCAAGTGTTGAAAGAGAAGAAGCTCTATGCCAAGTTGTCTAAGTGTGAATTCTGGTTGAGGGAGGTAATTTTTCTTGGTCATGTTATTTCTGGTGATGGTATTGTTGTAGATCCATCCAAAGTAGACGTTGTTCTACAATGGGAGACTCCAAAGTCGGTGACCGAGATTAGAAGTTTCTTGGGTTTGGCTGGTTATTACCGAAGATTTATTGAAGGGTTTTCGAAGTTGGCACTTTCGTTGACTCAGTTGATGTGCAAAGGTAAAGCATTTGTGTGGGATGTTCATTGTGAAAAGAGTTTCATTGAACTGAAAAAGAGGTTAACTACAGTGTTGCACCCCAAAATTTGCCCTCACATCTTTGAGACAAATTGATTCAAGAAGCTTCCTCACACTCCTGGGAGTCTCAAAAGCTCAAGACTACTCAAGGGTATCCTCATGTCAAGTCTCAAGCCTTGCTTCACAAGTTTGCTCAGTTAATTGCTCAAATGACCAACAGCCGATTGTATTGGACCAAAAGTCAACTTTGACCAATTTACAGTCAAACGTCATCATTTCTTGCCAACATCAAGATTTTGAAGTCCCATTCATCATTTGATCAAGGGTTGATCATGATTCCTCAAGAAAATCAAGATTTACTCAAAAGTCAAAATTAGGGTTTTCTTAAGGAAAAGTCAACTGAACTTTGACCATGCACAACTTTCACATACTTCATCAGAAATTCCTCAACCAAAGCTCATTTTGAAGGAAATTCAATTCTATACAACTTTGTCTCTCTAAGCTCAAGGCCAAAAATGCCTCGTTTGAGAGATATGGACCAAAACTTTACAGGTCATTTTGAAAGTCAACAAAAGACACTTTTTCGTCAAAGCAATTTACACAAAAATAAAGACTTCAAATGAAAAAGTGATCAACACGAAAGTTGTAGGGGACATCTTGAGGGTTCCAAAAAGTCCAAGATCACCTTCATATGACAAAAATTGAGAGAGTTACGATTGGTGCAATTTGAGCAAAATTTGAGAAACGCATGAAACCTACATTGAACATTTTTGAGCTTTTGGACCAGTGGGCCTATCTTTTAAGGTTGAATCATGTTTATGACATATTCAAGGACCTCAAAGTTCACTTTGGTATTATTTTGATTTTGATTTTATTTTATTTCGATTTTATTCAAAGAAATAAACAAAATTTAATAAAACAAAATAAATCAAATAATGGTGGGCACATGGATCCTTTTAAATGGAGTTTCTAGAAGGTTAAAACATGTCATTCAAGGCCATCAAAACCCAAATAAAACCGTGGGAGAGAGTGAAGGAAACATGGTTTTCAAAAAATTAAAATGGTTGGAAACATGTTCCATGATCCTAGCTTTTCAATGATTCTTTGTCTACCATGTTTCTCCTATAAATACAAGGCTCAAACACAAGAGAAAAGGGGGCAAGGGGCTTCACAAAGGAAGGCTTCCAAATCACAAAATTCTTGAAAAAAAGTGGTGAAAATTCAAAACTCTATTTCCAATCATTCTCAATCCAAACCAAGGATTAAATACTCATCCTGAAGGTTCGATTCCCACCCCATGCAATTTCTTTTTAACCATTTTAATCTCTTTCTTTTATCATATTTCAATTAATTTATTTATTTCTTTTCAATTAAATTAAAACAATAAAAAAAATCATAAAACCGTTAAAAGAATAAAAAATATAGTTTAGGTTATGTAATCATTTTTTTAGACTTAGATTATTTTTATTAAAATTAATTTTTTAGACTTAGGCTTGTAATTAATTAATTTTTGTACAAATGAATTAGAAATTAGGTTTATTTATTTTAAAATTATTTCTCAAAAATATTTTTAAAAAAAAAATGAATATTGACTTAGAAATTTAGGACATTTAACTTGACTTTTAATATGTAATTGCTTTTCGTTTATCATTTATTTTCTTAGAATAAATGTATAGGTTTGTACATAAATTGTAATAGTGTAGTTTACATTTCTTGTACGATTATATTATGTAGTTGTTCATAAGCCTTGTAATAGTGTAGTTTACATTTCTCGTACGATTATATTATGTAACTGTCCATAAGCCTTGTAATAGTCTATGTTACATTCTCGCACGATTATATCATGTAACTGCCCATAAGCCATGTAATAGTGTAGGAATTTATTTTTCGCACTTATATTTTATTTGCTAGATAAATAGGCATGTATGGCAAGATCTAAAATCAAACATTAGAATAACCTATAACTCAAGATAATATAATTGAATCAACACACATTGCACATATTCACCTCTAGGGTAGCCTCTCTCTATTGCCTTACGATTAAAACGGTCATGTCCCTCGAAAGTAGGGGTACTTTAGCAAAAGACGCTTACGAATAATATCATCATAGTCCCTTCGATATAAATATCATAGTCCCTCGATGACCCTTCGAGCTGCCTACAAAAAGATGATCTTGACCCTCGACGACCCTATGGAAAAATGATGATAGTCCCTTCGCATTGCTAAGGTATCCTTACATGTTGCCTTCTATGACCATTCGATGACCCTTTGATGTCCCTCCACATCCAATAGACAGTACTACCTACCCACTAATGGTATGGATAGTACTATCTCTCAAGGAAAACGATAAGTACAAGAAAGACCTTACAAATTAGGGGTAAGTAACTTTTAAATGCTTGCTCACAACTCAAAAACAAATACTTTTCATATCTCACTCTTCCAAAAATATTTTCAAAAAAAAAAAACACTTTGCATACATTCTTACATGAATTATTATAAAGTCAAACTTTTTACAAAATATTTTCAAAACGTTCACACACATTCAAAAAGTAAGTAAAAAGGGTGAGCTAAGCATTTAAGAGCCCGTGGATAACCATGGATACAAAGGGTGCTAATACCTTCCCTCTGTATAACTTACCCCCCGAACTCAAAATCTATCAAGGTATTTCCTGTTCTTTTCAGCCTTTCCTTATTGGATAAAAGAAAATTCGATGGCGACTCTTGCTAACCGCAACATGTTTTGCGAAAACAAAACAAGAAAAAAGTCAGTTATCCCACCGTGTTACAGAACTGGCGACTCTGCTGGGGATTTACAATAAAAGAGGGGTTACCTTAGAGTTAGATCACTTTACCACTTGCTTAAAATTGTTTGACTTATGTGCTTTATTTCTATTAGGCTTTGTTTTGGGGTTACTTGTGTGAAAGGTCCTACACCCGGACCTAGTGATTCCTTAGGTAAGTGATAATAGATCATGGAGATTGTACGACATGTACCGATATGGTTGATATGATGGTCACAGTCTTTAGAACCCTAGTTAACTCATCTTTGGCCATTAGAAGGTAGTGAGATGGCCGGCTTTGGATTTAGACCGAAGTTGGTTAATACTCGAGGCTACGCTCATTGAGATCAGACTTTCAGGATGTTTTGGTCGGCCACTCGAGTGTCACACTAAAATAAAGCCTTCGAGAAAGATCCGTGATATGAGTCCTTTAGAACCCGGTTACTATTCTAGGACAGGTTGAGCCAACTAAACCTCAGTGGGGAAGGGTACTTACCTCTGGACTTCATGAAAGCCTTTAAACCTAAGGCTCTTGTATGACTTGTTTGTGTTTGATACTTATTTACTATTAACATGTACATGACATCATAACATCATAACATATCATTTTCACTAACCATTTCAAGGACCAAGGAATTTATCTTTATTCGTCGTTGCAGGCCATGGCTTTCGTTCCTAGAAATTTCATCCGAGTCAACTTTGTAAGGGTTCCTTCCCAGCTTAAAGAATTGGTCTCAAAGGTTCCCGATGGCTCTCGATTCACCAAAAGGCATGGTTTTCTACTTAACTTGGTTACCTCAGGTTTTGAAGAAGACATGATGAGAGTCCTATTCCAGTTCTTTGATCCTAAGCACCACTGTTTCACCTTCCCGGATTACCAATTGGTGCCCACGATGGAGGAGTTCTCTAAGCTACTTGGAATACCTATTCTCGATCAGATACCTTTTACCGGTCTAGAAGACGTTCCAAAGCCTGAAGTCATTGCAGCTGCTTTACATCTGAAGAGGTCAGACATTGTGTCCAATTGGGAAACAAGGAGTGGAGTCAAGGGGTTTCTTGCTAAGTTCCTGATTGAGAAAGCTCAATTGTTCCTAAGCGCTATGAGTTACCATGCCTTTGAGGAAGTATTGGCTTTGTTGATCTATGGGTTGGTGTTGTTCCCTAATCCAGACCAACTCATAGACGTGCACGCTATCAAAATATTTCTGACTCATAACACGGTACCTACCTTGCTCGGAGATATTCTGCACTCGCTTCACTCTCATACTATCAAGGAGCGAGGGACTCTCATGTGTTGCGTACCCTTACTATCCAGGTGGTTTATTTCACACCTTCCCCGGTCAGTGTTGAAGAATAGACAAAGGTTGCAGTGGTCTCGAAGGATAATGTCACTCTCCCATTCAGATATCTATTGGTGTGCCTGATCTCTTGAAGACTTCACTCTTATTGATCATTGTGGGGAATTCCCTAATGTGCCACTCCTTGGCATTAGGAGAGGCATCACCTATAATCCTTCGCTAGCTTTGCGCCAGTTTGGTTATGCTCGAAGGGATGGTCCTCATGATATGCTTATTCAGGGTATTATGTTCGATTATGAAGATGGTCCTCAAGGTTATCGTCAAAGGTTTATACGCGCGTGGAATAAGATGGATAAGATTGAAAGCAAGACCTTGGGTCAGAAGAACTCTATTCCTTTGGAGCCTTACCTCAGATGGGTGCACACTCATGCTCGAGATCTTATTATGCCATATCCAGCTATCAGACCAGTGATTCTTGAACTTGAGTTTGAAGGAGATGTTCCTCAAGTCATTCTCCATCAAGATATGCCTACCGATCTTGAAGAGCTGCAGAAGTCCTGGATTCAGATGAAAGAAGAAAGGGACGCCTTTGAGACTCAGTTCTATGCTAGTGAGAAGAAGGTGTTAGAGTTGACGAAATTACTTCATGAGGAGCAGAGCATCAATGCTTACATCGGCACAAAGAGGAAGCACCCATGGGAGACTTGAGTCTTGGGTCTTAGGTCTTAGGCGTTTTTGAATTTGCTTTTTGAAATTTCCTTTCATTGTAGCCCAAGAGGCATAAAAGAAAAAAAAGGAATTTTGAGTTTACTAATAAAAGTTTTCCTTTTGTTTCTGTTTGTTTGCAAAGATAAAATCTAAAGTCCTTAAATTCATTGCATGTTGTCGCTCCCATGATTTTCATCCAGGTACAAGCGCGAGAGTAGCGCGGAAACAGAGTCGCCAGCTGTGTATATTTATCCCAAGAGAGGGAAAGGAAACACCGTATAAACCTGAGGAAGAGGGAAAGGAATGGCCATCGCAACGATAGCCTGGGTTCGAGAGTCGGTTACGCGAGGGGAAGGTGCTAGCACCCCACGCGTCCATCGTACTCGATGGGATCCACGCTTGTTGTCTAATCTAAGGGTGAGTTATCCTAAAATCTATGGTTGTACTGAAACGGGGAAGGGGAAAACAAAGACAGACTCGGTAGGACATCGTCGTCCTAGGCCTACGTACTCCCTTTGTGCAATGGGAAATTCAGAGTCAACGTAGTTCGGACCAAGTTCTTTTTGTGTTTTTTATGAGCAACGTTAAGTTCGCGCCCGGCAGTTAGGGTCGATGCCTGTTTGCGACAAAACGGAAAGTAACGTGCCCTTTTTGAAAATAGCCTTAAGTTTGACAATCCCGAAGGACAAAAAAGGATTTGAATTTTGTTTGTATTTTTTAAGACAGAAGCGACTTGAGTTAGTTCATAACTCACCTTGAACCAGAGTCTATGACACGGGAACGAATGCGTCGCATGGTCGTCCCCAATGGGACGTATGCTCAACACTCTAGAAGAGAGAAGGGGGACCCCTCAATCTTCACTTCCTATGTTTAAGGCTTGGGTGCAAGGAAAGTTCCTTATTAAGTATCTTAGAAGGGTTATGAGATGAGAAGAGGGACTCAAAAGAAAAGAAAAAACACTAAGGGAAAATCTATCCTAATATTATCATGCAAAAGTGGCCATAAGGGGAAGTTTGAGAACAACCTAAGTCTAAAGAAAAGAAGAGATGAGAGAAGGAGAGAGTGAGGGTGAACATGGATAACTATCCACACCCTCAAGTGCCTTACCTCTGCCCCTGCACAAAAGGTTAATACAAAACAGTAGCAATAATTGAAAGTAAGTATTGATAGATAAATCAAAACAAGCTAATTGCCTTGAGAAGACAACTAAAGAAGCAAATAAGACCTAAACCACAAGGGAAGGGTCCTAAGGGCTAAGGGATCTCCTAGGGTAATAGGCATAGGCCAATGAAATATACCACTAAGGCTAAGGTACCAAACAAGAGTCCACCTAAATTGAAACATGCACCCCCAGATCATGCAAATGTGGGTTATGGATTAACTATAAGAAATGAAAACAAATGGATCATGCAACAATGCATATGTAAACATTAAACCCAGAAGCAAATGACATTTAAAATATGCATGGAAATGTCCTCAAGAAGGCATAAGAGTCATGAATGCAAGCATGGAGAACGGTTAAAGCAAGAAAAAATGAAAACAATTCACTTAGGTTCATACATGAAACACATTTGTGACATAAGCAAAGAGTGAAGATGCAAGATGAACAAGTATGGAAATGAATGCAAACCAGCAACATATGACATGTGAGATGGCATCTAAGATGTGAAAATAAACATACAAAGTTCATGCAAATCTCATGTTGAAACACACAGAAGAAAGAAAGTAAAACTGGTTCAAATAACTTCAAACAAATGTCAAATGTTCATGAACTTAGAAGGCATGCAAGGTGATATTAGAAGTCAATAAACATGGGTGAGAATGACCTATAAGATGCCTAGCAAATGATGTCAAAACATCTCAACAATCATCCCAAGATAACAAGCTAAAAACATACTAAAATCCTAGCACAAGTTCACTAACAAACACACATGCAAGACATGAAGCAAAAGGGATGCTACAAGTATGAGAAAAAATTAAATATGTAAGTTATATGAAGTGAAACCAGTGTGTAGACATGTGCCAAAAGAGTGTGCAAAAATTCATCACCAAACTTGATCAAAGATGCCTCAACATCTCATGCAAATCATACAAACAAGTTGTCCAATTATGGCACTCAATAGTCAACAGGAAATGCCTTAAAAAATCTATAAAAAATGAATGGAATGCCTCAATGTATCATACAATCATGTATCAAGTTTCATGTGAAAATTCAGATCATAACTATGTCAAACAAAAATGGGAAAATGTAAACACCATGACTAAATGCACCTATAAAAGTAATTAAAAGAAAATTCCAAATAAAACATTTAAATATGCAAAAATCAGAAAATAAAATGTGAAAAAATTATTTAAATGTGTGGAGATGCATCATGAATTTTTTTATAATTTTATGATGATTAAAAGTATTTTTAATAATTAAAAACCAAACAAATAATAAAAAGGAAATAAAAAAAAAACATAAATGGATAGGGGGTGCCACGGTAGCAAAAACCAAGTTATACATCAAAATGGGTCCTAAACTGGGGGTGCAGATAGGAACTGGGCAAAGCCTAATACGCGTGAGTCAGATGGTCCACGCTGTGAGGGTTCAGTCAAACCTCTTGACTTAATGTTGGCCATTAGATCTAGTCAACGCATGATGATCAGGAAAAGTAACAAATCAAGTGGATCCCAATGCACACGTATAATAATAGCAATGCACCACACACATATGATAAAAAATAAATCAGAAAATAAAAACACAAGAGCACGTGAGGGAGACCCTTCCTCATTAATGTGCTGGCAACACCCCAGCCCTTGGATCTAAACACATCTGACGGTCACGTTTTAAAATTGGGGGATGCTAGGGTTTCGGCCAGGTGAGATTTTCAGGCGGCCGGAGAAGACCTCCGGTTGTCTTCTCCGGCGAACCTCCACCGTGGGGGAATTCTCAGGTGCCCAGAAATACCTAAATTTTATACCAATCTCCTCCTCTCTCCACGTACTCTAAGAATGTGATCTCCAAAATTAAAAATACCCAGCCCACCAAGAGATTCGAACGGATGAAAGTATGCCCTGAAATTTGTAAACTCAAACATATGGTGTCAACTACTACCCAAATCAAACCATACCCCTAGTGGACTCCACACACAAGCAAAACACACAAAAACAACATGAATTCAGTAGAGTTTGAAAGAGAAAAGAGAAGTTTATACCTGCGGATTTTGGATGCTTGTAACTCAAGGAAACGAAAGCTGAGGAATCCTTGATGCTTGCTGATTGTAGCTGGCCAAATAAAGGCTATGAATTACTCCTTACTCGCTCAGAATTTCACAGTAGAACTCTGATACTTTTCCTCAAAATTCGTGTGTCTTTTCCACTCTAATTCCATGTCCTTTTATAGGCTTAATTAGGTCAACTTCAATGGATATTTTGGGCCTGAATGGTGTTAAGTTACCCAAGATACGAATATGGGAAGTTCTGATCTGATTTGCGCACAACCTTGCCATGGAAAACCCTAATTCGTACCCACCTCTTTGAGTGACCTTAGCTTGAAGACCATGCCTCTAATTGGTACATTCTTGGGCTCTTTAGATAGAGGGCCATGAAGACAACACTTTTGGTGTTGGAAGTGAAATGAATAGAGTCCTCTTAGGGACCTAAAAGTGACCCCAAAGTTGGGTGATTGAAACTGGACTTGCAAGTTGCCCAACCTGGTCGTGACCTGCTCATGGGCATGTGAGATTTTCAGTGTGAGGCACCCGACTTTGACCCCTTATATCTCTCCAATGGTTGATCAGATGAAAAATCTCCCAACATCAAAGTTGTAGAGGAGGTAGAGAGGAACAAAAGTCATGTTGAACATTTTTCCATTTGGATCCTCCATCAATGAGTTATTTGCCTTTGAAGTTGGACCAAACATACACACCAAGTGCTTGTGAAATTGAGGGCGTGCTGGCTCGCCCATGACTTGCCATGGCTGGTCATTTTTCCTTAGAAACCTCAAACTTTAAACCACCATATCTCACTCAATTTTAATCCAATGGAGATGTTCTTGGTATGGTTTTAAAGCTTGGAATGTGAACTTTTGAAAGGCCTCCATAACCCTTAAGTTTGGAGCTTAGATCACAGAAAAAGAATGCTCCAAAGATGGGTACTCAACTTGCCCAAACTTGCCATAAATGGAAACCCTAGTTTCTATTTTTGGAAGCTTTTCACATCTTTTGATTTTTGGTGAATTTCTTGATATTTCTTGATCAAATCTTCATCAATGGACATATTTGAGATGAGGAACATGAATTTGACCTCAAAAAGTCAGGAGTTGAATTTTTCCTCTGCACAGTTGACTTTTCCCTAATTCTCCTGATTTTCAACCAATTGATCAATTGAACCTCTTATGGACCAAATTGAAGGACAATTTTCCATTCTTAGATACTTAGGGACCCAAGGAATACCATAGAATCAAGTCTTGCCCAAAAAATCAGAAATAAACTGATTTTATAGCAAACCCTAATTTTGGTACCCTCAATCTAGGAGGAATCATCACATCCTCCAAATCCAAATTCCTCTGAATATGATGTGTATCCTCTCCAACAAAGATGAGATATGCCATCTGGTGATGATAAAAACTCAAGGTGCTTGTCCATTGGAGCAATAAACCCAGGAATCTCAAAACCCTAATTTCTGTACTGATTAAGAGAGAGTGGTTCACTTGATAGACCAAATAGGATCTCCTAAGGCCCAAGGCCCCTTTGTGCCTCAAATAATGGTGGCATCAATAACCATTTCTCCTATTGATCTCTTGGACAATACATGGGCTTTTGCTTGACCCTTTGGAGAACATCTTCTCCTCTTGAACTGCCTCGGGCACCTTGACCCCATGCTAATGATATGCACATATGAATATGTAAAATGAAATGAAACATAAGCCAGTTAGTACTAAAAGTTAGAGAGCAAATTTTGGGGTGCTACAGCTGCCCCTATCCAATCAACTTGGTCCTGAAGGTATGATAGCGACGGCTTTCAGACATTCCAGGGTGCACGGGGATTGAATACCGAAAAAACCCTTGAAATTTGCAAATGGCGGGGATAACGAAATGGCGCGTGCTGCAAAATAAGGAGTACGACCTCAACCATACTCACAAAGGAAGACCGACCACAACCGTTCCACCCACAGAAATAAAACGAATACGACCTCAACCGTACTCACAAAGGAAGACTGCCCTCAATCACTCCACCCACAAGAATAAAATGAATACGACCTCAACCATACTCACAAAGAAAGACTGACCTCAATCACTCCACCCACAGAAATAATACGACTACCACCTCAATCGTACTCACAAAGGAAGACTGGCCTCAATCACTCTACCCACAGAAATAAAACGAGTACGACCTCAATCGTACTCATAAAGGAAGACTGACCTAAATCACTCTACCCACAGAAATAAAACGAATACGACCTCAATCGTACTCACAAAGGAAGACTGACCGCAATCATTCTACCCACAGAAATAAAACGAATACGACCTCAATCGTACTCACAAAGGAAGACTGACCTCAACCACTCTACCCACAGAAATAAAACGAATACGACCTCAATCGTACTCACAAAGGAAGACTGACCGCAATCATTCTACCCACAGAAATAAAACGAATACGACCTCAATCGTACTCACAAAGGAAGACTGACCTCAATCACTCTACCCACAGAAATAATACGAATACGACCTCGATCGTACTCACAAAGGAAGACTGACCTCAATCACTCTACCCACAGAAATAAAACGAATACGACCTCAATCATACTCACAAAGGAAGACTGACCGCAATCATTCTACCCACAAAAATAAGACGAATACGACCTCAATCGTACTCACAAAGGAAGACTGACCTCAATCACTCTACCCACATAAATAAAACGAATACGACCTCAATCGTACTCACAAAGGAAGACTGACCGCAAACATTCTACCCATAAAAATAAGACGAATACGACCTCAATCGTACTCACAAAGGAAGACCTACAGAACGTGGACTTCGCTGAGGATAACGTGAAACAAAACTCCTGATTTATACCACCCCTACCGAGAAAGAGAAACCGGCAAACAAAGATATGTCAAGCGAGAACTGACTACCAGGCGAGAACATGGGTTTCACAAAAGAGAAAGGCCCCACAAAGGCAACCTCCTAACGGACTCACAGTCCATAGATAAGATGACTCCGTCGGGGAAAGGAGAAGTCCAAATAAAGGATTCTGTCGGGGAGCACAGGTATGAGGAACGCGTCTCTCGACGATCTCACCAAAATCTTCTGAGTTAGGCCCTTTCTGCTGAGCTGGCAAAGAAAGTATCAAACCTGGCTTATGCTTCGAATGCAAATGTTTGAATTTTTGGCGTAATGCTCCATACGAAATGGAAATGCTACGCGCTTAAGGATGCAATGCAAATGCTTATGATATGCAAAAGGACCCCTCCAACAAAATAAATGCTGAAGAGAAGAGACCAATTCTGCTGGGGGCTGACAAAATAAATTATCTTCTGAGTCCAAGAACTCTGCAGAGAAGGATCACACTGACCGACTCTTTGGATCAACAACTTCTGCTGTGGATGAAATCCAAAAGAATATCCACTCTACCGGGGATTACACATGTCCTTTACTGAAGGTAACATCCAAAACCTGAGGTTTCTCCTCTGCTGGGGGAATTAAGAATGAGTGCCAATAACGGAACCAAAAGTATGTTACTGAAAATTGCCAATAACAATTGGGCTTAGAACCTGCTGGGGATGCCAACCACCGTTGCACAAATAGCGGTGCAGATTGCTACCAGACTCTACTTGGGGAAAACAGTCCATAATACCATCCTGCTTGGGGATATTGCTGAACTTAGCCTGCTGATGGGGATAATGACTTTACCCTCGCCTTGCTGGGGATTAGAATATAACGTTGTCGGTGAAAGCACACTTCCTGACTGGCTGGGGAGAGTGGACACCCTGATTCTGTGGGGAGACAACGTCTTGATCCAAAGAACGAATTCCCCAAGTCTCCTGTTGGGGAAAGTCTGCACTACTGAGGAAGGTGCAATCCCAGTGCTGGGGAGAGCAACCCTACTGGGGAAGTACAGTCTTGTTGCCCTGCAAATTAGATAGCACCAAACAGAATATGCCACAACATGACTACCTTAGTTAACATCCACCGTAACCCATGCCTAAGTAATTTCTACTGTTTTTTGTTATGCTCCGCAAAGCTTGAAGTTTTATATGCAATGCTTATCAAAATATTGGACGTTTTCGCAAACAAAACAGTAAAAGTAAAACAAACAATGGAAAGCTCTTTGAGTGAAATGAAAATTTTATTGAGAAAAGTGGCCTGTAAATAGGCATTTACAATTGGAAGCAACTCCTAAAAAGAGGTAATTACGCAAAAGCAAAAGAAAATACAAATGTCGGCAATGCGGGAACAGATATCCACCATGATTCAACTCAGCTATGACCCATATGTCCTGCTTATCCACAAATATCTTGACCTTTGAAGAGATAAATGTACTGATTCCTTCCTTTCAGAATTTCCAAGTATCGAGAGTGCTCACAGATCGAACGCAGACCGTAGCCTTTCGCTTTCAAATCCCTAACTTTTGCCTGGACCGTCCTTTTCAGGTTTTCAATCCATCGGGATACCCATTTTTGCCAAAGTTGTCTTTTTCGGTTTTCAACTTTGCGGGTTTACATGTTTCTTTTTTACATTTTATCCCTAATTTTTGCCCGAACCTTTCATTTTTTATGGTTCGCCGGGATGCCCCTTTTTTGCCTGGACTTTCTTTTTGTGTCCAGCGGGTCTCTTTCATGCGAAGTATTTTTTGACTACGTCTGCGTTCACAGGGGACGTGAAATCTTCGCCATCCATAGTTGAAAGTAGTAAGGCTCCACCAGAGAAAACCTTTCTTACCACATATGGCCCTTCGTAGTTTGGAGTCCATTTGCCCCTGTGATCTGTTTGAGGAGGAAGGATCCTTTTCAAAACCAATTCACCTGTCTGAAAACTCCGAGGACGCACTTTCTGGTCAAAGGCGTTCTTCATCCTGCTCTGATACAACCGACCATGTGCAATGGCTGCCAATCTCTTTTCTTCAATAAGGTTCAACTGATCCAATCTGGAACACACCCACTCTGCTTCATCAAGCTTTACGTCTGCCAGAATTCTTAAAGACGGAATCTCGACCTCTAAGGGTAAAACTGCTTCCATACCATATACCAACGAGAAAGGGGTTGCCCCAGTTGACGTACGCACCGAAGTACGGTAACCATGTAGGGCATAAGGTAGCATCTCATGCCAGTCCTTATACGTTGCCACCATCTTCTGCACAATCTTCTTGATATTCTTATTCGCTGCCTCAATAGCCCCATTCATCTTCGGATGATATGGAGAGGAATTATGATGCTCGATCTTAAAACTCTGACATAGTTCCTTCATCATCTTATTGTTCAAATTCGAGCCATTATCGGTGATGATTCTCTCCGGGACCCCATAACGATAGATGATGTCCTTCTTTATAAACCGGGCTACCACTTGCTTAGTGACTTTGGCGTACGAGGCTGCTTCCACCCACTTTGTGAAATAGTCAATGGCAACCAAAATGAAACGATGCCCATTGGAAGCAGTGGGCTCAATCTTTCCAATCATATCTATGCCCCACATTGAAAAAGGCCAAGGAGATGACAACACGTTTAGAGGCGTAGGCGGTACATGCATCTTATCTGCATAAATCTGGCATTTATGGCACTTTCGGGCGTACTTGAAACAATCAGACTCCATAGTCATCCCGTAATATCCTGCCCTCAACAACTTTCTAGCCATGGTGTGTCCACTAGAATGAGTACCGAAAGAACCCTCGTGAACTTCCTCCATCAACAAACCTGCCTCGTGTTCATCAACACAACGTAGCAAGATCATATCGAAGTTCCTCTTATATCACATCATCCTTATTCAGAAAGAAGTTTCTTGCCAACCTTCTTAGAGTCTTCTTATCCTTGGTGGAGGCACCCTCTGGATACTTCTGTCTCTTCAGAAAGACCTTAATATCATGATACCACGGTTTGCCATCAGACACATCTTCAATTGCAAACACAAAAGCTTGTCTATCCAGACGCATGATTATAATCGAAGGAGTTTCATTCCAACGGTTCACCTTATACATGGATGCCAATGTCGCCAATGCATCAGCCATCTGATTCTCAGCTCGGGGCACATGATGAAAATCCACCCTGTCAAAGAAAGGTAACAACCTTCTGGCATAGTTGTTATAAGGCACCAAATTCGCCTGACGAGTCTCCCATTCTCCTATAATCTGATTAACTACCAACGCGGAATCACCATAGACATCGAGGTTCTTAATTCTCAAATCAATTGCTTCTTCTAACCCCATGATGCATGCTTCATACTCTGCCTCGTTGTTGGTACACACGAATGCTAACCGGGCAGCGAAAGGTATATGAGAACCCTTCGGGGTTGTAATGATTGCCCCGATTCCATTACCGTATGAGTTGACAGCCCCATCAAAAATCAGCTTCCATTGAGACCCAATCTCAGGTCCTTCATCAGGCAGAGGATCTTCGCAATCTTTCATTTTCAGAAACATATCATGTTCGTCTGGAAATTCAAACTTCATTGGCTGATAATCCTCGACCGGCTGTTCAGCAAGATATTCTGACAGAACACTTCCCTTAATGGCCTTCTGGGAAACATACTGAATATCGTATTTTGTCAAAACCATCTGCCAACGGGCTATCCTTCCAGAAAGTGCTTGCTTCTCAAACACGTACTTAATCGGATCCATCTTCGAAATCAACAAGGTTGTGTGGTTTAACATATACTGCCTCAGACGCTTGGCTGCCCAAGCGAGTGCACAACATGTCGTTTCTAACATAGAGTATCTTGATTCACAATCAGTGAACTTCTTACTCAGGTAGTAGATGGCGTGCTCTTTCCTACCTGTCTCGTCATGTTGACCGAGCACACAACCCATCGAGTTCTCAAGAACCGTAAGGTACATAATTAACGGTCTCCCAAGCACGGGTGGCATAAGGACTGGAGGTTCTCGCAAGTACTCCTTTATCTTTTCAAACGCCTCTCGACAATTTTCATTCCACCTGACCTCCTGATCTTTTCTTAACAACTTGAAAATTGGTTCACACGTGGCTGTAAGATGAGAGATGAACCTAGCAATGTAATTCAACCTCCCCAAGAAACCACGAACCTCTTTCTCTGTTCTTGGCTCAGGCATCTCTTGTATGGCTCTTATTTTTGCAGGATCAACCTCAATACCTCTTTCACTAACAATGAATCCCAGCAATTTACCAGACCTCACACCGAAAGTGCACTTGTTTGGATTCAACCTTAGTCTGAACTTCCTCAACCTTTCAAACAGCTTCTGGAGGTTCACCAGGTGTTCTTCCTCTGTCTGTGACTTCGCAATCATATCATCAACATAGACTTCAATCTCCTTGTGAATCATATCATTAAAGAGAGCCACCATTGCCCGCTGATAGGTTGCCCTAGCATTCTTCAACCCGAAGGGCATTACCTTGTAGCAAAATGTTCCCCATGGTGTTATAAACGTAGTCTTCTCCATGTCCTCTAGGGCCATTTTGATTTGGTTATACCCAGAGAAACTATCCATGAAGGAAAATACAAAAAATTGAGCAGTGTTGTCCACTAACACGTCGATGTGGGGGAGCGGGAAATCATCCTTCGGGCTCGCTCTATTCAAATCTCGGTAATCAACACACATCCTGACCTCCCATCCTTCTTAGGTACAGGTACAATATTTGCAACCCACAGAGGATAATTTGTCACAGCGAGAAATCTGGCGTCCAACTGTTTCTGAACCTCTTCCTTGATCTTGACAGCCATATCTGGTTTCGTCCTTCTCAGTTTCTGCTTGACTAGAGTACAACCCTCTTTAAGCGGCAACCGGTGTGCAACAATGTCAGTGTCAAGCCCGGGCATGTCTTGGTAAGACCAGGCGAAGATATCCACATACTCTCGAAGCAACTCAACCAATCTTCCTTTAACAGTGTCTTCCAAAGCAGTCCCAACCCTTACTTCTCGTTTAACATCCTTGGTTCCCAGATTAACAGTCTCAACTTCCTCCTGATAAGGTAGAATAACCCTTCCGCTTGTTTCAGTAGCCTGGCTAATTCTTCTGGTAAGTCACAGTCTTCGTCAGTCACTTCTTCGGCCTGATAGATGGGATTGTCAAGGTCATATCGAGCCATAGCTAAGTCATGATGGGTGGAATATGAACAAAGAAACCTGCATGATGGATGTTTTATGTTTATTATGAGTGCAACAAACAAGATAACACATTGCCATTTTGATGTGGGTTAATGCAAAAAGTAAAAAACAGAAAATTAGGGATCAAAATATTTTAATGAAAAAACGTCCTTTATTGATGATAAAAGTAGCAAATAAAACATCCAAGCCCTACAAATAAATATCACTACGCCTTGGGCAGAACGTAGGATTTAACATAACAGAAAACAAAAGTAAATTACTCCGGGCGAGTCACTTGGATGACTTTCTCGGAAGACCAGTTGCCTAAACTCTGACTAGGGGTGCAGGGATGGATCCATTCATCCATGTCACAGTCACTATCTCCTTCATCCTCGATAGCATTAACCTGATAAAAGAAAACCCCAGCACTTGTGAACCGAATCGGGCCAGCATACATGGGAGGATCTTGAACTCGTGGGGGTGGCTTGTACCCTAGTCCATGGGTATCCTGCTTCCTTTGAACATCAATGACACGGCCCCACCTCTGAGAACCACCAGCTTCAACTACAGTGCGCGCCTCTTTGAATGAGGACATCGAAACTTCTGGTTGTCTGACAACTTTAGGTTGGGCAACCACCTCAGGCTGACTGGCTACCTTTGGGGGTCCTTCGGGAATTTTCACAGCTTCAAAGGCTTGGCACAAAGTTTCCTGTACTTCACCATCTACCTCTACATACTTGAAGGTCGATAGGTGATTTACCATGATTTCTTCCTCACCACAAACTGTCACAACGTGGCCATCCACCATATATTTCAACTTCTGATGCAGCGTAGACGTTACTGCCCCAGCGCTATGGATCCAAGGGCAACCCAACAAACAACTATAGGCAGACTGAATATCCATTATGTAAAAGGTGGTGTTAAAAATCTCAGGGTCCACCTTGATCGGCAGAACTAGTTCTCCAAAAACTGACCTCTTGGAACCATCAAAAGCACGTACCACCAAGTCACTCGGCGTACAAATCAACCCACGAGTATCTAACTTCATCAAAGCTTTCTTCGGAAACACATTCAAAGATAACCCAGTATCAACTAACACATGCGACATTAAGGAACCGCGGCATTCCACTGAAATATGCAGAGCGTTGTTGTGATTCCTCCCAGCCGGAGTCAGATCTAAATCGGTGAAACCCAAACCATTACCAGTATTCACATGAGCCACAACCCCTTCTAACTGATTGATAGATATTTCCTGCGGTACATAGGCCATATTCAAAACCTTCAGCAATGCATTCCGGTGTGCCTCAGAGCACAACAGTAAAGATAGGATGGAAATCTTCGATGGAGTTAGGTGAAGTTGATCAACAATTTTGTAATCGCTTTTCCTGATCAATCTCATAAACTCTTCTACATCTTATGAGAAAGTATCCCCAACCTGCTTTGTCATAGAATTATTTGCTTCTTGTCTCTGTACAGACTCATCCATCATCTGTTTCCCTTTGTCTTGCTTCGAACTGCCACCTTGATCCTCAGCCGGAATAAAGACTCTACCACTCCTAGTGATAGCCCCTGCTTCAACAAGATTTTCCACTCCTGCACTCGCAGCTGATGTTCCTACCAACTCCTGCTTCTTGCCATCAACAAACACCTCCGCCCCATAATTCCACGGGATGGCCTTGATACTCTCATACGGGACTGGCCCAGGAACAGTGATAATGACCGGCGCTGGTCTCGCCGGCGCTGATATGGTTATTGTCTTGAATGGAATGGTTATTGTGGCAATGTCAATCCTTCTGTCAGTAATTTTTCTCTGCTTACAACCCCTGTCAAACTGTAATGCCCCTTCATTAATCATTCTCTGGACACCTGCTTTCAATAAATCACAATCGTCCGGTTGCGCCACACACCCTGCACAGTCTTCATCACAACCAGGAAATACCCCTCCCTTCAACAGTCTTTCCTTTACCACACCCAAAGGAGTTTGGACCTCGTTCACATCTGAAATCAAATTCAAGTCTTCACAGTCTTTAATAATAGCATTAACCCTTGGCCCACCGTGATTCAGCATCGGGTTCTGATTCACATTTGGAGCATCATTGGAGAAATTGATGGCTTTTGAGTCCACAAAATCTTGAACCTGATGCTTAAAATCTTTACAGTTCTCAATATGATGTTCGGGTGCCCCAGAATGAAACTCACAGTGGGCGTTGGCATCGTATCCGGGAGATGGATTGCCAGTGGGTGGAGCCAATGTCCTCTTCTGAATTAATTGTAACTGTCACAAGTGTTGAAATAATTGAGAGTAGGGAAGAGGTGGAGTGTCAAAATGCCTATCTCGCCTAGACAGAGGTTGCGGTCTGCGAGGAGCCTGATTTTGTGGTTGAGGCACTGCTGGCTACTGAGGTGCTGCTGGGATGGTTACAGAAGCCACCTGCTGATTGAAGTTCTGACGAGGTCCTTCTCTACCACGATATGATAACACAGAGTTTGTATCTCCCTCCTTCTTCTTGTAACCACTGGCATAAGGCTTCTTACCTCCTCCAGATGAGGACCCATCACCGTCTGATATTTTTCCCTCCTTAATTCCGCTTTCCACCATTTCTCCTACTAAGATCAAATCAGCAAACTTTCCAGTCATACACGGTACCAGCTTTTCATAGTAATGACCTTGCAAGGTGGCCATAAACATACTTATCATTTCTCACTCCAACATGGGAGGTTGAACCCTCGCTGCCAATTCCCGCCACCTCTGGGCGTATTCCTTGAAACTCTCATTGTTCTTCTGTGACAAGCTCTGCAGATGTGTTCTGTTTGGAGCCATGTCAGTGTTATATTGATAGTGTTTGATAAAAGCCCCTGCCAGTTCTCTCCAACTACGAACGTCTTTCCTCTCTAGATGCATATACCACTCTAGGGATGCCCCGGATAGGCTATCCTGAAAGCAATGCATCATCAACTTCTCATTCTTTTCATGAGCAGCCATCTTACTTGCGTACGCCCTCACGTGAGTCCTTGGGCAAGTCATACCGTTGTATTTTTCAAAAGTAGAAGTCTGAAACTTGTGTGGGATAATGACGCCTGGAACCAGCCCCAAATCCTCCAGATCCATACCCACAGAATCTTGATTCACAACACCCCTTAGTTGTTCCTCAATCAACCTGAATCTCTGATCATTGTCCATGTGGGGGCCAGCATCCCCACTTGGCACAGAGAATGCATCTTCCTGAAGATCATCATACTGACGGCCATGAATTGCGCAGACACTGATACCTCCTCCCACTAAAGTGGGAACCACAACATTTTCTCCTCCGCCCGGAGGGATCACAACACCAGTAACAGGAATACCTACACCCGGAGGGCCATTCTGAACATTATTACCAGTAACACCAGTATGAACTCCTCCATGAAGGACACCCTCTTCATCAATTCTCGCAATCAGTGACTGAACAAGAGTCCTCAACTGCTCTTGGCCTTGAGCAACACCTTGCATTAAATCCATGAACTGAGTCATGCGGGTCCGCATCTCAATCATCTCGGCTTGTAGTTGATCCATGACTTTCTTCTGATTTTGTCTGGTAGAATACCGGTGAATGTGTTGATCTGCAATCCTGCGCTACGGATGAGAACAAGATAAGAACACCAGAGATAAACACCTGTTATGCAAAAATGATCATGAATATGCAAATGCAAATGCACATGTTTGAATATTCGCAGGGCGATCCACCCCTTGATTCCAGTTTAACAACAAGATAGAATGGAACTTCTGCTCATGTATTAAGAAAACCAGAGGGTAACAAATTGTCAACAATCACAACCCAAAATAAGTAGTCTGAACACAATAATCATAGATCCCAACCAACAAGCCTGGTGGTGATTCAAATACACTAAAAGAGAAAGAGAAAACTACGGCATGTCATCAAAGTCCACAAGCGCCAATCCCCCCATCCATTATGCTCTTTGCTCCAGTCTTGAATCTCCTTGAACAGCTTTTTGGTGTCGGGATGCTTCGGTCTCTGAATTAGCTCTTGAATGAGAACATCTCTCCTATGCATGATCCCTTTCAAGTACCGGCAATGCAACTCCCAAACATCTTCTCCAAAAACACCATCCATGCTAGGACCCTCATTTCTAGGTCTCTTCACTTCAGCTTGGATCTTCAGTTCCTCTATGGAGGCTATAGCTTCATTGAGTCGACCCTCGACTGCTTGTCTCTGGAATACCCCTGATAGGATCTCAGCGTCTTTTTTCTTGAGCTTCAACTTCAATTGATCAATCTGAGCTAGATAATCGTCTTCCTTTCGCTTATTATCAGCCATTGCAGTGTCTCGGTGAGCATTGAATATGTGAATTTTTAACAATGCCTTGGCCAATTCCTCCTTCTTAGACTTGAGAACCTCACTGATACCATCTAGAGCTTGCCTTAACCTTTGTCTGGCCGTGACCTCGTCTGCTAGCTCCTTTTCTTTCTCAGCGAGAAGCTCTGTCTTCAACCTGGCGACATGAACAGCCTCACCCCTCTCACGTTTCAACTGGTAAATCTCTCTTTGTAGCTCACCGTTCTCTTCTCGCAGCTTTTCCTTTTCAGCCCACAACTTATTAAACTTCTCTATCTTAACTGTACTAGGAGGCTCAATCAGTAAGGGGTAAGATGGTGGTTCTTTGGAGAATGGCAAAAGTTCCTTCTCTACCCTTTTCTAAATCCAATCTTCGTACGCAGGAAATGCTCTGTTGTTGCTCTTCCCAAAAGAGGTCTTCCCCTTCTTATGACGGTCTTCCCAAGTATTTGCAGCCTCTTTTAACAGTTCTGGATTGATTTCCCCACTCAGATATAGGGATTCTTGGACATCCTCGTCTTTTGGTGGCTCCCTCAAGGCATACCCGAATTGCCTAATAGCGAGAATAAGGTTATAGTTAATTCCCCCTTTCCTTCCTATTAGAGGCACATTTGGGAGACCTCCACAACTAATCATGATATCTTGGCCCAACAAGTCACGGTTAACCCAAATTAGATTATCTGCCCTCAAGCCCATTAATCTTTTGGACCAATCCAATGTTCCTTGAGTATCTACAAATGCCCCAGATTTGGGAAGACGATCTGCAAACCATTTGTAGAAGACCGACGCACAATAATTAAGGGGTCCTCCCCTCCTCTTCTCGTTCTTATAATGCACTGAGTGGTACAGATCTCCAAGCAAAGTAGGTACCAGATTCTTCATGGTAAATATCCGGACAGCGTGCATGTCCACAAAATCCTTCACATTCGGGAACAACACCGTTCCATAGACACACATAGCCAAGATGGCGTTGAAAACCGGCCAACATCTAGCCTTAGCATGTACAGCAGCCTGTTCTACCAAAAATTTCATGTGAAAGCCTTTACACCCTCCCTTACTGGCAACGTTGTTTTTCAACAAAGATGGATCCAAATGCAAAGCCTCGGAAACCCTTTCTAAATCAGGAAGTTCTTTAGAAGGATAGAAATGAGCCTCTTCTTTGATAGAAACATCCAGAATGAGAGCAAACTCCTCCAATGTCGGAGCCAAAAGATAATCAGTGAATAGAAAGCATCGCAGGTGAGGGTCATAGAATTGCACCAGAGTGTGCAAAGCCCTATACTCGTATTCAGTGATGTCGCGGGCAAAATTCAGAATTCTTCCATACTCTCCTCTAAAGTCTGCCAATACCCCAGGTTCTGCCATAGACACAATCTTGTGAACAGGATCCAGAATAAGTGGTGGGAACTTGTACACTATGATGTTCTTTTTCTTCTCAGTACTCATTCTCAACAGTCTTCAAAAACCAGAATCAAAGTTAGGATGCGACCCTGCAAATGAATAAACATGTTAGGATGCAAAATGATGATGCAAATGCACACATGGGATCAAGGATGCCACACAGACTGGATAGATGCTGCACTGAACAAACTGAATGATCTCAAGGATCTGCCCAAATACCCAGAATACCAGAATAACCATAGTACCACACTGATAAATCTGCTGACAAGAAAACCGGGCGTGTTGAAGGTTAAGGTTACCTGCAAACCTGTAAACACCCCGCCCCTCTCATATGTAGGTACTAGAAAATGAAAGGTCCTCAGCTTCTCTGGCACTGAGGTCGAGAAGCAATAGTACATTCATCCCTCAGGGTACAGTACTATCGCCAATCGAGGAGTGCCTCCACTGATTCTCTTTCAAAAAGGTCATCCTATAGCAAGTTCCCAGCATTGGGTCCTCGGATCGACAGGTGTAATGGGTTTGCCATCTCTGGTCTACCATTATCACATCTCGGGAGGAGTGCCGTTACTGAGTCCTCGGGAAGGATCGCCAGAGTCGACAATTTTCCAGGTTACATTCCATCGTCTGCACCAATGCGCAGGATAGAACATTACCAAAGAAAACCTCATCTGGATGTGGGGTTTTCATGTATACTACGTCTGGCCAAATGCCACACAAGTCACACTACTTTCCACGCTAGTTCTAAGTGTATGCTCGAGCCTGGGTATTGGGCTTGTCTCTCAGAACTCCCAACCCGCCAAACAGAAAAATAGTGCAGCGGATGATAATAACATGCAATGCAGTAAATGCGGTAAAAAAATAAAATACAACAAATAAAGCAAAACAAACAAAAAAACACCCAAAGAGAACAAAAACAAACAAGCGCTAGGAGAGACTTACTTAGGGAACCAGACTCCCCAGCAGAGTCGCCAGCTGTCGCTCCCATGATTTTCATCCAGGTACAAGCGCGAGAGTGGCGCTGAAACAGAGTCGCCATCTGTGTATATTTATCCCAAGAGAGGGAAAGGAAACACCGCATAAACCTGAGGAAGAAGGAAAGGAATGGCCATCGCAACCATAGCCTGGGTTCGGGAGTCGGTTACGCGAGGGGAAGGTGCTAGCACCCCACGTGTCCATCGTACTCGATGGGATCCACGCTTGTTGTCTAATCTAAGGGTGAGTTATCCTAAAATCTATGGTTGTACTGAAATGGGGAAGGGGAAAACAAAGACAGACTCGGTAGGACATCGTCATCCTAGGCCTACGTACTCCCTTTGTGCAATGGGAAATTCAGAGTCAACGTAGTTCGGACCAAGTTCTTTTTGTGTTTTTTATGAGCAACGTTAAGTTTGCGCCCGACAGTTAGGGTCGATGCCTGTTTACGACAAAACGGAAAGTAACGTGCCCTTTTTGAAAATAACCTTAAGTTTGACAATCCCGAAGGAAAAAAAAGGATTTGAAGTTTGTTTTTATTTTTTAAGACAGAAGCGACTTGAGTTAGTTCATAACTCACCTTGAACCAGAGTCTATGACACGGGAACGAATGCGTCGCATGGTCGTCCCCAATGAGACATATGCTCAACACTCTAGAAGAGAGAAGGGGGACCCCTCAATCTTCACTTCCTATGTTTAAGACTTGGGTGCAAGGCAAGTTGACCTTATTAAGTATCTTAGAAGGGTTATGAGATGAGAAGAGGGACTCAAAAGAAAAGAAAAAACACTAAGGGGAAATCTATCCTAATATTATCATGCAAAAGTGGCCCTAAGGGGAAGTTTGAGAACAACCTAAGTCTAAAGAAAAGAAGAGATGAGAGAAGGAGAGAGTGAGGGTGAACATGGATAACTATCCACACCCTCAAGTGCCTTACCTCTGCCCCTGCACAAAAGGTTAATACAAAACAGTAGCAATAATTGAAAGTAAGTACTGAAAGATAAATCAAAACAAGCTAGTTGCCTTGAGAAAACAACTAAAGAAGCAAATAAGACCTAAACCACAAGGGAATGGTACTAAGGGCTAAGGGATCTCCTAGGGTAATAGGAATAGGCCAATGAAATATACCACTAAGGCTAAGGTACCAAACAAGAGTCCACCTAAATTGAAACATGCACCCCCAGATCGTGCAAATGTGGGTTATGGATTAACTATAAGAAATGAAAACAAATGGATCATGCAATAATACATATGCAAACATTAAACCCAGAAGCAAATGACATTTAAAATATGCATGGAAATTTCCTCAAGAAGGCATAAGAGTCATGAATGCAAACATGGAGAGCGGTTAAAGCAAGAAAAAATGAAAACAATTCACTTAGGTTCATACATGAAACACATTTGTGACATAAGCAAAGAGTGAAGATGCAAGATGAACAAGTATGGAAATGAATGAAAACCAGCAACATATGACGTGTGAGATGGCATCTAAGATGTGAAAATAAACATACAAACTTCATGCAAATCTCATGTTGAAACACACAGAAGAAAGAAAGTAAAACTGGTTTAAATAACTTCAAACAAATGTCAAATGTTCATGAACTTAGAAGGCATGCAAGGTGATATTAGAAGTCAATAAACATGGGTGAGAATGACCTATAAGATGCCTAGCAAATGATGTCAAAACATCTCAACAATCATCCCAAGATAACAAGCTCAAAACATACTAAAATCCTAGCACAAGTTCACTAACAAACACACATGCAAGACATGAAGCAAAAGGGATGCTACAAGTATGAGAAAAAATGAAAGATGTAAGTTATATGAAGTGCAACCAGTGTGTAGACATGTGCCAAAAGAGTGTACAAAAATTCATCACCAAACTTGATCAAAGATGCCTCAACATCTCATGCAAATCATACAAACAAGTTGTCCAATTATGGCACTCAATAGTCAACAGGAAATGCCATAAAAAATCTATAAAAAATGCATGGAATGCCTCAATGTATCATACAATCATGTATCAAGTTTCATGTGAAAATTCAGATCATAACTATGTCAAACAAAAATGGGAAAATGCAAACACCATGACTAAAAGCACCTATAAAAGCAATTAAAAGAAAATTCCAAATAAAACATTTAAATATGTAAAAATCAGAAAATAAAATGTGAAAAAATTATTTAAATGTGTGGAGATGCATCATGAATTTTTTTATAATTTTATGATGATTAAAAGTATTTTTAATAATTAAAAACCAAACAAATAATAAAAAGGAAATAAAAAAACATAAATGGATAGGGGGTGCCACGGTAGCAAGAACCAAGTTATACATCAAAATGGGCCCTAAACTGGGGGGTGCAGATAGGAACTGGGCAAAGCCCAATGCGCTTGAGTCAGAGGGTCCACGCTGTGAGGGTTCAGTCAAACCTCTTGACATAATGCTGGCCATTAGATCTAGTCAACGCATGATGATCAGGAAAAGTAACAAATCAAGTGGATCCCAATGCACACATATAATAATAACAATGCACCACACACACATGATCAAAAATAAATCAGAAACTAAAAACACAAGAGCACGTGAGGGAGACCCTCCCTCATTAATGTGCTGGCAACACCCTTGCCCTTGGATCTAAACACATCTGACGGCCACGTTTTAAAATTAGGGGATACTAGGGTTCCGGCCAGGTGAGATTTTCAGGTGGCCAAAGAAGACCTCCGGTCGTCTTCTACGGCGAACCTCCACCGTGGGGGAATTCTCAGGTGCCCAGAAATACCTAAATTTTATACCAATATCCTCCTTTCTCCACGTACACTAAGAATGTGATCTCCAAAATTAAAAATACCCAGCCCACCAAGAGATTCAAACGGATGAAAGTATGCCCTAAAATTTGTAAACTCAAACATATGGTGTCTACTACTACCCTAATCAAACCATACCCTTAGTGGACCCACACACAATCAAAACACACAAAAACAACATGAATTCAGTAGAGTTTGAAAGAGAAAAGAGAAGTTTATACCTGCGGATTTTGGATGCTTGTAACTCAAGGAAACGAAAGCTGAGGAATCCTTGATGCTTGCTGATTGTAGCTGGCCAAATAAAGGCTATGAATTAATCCTTACTCGCTCAGAATTTCACAGTAGAACTCTGGTACTTTTCCTCCAAATTCGTGTGTCTTTTCCACTCTAATTCCATGTCCTTTTATAGGCTGAATTAGGTCAACTTCAATGGTTTTTTTGGGCCTGAATGGTGTTAAGTTACCCAAGATACGAATATGGAAAGTTCTGATCTGATTTGCGCACAACCTTGCCATGGAAAACCCTAATTCGTACCCACCTCTTTGAGTGACCTTAGCTTGAAGACCATGCCTCTAATTGGTACATTCTTGGGCTCTTTAGATAGAGGGCCATGAAGAGAACACTTTTAGTGTTGGAAGTGAAATGAATAGAGTCCTCTAAGGGACCTAAAAGTGACCCCAAAGTTGGGTGATTGAAACTGGACTTGCAAGCTGCCCAACCTGGTCGTGACCTGCTCATGGGCATGTGAGATTTTCAGTGTGAGGCACCCCACTTTGACCTCTTATATCTCTCCAATGGTTGATCAGATGAAAAATCTCCCAGCATCAAAGTTGTAGAGGAGGTAGAGAGGAACAAAAGTCATGTTGAACATTTTTCCATTTGGATCCTCCATTAATGAGTTATTTGCCTTTGAAGTTGAACCAAACATGCACACCAAGTGCTTGTGAAATTGAGGGCGTGCTGGCTCGCCCATGACTTGCCATGGCTGGTCATTTTTCCTTAGAAACCTCAAACTTTAAACCACCATATCTCACTCAATTTTAATCCAATGGAGATGTTCTTGGTATGGTTTTGAAGCTTGGAATGTGAACTTTTGAAAGGCCTCCATAACCCTTAAGTTTGGAGCTTGGATCACAGAAAAAGAATGCTCCAAAGATGGGTACTCAACTTGCCCAAACTTGCCATAAATGGAAATCCTAGTTTCTATTTTTGGAAGCTTTTCACATCTTTTGATTTTTGGTGAATTTCTTGATATTTCTTGATCAAATCTTCATCAATGGACATATTTGAGATGAGGAACATGAATTTGACCTCAAAAAGTCAGGAGTTGACTTTTTCCTCTGCACAGTTGACTTTTCCCTAATTCTCCTGATTTTCAACCAATTGATCAATTGAACCTCTTATAGACCAAATTGAAGGACAATTTTCCATTCTTAGATACTTAGGGACCCAAGGAATACCATAGAATCAAGTATTGCCCAAAAAATCAGAAATATACTGATTTTATAGCAAACCCTAATTTTGGTACCCTCAGTCTAGGAGGAATCAGCACATCCTCCAAATCCAAATTCCTCTGAATATGATGTGTATCCTCTCCAACAAAGATGAGATATGCCATCTGGTGATGATAAAAACTCAAGGTGCTTGCCCATTGGAGCAATAAACCCAGGAATCTCAAAACCCTAATTTCTGTACTGATTAGGAGAGAGTGGTTCACTTGAGATCTCTTGTCAATTGTGAACTCCTGATGATGTGATAGACCAAATAGGATCTCCTGAGGCCCAAGGCCCCTTTGTGCCTCAAATAATGGTGGCATCAATAACCATTTCTCCTCTTGATCTCTTGGACAATACATGGGCTTTTGCTTGACCCTTTGGAGAACATCTTCTCCTCTTGAACTGCCTCAGGCACCTTGACCCCATGCTAATGATATGCACATATGAATATGTAAAATGAAATGAAACATAAGCCAGTTAGTACTAAAAGTAAGAGAGCAAATTTTGGGGTGCTACACATGTGCATCTACATCTCATAATCATTGCATAGCAGGTTTCTAAGACAGGTTTCTCATCTTCTCGTTGTTTATTTCAGAAGAAATGGCACTCGAGCAAACCGTCAAAGATCTCCAGGCCCAGAACGCCCAGTTCCAAGAGCTGATCCTGAACTTGTCCAAAGGGCAAGAAGAACTAAAAGCACTTCTGACCAAGAAGAAGAAGAAAGCAAGAAAATCAACTGGCGTCATCAACATGGGGAGGAGATTCAAAGGTCCGGCTAAACAGGTCAAGGAAATTGAGATCCCAGTAGACCAATATGATGAACTGGATGACAACTATGAAAGTGACAAACATGAAGAAAATAGTAACCATGGCACCGGTGGAAACTCTAAAGAGGAAGATGATTATCTGGATGATCA
Source organism: Lathyrus tuberosus (assembly GCA_022829125.1). NCBI lineage: Eukaryota > Viridiplantae > Streptophyta > Magnoliopsida > Fabales > Fabaceae > Lathyrus > Lathyrus tuberosus. Next base: position 9,141,150 of record JALAZF010000234.1, on the reverse strand, counting down.
GTATCCCCCCGGTGATAAGAAATACAAATTACTTGAAGAACGTCTGATGGCCATGGAGGTTCAGAAAGTAGCTGGTTTGGATTTTGAGGACTTGGGCTTGGTTTCAGGAGTTGTCATTCCTCCTAGGTTCAAAACTCCCACGTTTTCTCAATATGATGGTGTGTCTTGCCCGAAGCTGCATTTGAGATATTATGTCCGAAAGATTCAGCCACGTACTACTGACAAAAAGTTGTGGATGCATTTTTTCCAAGAGAGTTTGTCTGGAGCTCAACTGGAGTGGTATTATCAACTTGAGAGTACCAATATTCGTACCTGGAATGATTTGGCTGAAGCTTTCTACCGGCAATACCAATATAACTCTGATTTGGTGCCAACTCGAATGCAACTCCAAAGCATGTCCATGGGCCCTAATGAAAGTTTCAAAGAGTACGCCCAGAGATGGAGAGATCTTGCAGGCAGGGTTCAGCCTCCTTTAGCTGACAGAGAGTTGGTTGACATATTCATGAGCACACTAACCGGTCCTTTCTATAGTCATCTACTTGGAAGCTCGTCATCTGGTTTCACCGAGCTGATATTGACAGGAGAACGTGTTGAAAGTGGAATTCGGAGTGGTAAAATACAAGTGGCTACATCTTCAAACACTACAAAGAAGCCACATAATGGGAAGAAGGAGTCTAATGTTGTGTACGGCCAGAAGGGTCGTAATAAGAATGACCGCAACCAATCTGTTGGGGCAGTTCTGATCTCTTCACCGGTGTCACAACAACAACAAAAAGGTAGTCAGTGTAAGCAGAATGCACCCAGGAGATAGTTTACAAAGATCAACATGTCATTGGCTCAGGCGTTGCAGCATATGTTGAAGGCAGAATTGATTACTTTGAGGGATTCTCCTAAGAATCCTAATACTTCCGCTCCTAGCTATAGTCCCCATGCAAGGTGTGCATACCATTCTAATAGTCCTGGAAATGATACGAACAGCTGTTGGGCACTGAAGAACAAGATTCAAGACATGATTGACGCTAAGGAGATTGAGTTTGATCCCCCTGAGACTCCTAATATGATTACCGCTCCTATGCCGAATCATGACAAGATCGTTAATGCTATTGACGATGGTTCTTGTGTTTCTACCGTGGTTAACTTGATTGTTCCTCTATCAATTGTTAAGAAGAAGCTGTTGCAAGCCGGTTTATTTTTGGGCTGCGTTGAAAACTGTTATTATTGTGCATCTCAATCCAATGGTTGTGTGAAGCTGAAAGAAGGCATTCAGCGTGTTATGGACGACCGTACTATATTGTTTGAGAAGACTCCTTCTATGGAGAGCTTATGTGAAAATTTGTCCCGAGGTCTGAAGTTTGAGGACGTATCTGTGGTTACTAATTCCAAAACTATAGTGAGGATCACCTATAAAGGTCATGTGAAGATTACTGTCGAGCCTAGAGTGGCTCCCCTGATTATTACTAAGCCTGGTCCGATTTCATATTCCTCTAGCAAGGCTATCCCTTGGAATTATGGTGCTGATGTTTACATTCATGGTGTCAAGCAAGAGCCTTTCACTGATGGAACTGCTGAAGTTACTAATCCCGATGTCGACAATATCGTTGGGACTAGTAAGGTTACCCGAAGTGGAAGGATCTTCTCCCCAGAAATCTCTCCGAAGACTGTTACTACTCCAATTCGCATCTCTGCCTCTGAGCCAATTACTGAAACTCGAGGCAAAGAACCAATGATTGAGCCTGCCCAGATGGAGGCCCCGGGTGAAACTGCTATCGAAGATTCCTCCAAGCAAGAAATGGAGGAGGTGCTTAAAATTATTCGTAAGAGTGATTACAATGTTGTTGAACATTTGGGGCATACCCCCTCCAAGATCTCTATGCTATCTCTGTTGTTATGCTCTGAGGCCCATGCTAAAGCTTTGATGAAGTTTTTGAAATCTGCGCACGTGCCGCAAGAAATCTCTGTTGACCAGCTTGAAAATTGTGTCGCTAGCCTGACAATTGATAATGGTCTAGGCTTTTCTGATGCTGATCTGATTCCCGCTGGAAGGAATCACAATAAGGCCCTGCACGTCTCTATTGAGTGTAGGGGCACTACCCTATCTCATGTATTAGTGGACAATGGTTCCTCATTGAATGTGTTGCCAAAGGCTATTCTAGACAAACTCGACTATGAAGGGGTTGTGCTGAAACCTAGTGACGTCGTGGTAAGAGCCTTTGATGGTTCGAAGAGAATGGTGCATGGAGAGATTGATCTCCCGATCAGAGTGGGTTCTCAAGTCTTTGATTCTACTTTCTATGTAATGGATATTCGTCCTGCCTATTCCTGTTTGCTTGGGCGCCCTTGGATACATGGGGCAGGCGCTGTGACTTCTACCTTACATCAGAAGTTGAAGTATCCCGCGAAAGGCAAGATTGTCATCGTCTGTGGTGAAGAAGAGTACATGGTTAGTCATTTGAATACTTTCAAGTATGTTGAGATGGATGGCGAATTCCTCGAGACTCCTTGTCAAACATTTCAATTGGCTCCTCAGACTGCTCCTATTGCTAAACCAGTTCCTAGTGGTCCCCAGGTTACTAGAGTGCCTCCTACAATGGCTTCCCTAAAGGATGCTAGAGTTGTGGTTGAATAAGGTGGTTGTACCATTTGGGGTCAGCTTCCTGACATTCCTTACAAGTCTGACAAATTTGGTTTGGGCTTCACTTCAGAGGCTCAGAGGGTTGTACGTCGTGCTCGTGCTATTCGTATCACCAACAAAGGAGTTCATAAAGATCAGGTCAACGCTGTGGAAGATGCTGATAGTGACTGTGACCTAGACAGTTGGATCTTTCCTACCATTGGCAGTGGGCTCAACAATTGGAAGACTGAAGACATTATTCTTATCTCCTTTAGTCAGGAGTAAATGCTATTTTCTTTTTTTCTTTTTTTCAAAGTTTGGTTTTGTAATTTGAACAATAAAACTTTCAAGCCTTATGCCTTGCCCGGGGCACAATGGCCCATTTGTTAGGGTTGTCATTTCATCGCATATTTTCATTCAATAAATCAATGGACGTTTTGCATTCAAATTTTGCGCTCTTTGTCTTTTCTTTTACTTTATCTTCATCAAAATAGCTATGTGTTCTTACACACACCCACGCGACAAGCTGCAGATCCACATCCACTCTGGATCCCATTGATAACGGTTCTGCTATTGTCAATTATGACTTCGAAAATCCGATCTACCAAGCCAAGGACGAAGGTGAGGAAGATTGTGAAGTGCCTAGAGAGCTTGCTAGACTATTAGAATAAGAAGAAAAGACCATACAACCGCACGAAGAGCCAGTCGAGGTCATAAATCTAGATACTGAGGAGGATAAGAAAGAAATTAAGATAGGTGCTAGATTAGAAGACCGTGTCAAGAAAAGATTGATTCAGATGCTACGTGATTATGCTGAGATTTTCGCTTGGTCTTATGAAGATATGCCAGGACTTGATACCGATATCGTGGTTCACCGTTTACCGATGAAGGAAGGTTGTCCTCCGATAAAGCAGAAGGTTCGTCGTATGCGCCCTGAGGTGTCTGAAAATATCAAAGCCGAGGTTATGAAGCAGTTCAATGCAGGTTTTCTAGCTGTCACATCATATCCTCAGTGGGTTGCAAATGTGGTACCAGTGCCTAAGAAGGATGGTAAAGTTCGTATGTGTGTGGACTACAGGTGTAGTACCCCAAATTTTGACCAGTGTTTTTTTGAGGTTTTTGGTGTTACTAGGGGGTGTCATTTGGGCTTTGGGGTGTGCTATTGCTTTTGGGCCCATTTTTGGGTTTTTGGGTTTATATAAAGTTTACATTTTAGGATTTAGATTTATTTTCTATTTCATGTTTTGCTCATTTATTTTAAGGTAAAGTTTTGTTTTGAGATTTTATTGATTATAAGAAATTATTGGGGATTTCACTTATTTTAGATTTTTTAGAGTAGATTGAATTAGGTTTTTATTTTATTAGGAAAAGACTTGGGGCTTTTTAGATTTTTATTTTTTTATATATAGTTTATTATTTTAACAGAAAATTAAGTGGGTATTATTTTAGAATTTCGTTTTTATTAGGAAATAATTAGGTCTTGTTTTAATATTAATTAGTTTAAGTATTTTATATCCTTTTATTTTATTATTAATTAGGAATTTTGTTTTAATTAAGATTTAGATTTTAAAATATATATTATTAGGGATAATTTTATGCTATTAATTATTAATTAGGGTCAAGAGTGATTAGTATTGGATTTTAATTATTTGTTAATATAATTACTAATTATTATTTATTTTTGTTTTATTATTAAGATTGTTTTGGTGATTTTATTTTAAGCTTGATAATGCATTTTTTGTACGGTTGTGGATGCGTCAATTTTTATTATTATTTTTTATTGTTGTTTATTTTATTTCATTTGGTCAAAATAGTTGACCCAAAATGGGCCTTCTTCTTCCCCCATCACAAACCCTAAATCTTGCGCAAAATCAGAGAAATCAAATCAGGATCCTTTTTCATTAATTTTTACGATCAGGTTACAAATTACAAACGAAATATATTACAAAATCGAATCAAAGATCAACAAATCAAACACTAATTTGAATACAAAATCTCAATCAAATCAAATTACATCCGAAAATTCCTAAAACAAATCTAAATCTAATTGAATCTAAACCTAATTGTGCCTATAAAAACTAAAAGGAAATTCAGATAAAAAAAAAGAAAACCCCTAAAGGAATTGCTGCACGAATCCCTTCAAACTCTCACTTAAAGCTCTTGCGCACTTGAGAATTAGGGTTCATATCAGAACCCTAATCCCTCTGAGCTTGACCTCCACCATTCACCTGCGAAAGAAAAGGAAAAGGATTAGTGAAATTGGAAAACAGAGAAAGGGAAGGAAAGCAGCTTAAGCGGTCATGGCTGGGGAGGTAACCACTTAGCTTTTAATTGCTTGATTGTTGTTTGCATGTGTGTTGGAATCGATTTGAGTTTCTGGAAATTTTTAAGGTTAGGGTTTGAAATAGGGTTAGGGTTCATCAATTCTGGGTGAGGGTTCTTAGGGTTCTTATGAACCCTGAAGAACTAGGAGGGTCTCTGGGTTTGGGAAGGTTAGGGTTCATCAAAAGGGGTTAGGGTTCGAAGGGTTAGGCTAGGGTTCTTGGGAGGGGATAGGTTTCTGGGCTTTCTGGGTTGATGTTCATCACCCAGATGAACATGGTTGAAGATCCCGGTTGAACTTTAACCGGAGATCTGGGTTTTGGGGTGGTTCTATGGTGGTCAGAGGTGTTTTCGGACGGTGGCCGGAGAAGGAAAGTAGAGAGAAGCGAGAGGAAATGGGCTTAGAGAGAGAGAGTGTGAGAATTAGAGAGAGAAAGAAAGTTGAGAAATGAAGAAATCTGAGAGAGAGTGAGTTTAAATATTCCCTTCGTGCGTCCCTGTATGAACGACAAGTGGCTCATTCATCAGCGTTTGGATCAGTTGACTCCTCAGTCAACAGGTGATCCTAGGAATCTCGAGCCTACTGTGCTCCCTATGTTGACTTTGCATCACAGTCGTTCGTGTGGTTTACTGGGATGGGGTATGTTCATCTGACGATCCTAATGAGATCTGGGTGGATCTCACTAGATCAATCCGACGATCAGGGAGAGTCAAACGAGTGGGTTTCTCTCCACCGTGAGTTTTTTGGGTTTCTGACTTGGATTTTTTTTAGGGATTGGGCCTTGCGCCCAAACACTACCAGCACCCCCCAGTTTTTAAGCCCAGTGCTTATTCAAAGGAAATGCACCTTCCCTGGTTTTTTTAATAAAGCAATAAATTATTTTTTTTTAATTAGGATTTATTTTTAATTTTGTCTTATTCTTCATGTAATTAAGTTAATTCCTTAACTTAATTAGGTTACAAATTTTTAATTTAGACTTCTTAGATAATTAAGTTAATTCCTTAACTTAATTATTTAATTGGGTTTTTAATTTTAGGTTTTTGTGATAATTAAGTTAATTCCTTAACTTAATTATTTAATTAAATATTTTTTTTTTTTAGGTTTTCTGTTGTAATTAAGTTAATTCCTTAACTTAATTATAAAATTAGGTTTTATTTTTTTTAATTAATTGACTTAACTATTTAACATTTTTTTGGTAAATTACATTTTAATGGGAGAAATAAAGGGGTTGTTTGGATATTTTCAATATAAAGTTTTTGGATGCTTATTTTCCTTGAATTTTAGAAATTCATCTTAAGGGATACAAAAAGGGAGTTAAATTTGGGATAATGCTCTTGGTCCGAGAGCCTAAATAAGGGATGGGATTAGGGATAGAACTCTTGATATCCGAGAGTATAAATAAATGGATTAGGGATATAACTCTCCATCCGAGAGTATAATAAATGGATTAAGGGATAAAACTCTTGATATCCGAGAGTATCAATAAATGGATTAAGGGATAGAACTCTTGATATCGGAGAGTATAAATAAATGGATTAAGGGATAGAACTCTTGATATCCGAGAGCATAAATAAATGGATTAGGGATAAAACTCTTGATATTCGAGAGTATAAATAAATAGATTAGGGATAAAAGTCTTGATATCCGAGAGTATAAACAAATGGATTAGGGATATAACTCTCCATCCGAGAGTGTAAACAATGGAAAAGGGATAGAACTCTCCGTCCGAGAGTATAAATAATGGATAAGGGATAAAACTCTCCGTCCGAGAGTATAAATAATGGATAAGGGATATAACTCCTTATCTAGGAGTATAAATAATAGATCAAGAGATAGAACTCTTTATCCAAGAGTATAAATAGTGGATTGGGTTTTAGGATTAGGAATGGGTTTTAGGATTAGGAATGAGAATAGGATTAGGAGGTAGGAATAGGGGAGGTGAACTACGGTTACTCTGATCCTTCAAAATTGAAGGTACGTAGGCATAGGGTTGTAAACCCTAGCGAGTATAATTAATAAAAAAACTTAGGATTCTTTTGAATAAATAATTTAGACAAACAAGCAAGCATACCCTAAAATCTAAAGAGGATCCCATTGAGTACAATGGAGGTGAGGGGTGCCTAACACCTTCCCCTCACTTAACCGACTCCCGAACCTTAGGAATTTCTACCTTTAGGATTAGGATTTTTTAGGTTTATCATTTATTTCCCTTAGAAAAAATATGATGGCGACTCGAAAATTTTTAGCCGGCCGCGACAACAGGGATCTGAACAGGGCAAGCCCCAAAGATGACTTTCCTCTCCCACATATTGATGTTCTGGTAGACAACACTGCTCAGCACAAGGTATTCTCATTCATGGATGGTTTCTCAGGTTATAATCAAATCAAGATGGCACCTGAAGACATGGAGAAGACTACGTTCGTTACACAGTGGGGCACCTTTTGTTACAAGGTAATGCCATTTGGTTTGAAGAACGCATGGGCAACATACCAGCGTGCTATGGTTGCTTTATTCCATGATATGATCCATCATGAGATAGAGGTATACGTTGATGATATGATAGCCAAGTCTCAGAATGAAGAAGAGCACCTTGACCACCTATACAATCTATTTGAGAGGTTGAAGAAGTACAAGTTGAGATTGAATCCAAACAAATGCACCTTTGGGGTTAGATCCGGTAAACTTTTGGGTTTCGTCGTCAGTGGTAAAGGTATTGAAGTCGACCCTGTAAAGGTAAAAGCTATACAAGATATGACCACTCCCCGTACTGAGAGAGAAGTCAGAGGTTTCTTGGGACGTTTGAACTATATTGCCAGATTTATCTCCCATTTGACCGCTACTTGTGAGCCAATCTTCAAATTACTGAGGAAAGATTAAGTAGTGAAGTGGAACGATGAATGTCAGATAGCTTTTGATAAGATCAAGGAGTATCTCCAAGAACCTTCGATTCTGATGCCACCAGTTGAAGGAAGACCTCTAATCATGTACTTAACAGTGCTAGAGAATTCAATGGGGTGTGTGTTGCGGCAACATGACGAGTCTGGTCAAAAAGAGCATGCAATATACTACCTTAGCAAAAAATTTACCGACTGTGAAACACGATATTCACTGCTTGAGAAAACTTGCTACGCTTTGGCATGGGCTGCTCGCTGACTAAGACAGTATATGTTGACTCATACCACTTTATTGATCTCTAAGATGGATCCTATCAAATACATATTTGAGAAACCTGCTCTCTCCGGACGAATAGCAAGATGGCAGATGGTCTTGACAGAATACGACATCCAGTACACTACGCAGAAAGCAATCAAAGGAAGTGTACTAGCTGATCATTTAGCTCATCAAGCGGTGGATGACTATCAGTCTATGAATTTTGAGTTCCTAGATGAGGATATTATGCTTGTTACTGATTATGAAGAACCTGGACCATATGAAGGACCTGAACTGGGATCCCGATGGACTATGGTTTTTGATGGAGCTTCTAACGCACTTGGCAATGGTATTGGTGTTGTAATTATCTCTCCTAAGGGTTGCCATACACCGTTTACTGCTAGACTTTACTTTGACTGTACCAACAATATGGCTGAATATGAAGCATGCATCATGGGTATCAAAGCTGCCATTGATATGAGGATCAAATTCTTGAATGTATATGGGGACTCGGCCCTAGTGATCAGTCAGATTAAAGGAGAATGGGACACGAAGCATCCAAATCTCATTCCTTACCGAGAACATGTGTTGACTTTGATTCCATACTTTGAAGAAATCACTTTTGAGCATATTCCACGAGAAGAGAATCAGTTGGCAGACGCGTTAGCCACCATGTCATCTATGTTCAAAGTCAGATGGGACAACGAGGCTCCTAGGATTACTATTGACAGACTAGACGAGCCGGTATACTATTATGAAGTTGATACTGATGAGGTAGAAGAGAAACCTTGGTTCCACGAAGTGAAAATATATCTCGAAACTCAGGAATATCCTGAAGGGGCATCTATCAATGACAAGAAGTTTCTAAGGAGGTTCTCTGCCAAGTTCTTTCTGAGTAACGGAATTTTGTACAAGCGCAACCACGATTCAACCTTGCTTCGCTGTGTAGATAAGAAGGAAGCAGAAAAGATTATGGAAGAGATGCATGACGGAATCTTTGGCACTCACTCCAGTGGGCATACAATGGCTAAGAAGATTTTGAGAGCAGGTTACTACTGGTCTACCATGGAAACTGATTGCCATCATCACTCCAGAACTTGTCACAAGTGCCAGATATATGCTGACAAAGTACAAGTACCTCCGGTTCCGTTGAATGTTCTGACTTCTCCTTGTCCTTTTGCAATGTGGAGCATTGATATGATAGGAGAGATTAAACCTACCGCTTCCAATGGACATCGTTTCATCCTTGTTTCTATCGATTACTTTACGAAGTGGGTGGAAGCAGCCTCGTTCACTTCTGTTACCAAGAATGTTGTAGCTCGGTTCATCAAGCATAATCTTATCTGTCAGTATGGCATCCCTGAAAGCATTATCACAGACAATGGTACTAATCTAAACAACACTATGATCACTGAACTCTACACGTAGTTCAAGATTAAGCATCATAATTCTTCTCCATATCGACCAAAGATGAATGGCGCAGTGGAAGCCGCCAACAAGAATATTAAGAAGATCTTGCAAAAGATGACGGTGACATACAAAGATTGGCATGAGATGTTACCGTTTGCTCTTCATGGTTATCGAACCTCAATACGTACCTCAACAGGGGGCAACCCCTTTCTCTTTAGTCTATAGTATGGAGGCAATTTTACCTGTTGAAGTTCAGATTCCTTCCCTAAGGATTATGAGAGATGCAGACTTAGACGAAGACGAATGGGTTCAGACTCGACTTGATCAGATAAATTTGATTGATGAGAAGAGGCTCGCGGCTGTCTGTCATGGCCAGGTGTATCAGAAACGTATGATCAAGGCCTTTAACAAGAAAGTCAAGCACCAAGTGTACCAGGCAGGTGATTTGGTAATAAAGCGTATCATACTACCACAGGGTGAACCCAGGGGCAAATGGACTCCCACATATGAAGGTCCATTTGTAATCAAGAAAATATTTTCTGGCGGCGCTATGATGCTTACTACTATGGACGGTGAAGATTTCCCGCACCCTGTGAACGCGGACATAGTCAAAAGATACTAAGCATAAAAAGAGACCTGCTAGGTTAACTGGCCTAGGCAAAAATAAGAGCATCCCGGCGAACCAAAAGGGTTCGGGCAAAAATTAGGGATATATATACCAAAAGAACTGTACACCCAGCAAGTCGAAAACCTGAAAAGGCGGCTTGGGCAAAAAAGGGTATCCCGGTGGACTGAAAACCTGAAAAGGCGGTCCAGGCAAAAGTTAGGGATTAAAGCGTACGATTATGTCCCGTTGGATCACTTATCTGCTTCCAGCTTAGTTTTGTTATCAATATCAAGTTCGAACAACGCAGATCAATCCAGTCATCTTCCTTCCGACAGCAAGGGATGAGATGCTTGAAGATATAGTGGCAATAGCAGAGTTGAAACTCAATGGGATCATTTCCGCATAGGTGTTTTTCTTTGTTTATCACTTTGTACCTTTTCAATTTTTACGACAATTTCCTCTTACTAGGATTTCTGTCTCCTTGTACAAAAATGTCTGTTTATAGGCCAATTTCAAAATCAATACAAGTCTACTTTCAAATTCAAAATTGTTTTTACTTGCCCTGTTTTGTTTGCGTAAACGTCCAATGGGTACTTTGAATGAACATATGCACTTGAATATGATTGAAGTTTACCAAAAATATACGTGAAAACAGGAATAGCATTTACTAAGGACTCTAGGAGTTGGGATAATGTTCAAGATGTCCACGAACCCCCATATAGCCAATTTCCTGGAAATATCTCTACAGAGCAATCTCCATGGAACTATCTCTATAGAGCTATCTTCACAAGCTCATCCCCAACAGAGATATATTCCCCGACAGAATTAGTATGCCCTCAGTGTCGTACCTCGAAAAGTCAATGGCTTAATCGAAGACACGACCCTCGCGCGAAAGGCGCGGAAAACGGTTCGAACAGAGTCGCCACCGAACTTTATTTATCCCAAAAGAGGGAAAGGAAAATATCGAGAAAACCTTTAAGTAGCGGAAAAGAACATGGTCATCGCAACCACATTCTGGGTTCGGGAGTTGCTTACGTGAGGGGAAGGTACGCGCACCCCCTCACGTCCGTTGTACTCAACGGGAACCTCTTAGTTCGAATTGTGAGGAGTGTTATCTAAGCTTGTTTGTTTTCTTCTCAATGATATATGCGAAAAGGTAAAGTAAAAGGTTTCGATTACTAAGGGAAATGGGGTGGTTTTAGGATAGGGTGCTCGGCAAGATCATCGCGACCTCGGGCCTACGTATGCTCATTCAGACGAGAATGAGAAATCAGAGCAATCGTAGTTCGACTACGGGGTTTGACGGAAAATGGGAGGAAGGTAGCTCGCCAAGATCATCGCAATCTTGTGCCTACGTATCTTTACTCAGACGAGAATAAAGAATCAGAGCAGTCGTAGTTCGTGGTACGCCCACGACAAGAGGGAGGTTGGATTTGAATTTTAGGAGACGAAAGATTGAATGACATACAACCCAAGGGGCGTGCCTTGAGAGCATTCACTCAAGAATCCAAGGAGTGCTAGACTCCAAGAATTCAGTTCTTTCGTGAGTTGATTGCGAAAATGTTCGATAAAGATTAAGTGTTTTAAGACGAAAGGGTGAATGAACAACAACCCAAGGGCGCGCCTCGAGAGCCATTCATTCGAAGATCCAAGGAATGCTAGATCCCAAGCATCTCCTCCTTTCGTAGGTTGATTAAAAAAAGTGTTTGAAAAAAGATTGAGTCGAATTGGTTGAGAAAAGAGGTGAGGATCAATACTAGTCCCTAGGGGTGCTCCTAGTAACGAAACCGTGAGACGTGCGAGTGTGCATTTGACGACGAGGCAAAAGGCACTCGACTTACATGAATATTTTGAAAAGTGGCTCGACGACGAGTCGAGAATTGGTTTGGAAATGGTTTGATTTGTTAAGTGTTTCAGGGAGAATAACGATTATTCGATAAACGAGACGTCGGCCTCGCAACCAATTAATCGGGGCATTATTGGGATGCTAGATCCCAACGACACCTTTTTCATTCGATCGATTTACGAAATATTGTTTGATGAACAACAAAAGTACCACATAGAATGCTAGACTCCAGTGGCATTCCTGAGAGAAAAAAAGATAATAATTAAAAATGTTTTTTTTTAAGGATAAACATAAAAACTAGTTAGAAAAGTTATTTAAAAAAAAAATCTTTAGAGAAAAAATATAGAGAGTTTAACTAATAATTAATAAAGTTTTAACAAAAAGTAATTAAAAAAAAAAGCAGCAACTAACTATCTATCGTATTTTCAAATTTGTTTACAGCTTTGTATCAAAATTACAGCACTAAAATTTAGCATAAGCATAGTATATTCAGTAGATTGTAATGCATATAAAAAACAATTTATATCCAACCTATTTATTTTAAAAGTGAACAAAATATAGAACAATTAAATTAATTACATAGTCATGATTAAACCAACAAAATTAATATAATAATAGTAATAATAAACAAAAACAACTTAAATGATATTTACAAAGTTGTTCTCATCGTATGAAAAAAAATCTCATAAAAAATAATCAATCATAAAATTATACAAATATATTATATAATTAAAACAAAATCAAGTTAGGACACAATAAGAAATCACAGACACACTTAATTATAATAAAAACCAAATAAATACTATTAAAAATAAAACAAAAACCAATCAATATGATAAGCACGTTAGAAATAGGAAAAGTGGAAAATAGCAAGGAAATCTGGTTTTATAAAATGAAAAGAAAAAATAAATAAATAAAAATAAAAATAAATGGGCCTGGGGCGGATCATGATGATCCGGTTTGGTTGAGAATGAAAGATGGTTGAAAACCCTAATACCAACACACGCAACCATTCTTTCTTCAATGTGAAACACGATCCAAATGCAAAACGGAGAGAAAAAAAACACATAGTGGGTAAGCTCTCGAACGAACCCTCTAATCTCTTGTATCCCTATACTCTCACGGCTTTCTCACTCTCAGCTTATCTCTCTCACGAAAACGCGGCTCCTCTGTTTGTTTTTTTTTCGCGGCGGTGTGGTGGAAGATGGCGACGGATTCAATGGGTCGATGAGGTCGTGGTGTTACCGAGGTTTCACGCAGCAGCTATTGGTTATAGCGGACAAATGGTGCAAATTGTTTGAGGTTGAAGGTCATTTTTCAGATAGCAGAGGGTGTTGGTGTTAAGCGTTTAGGTTGCAGAAGGAATGAGTTGAGCTGTTGATATTTGAGGTTGTGCTGAAGGTGTTTCTGGGTTGTTGTTGCGAATGAAGAGGTGAGATTGTTGAATGGGTTGACGAAGGTATAAGATTTGGTGAAGGTTGTTAAGGGTTGAGTATGAGGGATTTGTGCGCTTGTTTGAGGAAAGAGTAGTTGGGGAAGAATTTGTGCAGAGTAATATTGGTTCTGTTTTTCTCTTTTCTGCGATTTAGTTTGTGCTTGGTGGGTTTGAGTGAGGTTTTTGGTGATGGCTCCCAGCTTTTTTAAATGAGTGAGGAGATAGAGGGTTAAAGATGAAGGTTAGTCTTTTTCAGAATTTTCTTATGTTTTTTCTCCCTGCCCCCCTTGATGTTCTGATTTCTCCTCCTTTTAAAACCTCACAAATCTCATTAAGTTTGGTTTTTGTCTTGTAACATTATGGTATATCACTTTCAAAATGCAGGTTGTTGTGTGAGACGTCGCAGGTTTGGCGCGTTAGCAGCAGAGTACGGTTATATTGCAGCAATGTTGGTTTGGCTAGTTTAGTGTAGGTCGCGTGGCTTGTGCGAGATGGGGCCGAGGAATTGCCTACTGCAATTGTGGTAGTGGTGTTGTACCTTAGCAGGAAGTTTTGGAATGTAGCAAGCTTGGTGTGGCTTTGTTCTGTCATCCTTTTTTTTGAATTTTGAAATTTTGATTATAACAAAAAATGGTTAATGGGCCTAAAGAAAAGACAAAGCTTTTTTTTGTATTTTTGTGTGAATTAAAATGGACTTGGACTTAGGGACATTTGGATGGACAATGGTTTGTATATATAAAAAAAAATGATAAGACTTTGTATTAGAAAATTATATATAAAAAAATGAATGATATTGGAAATTTGAAATCATACAAGATGGATTGGAGGGTGGATTTATGAAAAATAAAGATGAATAAGATTAAAAATGGGTAAAAATGAATTGGACTATGAAATTGGTTACGAACGGATTTTGCAACTAAAATGGAAGATGGATTAAGAAGAAATGGGTAATTGGATAAAAAATGGATACGGATTTGATAATATAACAAACGGAATTGGATATGGACACTAAAGTAGAAAAGATAATAAAAATGAGTTTATGAGAAAATGGATAACTAGAAAAGGTTTTGAAATGAATATTAAAAGTGGATATGGTTTAATTGAGAAAATAAAAGGATGTCCATGGATAAGAAATTGATAAGAAATAGAAAGTGGAAATGGATATGGACATTGGATTTTATATGGTTATTAAATTGGATAAAACAGGTTAAAAAGTAGGTATGACTTAAAAAAATAAAAATTGACAGAAAATGAAAGAAGGATGAAGTTGAAGACAACATATTTTTGGATTTTTCTAGATGATTGGTTAGTGGATGGATGTACAGATGAAAGTATATACAGGTAGGACAAATTTGGGGTATGACACTCAGACAGAAATTGGGGCATCTTCCAGCAGTTCACTTCCATATATTTGATGGATAGCTTGGCATGATCAACTTCCCCAATGGGTCCCCTAGCAGATAAGGAAGTTGATCATTTCCCCAGCATACAGCAGAAATTTCCTCAGCGTAGCCTATGAAATTCTAATCCCCATCAGAGATTATTCCCTCTTTGTAGTATACAGAATTCAATTCCCCGGCTGAGTTTATTCCTCTAACACTATAAATTCACCAACAGAATTCTCTCCCCCAGCATAGTTGACGCTCATATCTGGAACCCGGGCAGATATTGCATCGGAGGATTATCCATCTCGTTCATCCCCAGTCAGGGTACATGCAGCCAAACTCTCCTTGAGCGCTTTTATCCCCAAGCAGAAGTCGAAGATCCCCAGTGGAGTATTCCCAAACAGAAAAGCGGGAATTCCCAGTACAGTCGTTCCAAACAAAAGATGAAGAGTGATATTCTTTATTCCCAGCAATAGATAGGGATTTATTTTCCCCAGCCAGACGTTACTATTCAAAGCCACCGCTGTCGTCAGCAACATTGACATCCATGCATCATGTACAGAATATCATAGCATATACATACAAAACATATAACATTCTCATTTATCTTGAGAGCATCATTACGCAATGCATTACATACATCATGACATTGCATAAAACTAACTTTGCCTTTTTCAGGTGAGTTCACAATCAGACAAACATTATCATCTTCTAGATACGGTGTAGAGATAATCGAGACAACAATTTAATTCTGACACTGATTCAAAGACAGATTTAATTCTGGTACTTCAACAGTTCAGAGATAATCAAGACAGATGATTTAATTTTGACACTTAAACAGTTCAGAGATAATCAACCCAGAGATTTAATTCTGATACTTAAACAGTTCAGAGATAATCAACCCAGAGATTTAATTCTGATATTTAAACAGTTCAGAGATAATCAACCCAGAGATTTAATTTTGATACTTCAACAGCTCAGAGATAATCAACCCAGAGATTTAATTCTAATACTCCAACAGTTCAGAGATAATCAGGACATAGATTTAATTCTGACACTTATCCCAGAAGATTTTCAAAAAAAAAATGGTTCAGAGATGATCGAGACGAAGATTTAATTCTGATACTTATTCCAGAATATGTTCCAGATTCAGTTTAGAGATGGTCAAGTATATTTTCCAGATACGGTTCAGATACGATCTAGAGATAGATTTCATTCTGATACTCATTCCAATACATCCTCAGATATAATCAAGGCGTAGATTCATTCTGACATTCCCCAGCACATCTGCTAGATACAGTTGGATACAGACTCATTCTAGTATACTCCTCAGATACAGTCAAACCTAGACTCCTTATGATACTCCTGTCAACAGTTACTTTGGATGGCATCTATATCCCCATCTTCATCCTGTCATCTTTCTGAATGGCATCTTTAAGCCCATTTAAGCAATAAAATCAACCAACAGCGTTACTTCGTGCACCCGTGAGTGCAAATTTCTAGGCACTTAAGTGTTCAATTCTCTTCCACCTTCAGATCACGAATGGTGGATGCGCCAATCTAACTCTTCAAGTTTAAGAAAATTGAACAGGGGCAGCTGTTGCACCCCAAAATTTGCCCTCACATCTTTGAGACAAATTAATTCAAGAAGCTTCCTCACACTCCTGGGAGTCTCAAAAGCTCAAGACTACTCAAGGATATCCTCATGTCAAGTCTCAAGCCTTGCTTCACAAGTTTGCTCAGTCAATTGCTCAAATGACCAACAGCCGATTGTATTGGACCAAAAGTCAACTTTGACCAATTTACAGTCAAACGTCATCATTTTTTGCCAACATCAAGATTTTGAAGTCCCATTCATCATTGATCAAGGGTTGATCATGATTCCTCAAGAAAATCAAGATTTACTCAAAAGTAAAAAAATTGCCAAATTAGGGTTTTCTTAAGGAAAAGTCAACTGAAATTTGACCATGCACAACTTTCACATACTTCATCATAAATTCCTCAACCAAAACTCATTTTGAAGGAAATTCAATTCTCTACAACTTTGTCTCTCTAAGCTCAAGGCCAAAAATGCCTCGTTTGAGAGATATGGACCAAAACTTTACAGGTCATTTTGAAAGTCAACAAAAGACACTTTTTCGTCAAAGCAATTTACACAAAAATAAAGACTTCAAATGAAAAAGTGATCAACACGAAAGTTGTAGGGGACATCTTGAGGGTTCCAAAAAGTCCAAGATCACCTTCATATGACAAAAATTGAGAGAGTTACGATTGGTGCAATTTGAGCAAAATTTGAGAAACGCATGAAACCTACATTGAACATTTTTTAGCTTTTGGACCAGTGGGCCTATCTTTTAAGGTTGAATCATGTTTATGACATATTCAAGGACCTAAAAGTTCACTTTAGTATTATTTTGATTTTTATTTTATTTTATTTCGATTTTATTCAAAGAAATAAACAAAATTTAGTAAAACAAAATAAATCAAATAATGGTGGGCACATGGATCCTTTTAAATGGAGTTTCTAGAAGGTTAAAACATGTCATTCAAGGCCATCAAAACCCAAATAAAACCCTGGGAGAGAGTGAAGGAAACATGGTTTTCAAAAAATTAAAATGGTTGGAAACATGTTCCTTGATCCTAGCTTTTCAATGATTCTTTGTCTACCATGTTTCTCCTATAAATACAAGGCTCAAACACAAGAGAAAGGGGGCAAGGGGCTTCACAAAGGAAGGCTTCCAAATCACAAAATTCTTGAAAAAAAGAGGTGAAAATTCAAAACTCTATTTCCAATCATTCTCAATCCAAACCAAGGATTAAATACTCATCCTGAAGGTTCGATTCCCACCCCATGCAATTTATTTTTAACCATTTTAATCTCTTTCTTTTATCATATTTCAATTAATTAATTTATTTCTTTTCAATTAAATTAAAACAATAAAAAAAATCATAAAACCGTTAAAAGAATAAAAAATATAGTTTAGGTTATGTAATCATTTTTTTAGACTTAGATTATTTTTATTAAAATTAATTTTTTAGACTTAGGCTTATAATTAATTAATTTTTGTACAAATGAATTAGAAATTAGGTTTATTTATTTTAAAATTATTTCTCAAAAATATTTTCAAAAAAAAAAACGAATATTGACTTAGAAATTTAGGACATTTAACTTGACTTTTAATATGTAATTGCTTTTCGTTTATCATTTATTTTCTTAGAATAAATGTGTAGGTTTGTACATAAATTGTAATAGTGTAGTTTACATTTCTTGTACGATTATATTATGTAGCTGTTCATAAGCCTTGTAATAGTGTAGTTTACATTTCTCGTACGATTATATTATGTAACAGTCCATAAGCCTTGTAATAGTCTATGTTACATTCTCGCACGATTATATCATGTAACTGCCCATAAGTCATGTAATAGTGTAGGAATTTATTTTCCGCACTTATATTTTATTTGCTAGATAAATAGGCATGTATGGCAAGATCTAAAATCAAACATTAGAATAACCTATAACTCAAGATAATATAATTGAATCAACACACATTGCACATATTCACCTCTAGGGTAGCCTCTCTCTGTTGCCTTACGATTAAAACGGTCATGTCCCTCGAAAGTAGGGGTACTTTAGCAAAAGACGCTTACGAATAATATCATCATAGTCCCTTCGATATAAAGATCATAGTCCCTCGATGACCCTTCGAGCTGCCTACAAAAAGATGATCTTGACCCTCGACGACCCTATGGAAAAATGATGATAGTCCCTTCGCATTGCTAAGGTATCCTTACATGTTGCCTTCTATGACCATTCGTTGACCCTTCGCTGTCCCTCCACATCCAATAGACAGTACTACCTACCCACTAATGGTATGGATAATACTATCTCTCAAGGAAAATAATAAGTACAAGAAAGACCTTACAAATTAGGGGTAAGTAACTTTTAAATGCTTGCTCATAACTCAAAAATAAATACTTTTCATATCTCACTCTTCCAAAAATATTTTCAAAAAAAAAAAACACTTTGTATACATTCTTACACGAATTATTACAAAGTCAAACTTTTTACAAAATATTTTCAAAACGTTCACACACATTCAAAAAGTAAGTAAAAAATGTGAGCTAAGCATTTAAGAGCCTGTGGATAACCATGGATACAAAGGATGCTAATACCTTCCCTTTGTATAACTTACCCCCCGAACTCAAAATCTATCAAGGTCTTTCCTGTTCTTTTCAGCCTTTCCTTATTGGATATAAGAAAAGTCGATGGCGAATCTTGCTAACCGCAACATGTTTTGCGAAAACAAAACAAAAAAAAGTCAGTTCTCCCACCGTGTTACATACAGCTCCAGTGTTGGTTCTACCCCAACCGAATGAACCATTTGTAGTGTATTGTGATGCTTCCTTGATGGGTTTGGGAGGTGTGCTAATGCAGGATGGTAAGGTTGTGCCTTATGCTTCACGGCAGTTGCGGGTACATGAGAAGAATTATCCAACTCATGATTTGGAACTAGCAGCAGTGGTTTTTGTGTTGAAGATTTGGAGGCATTATCTTTAAGGCTCCAGATTTGAAGTGTATAGTGATCATAAGAGCTTGAGGTATCTGTTTGATCAGAAGGAATTGAATATGAGGCAAAGAAGATGGTTAGAATTCTTGAAGGATTCTGATTTTGGCTTGACCTATCATCCCGGAAAAGCTAATGTGGTGGCTGATGCTTTGAGTCGGAAGACATTGCATATGTATGCTATGATGGTGAAGGAATTGGAATTGATTGAACAGTTCAGAGATATGAGTTTGGTTTTCGAGCAGACACCTTATAGTGTGATGTTGGGAATGTTGAAAATCAATAACGAGTTTCTGAACAATATCAGAGAGGGCCAGAAATAGGACGTGAAATTGGTGGATTTGATAGTTGGGAATGATCAGAACGAGAACAACGAGTTTAGAATGGATGAACAAGGTGTGTTGAGATTCCATGACAGGATTTGTATTCTTGATGACGCTGAGATGAAAAGGATGATTTTAGAGGAGAGTCATAGGAGTAGTTTGAGTATCCACCCAGGAGCAACGAAGATGTATCAAGACTTGAAGAAGATATTTTGGTGGCCTGGATTGAAACGTGATGTGGCTCAGTTTGTGTATGCTTGTTTGACTTGTCAGAAGTTGAAAGTGGAACATCAGAAACCTGCTAGTAAGATGCAACCGTTAGATATTCCAGAGTGGAAGTGGGACAGTATTTCTATGGATTTTGTAACAGGGTTGCCTAACACGCCGAGAGGACATGACTCTATCTGGGTAGTAGTGGATAGACTGACTAAGTCGGCACATTTCATTCTGATTAATATCAGTTTTCCTTTATAGAAGTTGGCAGAGATTTATATTCAGGTGATTGTGAAGTTGCATGGAATTCCGTTGAGTATTGTGTCGGATAGAGATCTGAGGTTCACTTCCATATTTTGGGAGAGTTTGCAAGAAGCTTTGGGTTCGAAGTTGAAGTTGAGTTCCGCTTATCATCCGTAGACGGATGGGCAGACAGAGAGGACTATACAATCTTTGAAGGATTTGTTGAGGGCTTGTGTGCTTGAACAAGGAGATGCTTGGGATAACCATTTGTCGTTGATTGAGTTCACTTATAACAACAGTTATCATTCCAATATCGGAATGGCGCATTTTGAAGCGTTGTATGGTCGAAGATGTCGGACGCCTTTGTGTTGGCATGAGTCTGGTGAGAGCGTAGTGCTTGGACCCGAGATTGTTCAACAGACTACTGAGAAGGTGAGATTGATCCGTGAGAAGATGAAAGCTTCGCGGAGTAGGCAGAGAAGCTATCATGATAAGCGAAGAAAGGATCTGGAGTTTCAGGAAGGAGACCATGTGTTTTTGAGAGTCACTCCGGTGACCGGTGTTGGACGTGCTTTGAAGTCGAGGAAGCATACTCCTAGATTTATTGGTCCGTATCAGATTTCGGCAAGAGTGGGACCTGTTGCGTGTAGAGTGGCGTTGCCGCCGCGTTTGTCGAATTTGCATGATGTGTTCCATGTTTCGCAGCTTCGGAAGTATGTTCCGGATCCGTCGTATGTGATTCCGATGGATGATGTGGAAGTGAGAGATAATCTCATAGTTGAGGTCTTGCCAGAGCGTATTGATGATCGCAGGGTGAAGCAGTTGAGAGGCAAGGAGATTGTTCTCGTGAAGGTAGTATGGGGAGGTGCTGCAGGTGGAAACATGACTTGGGAATTGGAGAGTAAGATGCAAGAGTCGTATCCAAGTTTATTTGCATCAGGTAAATTTTCGGGGACGAAAATATTCTAAGTGAGGGAGAGTTGTAATGCCCCATTCTCCTTTTATTATTATTTGCAAATAATTATATGTTATTGTGATTGATTATGTGTTGTTGTACTTTCGTTGTGTTTTGTGTACCCGTGGTGAAGGGTAGTGGCCTTAAGTAGTAGGTCTTGGGCATAGTAGGGGTGTATGGCTAATAACATAAAGATTAGCGGTGCGTTGAGTAATGTTGATTGGATTATTTTAATTTATCATTTGTTGACTAATTTATTTCATTAGTTGAGTTATAATGTTAATATAATAAGATAATTAAAATAATTAAGAGGTGTAGTGAGTGGAAGGGCTTTATGGTAATTAGGCGAGGATTAAGTGAGGACAAATAAGGCGATTCATTAATTGGGGTATATGAGAGAATTAGAGAGTGAGAGTTCATTATTCTAATTCCATGTGAAAAAGTGAAAGAGGGAGAAAAGCTAGGGCAAGAGGAAGAAAGGGAGAATCCATTGAAGTTAGGAAAGCTCATCACTTTAAGGTAAGGGTGGGATTTCTTTCATCTCTCAAGGGTTAAATGATGTAAGTATTGAAGTAGAAATCACTAAGTTGGAATCCATGGGGTTGGAAGAAGGTTTTAAGAAGATTTTGTGATAATATGATTGGAATTGATGAATTAGTCATGTTTGATATGTTTGGCTGAATTGCAAATGTTAGATGTAGGCTATTGGTGCAAAATCTATGAAAAAATTCTGTTAAAAATCGAGTTTAGTGCAGAAAAACGCAGGTGGTTTGTTGTTGTCATCGCAGGGTTTTGGGCTACAGAATCACAGGGCCCGCTTAGCGCGGTCTAGTGTGCTTAGCGCGATCTGGAGAAATTTCGCCTCTTCGAGGCAGAGAGCTGCGCGTTTAGCGTCGGTGGGGCTCGCTTAGCGCGACCTGGAGCTGAAAATATTATTTTTATTGATTTGAAATTCATGGAAAATATCTGTTTTATATTATATTAATGTTGTGTTGTTGCTGTTGTATGGTGAGCATGTATTGAGGTAGTATGTGCTTGTTTTGTTGATGTTGATGTGATAATGTGAAATGCATGATTGAATGATGTAAAGATGTGTAGTTGTTGTATTGGTGCATTGATGTATGTTTAGAAGAATGCATGTTGACTGTTAAATGATGTTGGTATGAAGATGAGTACGCTATGTGTATGCATGAGTCATTGTCGCATGTTGTCATTGATGGTGCATGGCATGTGCATAGTTGTGGGATGGCGTGCCCAAGTGGGGTGTTATCGTCTATCTGAATTCCTTGATGGAATTGTTCTTGGTGGTGGGATTGTGTGCCCAGATGGGGTGTAAGCAATTACAGTTGTTGGTGCGATCATGAAATAGGGGTCGTACGTGACCATGAAACAGGGGTCGTTGGTGTGATCATGAAATAGGGGTCATACTTGACCATGAAATAGGGGTCGAGAGTTCCGACAGGAACCGTGATCATGAAACAGGGATCGATTTTGGTACCACATGCATTGAGTCTAGTCGAGTCTCCTTTGCATTCTCTTGTTGGTTGTGTCGCATGATGGTTGGTATAATTATCGGTGATTGTCTGTGCATAAGTTGAGGTGTGTGATTCTTGTTGGATGTTACAATATGGTGAATAACTTTATGATGTATGCTTTTCTATTCATATCATCTCTCTCGTTCGTTGATTTAAGAATCTCACCCCTTCTGTTTGAATGTTGCCCCCACGTCGGTAACGTCCAGGTAATCAGGATTAGTGCGGAGTCTTAGTGAGTGAAGATGAAGTCTTTTATTTTGCTTCGTTGTGTCGGCGTCTGCTCTGATGTGTAACACCGGGGTTTTTGAACGCTTAATTGTTTTGTTTATTTGGTTGATGTTTAATTGAAGAATTTGGACTAGTGTTTTGGTTGATGTTAAACGACTATTTTTCCGCTGCAGATTAAAAGAGTTTTATTTTTGAAAAATGATTTATGTGTTACATGTCTATTTCAAGAGCAGGTTTTTGTTGAAGTAGCATCCTGAACGCCCAATATTATTTTAAATTGACTCTGATGTTTTATTATTTAGTATTATTATGTCGTGGGGTTTAGGGTGTTACATGTTTTGTCTTCCCTAACTTAGATGTATTCTTTTATATAACTAATGTTACTTATATTTTTGTTCAGGAGGTATCAAGGTTTCGTTGTCGTGGTCATAACTACATACCGCACGACCCAATCATCGAAGGATACCTAACTGCATGTGGATTTGGTGATTTGATAAAAATCAAGTCATACTCGCTTGACCCAAAATTTATTCTAGCTTTGCTAGAACGATGGAGGTCAGAGACCCACACATTTCACTTTCCTTTCAGTGAATGCACGGTCACACTCTAAGATGTGTATATGTTACTTGGCCTACGCATCGATGGAAAAGCCGTCAACGGCGAGGTTTATGTTGAAAACCAACTTTGCGAAAATTTGTTGGGCGCCCCGCTCTGTGTCGAAACACTTCCGCCAAGACGTGA
Organism: Lathyrus tuberosus; assembly: GCA_022829125.1. Taxonomy (NCBI): domain Eukaryota; kingdom Viridiplantae; phylum Streptophyta; class Magnoliopsida; order Fabales; family Fabaceae; genus Lathyrus; species Lathyrus tuberosus. The sequence goes on along the minus strand of JALAZF010000234.1, from coordinate 9,117,579 downwards.
TGGTCGACCTAGGGGCCAAGGTATTAATTTAAAATACCTAAGAGAACAATATCATTCTATTATAGTAGACAAGGAATCCGCCGAGTATTATAAGATAATTAAAACTCTGTGCTATTTAATGATCTTATTTGGTCATTTTTTATTTTCAGAAAGCACTGGAAATAGTGTAAATATTATGTATTTACCATTGTTGTCCAACATTAATAAAGTGTGCGACTATAGTTGGGGTTCAGCTGTCCTGGCCCATCTCTATAGTTTACTATGTAAAAATTCAAAAAAAAGACACATGTACTTTTTATGGGTGCGCATATCTACTTCAAGCTTGGGGTTGGTCTAGAATGCCAACACTAGCTCCTGTTAACCGGAATCCCTTCACATTTCCCTACGCAAACAAGTAAGTTTAATTTTAAAACTCGAACATGTATACTTTGATGAAATGTTTATTTGTAACTAATTTATTTGTGTCACTTTTTTTAGGTGGTTAGTTTCGAGAATGAATTGCCAACGAAATCCCAGGAACTCAATAATCATCTACCGCAACCTTATAGATCACATTGGGCCTGACGATGTACTTTATTCTTAAACTACCATAAATTTGTATAATAAATTAACACACCGCAGAATTTCTCATTAAATCTTTTGTTCTTGTAGTTTGTCTGGAGGCCATATGAGGGTCTCGACCATCAGCCCAACGCGGAGGATACTGTAGTGTGGACATCAAAAACACCCATCATTCGGTTCACTGCAGTGGAGATGCATCAAAGTGACCGGGTGAAACTGCAGTTCGGAATGCATCAGGATATTCCAATCGCTCCGACATGTTTGGGAGAGTGGCATCAACGTAGAGTGGATACACAATGGGTTGTAGGTCATTGGACAAACTTTACAAGAGAGATGTGTCAACATTGGGAGAATCGACATCGACACATCTTAGCTGAACCTGTTGTGGAAGGGGCTAGACCAACTCAACAATATATGATTTGGTTTAGGTTGGTCACAACACCCCAACAATTTTTGTCTCAGCCGACGAATCTGATTGATCCGCGCCAACGTGGTTCTTCGTCACAGACACATGTCCAACATCAAACACCGTATTATACCCAATAACTAAGTATATCATCCGAATCAATCTTCCAAAACCGCAACTCTTTCATGCCACAAACCCAGTCACAACAACAAGAGCCTTACCCCTACCACCAACCCGCGTACATCGACCCCACTTCTGCCTATAGCCCTGATAACTCTTTCGAACGCACCCTAGCCCACCATAGCCCCCTATAGCGGCAAAAATCGTGAGTGTAAGCTATTGATTAACTTAACTCATAAAGCAAGAGTCGCCACCACACTTTTATTTTATCCAAAAGGAAAGGAAAATGAGCGAACAAAACCTAAACAAGTTCTAAAACAAGAACAAGTAAACAGAGACTGGGTAAGGGGATTGGTTACACTAAGGGAAGGTGTTAGCACCCAAAATGTCTATAGTACTCTATAGGAACCCTTTGAAATATCTACGCTTTTTGGTTTGAAAAGGTTTGTTTGAAAAGAGATTGGGGAGGTGATAAGAGAAGTATTTTTTAGATTTTTGTGTTTGGAGAGACTCATTGCCTCATGCCTACGTACCCACAAAGTGCAATATAGGATCAAAACCTCGTAGTTCGTGGTACAAAGAATGAAATTTGTTTATTTTGGTTGATTTTAAATGTAAAGACAAGTCATCATTTCCAAGCGAATAATTCCGCTTAAAGAGATGAACCATGTCCAAACTTATGAAAAAGTTTTGAAAGAGAAAGTGCATAAGGCACAAAAAGAGTTTGAATGAGTTTGAGTGTTTTTTAAAGTCTTTTGAAAAAGGTGTCAATATGCTTATGTAGTTTAGCATTTATTAAGAAATAAAAGAAAAGAGTAAAATCACTTGACAGAGTCAAGGTTTGATTATGAAAGCGGTGAGAGTTTGAAGACAAGAAGATTTTGAAAAAGGGAGAAGATTTTGAAAATTTAAGAATTGGGAGGAGATGAAGTGGCTATCCTAAAGCTAAGGATAAGAAAGATCTAACCACAAATGTAGCTATCTTCACCATAAACCAAGCAAAAGCACAAAGCTCCAAAGACTTCAAACCATAATTCCAAAGCAAAGGGAAAAAGGTCCTAGTTCTAAGTCCAAGGATCCAAGAATAGCATTGAAGTCCAAGGTCTAGGTTCAAAATTCCATGTCCAATGCAAAGGATAGTAACCATAGTCCAAGATTAAGAGCACAAGTTTTTTAGAGGTTTTGGCCTTTATTAATGTTTTTGGTCCAAGTGGACAAAGAGAAAAAGGCATAAACATAAACATGTGTCCAACGAACAAAGGAAAAAATTGCGGAAGCATAAACAAGATATGATATGATACAATGACATAAAGCATAAAAAAGTAAAGAGAGGTAGGGAGAAAGAAGGAAGCATAAAAGTATAGTAATAGTAATGTAGTAGTATATACATAATAGTAGCACAAAGGCCATATTGCCATAAGCCTTCAAAAGTGTAAGTTCTGAGTTGGCAGCATTTTTTGCAAAACATGTTGCTCAGGGAAATGTTATGAAGAATGTCTTGACATAAGAGTAGAACATCACTGCAGGATGTGTTAATCTATAGCAGGTGTTGTTAATGATGTCATGTGTCTGATGTCTTAACTTTGAGTCATAACATTAGTAAATGTTAAGGTGTTGAAGAGTTAAAGTGATGAAGAGTGATGTCACATGCGATGTCTTGACATCACTATACCAGAACATTAAAACATCAGGTTGTGATGTTTTTAGGGCTGCGCGCATTAGGTTGATTTGATCAGATCTGTTAGAGATTTAGTGTGCAAATATCTTGGAGAAGATATTTTCAGTTGCAATCAGATTTGGAGCAGATCCTGTTGCTATGTTTAAGGGCTGTTTGATTTAAAAAGATTTGAAGATAAAATCTGTTTTAAATTCAAATCAAATCAGATATTTTTAGGGAGAAGATCTTGCAGCTGAATTAAAGGTGAAGATTTAAAAGATACATAATATCCTGGAAATATTATGTGGAGCTGATTTAAAGGTGTGGAAGATTAAAGATAAAATCTAGTAAAGATTGAAGATTTAATTAAAGATTTAATTGAAGATTTAATTGAAGATTTGATTGAAGATCTATTTAGTAGCAGAATCTTTTGCTGATTTGTTGAGATTTGAAGGCCCAAATCCAGTTGAGAAATAGGTTATAAATAGAAGCATTGTAACCTAGTTTTGCAGCCAGCCATCATGTAGATTATAAGGGCTATGTTGGTTGATGAACCACCCGGTTTGTGGGATGGTCATCGTGTTTATCTCGAAGCCTGTAGGTAAAAGATGTATTGTTCTTGGAGGAAGCTGTTAAGCAACTCTAAGTATTGTTCTTAGTCATGTGTGTCATGTCTAGGTAGTGTCATGGAAGTGTGTCTTCTACTTTTCTATGATTAAAGAGTTGTTGGTAATCAAGCTGTTGATGCAGTGGCGGAGATGTTGACTGCTAGACATCATTGTGATGATTGGGAGTGAGATGAAGTCTCTTATCTAGGGTGGACTTAGGTAGAAGGGTCATTGGGTAGTGATTAAATTAGGTAGATGGTCAACTGGTTTGTTGAGTCTGTAATTTGATGCTACTAATAGTGGACTTCCTTCCTGGCTTGGTATGCCCCCAGATGTAGGTTGTTTGAACCAAACTGGGTGAACAAATTTTGTGTGTTGTTTATTGCTTTTTCTGATTACTATTATTGCCTTGTTCATACAGCAGATTGCGATGTTGTGACATTGCACTTGACATCACACATCTGTACCAGAATTTCAATTGGTATCAGAGCAGGTATCCTGTCTGTTTCAGGACGAGATCTGGGGAAGATACTTTCTGGTTCATGAGCAAGGAAGATAGTTTTGCTGAGAAGATGTTTGGCCTTGGTCAGTTAATATAGTGGTTTGGATGATCCCTTGGTGTGAAGGTTGGACTATTCTTAAGAGCTGCTGGTGTGAGTGTGGGTTGTTAACACTCGGTTCATTTGGTCGTGCCTGAAGGTTGTTGAGGAGTTGTTTTGTGTTCCGCTACATGGTATTTGATGCTACCCGGGTTGTTTCTTGTGGTGAAACTTTTGGCAGGTAGTTTCTTGGAAGGTCTTTAGAGTTTGGTCTCCTCAGCAGAAGAAGAATATATTCCATATCAGGTATTGAAGACCAATCTGTACAGAATGTTGATTCCTTCTTTATCAATTTCCTTGATGATGAAAGAAGAGGGTGGAGCCAAAGCAAAAGAGTATTACTGTCAAATCTTTCATGCGGAAGTGAAAATTTTGATAAGTTATCTCTTAAGCTTGTAGTGGTGACCTAATTAGGAGGATCCTTCTGGTTATGATGTCACATGTAGTTCTTGCATATCTGAAGATACATGAACGGGAGGAAGTCAAGAAAATAGTTGAACCTGATTTGTTCTCGTGTGTTCCCTACAAGAGATTTGTGTGGATTAATTTGGGTGTAGTCTCCAAAGCCATAGGAGGTGTTTTATGTGATGTAGACTGATGTCAAAACTTATGTTGAAACATCATTCAGGTCTTTGCTTTCTCTGCCAAAGAAAGTCAAGCCACTTAAGTAATTAGTGGTGTGGATTAGCAGAAGAGGGATCAGCTAGTGCCCCAAGTGTACAAGAAAAGAATGTCAGACCAGATCAAATGTTGTACCTTGTGATAAAATGGCTTGATAGTAGTTGAATATTTGTCTGCGTTTGATAATGTTGTGCCTTCAACTAATGACAATATACATTGATGGGAGACTGTGTATTTGTCTGAGGTAAAAGTGCAGGACTACAGTGTGGTGGAGAATTTTCAAGTTTTAAGAGCCTTGGAGTTGAAGTAACTGGTGGGGCTAATTGGTGACTATGGTATCATCCAAATTGTCTGGGATGAGTTTGGATTAGAATAGGCAGATTGATTGTGGAATGACAAGTTGATGGTTTTAAAAGATGTGAAGACATCATAATCTTGATGGTTACAGCTTGATCAGTTTAAGTGGTTTGGAGCATGGTGTTGTCTCTGGTTGTGAAGGTCGAGGATAAGTGGCAGTTATCTCTGGCTTTCTACTGAAGGCTCTACTAAGGGAAGTGACACTCTTTAGTATTGCTATGAGGTAGTCTTGGACTACTTATTTTCTGAAGATTCAGGTGTGGTTGATTTGAAGTCTTTGGAGTTTCTAAGCAGGATGGAGGTTGTCTACTCAAACTTGATTGTTGAATCAAGTCTATGAGAGCGTGGAAATATGTTTCTGCAAAGGGAGGAGGTTCTTCTGAGTGGCAGAAGGAGGAGCTGAATTCAACAGTTAGATGTCATAATGTTCTGACATCAAGCTTAACATCAGAAGTCTCAGCTGATGATAGGGTGATCTACAGGTATGAACAATAGGATGCTTCAAAAAGATCGTTCTCATGGCAGTTTGCGGGAGCTGCAGGAAGGAGAAGATGTTACATGACCATGGCTTAGGGAGTCTAAGTGTGTTTGCTTTTGAGCAAGTGGAACATGTGACTTGAAGATCAAGTTTCCTTGGTGGATCAAGATATCTTTGTGAGAGTTCTGACAAACGTGAAAAAGGTCAAAATGTGGCATTTGGCTATTTTTCATATGAGGGCTCATGAATGAGGTGATCAAACTGTAGCATTTGGTTGATCTCAGTAGTGGATTAGAAGAATCAAGATGATCAGAGAGTGGCAGCTGGTTATTATTGAGGATTGTCTTGGAACAAGTTACTCTTGGGCAGAAGGGTGATGAGTTGAAGACTCAAGGAGATTATTCTTCTTGAAGTTGGATGAGAGTTTATTTCTCTAGTTCTATGGATTACTATGCTATAGTAAGTCCAGTTGGTGGAGCATATCAAGAATCATGGTGATGATGTCTTGGTGTGTGGGAGATGTTCTAACTTGGTGTTGGGACTTTATCTGGGTTGGATATCCTTGGTAAAGGATGATTTTGTTCTAGTTCCGGAGCTTGGTGCCTACATTATGCCTAAGGAGCGTCTACATAGTCATACGGGAGAATGATGAAGTAGAAGGTCTACCTTGGATGAAGAATGTAGAGAAGACTGTAGTAGATCAGGTATCGATTGATTGGAAGCCTGATGAGAATGGTCATATTTAGGAGATGATTGCTCAAGCATTATTTCAATAGAGGTGTTTCTGACGTTGTGGATTAGAATGTGGAGATTCTAATCTTGGCTTGTTGTAGTATGTTCTGGCGAAGAATGTCTACTGTTTTTAAAGACCTCACTAGTGGATGTAATGGCAGAGGAACTGTGTCAGATGAAGTGATTTGATCAGAAAATTTTGTTCTTTCTTCTGTTGCAAGTATCTCTTGAAGATATTGAATCTCAGTAAAGCTTTTAAGTAATCTGAGATTTCGTGGAGTTTGTGAGCTGCGTCAAACCAGTCAGGGTACTTGAAGGTGTTCTCTAGGAGTGAGAGCAAGTGTGTGAAGATCTTGTGCTCAAATGTTCATCTCCATCTAGAGCATTGGTTATCCATGACAGGGGGAGTACTTGTCTATGGAGTCTGCAGCAAAGGTGCATATATTGTGAAGCTTACATGTTGATCAAGCTTGTGGAGATTGGTTGCCTCTTATGAGGAGCTAATGTCAGATAACATGTTATGACATTAGGCAGTTGGATGGCTTGTTGGTGTGGACATGAATGGTTCTAGCCATGTGAAGCTAATTGTTTGTATCATGTGCGCACTTGCTTCTGAGGAGAAGTCTGAAGACAATTTTATGCAGTTTTGAAAAACTTTGTGAGGGTCTTTGTTGATGGGAGATGTCACACTTTTCTTGATATGTGTTATTAATTTTAAGTAAGAGGAGTTTACTTAGAGTTCAATGGAAGGCATTGTGTGTGTGCTTCAGAACTGGTGGATGATTGAAGACTAGGTATGGATTTTCCAAATCTTATGATCAAGGAGCACCATTTGTGAAATATAATGGGAGAACTTCTGTCTGGATTGTTTGAGGATTAAGCATTATGTGAATGCGTTTAGCAGGTGTGTTGAACAGAGGGTACGCTCTTGAAGACATGAAGATGAGTCTTATGTTTTCCATTCATTTAAGGTCTTCTTCTTACAAAGATGCACAGGTTATCCTTGATAGGGGAGAGTGTTACAATTTTGTGCAGCTGGAATTGTGGTGTTAAGGGGGAGCAGTGTTCTTATTGGCGTTCTAGCTGGTGCATGTCGTTTGTTTGGTTTGCTCCTATTATGGCTAAAAAGGGGGAGAATTGAGAAAATATCAGGCGTCCCTTGGTTGAGAAGGAGATGGATGGGTGTTCAAAGAAGAAGGTTTTAGCCAAAATATGCCAAAGGGGGAGATTGATAGTTCTGCAGCTTTTGGTGTTGGCATTAATTTTGGTAAAACTGATTGTGATATGCCTAAAAAGATGTTCTGACTTCTGTTTTCTGCTGCTGCATTTTCCTTTAATATGATGTGTGATCAAATTATGTTTTGGCCAAAAATTTGCTAAAGGGGGAGATTGTAAGTTCTGAGTTGGCAGCATTTTTTGCAAAACATGTTGCTCAGGAAAATGTTATGAAGAATGTCTTGACATAAGAGTAGAACATCACTGCATGATGTGTTAATCTATAGCAGGTGTTGTTAATGATGTCATGTGTCTGATGTCTTAACTTTGAGTCATAACATTAGTAAATGTTAAGGTGTTGAAGAGTTAAAGTGATGAAGAGTGATGTCACATGCGATGTCTTGACATCACTATACCAGAACATTAAAACATCAGGTTGTGATGTTTTTAGGGCTGCGCGCATTAGGTTGATTTGATCAGATCTGTTAGAGATTTAGTGTGCGAATATCTTGGAGAAGATATTTTCAGTTGCAATCAGATTTGGAGCAGATCCTGTTGCTATGTTTAAGGGCTGTTTGATTTAAAAAGATTTAAAGATAAAATCTGTTTTAAATTCAAATCAAATCAGATATTTTTAGGGAGAAGATCTTGCAGCTGAATTAAAGGTGAAGATTTAAAAGATACATAATATCCTGGAAATATTATGTGGAGCTGATTTAAAGGTGTGGAAGATTAAAGATAAAATCTAGTAAAGATTGAAGATTTAATTGAAGATTTAATTGAAGATTTAATTGAAGATTTGATTGAAGATCTATTTAGTAGCAGAATCTTTTGCTGATTTGTTGAGATTTGAAGGCCCAAATCTAGTTGGGAAATAGGTTATAAATAGAAGCATTGTAACCTAGTTTTGCAGCCAGCCATTATGTAGATTATAAGGGCTGTGTTGGTTGATGAACCACCCGGTTTGTGGGATGGTCATCGTGTTTATCTCGAAGCCTGTAGGTAAAAGATGTATTGTTCTTGGAGGAAGCTGTTAAGCAACTCTAAGTATTGTTCTTAGTCATGTGTGTCATGTCTAGGTAGTGTCATGGAAGTGTGTCTTCTACTTTTCTATGATTGAAGAGTTGTTGGTAATCAAGCTGTTGATGCAGTGGCAGAGATGTTGACTGCTAGACATCATTGCGATGATTGGGAGTGAGATGGAGTCTCTTATCTAGGGTGGACTTAGGTAGAAGGGTCATTGGGTAGTGATTAAATTAGGTAGATGGTCAACTGGTTTGTTGAGTCTATAATTTGATGCTACTAATAGTGGACTTCCTTCCTGGCTTGGTATGCCCCCAGATGTAGGTTGTTTGAACCGAACTGGGTGAACAAATTCTGTGTGTTGTTTACTGCTTTTTCTGATTACTATTATTGCCTTGTTCATACAGCAGATTGCGATGTTGTGACATTGCACTTGACATCACACATCTGTACCAGAATTTCAAAAAGTAACATCGATTATTCTGTCTAGCGTCTTGAACTATAATGATTAAATAATGTACTTAGATCAAGGTTAATGAAGACTTGTTAGAAGATTGATAGAATCAAAGCCTCTAGCCAACAAGATTCAAAGATTTTGAACCTAATACAAAAGATTAACCATCCTTGGGCTTACACAACCAAAAGGTTTGAGCCACGAAAGATCAAGTTCCGATTCGGAGGGAGGGCAAAATGTATCGCTATGTTAAGCAATCGTCAATTAACTTATAAAGAAGTCACCCTACTCGAGGCCGACCAATAGTGATCTTTGTGCTAATGCATGCTAGATGACCTGATGAGTCCAAACCCTTGAGGTTGGCATCAATTTTGGTAAAACTAACTTAGTAGAAAGATGTTGGACAATATGTCCTAACATGATGAACTAACTGCAGGTTTAGCAGAAAGATGTTGGACAAGATGTCCTATCAGGTGGATTTGACATCTTAGTCTGTTACAGTTTTGGGATAATTGTATTTTGGTAACAGGTGTGATTGGAATATGTCTTGATTCCAGGTGGCATTTGAGATTGTGGAATCAGAGATTCTGATTCTAAATGGAATATGCGGTTTCCTTGTAAGGAGACATTTTTGGAAACTTGGGATTGAAGAAAAGAATAGGTCGCAGATTCTGAGGAGCAGAATTGCTGCGCTTTTGAAGCCCGAATCCAGTTCTGTTTTGTAATATAAATAGGTTGGTTTTAACCTAGTTTTGTGGTTGAATATTGCAGCTGTTTTAGAAGTGCTAGGGTTTGTACTTCTGTGAGTCTCTCGTGTATTGTGTGAATACCAGAGAAGGACAGTTTATTGAGTTGTAATATTTTCAGTCACTGCTGTGATTGGAAGGGAATTGAGATGGGTCTCATACCTAGGAGTGTCTTAGGTAGAAATCTAGGAAGGGTAGTTTCTAGGTGCTAAGTTGTAAACGTTGGAGTTTAGCTTAGAACCAATTCTACTTAGTGATTTCATTCCTGGCTTGGTAGCCCCCAGACGTAGGTGTCGTACCTCGAAAAATATGATCCTCGCGATGGACGCGGAAAAAACTGTTCGAAACAGAGTCGCCACCAAAATTTATTTATCCCAAAAGAGGGAAAGGAAAATATCGAGAAAACCTTTGAAAGGGATAAGAAAATGGTCATCGCAACCAAATTCGGGTTCGGGAGTCGGTTACGCAAGAGGGAAGGTATTAGCACCCTCTACGTCCGTTGTACTCAATGGGAACCTCTTGATTCGATTCGTGAGAAAGTTAGCTAGGTTTGTTTGTTTATCTTCTAAGGTAAAAGGATTAATTTTTAAAAGGGGAAATGGGTGTTTTTTTATTAGTGTGCTCGGCAAGGATTGAGAATCCTTGTGCCTACGTATTCCCTCGTGCAATGGGAAAGTCAGAGCATTCGTAGTTCGTGAGACTACGGTTGTTTGGTTCGTGTTTTTCAAACGAACGAGTGTTTAATTCGCATTCTAACTGCTAAACGTTGGCTTGTCTGCTCGTCAAGGGAGGCTGAAGCACTAGTTCATATGCGCGAGAGAATGGATTAAACAATGTTCTTTTTGTGAAAAGTTGTTTGAATAAGTATTAAGTGTATTAGAGATTTGATTGAGAAAAAGGTTTGATTTGGACGTGTTTTAGGCGAACGAGGGTTTAGGTTGCATTCTAACTGCTAAACGTTGGCTTGCCGACTCGTCATGGGAGGCTGAAGCACTAGTTCATATGCGCGGAAGAATGGCTTAAACAATGTTCTTTGGGAAAGGTGTTTGAGTTGTGGATTAAGTGTATTAGGGTTTCGGCCGCACGGAGGCGAGGAAAGGATAATTAATCGTATCGGATGTTTTAGAGATAACAATTGCTCACACACGAGTAAGAGAACTCGCACCCAAGCAATTGAGGAGAAGGGCCAAAGACTCGACCACCCTCGCTTCACCTTTAGTAAAATGTGTTTAGATAGAAATTAAGTGTTTTAATGATTACTTGGAAAAAGGTCTAAATGTAGTCGAGTTACAAGTGTTTTAGAGGCGTCAATTTTCCACACACGAGTAAGAGAACTCGCAACTAAACAATCGACAGGTTAAAGCTTAAGTTCTGTTAGAGGCACCAATTGTTCGCACACGAGTAAGTGAACTCGCACCCAAACAATTGAAGAGAATTGCTCACACACGAGTAAGAGAACTCGCACACAAGCAATCGACGAATTAAGGTTTATGTCTTTTAGAAGTGTCAATTGTTCACACACGAGTAAGAGAACTCGCACCCGGACAATTGAGGAGAAAGGTTAAAGACTTGACCCCCCTTCACATCATTTTTTAAGAAATTGTGTTTGAATATATGATTAAGTGTTTTGATAATTTGATTTTAAAAAGGTTTCAATGTTGTCGAGTTCGCAAGTGTTTTAGTGGTGTCAATTGTCCACACACGAGTAAGAGAACTCGCACCCAAACAATTGAGGAGAAGGATCGAAGACTCGACCACCCCCACATCACCTTGTTATGAAATAATGTTTAAGTATTGTTAAATGTATTGGTTCGATTTGAAAAATGCTCGATGTTGATCGAGGTTTGAATTTGCGTGCGCTTGATTGATTTGAAAGGGTTAGATTGTTAAAAGAAGAGGCGTCAATTGCTTACACACGAGTAAGAGAACTCGCACCCAAACAATCGAAGAGAGATCAAAGACTTGAACCCCCATTTTTCACCTTAGATAGTTACGATAATTGTTAATTGTTTTTGGAGTTTTATTATGAAAAATCTGCTTGACGTTGGATCAAGGGTTTATTGTAAATGAAAAGACGTTGGTTGAAAAGACTCGAGGTTGATTTTGAAAGTGGCTCGACGACGAATCGAGAGTTTGGTTGAAAAGGTTTGTTTAGAAAATAGCTCGACGACGAATCGAGGTTTTGGTTTGAAGATGAGTTGTTTGAAAATGGCTCGACGATGAATCGAGGTTTTGGTTTGAAAATGGGTTGCCTATGTTAGTCCCTATGGGTGCTCCTAGTAAACAAACCACAATCAAAACAATATTAAGTGCGTACATCGGAATGGGGGAGGGGTACATGTAAAATACAAGTGTTGACAGAAATAAATGGTCTCGTTGTAAGGTAGCCCAAGAGGAAGCCGTGTGTGTGCAAAGTGTCCTAAACTAAGCCTTGAATGCGCGTCGAGCAAATGATCATAACCACAGTCCGTTCATGTTCTTTTTTATGGTTGCGATAGTTGTTAATTGTTTTCGATTAAGGGTGAGCGAATGAAATGAATATGAATATGATACAATATGATGATAATATTTATAACAATAATATAATATAAAATGGACAAGATATAATATGGATATAAAATCGGTCTCGTCTTAATCGCGATTTAATCGATAAATTGATAATCGGATTTTCGACTTTCATTGACCCAAAATTGAATAGAAAAGAATATACGAAATGAAAATTAAATAGAAACTAGAAATTAAATCGGGAATAAGAATAAAGGCATAAAGGTCTCACTTTTATCGAGATTTAATCGAGAATTCGATAAATCGATCGATCTTTGGTTTTCATCGACCACAAATAAATGTAAGCAACAATAAAAAATAAAATCGATAAAATGAATACAAGAGGATAAAGGTCTCACCTTTATCGAGATTTAATCGAGAAATCGATAAATCGATCGATATATGTTTTCATTGACCCAAAATACTAACAAAAATCTAATAAAATGATAAAATACAAAATGAATTGAAATAAATGAACTAAAATGCTAAATATTACATAAATTGAAATCAAAATGAATAAAAAAGGGTAGGCCTCATATTTAACCAAAATCATAGATCTATTTTCATAAATCCATATTATGGTGGTTGTTATGTCATTGGCCCATAAAATGGAATGGAAAATAAGATCAAAATCAAACTAAAATCAATTAAATGATAGAACTTGCTTAAAATAAAAAGACTCATTCAAACTTAAAATTTTCTTTTTTAAAAACAACACATAGCAAGCAAAATAATAAAATAAAAAGAAAAAGAATAACAAGGAATAAAGATGGGAGGTGGCGTAGAAAACTAATGAGGGTGTGCGGATATGGAATCACACGGGCTTCAAAAGAAGGCCCATCATCCTCCAACCGCCAACCTTAGAACCATGATCTAATAACTAAAATAAAAAATAAAAAAAACTCGCAAGGTTCAAGAGGACAAACCCAAAGATAAAGCAAGGTCAAACTTAAAAGAAAAATAGAAAAAGAAGCTCAGAAGAGAACCTCTTCATCATCGCTTAAAAAACATAGCAACATTCAAAACGAAAAAATGATGGACGCGATCCAACCTTCTTCGTTTCAATCTCTGTCGCGCTCTCCTCCGTCTCACTCTCGATTCCTCACTTGGTTCGGTTCTGCACGATCCGAGTTCAGGTTTGTGAGTCTATACGTTTCACTTCTGTTTTCTGGATATGGTTTCAGATCCGTGCTCACTCTTCTTCTTCTTTGAACTTTCTTCTTCTCTGGGTTCAGTTGTGATTCAATTTCTGGGTTTTGGGTTTGTGAAGTAAAAATGGTGGTGGTGATGAGTGATGAGGATTCCGGCACGGTGGTGGGTTTCGAATAAGGTTGAGTGTTTTGGGTTTGAGGTTGAGACGATAAAGGTCGGTTGAGTTGAAAGAGGATTTGTGTTGACGTGTGTAGAAATTATGTTGTTGTTGTTGAAGACGCGGTGTGTCTGTCCGAAGGTATGGTTTGAGAATTTGTTTTCTGAGGTTGGTTTGATTATGGTTGTTGAATGGGTTATTGAAGGTTGAAGGAGGTTTTTGATTGCGGTTGGGTTTGCGGTTGAAGACGATGGTTGAAGGGAAAGGAAGAAGGTTGGGTCGGCGGTTTGTGGGTGATTGGAGGAGGGTTTAAGGATGGTTGAGGAAGGTTAGTGTTGCGGCTGGAGATTTGTGATTGATGAAAGTTGAGAGAATTTTTACAGGGGTCCTTTGGCTGAGAGCTTGTCCAAGAGTGAAGGGTTGGGGTCAGCTTTAAAGAGCGAGATCGAGGGTGGAAATGGAAAGAGTGGAAAGGATTGTGAGGGTTGCTGAGGTTAGTACGGAATTTTTCGTTTGTGACGTTGGCATAACGGTTTTGCGTGAGGTTTTGGAGTCGTTGCTGGCAAAAATTGTGGGTTTCTTTTCGAATATCCGTTGCTGAATACATTTTTTTTTTGTTTTTTCGATTTTGTTTACAGATTGTGGTTTCAGTGTGTGGTGCGAGTCGTACGATTTCGTACAGGTCGTGGTTTGTAAATATTGTGGTGCGGCTTCGTAATGGATCATGGAAGGATGCTGTGTCTCAGTCTGGTAGTGTATGGTGAGATTATTTTGCAGGGCTTGCTACAAAATTGCCTTCGGCTCGCTTTACAAGATTGAAAGGCATGTATGTTCATGCGGAATTTGTGTTATGTAATCCTCTTTGTAACCAACTCTTGGTGGGGCCTGTTATCACACTGCACCAATTCATGTTCTTTATGCTGAAAAAAATTTGTCTTTAATTAAACCTGCTATGATTTGAATTTGCATTTTATCATGGACCTTTAGCTGTTATAAGCTGCAGTGAATGGTTTTGGTTCATGGACTTCAGCGAATGCTTCTTCATGACGTGTTGGTTCAGTCGGTACAATCTTTGGCATATCCCACTCTAACTCCTTAGCATTAATTGATAAGCTCCAAGGATCCCAAATAACCTTTCTCTCAAATTATCAATCCCCTTTGACCTTGAAATGGATTTCTATTGAAAGTGAATAAATATGGACTTAAAAAATGTGGATAAAATAAATGTTGAACATGGAAAGGTTCATTGAAGAAGAAGGTTATTGGTTTGGTAAATGGATAATAATAAAAAAGGTTAAAATGAAGGGATATGAACATGAATTGAAATGGATATGGTTATTGGAAAATATGGATATGAATAGGGTATGGATTTAAATTGGATTGGATTTGGAAATGGTTATAAAAAATGAATACAAGCAAAAGATAGGTTAATTAAAAGTGAAAATGGACAAATGGATTGGATATAGATATGATGGTTAGTGGATGAATGTTCAGATGAAAACTATTCATAGGTAGGACAAATTTGGAGTATGACAGACGCCCCTATCTAATTGGCTTGGACCCGAGAGAGTGAACGGTTGCATGGCGTTCACTTTAAGGGTAGAAGTCAATTAGATATAAGAATGCCCCAAAAATTTGTCTCACAAAAGGTAAGGTGTTTGTAGAACAAGAGCTAACAGAATGAAGTAGTGGGGTACAAATGAACAAATTAACTTGAGGTCCTTTAGGTGATCGAAGCAGTCCCTTATCCATTAAGGCTCCTCGATGATGAAGATGTATTTTTGAACAGGCAGAGGATTCTCTGGGTCGTCGAAGCAGTCCCTTATCCATTTAAGGTTCCTCGATGATACCAAAGCAGTATCTCTGAAAGCAGAAGATTCTCTGGAGCATTGAAGCAGTACCTTATCTGTTAAGGTTCCTCAACGATACCAAAGCAGTATCTTGGAAAGCAGAAGATTCTCTGGAACATTGAAGCAGTACCTTATCCATTAAGGTTCCTCAACGATACCAAAGCAGTATCTTGGAAAGCTGAAGATTCTTTGGAGCATTGAAGCAGTACCTTATCCACTAAGGTTCCTCAACGATACCAAAGCAGTATCTTTGGAAGCTGAAGATTCTCTGGAGCATTGAAGCAGTACCTTATCCACTAAGGTTCCTCAACTATACCAAAGCAGTATCTTTGAAAACTGAAGATTCTCTGGAGCATTGAAGCATTACCTTATCCACTAAGGTTCCTCAATGATACCAAAGCAGTATCTCTGAAAGACAGATGATTCTCTGGAACATTGAAGCAGTACCTTATCCGCTAAGGTTCCTCAACGATACCAAAGTAGTATCTTTGAAAGGCAGACGATTCTCAACGATACCAAAACTGTAGTTGGACCATAGAAATCTTGGAGCAAGGTTGTGGTTGTGTCCGAGAAAAGAAAGGCGAAGTCTGACATTGAGTTAGACTATGATGAGAGCCAGGACATGACACCTACAAAGGATTCTAGTGCGAAGAAATAGACTGTCAGTATTTCTAAAGCTCCCTTGATAATATCTCCTTCCATGCCCTTGAGTATGTCCACAGATGGCCATACGTGTACCAAAGAAGAGTTGCACTGGAAAGAGAACTCGGGAAGAATGCATTAGAGTGCCATGAAGTGATGAAACTGATTAATGATGCAGGGCTGAAGAAGACAATCACTAAGCATGGAAAATGTTATGAAAATCTGGTAAAGGAATTTATTGTAAACATCTCTGACAATTATAGTGATGCAACTAACAGGATAGTGTATGTCAGAGGAAATGCTGTGACATTTTCTCCCACGATGATAAATAGGTTTATAGAAAGATCTGAAGAGTCTCAGGCTGAATGTGAAGACACTGATGACCAAGTATGTCAAGAGCTTACTCGCAACACTATGAAACAGTGGCCTAGAAATGGGAAGCTTTCAGCAGGGAAACTAAGTGTGAAGTATGCAATTCTGCATAGAATTAGTACTGTCAACTAGGTTTCCACCTGATGAGTCCTAGCCCTTGAGGTTGGCATTAATTTTGGTAAAACTAACTTAGTAGAAAGATGTTGGACAAGATGTCCTGACATGATGAACTAACTGCATGTTAAGATGTTAGACAAGATGTCCTATCAGGTGGAATCGACATCTTTGTCTGTTACAGTTTTGGGATAACTGTATTTTGGTAACAGGTGTGATTGGAATATGACTTGATTCTAGGTGGCATCTGAGATTGTGGAATCAGAGATTCTGATTCTAAATGGAATATGCGGTTTCCTTATAACGAGACATTTTTGGAAACTTGGGATTGAAGAAATTAGGTCGCAGATTCTGAGGAGCAGAATTGCAACATAAATAGGATGGTTTTTAACCTAGTTTATGCGTTAAATATTGCATTTGTTTTAGAAGTACTAGGGTTTGTACTTGTGTGAGCCTCTCGTGTATTGAATGAATACTTGAGAAGGACAGTTTATTGAGTTGTAATATTTTCAGTCACTACTGTGATTGGAAGGGAATTGAGAAGTGTCTCATACCTAGGAGAGTCTTAGGTAGAAATCTAGGAAAGGTAGTTTCTAGGTGCTAAGTTGTAAACGTTGGAGTTTAACTTAGAACCAATTCTACTTAGTGATTTCATTCCTGGCTTGGTAGCCCCCAAACGTAGGTGTTGTTGATCACTGAACTGGGTTAACAATTTTTGTGTGTTGTTTACGTTCTGCAGTTTACTTTTGTTCTTCCTTAATCGTTGTGAGAAGCAGAGATCAAGTGTCACGACATCCTGTCTGACATCTTAGTGATCTGCTTAACCAGAATTTCAATTGGTATCAGGGCAGGTATCCTGCTCTGTATCTGGGTGAGATTCAGGGACGATACTTTCTGGTTCGATGGATAAAGAAGGAGGAATTCTGAATAGACCACCAGTACTTGATGGTTCCAATTATGAATATTGGAAAGTTCGCATGGTGGCGTTTATCAATTATATGGATGGAAAGGCTTGGAAGTTTGTGGTTAAGGGGTGGGATCCACCAAAGATCAAAGACGAAGAAAGGAAGCTCACTGATGAGCTGAAACCTGAAGAAGACTGGGATGATGAAGATGATAAGCTTGCTAAAGGAAATTCCAAAGCCTTGAATGCATTGTTCAATGGTGTGGACAAGAACGTCTTCAGACTTATCAAGAATTGCACTGTTGTAAAGAACACGTGGGAAATCCTGAAGACTGCCCATGAAGGTACTTCTCGAGTTAAATCTTCAAGACTTCAGCTGCTTACCACTAAGTTTGAGAACTTGAGAATGAGAGAAGATGAAAGTATACATGACTTTCACATGAACATTGTTGATATTGCCAACACATTTAGTGACCTTGGAGAGAAAATTCCTGAAGCCAAATTGGTCTAGAAAATTCTAAGGTCTCTTCCCAAGAGATTTGACATGAAGGTGACTGCTATAGAAGAAGCTCAGGACATAGCTACTATGAAAGTTGATGAGCTCATGGGCTCTCTACAAACTTTTGAAATGGGACTGAATGAAAAATCTGAGAAAAAGAAAAGCTTGGCCCTGGTGTCAAATCATGATGAAGAAAAGATAAACTCCAATGAAGTGATGTTTAACACTGTTGTGCTTCTTGGAAAGCAGTATGGACAATTGCTGAAGAAAATGGAGGGGGAAGAAAGATCGAATACTAAGCCTCAACTATTCAACAACTTTCAAAGAAGTGACCTTAGAAGAAACTCCAAGTATGAAGAAAAGGATGACAAGGGAAAAGGAATAAGATGCTATGAGTGTGAGGGATACAGACACATCAGGTATGAGTGTCCTACCTTTCTGAAGAAAGAGAAGAAATGACTCATTACATATTGGTCTGAAGATGAGTCTGCAAGTGATGGAGAATCACCTAAACAAGTTTATGCTCTTATAAGAATATTTGATTCTGATATAGAATCAGAGATTGGAGATCTAGCCTATGATGATCTAATCAAATACTTCAAAGAGGTCTATAAGAGATGTACTGAAATCTGCCAACTGGGAGAAGGACAACACAAGATCATTATGCTTCTTGAGGCTGAAAGAGAAAAATATCTCGATGTCATCTCTGATATTGAGGAGGAAGTTGTTGTACTAAATTCCAAGCTTGAAAATGTGACAAAAAATGTTAGGATGCTCAACAACAGTTCTGGTATTCTAGATGAAATTCTTCAAGTTGGGAGGAATGCTGGAGATGTCAGAGGACTTGGCTACACTGACCTGACTGCAGTCTCAATCCAATTAAAAGAAAATAGACAATGTCAAATAGAATGTCCCAACATCATTATAGACATCAGAGAAGACAAAACTGGAAATGTCATCATTGTGGGAAGTATGGTCACATTAAACGCTATTGCTACAAGCTACATGGATATCCTAAAGGTAGGAATCATGGAAAGAGAAAGAGCTCCAAACATGAGTCTATGGCTCTGGTAGCCCATTCCTATCAAGATGAGTACCCTGAAGAAAGGTGGTACTTCGCCAGTGGATGTTCAAGACACATGACTGGTGTCAAGGACTATCTGGTGGATATAGAGCCCCATTCCTCCAACTATGTCACCTTTGGAGATGGATCCAAGGGAAAGATTAGAGGAGTCGGAAGATTGGATCACGCTGGGAATCCTAGACTAGATGATGTGTTGCATGTAAAGGGATTAACTGCAAATTTGATCAGCATTAGTCAGCTTTGTGATCAAGGCCTAAAAGTAAATTTCACCAGATCTGAATGTCAAGTCTTGGATGATAAAGGTAGAATTATCATGAAAGGATTCAGATCAAGGAACAACTGTTATGTGCGGACTGCCTTACAGACGGAGAGACTTCAGAAACCATCCCCAGATACGGACATTAGAACATTAACCAAAATGACACATATGAGAATGCCACGTCAAACTATCGCAAGGATGGAGAATCTTCCTCAGAAGGCCTCTATGTTTAGGGAAATGACTGAAAATAGATGCTCTTATGCCTTCACAATAGACTCAGCTTATGAGACAAGAGATAAGAATGATTACCTTCAAAACATTGGAACTAAAAGTGTAAAGCTATGAAATAATGTCATAACAGATGTCACGTCATCCTACTGCAACATCTTGAACCCACAAAGGATTACAGAAGTTCAAAGAAAAATGCTGAAGGACAAATTAGGGTTTTACTTGGTTTGTGAAAACACTATTCAAGGGTTCGAAAATCAAATCACTAAAAACAGTATCAACAATACTTACTCTCAATTTGCTATAACCCTCTCGAACTCGTTCATACTCAAGATTGAAGAACAAGCATAGCGTGCTGTTGTGAAGATGTCTCAACAATCTCCAATACGTGCAACCAAGAAGGACATAACATCGACATCGGGTTCTAGGTCACAGTCCAAGGAGCTACACACTGAAGATGAAGTTACTCCGCTTGCTATCATGACATGTAAAATAGACAAACTTCTGATTAGAAGATCCAAAACTATCCTCCTATGTAACCCTTCGAATACCTCTGATGCTTTCGTTAGTCCTAAGAAAGGAATAGAAAGGTTCAACACAGATGAAAGGATTGATAAAATTGTAGAGAAACTCATAAGCCAGGGGGACAGAGTGAGTGCTGTTGGAATCACCAGACCCCTTGCACAGATTATGCCACCCAACTCATCTCAGGATCCGGATGTAACTAAGAAAAATGCTGACAAAAGAGGAAATGATGATGAAGTGTCAGAAGGGAATCTGCACACCCTTGCTGACTCTATAGTTAAAAATGCTGGGACAGATGTTGAAACATCTTCATCCACACAAGAGGTTGCAGAACAAGCTGACAAAATCATCAATTTAGATGATTTACCCTCAGACAATGAAATCATTGTGACAAGCCTTAAGCCTAGTGTGTCAGAACGATTAAGAAGAAGGAAAGATCAAGGTGTAGCCATCTCCAACAAGCTAACCAAGAAGTCTGCAATTAGACCCCATAGGCCCTGGAACAAAGTTGTTGTTGAAACAAAGAAAAGGAAGACAGACTCTGAAAGTGAATCAGACTATGATGGGACAACGGATGGACAGAATGTGATAAAGAAACCAGCTTCGAAGAAGACAACAGTCACACTTCCTAAAGCTCCCATGGACAACATCTCATTTCATGATGTTGTAAGTGTCAACAGGTGGAAGCATGTGTATCACAAAAGAATTGCCTTGGAGTGAGAACTGGGACAGAATGTCCTCAAGTGTGAAGAAGTGATGAACTTGATTAAAGAAGCTGGGTTATTGAAGACCGTCTCTCATTTTGACTCATACTATGAGCAACTGGTTAAAGAGTTTGTTGTAAACATTCCAGAAGGTTGCAATGATAGAAAAAGTGATGACTACTTAAAAGTTTATGTCATGGGAAATGTTGTGACATTTTCTCCTGCTGAGATAAACAAGTACCTTGGGAGATCTGAATGCCCTCATGCTGAAATTGAAGATTCAGATGACCAAATTTGTAGGGAAATTACTGGGAACATTGTGAAGAATTGGCCAAGCAAAGAGAAACTGCCAGCTGGGAAGCTCAGTATCAAATATGTCATTCTTCATAGAATTGGTACTGTAAATTGGGTCCCTACTAATCACACTTCAACTATCTCAACGGGACTTGGGAAGTTTATCTATGCAATTGGAAAAAGAAAGTCTTTTGATTTTGGTGAATATATCTTTGATCAAATTCTGAAGTAAGCTACCTCGTCAGCTGTTAAATTACCAATCTGCTTTCCATCACTCATCTGTGGAATACTTCTTCAACAATATCCTAGGATAATTCTATCTGGTGACACTGTTATGAGAAGAAAGTCGCCTCTGACTCTACATCATAAGTTGTTTGCTGGCACACATATCTCAGATATTGCCTTAACATCCACTCCAACGTCTGTAGCTACATCCTCAGAGGAGGACACCATTGCTCAGCTAAAGGCACCCTGCAAAGAGCTTGATGATATTATTAAGCTAAGCACTGCCAAAAAAGAGAAGCTAGAACAATTGATACAAGTCATGTTTGCTAAGCAGATCAAGGACACTGGAGTCAATGCTGAAGATGCTGAAAATGGTTCTGGTGAAAGTACAGGAGAAGAAGAAGATGATGAGGAAACTGAAGATGGCCTCTAAGAGTTGTCTTTTCTTTAATATTTTTTTTCTTTATGTTTTTCTGTTTACTTTTGGTTGTGTAAGGGCTGAATGCCCAGGATAATTTTTCTGTTGGGTGTGCATTTTAACTACTATGAACTATTTTATTGGTTTTGAGTTAGTCCTTCTATCTTTGTCATATTATGGCTAAAAAAGGGGAGAAATACTAACATCACTAACCACTGCTGATTGTCTACTAACCACTGAGGGGGAGTAGATCTATACTGATTGAGGGGGAGACAAGTTAAGTTTCCGCTACTGCTCTGATGGTGGTCTCCCTGATATGATTCTGCAGGTCAATGAAGGTTAGTTTTAGCCAAAATTTCCCAAAGGGGGAGATTGATGAGTCCTACCCCTTGAGGTTGGCATTAATTTTGGTAAAACTAACTTAGCAGAAAGATGTTGGACAAGATGTCCTGACATGATGAACTAACTGCAGGTTAAGATGTTTTATCAGGTGGAATCGACATCTTTGTATGTTACAGTTTTGAGATAACTGTATTTTGGTAACAGGTGTGATTGGAATATGACTTGATTCCAGGTGGCATCTGAGATTGTGGAATCAGAGATTTTGATTCTAAATGGAATATACGGTTTCCTTGTAAGGAGACATTTTTGGAAACTTGGGATTGAAGAAATTAGGTCACAGATTCTGAGGAGCAGAATTGCTGCGGTGTTTGAAGCCCAAGTCCGGTTGTGTATTTCAATATAAATAGGATGGGTTTTAACCTAGTTTGTGCGTTGAATATTGCAGTTGTTTTAGAAGTGCTAGGGTTTGTACTTGTGTGAGCCTCTCGTGTATTGTTTGAATACTAGAGAAGGACAATTTATTGAGTTGTAATATTTTTAGTCACTGTTGTGATTGGAAGGGAATTAAGAAGGGTCTCATACCTAGGAGAGTCTTAGGTAGAAATCTAGGAAGGGTAGTTTCTAGGTGCTAAGTTATAAACGTTGGAGTTTAGCTTAGAACCAATTCTACTTAGTGATTTCATTCCTGGCTTGGTAGCCCCCAGACGTAGGTGTTGTTGATCACCGAACTGGGTTAAAAATTTCTGTGTGTTGTTTACATTCTGCACTTTACTTTTGTTCTTCCTTAATCCTTGTGAGAAGCAGAGATAAAGTGCCACGACATCCTGTCTGACATCTTAGTGATCTGCTTAACCAGGATTTCACCACCAATCATACTTCAACCATTTCTGCTAGTCTATGTAGATTCATCTATATGATGGGCAAAGAAAAAAGGTTTGATTTTGGAACTCACATATTCAATCAAATATTGAAGTAGTCTACATCAACTGCTGTGAAACTTCCTATATGCAATCTTTCACTTATTTGTGGTATGATTCTGAATCAGTACCCAAGAGTCCTAGTCTCTGCAGATCAGGTAATGAAAAAGGCATCTCCCTTAACTCTGCACTATAAATTATTTACTGGGACTCATATCACATATATTGTTTTAACACCTGCTCCGACATCTGTTATACAACCCTCAGAAGAGAACATCATTGCTCAGATGAAGACAACCTGCAAAGAGCTTGATGATATTATCAAGGTCAGCACTGCCAGAAAAGAGAATTTAGAACAATTGATACAAGTTCTGTCTGCTGTGCAGATCAAGGACGCTGGAGTCAATGCTAGAAATGTTGAGAAGGGTGCTGAGGAGAACTGTGATGCAGGAGAGGAAGAAGATGATGAGGGAACTGAAGATGACTTCTGATAGGTGTCTTTTCAGCTTTATGTTTTGTTTTTTATTTTTTTGTGTAAGGGCTGAATGCCCAGGATAATATTTTTCTTGTTGGGTGTGTAATTTAACTACTATGAACTGTTTTATTGGTTTCTCAGTTAGTCCTTCTACCTTTGTCATATTGTGGCTAAAATGGGGGGAGAAATACTAACATTACTAACCACTGCTGATAGTCTACTAACCACTGAGGGGGAGTAGATCTGTACCTACTAACCACTGAGGGGGAGTAGATCTGTACTAATTGAGGGGGAGACATCGTCAGGTTTCCGCTGTTGTTCTGATGGTGGTCTCCCTGATATGATTCTGCAGGTCAGTGAAAGTTAGTTTTAGCCAAAATCTGCCAAAGGGGGAGATTGATGAGTCCAAGCCCTTGAGGGTGGCATCAATTTTGGTAAAACTAACTTAGTAGAAAGATGTTGGACAAGATGTCCTGACATGATGAACTAACTGCAGGTTTAGCAGAAAGATGTTAGGCAAGATGTCCTATCAGGTGGATTCGACATCTTTGTCTGTTACAGTTTTGGGATAACTGTATTTTGGTAACATGTGTGATTGGAATATGTCTTGATTCCAGGTGGCATCTGAGATTGTGGAATCAGAGATTCTGATTCTAAATGGAATATGCGGTTTCCTTGTAAAGAGACATTTTTGGAAACTTGGGATTGAAGAAAAGAAAGGTCGTAGATTCTGAGGAGCAGAATTGCCGCGCTCTTAAAGCCCAAATCCAGTTCTGTTTTGCAATATAAATAGGTTGGTTTTAACCTAGTTTTGTGGTTGAATATTGCAGCTGTTTTAGAAGTACTAGGGTTTGTACTTTTGTGAGCCTCTCGTGTATTGTGTGAATACCAGAGAAGGACAGTTTATTGAGTTGTAATATTTTTAGTCACTACTGTGATTGGAAGGGAATTGAGAAGGGTCTCATACCTAGGAGTGTCTTAGGTAGAAATCTAGGAAGGGTAGTTTCTAGGTGCTAAGTTGTAAACGTTGGAGTCTAGCTTAGAACCAATTCTACTTAGTGATTTTATTCCTGGCTTGGTAGCCCCCAGACGTAGGTATTGTTGATCACCGAACTGGGTTAACAATTTATGTGTGTTGTTATCTTTCTGCTGTTTACTTCTGTTATTCCTTAATCCTAGTGAGAAGCAGAGATCAAGTGTCACGACATCCTGTCTGACATCTTAGTAATCTGCTAAACTAGAATTTCATGAACGATATGTAAATCGTCATCCGAAAGCAATACCGCACGAAAAGAAAAAAAAGGCAATGATCTAGTCATGATCAAGAATTCAACAAAGAAATTCTAAGATCCATGCGACTTTCATCGATCCAAATAAAAGAGAAATAGATGAAGAGAAAACCAAATTAAACCACAAAATTATGTGATCTAAGGCTAAGAACAAAGGAAAAGGGAAGAAAAAGGCAAATCAACCAAAACAGCCCCAAAAACAAGCCAAGGACTACAGTCTGACTCAGGGTAACCGATTACTCTAATTACACATAAAACAGAGTAACTGATTACTCTGCACGCAGAGTGATAAAATAGTGCAAAATTCAGCATGATCATCTTTCAAAGCTTTCTTCAAACACCTTATGATCATAGAACCAAAATTGCACAAAATTTTAAGTAAAACAACATCAAAAACCAACAATCAAACACAATTACAAGATCCAAAGGATCAAGTAACAAGAATTATTAAAGGATCACATTGTGGAAGATGAATCAAGAACAACAATGGTGGAAATGAGATTACCACTCCAAACCTGAAAATTGCTTTAAATTGCTCCAAGATCCAAACTCCCAAGCCTTGATCTACAAGAATTGATGAAGAAAACAAGTTTGGATGAAGGTTTAGCTCAAAATTGAACAAGATTCAATGTGAAAACTTGTTAACTTTCAAAAGAAGAAAAATGAGCTTTGAGTGAATTTGGTAGTTGGAGAAAATTGAGAGAGTTAAGAAGAATTTTGAGAAGGTGAATTTGGCTATCAAAAGCTTATGAAATGAATGAAATGAGGGTTTTATTTATAGAGTTTAGGCGTGGGAATTTTAGTGGCTTGAAGTTTGGTTTGGAAATGAGAATTAGGCTTGGAATTTGAATTTGGAGGGAAATCAAGATCAAGTGGTGATTAGTGAAGGTGTATGGTGGGAATTAATTGTGATGAGGTGGGGGGAATTAAAATGAGGTGGTTTAGAATATTCCACATGTGATCACTTTTGAAAATTGGTGCCAAAATGCTGCAGAATTTGAATTTGCTGAATTTTCAAAATTTTGCACGAGGGTAATCGATTACCCTGATCATGGTAATCGATTACTTCTGGCAAAAAATGTGAAAAATGGCCTTTTGGTTGCACTGTTGTGGCTCTGACTCGATTCTTTTGCTTGTCAAAGAAGACATGAAAATAAACACAAGAACATTGGAGTCTCTTGAATAATAATCAATCAAAAACTTGAGAAATCTTAATCAGATGAATTTTTTGAATTACGTGCAGATCAACTTTGACTTTATCAGATGAAATTCATTCGAGCTGAGGGACTGTTGCCTGGTGTTTTGATCTGTTCTTCCCCTGAAAAATTAATAAAGGAGAAACAAAATATTTTTAGATTTTGATTAAAGGTTAGTAGACATAAGAAAATTAAAGCAAATAAGAAACACACAAATGCTCAGTGATCCCTGCAAAGCACAAACCCAAAGAAGAGAGAGATAAAGGAACCAAATCATGATCTTGTTTGTGGTAAAGATGCAAAATGAGATGTGAATGATATGTGGAATCTTAGGGGTCAAAAATTAGGGCACAACATCCCCCACAAATGAACACACAATCGTCCTACCACCAACATACCCACCCACTATTTGACTACCAAACCCCACATCTACCATTGCATCGTTTCCAAAACCCTTCAATGCACCATTTCGGCAAACCATACCGCCCACAACCAACCCAACCCCCCGTCCCAATTACGAAAACAGGGGCATGCAACTGGATTACGGAAGCTCCGTTGGCGGCAACCTCCCCGCTATTGGGGACAAATGCTTCAGAATTTGTCTGATACGCCGGGGCTATCTCAACAGACGCCTCTTCCACAGGTCAACACGGAAAGGCCAGAGACTCCTCAACAAAATCGTGGTAGACCTAGACGCCGCGCAAATGCTCCGACATGTGGTACCGGTGGACGTTTCGATAGGGGCGACCATTAAATTTTTATTTTCCATCAATTGTACAAATTTTTATATTGTGAACATTGTTATATAATTTTTGCTAGCCTTTTTTATTTATTTATCAATTTCCAACCTAAATTAATAATTAAAAAAAAACAAATGCATCGAGGCGCCATACCATATGGCGCCTCCCTTGTAACGCAAAATAAAAAATTAGGACAAATGAAGATTGACCTGAGTCGCCATATCAAATGGCTTTTGGGAATTAATTTTGTCTGAGGCGCCATATGGAGCAGGCGAGTGTTTTCTCAAAACCAGCCATTTTAGTAATTTTTTTGGAAGTTGTGTTATTCACGTTTTTTTTTTTGAGAAACATGGTTATTGTAAAAAAAAATTGAGTTTTAATTTTCTTTTTTAAACTCATTTTCATAACTCTAGAATGATATTTCTATTACAACATTTTTTTCCTTTGTCCATTGGATTGGAAGTCCCTTTGTATACTTACTATTTGGTACAAGTGTGTTAACGGGATGAGGTGGTGCAGCGAGGGTATCACACTGTCACTCGCTCCTCCTCCTGTAGGTTTATTCGGCAATAATAAAAATAAAAGTGCGGAGTTTCAATTTCAAAAGTCTGTCTTAAGATTCAAATTCAACAACTCCTCCCTTGTTATTCATCGGAACCCACCGTTGGCAGCTCAACTACAAGCGTCAAGTTCAAGGGATTTTGTTGTCGTTAATTTCTACCATTTTGTGTTGATCAAAAACCCACAACAACTAGTCGCCAAACACCTCTCTTTCTTGGAATCCGAGGTTCCATTTCTGTTTTCTTTATTTTATTTGAATCGGAGAGAGGTTCCATTTCTGTTTTCTTTATTTTATTTGAATCGGAGAGAGGTTCCATTTCTGTTTTCTTTATTTTATTTGAATCGGAGGTTCTCTCTTTTGACATGACAGGGTCTAGACATCAATGGAAGAATTTATTTGAATGAACAAGGGATTAATGCGCAGTATAGTGGGCCATCCAAAGACGCTATCACTTATGTCGACTGGATAAAAGAGGATACCAGGTTTTCCGACATCCTCCTTCAGATAACTCCATCACAGACTGGACACACCTTTCCATCATTGAAGTTGCGCTATAAGCCTTCATTAGTACAGGCAAGTTGATTATTTTGCATTCGTAAACCTCTAAACAATTGCTTCATTATTTTCACATTTTATTGCATTGGGACCGTCATGTAAACATATGCAGCTTATTCGCATTGGCATAGCTTCCCTTTGTCTTTAACTATGTTTGAATTCAGGGTTTTAGAGGGACTCTATATTTTGCTATCATAGATAATCATATGACACTTCACACACATGTTTTTATAGCTTAAATAAAAATAACTCCATCAAAACATGTTAGTGTCTTTCTGTATATCATAAATAGCTCTCGCTTTACAACAACACTACCAGCTTATGACTTTAATTTATCTACAGTTTAAAGGTGGCATATCAGATCTTCCGCTGCTCGATCCTTCAATGCGGGCGTTACCTTTATCACCTTCAGAATGGAGACATAGATTACAAGCCATCAATAAAAATGATCCGCATTCAAAAGATTATCCCAACACAAATAACATTATATTGGATGTCAGAAATGGTATACGTTCTACACTTCCAAAATCAATATACCTTTTCCCTCTTTTATGTTTCCTGTGTTATACTCTGATCGGGGTTCAGACTATCTGGCACCTGAATCAAATCACTTGTGTTAATAGCATCTCTCCTTATAGAGGACTTTCCGAATGCCGAGTTCATAGAGTTATCATTATGACATAATTGCACATTGTGATATTTGAAAAAATTGTTGTTGCACAATCCTTTCTGAGAGAATTTTCCAATAATTTGACGAGTGCCCCCCCCGGTGGTTAGAGAGGATCTCTTACACGTTGAGGAGGAACTCTGGCAGATAACGGTCATGGAGTGATTGGAATGGCAAGACACCGGTTTATAAAGAATTAGGCCAAATGAAAGGTCTTACTCACCACAACGTGAAACTGCCCAAAATCTGGTGGCCAGCAAAGGCAGAAAGAACTAAACACCCTGCATGGGTGCTGGCCAAAAATAGGCTGGGTTTGGCAAGAAGGGCATGCACGAGGTGTTCTTTGGTAGGCCCCATAAATTTGATCAGAGGGTGACCTTGAAAATGTCATGAAGAAAGTCTCTCAAGCGTGGCATCATTGATATGCACATGGTTTTCCAGCAGGATTCTTCCACCTTACATGCAATTGTAAGCTTCCAGGTGTAATGGTAATGTCAATTTTTGTAAGTAGTGACTGAAAAAAGGGAATGTAGCAATGATAGATGTAGATAAGTGATTTGGCTATGCAACCAGAAAGATATTGACAAGTGACACTAAAAACCTAAGGTTGAGTATGTATGCAACCAGAAAGATATTGGCAGCTAAGTCTGGCTATTTGAGCAACATGTCCACTGAGCATGACTACATATGCTCCCCCACATACATCAAACCCAGTTCCAAAACACAACTTGATTTCCGTCTCTGAAAGTCTTTCACTGGTGTCTGTCTTTTCTGCCATGTCATTGTAGCTGTTGCTGCGCCTATTGCACATGGGTTCTCAATTCCTATACCATGGATAAGAGGGAACTTGTCGGATTGGGCAGTTTGATGACTGCCTTGCTGCCTACCTCCGCACCACGGCGGAGAGCTACAAGAGTCTTGTTGAAAGATAGGAAGAGAGAGGTTACTGTACACAAGAATTTTGATGTAAAGGAGGTGTGGCAGCTAATTAAAAGAGAATGAGCAACCTTGTTAGTTTCAAATTGAGGGCGCGGGGATGGGGTGACAAGTATGTATTTGGTTGGTGGTGGATTGCTCGTTTGAAAAAGAGATAACGACAGAGGGAAATTCCGAAGCAACCACGTGATGGAGGAGAAGGTATGGTTACTAGTTAGCTAGTATGGGAATTCTGTTAGAGAAGAGGAAAAAGGTGTGGAGGTTGCAAGTTCAAGTTCTGGTTTGGCAGAACTAGTCATGTTTAATATTTCCTGAAGTTGAGACCTTTCAAAAAAGCTAATCACTTGGATTTCAAAACAAGAATCAAAATAGGGGGAGTCTATTGTCATTCTATTGTCATCAGTTACTTGTGCTCGCTCAATGTGGACCACATGACATGGTGGTTTGGTGGTCTATGCCGGTGTTTTCCCAAGGAAACAAGTAACAGTTATTCGCCTTTACCGGTTGTATGCCCCAATTAATACCACTACTTAATTGGGATGATTTACATCAATAATAATGTGTTAGGTCATTATTGTGGAACCCAAACAAAGGAATTCAATATTTGGGAGCATGGTGGTAGTGGATTAGGTCATTGAAAATATAAGATTGCATCACTCCAATACCATGCTGGAAGAGAGAGAAATTGGGCATGGGCAGCACAGTTGATCTCTTAGTTATAGCTTGACTCCCATCAATCAATATTCGACATAATAAGCAGTGGCTAACTTGTAGCCTATCCCTAGCTATTCAACATAATGTAATTGATAATATTTTCTAAAACAAATGCTAATATATTATAGTCTAACACTGTCTAAGGAATGACTTCTTTTGGCAATGGCATGACAGTCAAAAAGAAAATTTGTTGCTCATATTTATCTATGTACTATTTTATAATATTTATTGCTGTCATGGTTATAACTTCTGAGTCTGAATATAGTATTGTTGCCATTATTCAGGTTATGAGTGGGACATTGGACATTTTCGTGGGGCTCAACGGCCTAACGTGGACTGTTTTAGGAGCACTTCATTTGGATTGTCTCAAGAAGAGGTCCAGTCATATTTTGATGTTTCATTGACGAAATGTGGGCTGATTTGGGATTGATATGATCTTATGATAAGCTGAAACATGCCATCAAGATGTATAACTATTTTTAGTCAGCGTAATGCTATAAAATCTTGGTTTTTGTGCATTAAATATTAATATTGATATTCATCAAAAAAACACTTTTAATTTATTAAATTTATTATGATAATAATGTAGCATTCTAAGTTTCTAGCTACCAATATGGATTTCATTTAACTTACTTTTTGCATCTGGCTCAGTATTGTACTGGGCTTTTCATACATCTTAGATTGGGATCCATGAATCAATGGTTGCAATTTTTTCTGTATCCTTAATGGCTATTGATGTACTCCTCTTTAATATGCGCTTTTCAGATCACTGCTTCAGACCCTTTGTCAAATGTAGATAAAGAAAATGCAAACATATTGATGTATTGCACAGGAGGGATTCGCTGTGATGTGTATTCTACAATACTGAGGTAAATCATTACTTCACGATTTTTATTTTGCTTCCTTGCATTAATTTAGAATCAAAGAATCTAATTCATATATTTAATGTTAGGGTTAGGATTATAGATTAGAACTTGCATAAACAAATCATATTTGTTACCATTTATTGTATTTATTCTATATATGCTATTACAAATAGCAGTGATTGTGGGCTGATACTAGGTGGTCAATCCTGGATAGGGGAGCAATTGATCCGAAAAGTGGAAGAGAGTGTAGCAGGATGAATTCTATTTGACAGTAATTTTAGGACAAATTATATAAATGATACTATAAATGTATATTTAATGTAAAATTAAATAAATAACTTAGTTAAAACTCATGAAATATTCATAATTAGCAATAGAAAGTCACATCACATGTCTTAACCAAAGCAAACATTTAAATACCAACAAAAGTCAAGCAAACAAAGAAGCTTAGATTTCTAACACTTACAGTAACTAAATATTAAAACGCAAATGGATGTTCTAGTATAGGAATCAAATATCATCATCATCTAGACTAAATTGTTCATCTTTATCACTCTCATCACTAAACTCTTCATCTTTATCACTCTCATCAGTCACTACTAGATTTGTATATGTCGTCTTCTTCCTCCTCCTCCTCATCATATTCAGCATCATCAGTTTCAATTTCTTCAACATCTTCTACCACCATATCATGTGCCACTGCACTAGATGCACTTGCAGCTGCCCTCTTTGCTACTGTTTGCCGCCTATTGAAAGGCTCATTATTAGCCCCACTTGCATTTGTCCAAGTTAAATTGTCTTCTTCATAAACCAATTATTCAATAAGTTCACCATCTTCTCCTTAATCTCCCACTAACCATTTGTTACTATAATCAATATCATTCAAGAGAATGGGATCAATCACATCACACACTCATCTCTCTCTATCTTCAGAGCTTGGTTATATTTAATGAAAACCAAGTCTTGCACTCAATTCTACTTCTCTTCTTGGAATGAACCTATATATATATATATATATTATAGTTTGTAAGAAACTCGATATAATTCAATATCAAGTAAAGTACTAATTTACATGCTCAAAAATACTTCAATTGCACTCACGCTTTGAAGAACTGCAATGTAACAATTATTTTCATTAATACACACACACACCCATTGTTATGTGCTAAATTTGTAAGAAATAAACTTCCACTTACCAAGAGCTGATGTTGACCTTTGTCTTATCGCTCCACCCAATCCAAAGAGGCATCCGACCATCTTATATTCAGATAACTCGGTTGTAGTCATGTCACTGACTCAAGGACTTTCACTAAGGGTCCGTTTGGGAGTTGGTTTTTGGAGGAGAAAGCTTTGGAGGGTTGCGTCTATATCTTGAAATGTGTTTGATATTTTTAAAAAGTTAAAAAATACAATATACTACATTAACATATAAAATCATATTGTTTTTAAAACTTTTTAAAAATATCAAACACATTGCAAGATATAGATGCAACCCTCCAAAGTCTTCCCCTACAAAAACCAACTCCCAAACGGATCCTAAGTATCTCGATCAGGGACAGATCTAGAAATATGTAAGACGGGAGGCCAAAAAGACTTAATTGTCTGACACATGTTGTATGAGTGTCATTCAGGTGCCAGACACCGATTTAAAGAGCGTCGAAGCAAAGAAAAACCATTTTTTTGGGACACTTGTTTGAGTTTTCCGATACGTGTCATACTGCGGCAACACACCTACTCATATAGATGTCCGAGCTTCATAGGTATAAATTCTCTTTAATATTGGAGGGCTAAAAAATGTATTGGAAAAGGATTTTGAAAGTGGGTTTGTATGCCTACTTTATTTTTTGGTGATTAATTTGTATGTCTACTTTACCTACTCGCCGAAAGGGAACGAAAACTTCATAATACTCCTACTTCGCTAGCTGTGAATGGTGAGTTACTAGGACTTCCTAAGAGCATGATTGATAAAGTAGACAAAGAGAAGTAAGAACTGCTCAGTCTAAACTCTTAAACAAAATTTGGAGCTGAGAGGGAAAGGAAATGAAATGATTTGGGGGAAAGGATGGGGGAATTGGAGGATGGACTCCCACCTTGTTTGCAAGTCAACCCCCTCCGCCTGGGGGAATCCAAAAATACAACTAAGAAGGTTTTGTTTGACTAAAAATTCCCCCAACACTTCACCTCGTTTTATAAAACTCTCAAGCAAGGGAAAGGCTAGCCTTAGACCTCTCTCTCTTCCCCCCTCTCCTAAATCCCCCTCCCAAACATAACTTAAGGAACTGAAGTTGTGTCCTTTTTTTTCTATTGCTAATTTTGATATATTGCTTTAATGCCTTGTGACAGGCAACATGGATTTCAGAATTTGTATACTCTGAAGGGAGGTGTTTCTCACTATATAAAGAATGAAGGTACTGCAGAATGGATAGGAAATTTATTTGTATTTGACTCCCGATTGTCTCTCCCTCCTCCTGTCGCCATTCCTGAAGGTAGGATGACTCCAGTTTCTAGAGATGATAAGTTTGCCAAATGCTACATATGTAATGTAGAAGTCAGTGAACTGAGACATCGGAATTGTGCAAATCTTGACTGTAACTTGCTTTTTCTGTAAGTCTCTTTGTTGCATTTGTCTTCTTTTAAACCAAGACTTAACCTGCCTTTTGGTGATTTATATTTTTCTCTTCAATTTGAAATATGATTCATTCAATTAAAGCATTTTAACCTTTGTTTTGCAGATGCTGCAGAAAATGTGCAGAGGATCTAAAAGGATGTTGTTGTTTGACTTGTACTACTGCCCCTAGGCTTAGACCTGCTTTAATTGGAGAGCAGAGATACAGGAAATGGCACATCTATCGTGACATGGATTTGCAAGGCAAGGTAAGAATTTCAACTTGATTTCAAAAAACATTAGGCTTTAATATATTATGATATATCCTTGAGCAGTGAAAAACTACTTGTGTTACACTCGAATGATTTGATCATTCCTATTATGTATAACGTCAACAGTTGATGAATTACCTTCTTTATTCAGGGGAATTGAAGTATTCTTGAGTTGATGAAGTATCATCCTTGCCAGTAAGTTTATGACTGGTAATTTGCAAGGCAACTTTTAGCATAAACCCATGGTTAGATGGGTTTATGAAGTATTTTAATCTGATTATTTTTGGGAAATTAACATTGACTACTGATTGTTATTGATGCCGGAACGAACATGTCTCCGTGTTATTATTGCCAATAAGGCATTATTTTCACATTGAGTGATTTAGTTTTCTTATTATGATTGAGTTAAAGACCTTTCAATAGTACCAGTGGTGTAAAAAGAAAGACATATTTGACTTAACCAGGCATGGGACGTGCAAAACTTTTTTTTTTTTTTTTACTTCAGAACATTTGATTTGTTTGGGTTACACAATTTGGACGTGCAATTTTTTTTCTTTCTTGTGAAGTGGTTTGAGAAGGTATATGTAAATACAATGTTTTTATTGAAAAAAAAAAAATAGAAAAATAGAAAAAACGAATAAAATAAAATTGTAAAAATATAAAAATACAACTAAATATAAAATAAAATCAGAGTCTACAAGGTGCATTCCAACCCATATTGCATACTTTTCTCGTTCATGTGACAAGGTGTATTTGTCAACCTTAACCGTCTTGTCTATCGTGTTCCCTATGAATGATAGGGTCTTTGTGTCATAGTACTCAATCGGTAACCCAACGTTTTGTACCCAAATTGTAACATTTTCAATGGTGCCACTTGTTGGATGGAAGTATAGACTTCATTCTTTCACTGTGAGATGATAATGATCGTAAATAAACCAAAGACCATTTGCAAATGCCACGTTGTGATCATCATCATGTGAAAAGATAATGAGATAGTAGTCGTTGCCCAAATCATGATGTTAATCACTCCTTTTTTGACCCACATTTGCTTTAATCTTGTCTCCAACGCCTTATAACTGATTCTTCTGCCAAGCAGCTTCACAATAACCCCTCTGCACCACAGCCTGTGAATTCTTCACTCCTCATGTTTGGAAAAAATGAATTTAGGACAAACATAGTTCCCTTCAAGATTCAACATTGTCATCTCCATTTCTTCCCCCTCTCCTCTCTCTTCTGCTTCAAACATTATAGACCCTCCTCTCTCTTCTGCTTCAAACATTATAGAAGTGTCGCTGTTTTCCATGACCATCACTTTATAGGTCTAACATTTTGTAGAGTTAAGAAATCAAAATGAATTTGAAAGTTAACCTATAACTAAAGAAAGACATTAAGCCTTTATAAAACAATTGAAAATGGTAATGAGAAAAAAATTGAGTACGGTTCTCTCTCCACTTTCTTTGCATTTGCATACTAGAGAGTAGAAATGAGAAGGTAATGGGACCCACCGTTATTGTTTCTCTTCTCAAGTTCTCTTTAAACCAATCATAAGAGGTCGACACTCTCTCTTGTCTTTCTCTCTTGTCTAACTCTCTCTTTTGTATCTGTATTAAAACAAACAGACCATAAACTTTAGTGGTGTTTGAAATAGATGGTCACTCTATTCGTGGGCTGTCATGTGGCGACGGCCCCATCACCCAAACGAAGTCGCACCAGAGCTTCACATGAGCAACAGCTCCAACAAATACGCGTGTGCACCAACCGTGCTTGCCGCAAACAAGGATCCTTTCAAACCCTAGAAACACTCTCCGGCATCGCTCCTCCAAACCTCGCCGTTAAGTCGTCCGGGTGCTTGGGCAAGTGCGGCGCCGGACCCAACCTGGTGCTCCTTCCCGATGGCATAATCGTGGGACATTGCGGGACGGCTGCTCGTTGTTTCGAGGTGATGTTTGGTGGAAGAGATGATTCGAAAACTAGTTTGGATGCGCTTGCTTTGAGGAAGAGGGCAGATGTTGAATTTGAGAACAAAAACTTTGGTGAGGCTGAGGTTTTGCTCTCAAAGGCCATAGATTTGAAACCATTCGGTGGCTTACATGTCACATTTAAATGCAGGTTTGTTAAATTTGCTCTCTCTATTTTATTCCCAAATCAAAATAATTTGTTTCTAAACTTACTTGTAGTACAATCAGGTCATTGGTAAGGCTTGAATTGGGCAACTACTCGGGTGCCCTCCAAGATGCTAAGGACGCTCTGCTATTAGCTCCCAACTATTCTGAGGTATTCATACAATCTCATAACAAGACATTTTTGGTTTTCATCATTTACTTATCATTAATGACTTTGCAGGCTTATATCTGCCAAGGTGATGCCTTTTTGGCATTCAACAATTTTGATTTGGCAGAGCAGTCGTATTTAGCAGCCTTAGATATAGATCCTTCTATCCGTCGTTCTAAATCTTTCAAGGTAACTCTACCATTATTCACTTGATAAACAAATTTCATGAGCGGATATTCTACTCCACTAATCATTTTTCATGTTTAAGCAGGCTCGAATAACAAAGCTTCAGGAGAAACTTGCTCGTCTTAGTACATCATCATAGGAATCAAAGTCCAGTGATGGCCAGAGGAATAGGTTTTTTGTAAATCTTTGCAGGTGTGTATATGCCTTTTATGTTTTTTGATACTGTGCATCATTATGTGTATATTTGCATAATAATTGCTTTAATTTAATTCATTTATTGTACTTTATAAAAAATGCAACTCAACAACTAAAAAAATACCCTGTAATGTAGGTAGGAACTTACTCATGCTGTATAAATAGCCAAATAACATTGGATTACTTGCTCAAGTAATTCAAGAGCTACAGACACAGTGAGTCTATGTGTTTAGGGGAATAAAAAGAAATCTCTCCAAGATTGCCAAAAAAAAATGTATTAAGCAGCTAAATAGTCATGCCATGATCATCCACAATTCTAATCTTGTGACATTTGCACCAAGGACTAACTTGTATCATTTATATACTTGCACCATTTACTATCCCTCCTGCAAATATACATGTACTGAATTAATAACTGTCTATATATTATGAGAAATAATATGAAAGATTATTGTCATACAATCAAATGTGGCCCAGCTGGAAGGAGGTACGGTTGAGAAGGTCTGCTTATTGTCATGGATGCAAAGCAAATTGAAAAATTCAACGCTCTTTCCTGCGGACTTGTCAAAATCAACGGATGATGACGGTCTCTTTAATGGAGGTGAACTCTTCTTTTGCTTGTCCAAAGAACCCCGAATCTATTTCCAGATGTAGATATAATTGTAACTTTGTAAGAGAAGCAATGCATGTAGATAGATAGAGTAGAATGCAGAAAGAGAACAGTAGAACTTAGCAAATTGGAGGATTGTAGAGATGATTAAGTTGCAAGTGTTTTTTCAAGAACAAGACAGAGTTGCAAGTTGTTTACACTACTACAGTTAAAAAGATTTAGGCTCCCTTCTACCTACAACCTTCTAATATATGAATGAAATAACTATAAACTTCCCACACTAGATCATACTTGTGAAAAAACATGGTTACCTCACGAGATCTTGTTACAGGTGGCAAAACTTGTGCTAAGTGGTTTACAAAAATGCTTTCTTCAAGAGAAAGTCTCCTATTATTCTTCGGAATACCATATGGCAACTCAGTAAAGTTAACGATATTTTCAGCTAACTTTGAAGTTGATTCTAGTTTATTTTTCGAAGCCCATCTTTTCTCTACATACCTGAAATATCATGAACAAGTAAACTTAATTTGAAAATGGAAAAGTAGATGAAAATTGAACTATCTAGTTTCAAGCAATGTCTTGAAAATGTCTATCAGAGGTTTTACTTGGCACGGATAAACTTGTCAATTTCCAATCTACTTGTGTCAAAATTGGGTGGAAGATCTGTCTCCCAGTGTTTATTTGACTTGTGGTTACCCATAACTGCATATAAAATGCAAACCAAGAGTTATTGTCATAGAAGAATCATTTAAATCAGCAAGAAACAGAATGTATAGTTTCTTACACTGCATGAAAGAAACTTGATCAGGCAACCACGTATCCAAAGTTGTGGACCGCACCTGGTTGTTGCATAATTAGGAGGCTCAATTTAATGATATAAAGTGAAATATGTAACAAAAGTAGTGATGAAGCAAGCAAACCTTTGATATGTGCACTCCAAGGCTTCTGTGAATTCCTGAACATTGCATGCAAATAAAAATCCCTAGGTTCACACTTGCCCATCTTGGAGCCCTGACATATTTTTACTTAATTATGGTTTAGTGATATCATAATCAAAGTTATTAAAAAGTTGTGAAGTGAATATATACTTGTTCCGGCAATCAGCACATTCCCTGTTTTCAGGCAGCTTTAAAAGTCCTTCCAAGATCTGCTGATGCATTGCAGTCAAAACTTGAACAAAAAGAAACAAAGTATGTATGTATGTGTGCATAGATGAAACAAAACAAATGATGACCTTGGTGTGCTTGGCATTGAGCTCCTTAGAGATTGAGGCTTTCCCATTCATGTTTCAAGACTCAACAACTGAACAAGAGAGGTCTGAAAATGTATGTTAAACCTCAATAAACAAAAACTGAAAAGCAAAGCAAAGCATAACTGCTTATATATATAAAATAAGAAAGACGGCATTGCTGTCGTGTCCATCATCTCTCTCGGGCGGCAACTCCAACTATGCTAACAACATTAAATCATCACACTCACTCTTTCTCACTTTTGTTTTACACCTCAACTTGGTTGGCAACACCAACACCAACACCAAAAATTGAAATTTTTTTTAATATAACTTATTTTAAAAAAAAAAATACTAAATAAACCATTTTTCAAAAAAAATTCCAAAATGGCATGGTTTGGATAGGGTGTATAAGGGAGGCACCATTTAGGATGGCGCCTCAGTTAGAGGCCAGAAGCCATTCCAAATGGCGCCTCAGGCTAAATGAAAAGTGAAAAAAATCAACTGAGATGCGCCATCCCAGATGGCGCCTCAGTGCATTCTATTTTTTTTTTTTAATTTAAAACGTGGACTATTTTAGGGTTAAATAAGTTTTTAGTCCCTATAAAGTTTGAAATTTCATTTTTAGTCACTCCCTACCTTTTGGCAACAGTTTTTACAAAAAAAACCGTTGCCAAAACCAGCTAAAACCGTTGCCAAAACCCAGGAGGGACTAAAAATGAAATTTCAAACTTTATAGGGACTAAAAACTTATTTAACCCTATTTTTATTTGGGTTAAATAAGTTTTTAGTCCCTATAAAATTTGAAATTTCATTTTTAGTCTCTCCCTATCTTTTGGCAACGGTTTTAGCAAAAAAATCGTTGCCAAAACCAGCTAAAACCGTTGCCAAAACCCAGGAGGGACTAAAAATAAAATTTCAAATTTTATAGGGACTAAAAACATATTTAACCCTTTTTATTTTATGTTTTTTAATTTTATTTTTTAATTTTAAATTGTTTACTGTTTTTTTTTTTAATTTTAAAACGTATACTATTCATTCACATGTCTCTAGACTGATGAATTTGCAGGCCTATAGTCTGCATCTACTATTCATTCACATGCCTCTAGACTGATGAATGTGAAGTTCTATACACTGCATATACTGTTCATTCGCATGCCTCTGCTCTATTATTTTTGTTTCAGGCCACTGTTGACATGACTACACATGCATGCCTACACATGACAGACTGCAAAGGCTAAGAAAGCATGCATGCCTACACATGGCAGACTGCAAAGGTTAAGAAACATGCATGCCTACACATGTGACTCCCCCACACCATTATAAAAACCCATTCACATTTACAAGTTTCATCTCATCCCAAACTACTCTCACTTCTTCTTCTCTTATTTTCTTAAACCTTTGCATCCCAAACCTTTGCATCTCACAACCAGTTACAAAAATGACTTTACTCACGATGGG
Organism: Lathyrus tuberosus; assembly: GCA_022829125.1. Lineage (NCBI taxonomy): Eukaryota > Viridiplantae > Streptophyta > Magnoliopsida > Fabales > Fabaceae > Lathyrus > Lathyrus tuberosus. Next base: position 9,077,944 of record JALAZF010000234.1, on the reverse strand, counting down.
AAGCAACCACCGAGGAACGCCGGAAAACATTGAAGACTTCGTAAGTTTTCTTGTAGTATTTTGTTTTACAATATTAAACCTTGATGTCTTTTATTCTGTTAGTAATTGTGCTTGTTTTTTTTTGTTCAGGAGGTTTCAAGATTCCGTTTTCGTGGGCACGCATACATCCCTCACGACCCTATCACTGAACCATATCTAACAGGATGTGGATTTGGAGATGTGATAAAAATCCCATCATACCATGTAGACCCAAAGTTCATTCTGGCCTTGCTAGAAAGATGGAGGCCGGAGACCCACACCTTTCACCTTCCTTTTGGTGAATGCACGGTCACTCTACAAGACGTGTATATGTTACTGGGCCTCCGCATAGATGGCATGGCCGTCAACGGCCCCGTAAATATAAATAGCCAATTTTGCTTCGACTTGTTGGGCACCCCCCTTGAGATTGAAGAAGCTGAGCCTTCACCCGACGGTAGGTGTAGGGGGCAAGGTATTAACTTAAAACGCCTTAGGAAATACCATGACTCCATCGTATTAGACGAGGATTCCCTCCCCTTACACATAATACAAAAAACTAGATGTTATTTGTTGATATTGTTCGGTCGTCTTTTGTTTCCAGAGAGCACTGGAAACACTGTAAATATTATGTATCTCCCGTTGTTGTCTAACATTAACAGTGTGCACGAATATAGTTGGGGTTCAGCTGTCCTGGCACATCTGTATAGTGCACTATGCAAAAATGCCAAAAAAAATGCGTGTACATTTTATGGTTGCGCCTATCTCCTTCAGGCGTGGGGTTGGTCGAGAATGCCAACACTAGCTCCAATAAACCGGAACCCATTTACATTTCCACACGCATTAAGGTAAAACTATACACATCCATGCGCCTATACTGATATGTTCAAGTGTAACTAATTCATTTTCTAACTACATTTTCAGACGGGCAGTTCCGAAAATGAGCTACGATAGAAACCCCCGGAACGCCATAACAGTCTACCGCAACCTGCTAGACCACATTGACCCTGACGACGTATATTTCCCTACAACTTTTGTAACATTTCATCCATAGATATTTCTAACATTTTGTATACTTACTCATTAAACTATTTTTTCTTGTAGTTTGTCTGGAGGCCTTACGACGATCTCGACCACCGGCCCAACGCAAATGATGCTGCTGTGTGGACTTCGAAAACACCAATAATTCGGTTCACAACTGTTGAGATGCACCAAAGCGACCGAGTGAAACTACAATTCGGTATGCATCAGGACATTTCGGTGGATCCTACCAACTTGGGAAAGTGGCACCTACGCAAAGTCGACACGCCGTGGAAGGAAGGTGTGTGGACCAACTTTGCAGCAGCGTTGTGTCACCAGTGGGAGATGCGCCACCAGCTCGTCTTAACAGACCCCGTTGTACAACCTGCTCGGCCAACAGAACTATATATGAGCTGTTTAGGTCTGTTACCACACCACAACCTTTCCTCTCTCAGCCGACGTATCTAGTTGACCCCCGTCAACGTGCGTCTTCCTCCCAGCAATATTCCCAACATCATTCACCAACCTCTCCACCACAACAACAAAACCCTTACTATAGCCCTGACGAGTCATTCGAACCTACCGAAGCCCACCAAAACGCCCCACACACGAGTCCCCCACAAATGAACCCCCCACAAATGATGACCCCATCTTCCTACCACTCAGAACCACAATCATCATACTCCCAACAAACCCCCCTCTTTTCAACTATCAAACCCCACATCAACCACTGCATCAATACCAACACCCATCAATGCATCATTTTGGCCAACCATACCGTATGGAACCAACCCAACCCCCTCAAACAAATTACATGAACATGGGCATGCAGCTGGATTACGGAAGTGTTGTCGGTGACAACCCCCCCGGCTATTGGGGACAGATGCTGCAAAATTTGTCTCATGCTTCAGGGCCATCGTCTGATGCGCCGGGGCCATCTGAACAAACACAGAGACCAGCGACGCCTCAACAACCTCGTGGTGCTAGACAGAGACGTCAAACAAGAGCCCCTGATTGTGAGACCGGTGGTCGGTTAAATAGGCACAATCATTGATTTTCTTTTTGTATCCAACATTTGTATTATTGTACTAAATATTTAAAAAAAAATTAATGTTGTTTTTTTTTATTATCCATTCTTAAAATAAAATTAAAAAAAAAAAAAAAAGAGGGACACCTGAGGCGCCATCCCAGATGGCGCCCCCCTTAAAAAAATTTGAAAAAATTTAGGGCTTATAAGTTGGCCTGAAGCGCCATTTGGAATGGCTTCTGGCCTCTAACTGAGGCGCCATTCCAAATGGCGCCACCCTTATAACCCCATTCCAAACCATGCCATTTTGGAATTTTTTTTTGAAAAACTGGTTTATTTAGTATTTTTTTTGAAAAATTAAGTTATATTAAAAAAAAATTCCCAAAAATTTCATTACTCACAAACAAACGACTACACTAAAATTGTGAAAATAAGTGAGACTTTTATTAAATTAATTTATATTTATGGTATTTTTCGCCACAAAAATATTTTTATTTCAAAAAATTCTTTTTAAAAAGTGATATTTATTGTTAAATTAATTTTATTATTAGAATAACAACCATTTTAAAATAGAGATAATAGTTAAAGTATCTATTTTAATTTAATTCAATTAATTATTCACTTTCATGCGACTTTTTGTTGAAATTAAACCCAAAACTTGGAGTAATTTCGAATAAATCTTGATGAATAAGACTCAATCACACCGATCGAGTTCCCTCTTATTTTTCACTCTTCACTTGAGGCTAACTCCTCAATACTTCGACAACAGGTGTTTCAGACACACACCCACATACACACTAGGCTATTTCGACAACTTCCTTGTCCCCGTTGAGCAACCTGCTTCGTCACAAGAAATTACAATTCAACACACCACTTAATTCATTGTGTCTAAGCTATCTACATTCAATCATAGATCTTAATTTCTTGAACACTTCGACCTGCACTCCCTTCGTCATGATATCTGCAATCTGATTCTCAGTTCTGTGGTGTTTCAAGTTCATCTTTCCATCCGCTACTTGCTCTCGAAGATAATGGAACCTCATTTAGATGTGCTTATTTTATCCATGTGTTATGAGATTCTTCGCTAGATTGATAGTAGACATGCTGTTGATCTTCATAGTAATTGCTCCATGATCCTTCCCTGTAATCTTTTCGACCAGATTCACCATCCATGTTGCTTAACATGCACAAAGAGAAACAACTATGTATCTTGCTTCATATGATGATAATGTCACTACTGGTTCCTTTCTTGAACTCCAAGCAACAGGCGCAACACCTAACATAAACACATAGCCAGTTGTGGATTTTCTATCCTCAGCATCACTACACCAACTTGAGTCAGTGTATCCCACTAATTTGCATTCTTTTCCTTCATCGGCTGCCATAGTCGAGAGTTTCTTTCAAATACCTTAGTATCCTCTTCGTCGCTGCTAGGTGTGATACATTTGGCTTCTACATGAATGTACTCACCATACCTACACTGTATGTTAAATCATGCTTTACGTGACAAAGGTATCGAAGTGGTCCAATGAGTCTTCTGTACTGGTTGGATCGACATCATCTTCATCTGTGTCTTTCGACAGTTGCATGGCTCAACTTGAGTCGAAGTTGGGTTGCAATCTTGCATCTCAAATCTCTTAAGTATTTCACATGTATATCTTCTTTGATGCATCATCAAGCCTCTACTACTCTTGTAGAACTCAATGCCAAGGAAGTACGAGAGATTTCTCAGGTTTGACATTTCAAACTCCCCACTTAGGTCATCTTTGAAATCTTCTATCTCCTTCTTGCAACTTCCTGTTATCAACAGGTCATCGACATAGAGACATAATATAAGCAATTCATTATTACTTCTTCTTACATATATTCCATGCTCAGTTGTGCACTTTACAAATTCATTCTTCTTTAGAAAGCTATATATCTTCTTATTTCAAGCTCTTGGAGCTTGCTTAAGTCCATATAGTGCTTTATGCAGCCTGTACACCTTTCTTTCTTTGCCTTGTTTCACAAATCCAACTGGTTGTGCAACATGAACTTCTTTATCTAAGGGGCCATTTAGAAATTCAAATTTCACATCCATCTGACATATGTGTCAATTGTTCATGTTTGCTGGACCAACAACTAACCTAATTGTTTCGATCCTAGCAACAGGTGCAAAAACTTCGTTGAAGTCGATTCATTCTTTCTAAAGAAATACTTTCGCCACAAGTTTTGCCTTGTGTTAAGTTACACTTCCTTAAGGATTCAAATTCACCTTTTATACCCATTTCACATCAATTGCCTTCTTATCTTAAGGCAATTTGACAAGTGACGAAGTGTTGTTGACTTCGATGGACTTCAGTTCCTCATTCGTTGCTTTCACCCACTTTGAATCCTTCAATGCCTCAGCTGCATTGAATGGTTCAACATCTGCATAGAAATCATTATGTATCAGCTCACCTTCATCATCGACCACGTCATTTGATGCAATCACACATTCTTGTAACCTTGCAGGCATGTGTATTGTTCTTTGAGGTCTGCTCGTGCTTGCTTGACCTATGACTTCTTCTTATCGAACTTCTCTTTCGACTTTGCTTACTGCTTCTTCACATAAGATTCTCATTGAATCTTTCTTAACATTTTCAGTACAATCTCATTCCTTAAGCTCATCTGTGATCACACCCCTACCGATCACTACTTTCTTGTTCACTGGATCGAACAACTTGTAACCTCCAGTCGAATGATATCCTATTAGGATTGACTCGACTTGTCATCAAGCTTTCTTCTCAACTGATCTGGCACATGTTTATGTGTTATAGATCCAAATGCCTTCAAATGACTCAAGCTAGGGTTGACACAGAACCAACACTCTTTTAGCGTAATTCCTTCTAGCTTCTTCGTCGGATATTTGTTAAGATTTATGTTGCAGTCGACATAGCTTCTCCCCATAATTCTTTAGGTAGATGCTTGTCTTTCAACATGTTTCTCACCATATTCATGACGGTTCTATTCTTCCTTTATGCAGTTCCATTCTGTTGTGGAGTGTAGGGTGACACCACCTCGTGCACAATCCCTTCTTTCTCACATAATGTGTCGAAGTCTTTTGAGACATATTCTCCACCACCACCAGTCCTCAAAATCTTAAGTTTTCGACCACTTTTCCTTTTGGCCATAGATTTAAACTTGGAAAATACCTCGATCACTTCACTTTTCTTCTTGATCAGGTAAGTCCACGGTTTTCGACTGAAATCATTTATGAATATGACACAGTATCTGTTACCTCCAATCGAATCCACCTGGATAGGACCACATACATTAGAGAATATGACTTCAAGAATTGCCTTCGACTTGCTTCCTGCATCCTTGCTGCAGTTGTTCTTGTATTGCTTCGCCTACACACATTCCTCACATACTTCATGTGGAATGTCGATTTTTGGTGGTCCTGAAACCATATTTTTTCTTTTTCAGATCTCTGATGTCTTTGAAATTGAGATGGCCAAGTCTATAGTGTCATATCCGTTCATCCCTGCTAGCTGCAGTTGCAAGGAATTTGTGCTCCATCACATTTAGTTTAATTCAGAAGGTTCTATTCTGAGACATGGGTGCTTTCAAGATTAACCTTCCACCTGAGTCGATAATTCTCATCATCCTGTCTTCGATCGACACTTTATGGTTCTTTTCTACCAACTACTCGTTGCTGAGTAAATTACTCTTCATGCCTGGTATGTACAATACATTGGAAATTACCGACCTCTTGCCATCTTTCCTCATGATCAGAATATCACCAATACATTCAGCTGCTAGAGTATCGTCATTTGCGAATTTCACCATGTTCTTAATTGAAGGTTTTATGTTGACAAACTAATCCTTCATACCATTCATGTGTGATGAGCATCCTGAGTCTAAGTATCATTGGTCCTGGAATCTTTCTTCATCTCATGTTGTGACCATCAACAACATCTCTTTTTCTTCATGCTTTTCCAGCTTTGCATCATTATCTTTGCTATTTTGTTTTCAGGACAATCACTAGAGTAGCGACCATACGTTTGACAATTGAAACATTGAATGTGACTTTTGTCAAGTTTTTGACCACCACCTCTTTCTCTGTCGGCAACACCACCTTTTTGGTTGATTTGGTATGAGGACTTTCTTTTATTCGACCAACCTCCTTCTTGCTGACTTCGACCAGTCGAATTGTTGTAGCCTCCTCTATCTTTGCTGTCGAACCACCTCCCTTTGTCTTTATTTTCTCTTGTTGATTGCGTCTACAAAGGCACATCACTTTTCGACTTGCTTGCAGCTCTTTCAGTCATTCTTTGTTCATGAGATTCAAGCATCCCTTGAAGATCTTCCTTTGTCAATGTTGACAAATCTTTTGACTCTTCTATGGCTACTACCACATGGTCGAATTTTGGAGCCAATGACCTCAAGATCTTTGCAACAATTGATCTTGATGTCAACACTTCTCCACATACCTCGATTTGATTCACCAGTTTTGTAACCCTAGTGAAAAAATCTGTTATGCTTTCACTTTCTTCCATCTAAAGCAATTCATGTGTCCTTTTGTGAGTTTGTAACCTCACCTCTTTCACATTCTCCGCGTCTCCAAACGATTTCTCCAAGATTTCCCATGCTTCTTTCACTGATTCTATATCATTGACCTTTTTGAAATTGTCTAGATTAACACATTGATGAATTATAAATAGAGCTTTATAATCTTTCTTCTTCAATTCTTTGTATGCAGCTTTTTTTGAATCCGCCATACCCCAATCATTGAATTTAAGTCTCTAATCTATTTGATAAAAAAAATTGATTTTTTTTTTATTTTGTTTGTGCAAGACCTTTTTGTTTCAGCTTAAAATATGAATTTTTCTTTGTATAATTTTGATATTGTATAACATAAATATACAATATTAAAGATTAAAATATAGTCGAAATTATAATCTTTTTAAAAGTTATATTTCAAAAATGATTTTTATGAAAATTTATTTTAAATAGTTTTAAAATTAAGTGAATTTTTTGTTTTAAAATTTTAATATTAAAAAAAGTTTCAACAAAATAATGAAATATCTAAAATACTCCCTCCGGTCCTTTTTATAAGGACCACTTCACTTTTTAGATTCATTAAATAATTAATGTATCTGGTCTGCATTGCAGACCAGATACATTAATTATTTAATGAATCTAAAAAGTGAAGTGTTCCTTATAAAAAGGACCGGAGGTAGTAATATTTTAAAAATAATTATTCAAATTAAATTTTTATTTAAAACTTTTATTAAAAAAATTTTTATACAAAATTATTTATGTTACACAATAAAATATATTTTTAAAAAAGGAGAAAACAAATCGGTTTTAAATGTAACTATTAGTATGAAAAAAGGAGATTGTTTATTTCAATTTTATCTCAATTCTTATCAAGAGTATTAAAATTATTTCATGTTTATCCTGATATTATTATTCGAATGAACGCTATGCTTTATTTTCTTTTTTGAAAATTGTGGTGGTTTCAATCTCTTCGCCCCATTTAGCTTTAAATGAAATTATAATTGAAACTTTGTTAAGAGATGTTTGTTTTATATGATCAAAATTTATTCTTGAGAATTATTTATTGGAAAAAATAAAATATGAAATTTATTTCAATTTAAAAAAAAAAACATTGTTTGGCAAACATTTTATTATTTATAGGAGAATTTGTGATTTTAATTAATTTTTTAAATTTTTTTTATAAAATTTCATAAGAATTCATTTTCCCATCCTTTTTACTTGAAATTAATTTCACAAAAATATGAAAAAATATTTTTTTTCCTTAAAATCTTTATAATCATAAATAATGATATTTAATCTTGTAGTAAATACGGATATACTCATTTCTTTTCCATAATAATTATAATTATTAAGAGAAGAATCTGATATAAAATAAACAATAACTTTCTTGTAAATAACTTAATTATTCAATTTAGTTTCAGGAAAAAAAATGTGTTTTGGACTGGGTCAGAGGCTGCCTCACCGTCAGATACGATCCAACTCAGCTCCTTGTCGGGGAGGGCCTAATGAAGACCCAATTCATCAACTCACACGGGGAACGCTCACGCGTTTTCCCCACGCGGGACACGTCATCAACCAACTACCCACGTCCAAAAGAACAAGTCATTCACCTTCTGAAGTTCATGGGACAGTTGACCCAAGACGAAGAACACATGTTGTTCTTCCCTACGCCACGTAGATCCTGGCAGTTATTCATATTAGGCCTAATGATCCAACCTAATGCAGATAACCATTGGCCCAGCGCTGGGGGCGCATCATAAATACCTTCTTTCATTAGAGGGTCAGGTATTCTAAATTCTACACTTTTTTGTACTTGCTTTCTCTCTCCCGCTGAAACTTACTTTAGCATCGGAGTGCCTTACAGGTACACCCCCTCCTCTTCTCTACCACCGGCGAACTAGGAGCTCACGACGTGTTACTGGATGCTGATCTCTTCTGATATGTAAAGATCAGTGGCGCCGTCTGTGGGAATCTCTTGCTTCCCCATTCTTTCTTCCTCAGAAATTAAAGAACCAAAGCATATCTCAACTTCCGTCGATCATGGCCAGTCCACGCACTGAAGATAACGTCCATGAAACTCCTTTAACCACCTTCACCAACGGCGACGACCATGATCCCAATGTGACTGTCCTCGTCGATGAGGGTGACCCTAGGGACGGGCGCACCGCCTCTCCCTCCCCCGACGATGCGACCTTCAACGCTGCCCAACGCTTCGAAAACCCAATTGTTTTCCAACCAATTCTTGTGTCGCCCAACGCCAATCCGTCCATGGTGGCCCTATTCGCAGTGATCAACCAGAAGAACTTGATGATTTTCTAGCAGAACGAGCAAATCAGGATGCTGGAAAATGAACGAAAATCACACTCTCCCCCGCGGAGACATCGCCGCCTGGTTTCTCACGGCCCATCCCCGTGACGACGAGAAACCCGTCCCCCCTCTCCCCAGCAGAGACTCCAACACGATGAGTCACGGAGCCCCTCCCCGCGGCAGCCTAGACGTCGTCCGTGAGTGGAAAGGCCTCAGCCCATGGCTACCCAGAAGCGTGACCGCTCTCCTCCCCGAAAAGAACGACGCTCCCTGGATCCCAAGAGAAACAAAGCTGATGAGCAAATGGAGAAACCGAAGAGTCGACCAAGGAGCTCCCCACGCCGCGGCAGAAGCCCTCTGTACGACCCTTCCCTGTCGCAATCCCCCATCAGAAGCGACCAGGACGACCCCCGCGGTCCGCTGTCCAATGCCATCATGGAGACTCGCCTGTCCTTCAAGATGGAGAAACCCCTGAGTCTGGCTATCTACGATGGCACGACCGATCCGGACGACCACATTGAGAGCAACGATGCGATGCTAGACTACCGCAACGTCTGGGGAGCCATAAAGTCCAGGATTTTCCCCACGACCCTGCGGAATGGCGCGACGGCATGATACAAGAGGCTCGACCCCGAACCCATCACCTCCTGGAAAGAGCTGAAGACACAGTTCTCTAGGCACTTCACCGCCTCCCGCCGACATCCGAAGACGAAGGCGTCCATGGAGGCAATTATTCAGGGGAAGGAAGAATCTCTCCGGGACTATATAGAGAGATTCAACCGAGAGGATGTCCAAGTGTCTACTACGGACGATATAAAGAGATACTTGATCGAGCGGGGGCTGCGACCCCGTAGCGATTTCGCCAAGGCGGTTAGTATCGAAAGGCCCAACACGCTGAACGAACTCCTCCACAAGGCCCAGACCTACATCCAATACGAGGAGAATGAGGCCGCCAACAGCGCCCGCGACTCACGGAACCAGGAGAGTGCCAAAGTCTCCAGGCACGAAGACCCCGTTGCTCCCTGACGTGGCGGGGAGAAAAGAAGAGAAGATAGGCCCTGCGACTCCATAAGTCAAAAATAATGTTAATGTATGGTATTGATCATCATTCATTAAGAAAAATCAAGAAAAGTGAGGTTTCTTGCAAAAAGGGCAACCATGAGAAACCAAAATTTTTCTAAGTTATAGAACAAAAGTGGTTTTTACCCAACTTTGCAAGGTCATAACTCCTAAACCACAAGGCCTTTTTATCCCATTCAAAGCTCAAATCAAAGTCTATCTAACATACTTCAAATATGTCAACTATAAGAAATTCCAAATCCTCATGGATTTTTAGTTATGGATTGATCAAAATCACAAAAACATGAAAATGACCACTTTTCCAACACTTAGTGAAATTTTCAATAAGTTAGAATCTGCCTTACTTTTTCCAAAATGTAGGGATATTTTTCCCCTTGATCCAACTTAAACCAGGTCCATTGGTGAACATCAAAGTTGAAGTATGCCATGAGGGCTTTCCAATAAGTACCAGATCATCTCCAAAGTCCACTTGAGTGAGGAGTTATAACCCTTGGAACATGGCATCAAAGACTGATTTTGTTCAAGGCAGATTATAGGACATTTGCTCGATTTGGCCAAATCAGATAATTCCAAGCCTTGTCATCCATTTGGATACCTCAAGGGATAAAATCAAAGAGGAATGATCTGATCCACAAGCCTCCCAAGTCCAAGGAACTACATGTAGCCATAAGTGCCCTAAAAAGGCTAAAAAGCTCAAAGACTCCAATTTTGTTTCCAAGCATTCAATGGATGCATCAAGGTGGCTTGAACTGAGACATTGCTAACTGAATGAGTCAAGATTCAGCTCTGAACCAAAGGACCATAGGCCTGTGCCCTAACCTCAAGTCAATGGCTATAGGAGACAAAAGATGCCTTTATGCCACAATTGGTCATGGGACTATCCAAGTTACCATTCACTATTGCTTGTAAAACAAACTTGCTCTACTATAAATAGAGCTCATTTATGATCAGTTTGAGTACCCTAAAGCACTACAACACTTTCTTTCCTCAAAATCTCTCTCATTAGGCCAAAATGCCTTCTTTTGCAAGTCACCTCTGAGTTTTTGAGTTAGAGAGCACTTCCACCACAACTCATGATCCAAACACATCCAATGTATCATATATAAGTTGTTCAAACACTCATCCTTGATCTGAAACACTAAATAAAAAAGTCAACCTCCAAAACCTCAAAATTTGAATTTTCTGCATTTTTCAAGCCATGTCTTGATTCAGTCACTTTCAAAACCAAACAAAGCCTCAAACGCACTCCAAATATCATCCTCAAACTATCCCAATTGGTTTCCCTCATCTGGAACACCATTTGAGAGGGTTACCATTTTGGTCACTTTTGCCACTTTTGCAAGAAAGAGCCAATACTTGTTCTTGAGGATTCCAACTGGTTTTGATCATCCTAAAAGCTTCTAAGGGATCAATCAAGAGTGTTTAAAGCATTGAATTACTTCTGGCACAAGGAACTTGACAGATAGCACAAGGAGCTTCAAGAGGTAAGTGCATCACAACTTGAACTCTCTAAATCATGCATTGCTTTGAGGTCCATTGATCATGGACATCTCATACATATCATATATGTTGTGTTTGAACCAATTTACCATGCTATTGTTGCCTGTATGATGAGATAGCATAGAACATGCAAATCTAGGCCTATTTTAAAATCACTATCGGATTTTAAAATAGAAACATTTTCAGAAAATTCCAAAAGCACCATTGGATTCCTCATGAAATTTTAGGCAGGATACACCTAAATTTTGTCAAAATCCATGGAGAATTGAGGAAGTTAGAGCCTTCATGCAAATCCACCAAGACTTGGTTTTTTGCCTTGGCCAGGCCTAAAAACCAAGTCACTCATATATAGTCATGGGGTGGTTTTGATACACGGATGTATCACCACCCTAGTGGTAGCGCACATGTGTGTTTGGATGGAAGGTCGTGGGTTCAACACCCACCCAGACCATTTTGCCATTTTCTCTATTTTGCTATTTTTTCATATTTTCATGGTTTTTGTTAATTAATTCCAAAACTAATTTCTCTCTCAATTTTAATTATTTTTTATTGGTTCTTTTTTTGAAAATTTCCAAAAATGTTAAAATATTTTATTCTCCAAAAATTTTACAAAAATATTATTTATTTCTTATATTTGGTATTTTTGTAAAGAATTATGTTTTTATTTGTTTTTAAACATTTAAAACTATTTCTTTCTCTTGATTTTGCAAATTCAAATGATTTTCAAATCATTCTATTTATGAAACATGTTTTTTCACACATGTTTGGTAATTTTGATCATTTTAATTGAAGTTTATTCAATTAAAATACATTTTAAAATCAAATTAGGGTTTTTGTTGATTTTCACCCTCACAAATCTTTTTCAAACCTTTGGGCCTCTAATAGAGTGTAAGACCCAACCCCCTTTGTACCTAAACCTTTTTTGAGCCTCAGTCATTGTATAAGTCCCAGTACAGTTTTCAAAATGACGGTGCGATCACTGTCTTTCCATGGGCCTCTCCTTGAGTTGTAAGCCCCATCCCTTGTACAAAAACCTCTTTTGGGCCTCTAATAGAGTGTAAGACCCATCCCTTGTAAATAAAAACCTTTTTTTGGCCTCAGTCATTGTATAAGTCCCACTATGTTTTCAAAATCTCGGCGCGATCGCCGTTTTCAAACATTTTCATCTGGGCCTACCCTTGTGTTGTAAGTCCCATTTCTCCTTCTTTTTCAAACCTTTGGGCCTCTTAATAGAGTGTAAGACCCATCTATTTGTACAAAAAACCTTTTTTGGGCATCAGTCATTGTATAAGTCCCGATACAATTTTCAAATCAACGGTACGACTACTATTTTTTCATTTGGGCCTCTCCTTGAATATAAACCCCAATCTTCTTTTCAAAACAACTTCCCTTTTGATTTAGGTTCAAATTCATAGTTGTTATAAAAAACTTTCTTTAATTTCTTGAACAACTAACCATACAGCTGTTACCATGGAAGATTGCTCACTTGTAAGTTTTAAACAACTTTCTTTTACATACTTGCGCATACACACACACACACACACACACACACACATATATATATATATATATATATTTGTTTGTGCTAGAAGCTTTCTCACCTGTAAGTCCTCCTACCCTCTTTTACATACAGTATATATTTCATCTGTATATATATGCCTGTATATTATCTGCTTAGAGTTTTTCCTGACAATTAGGTCTAGGATTAGATTAAAGCCAGTGGTCACTCTTTCAACAGAGTCAAAACTAGTTCCCCATAGGAATTTCCAGATACAGTCTTGCCTCCTCTTGGGCTTATACAATATGGAACAAAGAGAAAGACATTATTTCCGGTGAAACTTTTCTCAGACTGTCACTATTAGAAAATTGTCAAAGAAATTCACTTCCTCAGAGAGGATTAATTTTCGGTGAAACCTCTCTTGAATTTCTTCAAATCCTAGAACTGTTCACTAAAGAAAAGATTATTCCCGGTGAAACTTTTCTTGAACTTTTCTTAGGTTTGGACCCACAGGCTTTCTAAAAGCATCTCTGCCTCCTCTTGGGCTTTGTAAAAGGACCCTCAGGCTTCTTAGAAGTTCTCATGCCTCCTCTTGGGCTTAGTATAAGGACCCGAGACCTCTTAAAGGTGTAGGACAGAACCTAGTCATCCTTTGTTAGAGCAGTATTTCCAAAGAGTCAAATCCTCATATCAATTAAGGGTTGATTCTCATCCCTTAAAACACCTGCCTCCTCTTGGGTATCATGGAAAGATAAACTCTTTCATACCAGTAGACTTGGACAGTCTAATCTCCTTTTGGATCTCAAAGACATTCTCAAGTTCCCTACGAACACAAGAGAAACCCTAGTCATTTAATCAATCTCCAATAGAGTTAAAAACCCCATAGGTTCTAAAACTCAATCTTTATCCAAAATTTCCCCAACTAGGGTCAGATCACTATCAATAAACCTTTATCAGAACCTCAAGGCATTTGATATTTCAACTCTTCTGTAAACCCTCAGTAAGAATTGATTCCCCAACTTGGACCTGTCTCTGGATCCCAATAATCCTCAGCAGAAACTAGCCTCCTCTTTAGCTTTATATAAAGATCTTTCCACACTCTCTTGTTGAGTCAATCATTTTTTAGCCCCCTCTTAGGCTTTGTATAAAGATTTTTCCCCACTCTCTTGTTGAGTCAACCTTTTTCAGCCTCATCTTAGGCTTTGTATAATGATCCTTCTTTTCCTCAGCAAAAGTCAGCCTAAATCTTGGGATTTATACAAGACGAATAAAAACACTCTCTTGTTGAGTCAATCACCTTAAAGCACTCTCTTGTTGAGTCAATCTTCTTTCTTAAAGCACTCTCTTGTTGAGTCAACCTTTTTCAGCCTCCTCTTAGGCTTTGTATAATGATTTCCCTCAGTAGAGTTGGCCTCAAAAGCACTCTCTTGTTGAGTCAACATCTTTCAGCCTCAATCTTGGGCTTTGTACAAGGCACCCATAAATATCTTCAGCTGAGTCAGTCAAATATCCTTCAGCCTCAATCTTGGGCTTTGTACAAGACACCATATAAAATATTCCTAAGCAGAGTCAATCCTCTTTTCAGCCTCAATCTCGACCTTTGTACAAGACAAATCATACTCTCCAGCTGAGTCAATTTTCTTCTAGCCACAATCTTGGGCTTTGTACAAGATAGATAAAACCACTCACCAGTAGAGTCAGTTTCCCCTTTTAGCCTCAATCTTGGGCTTTGTACAAGACAGACAAAATATTTCCCCGGAAAAGTCAACTTCTAGCCTCCTCTTAGGCTTTGTATAATGATATCCCCCAAAAGAGTCAGTCTTTTTTTTGCCTCAATCTTGGGCTTTGTACAAGACAGATAATAAACTCCCCAGTGGAGTCATTCAATCTCTTAGCTTCAACCTTGGGCTTTGATCAAGGCACATACAAAAACCACCATCCCCTCAGAGGAAATTAAAAACTCTCTGCAGGAAGATATTTCTCTGTATATCACACATCAAAACAGAAAATCAAAACAAACCTTAGTCCCAGATAACTGCTATAAGTGGCACACTTGTTGATTCAAATATCCAAGCTGTACTCCATCTCTTATCCTGGTAAACTTCCTTCTTTCATCTAATTGCTGTAAGTGGCAAGCCTCTGTATTATTTACATCCACACCACTATCCCTCTCTTAGCCTGAAAAACTCCTAAGAAAAAATCGCATTGCTCAACACCGAGTTAAAGTTTTCTCCTCCAGGACAAATCCCACATAAAGTAAATTATGGCATTACTGGATTCACTTATCATAGTTAAAGTAATTCCCCTTTATAATCAGTCACCCAACAGTTGTGATAAACAGACGAGATGTCTCCCTTTAGAGATGAAAAATTCTCTCAGTCAAACCTTTAGCTTCAATCTTGGGCTTTGAACAAGACTCAAATACTCATTTAGCTTCAATCTTGGGCTTTGAACAAGACACCAAAATATCACCTTTTCATCCCATAGAATAGGAGGAACTACGATTGCTCTGATTTCCCTGTTTTCTTTAAGGGGAATATGTAGGCATAAGATTGCGAAATCTTAGCGAGCACACCAATAAAAAACTTTAGGTCCAGTACCTTCACACCAATCAAAAACTTTAGGTCCAGTACCTTCACACCAATAAAAAACTTTAGGTCCAGTACCTTCACACACACCAATCAAAACTTAGGTCCAGTACCTCACCAAAATCATCAAAAACTCACTCTCTCTCTCAAATACTCCCAAAGGAGAAATTTTCCCAACCCACAATAGACAAACACCAGTAAGTAGAAAACAGTAAGGATAATTGCTAACAACCTGTGGATAACCACATATATGATGGGTAATTGACAACTTCCCATTGTATAACCTGACCCCAAACTCCCCGATCTCTTTAAAACATTTCTTCAGTTAAACATTTGCGTGCAAGGTTAGTTTTAGATAACTTCCCCTTCCTTTCCAGCATCACATGATAAATAAGAAATCAGAAAGTAGCACCCAACTCCTACCATTGCGGTGAGGAGAAACCCATGGCGATAAGGTGGTCGCGTCACCGACAAAAATCATACGCTACAGTAAAATGACAACTCTGCTGGGGAAAATCATTTTATCTGTCTAGGACTAGGATTAGAATTCCTAAGAGGTCTAGGTTGTTAGGAATCATACTATATTATATATATATATATTGCTTTTCCTACTTGATATCCGTGTTTATTTTTCTGCCAATGGGAATGCGATTGATACGCATGTGGAAAATTTGAGAGAACCCTAAGATAAGTGATGGCATAGACGGGTGGACTTACAAGAGTGATTTTCGAATAAGCGATCCTAGTAGACCATCAAATCAGGAGAGGGCCAGTGTGGATACTATGTTGAACGACCGATCATCGTGAAAATAGACGATATCCCAGTGCGGCACCCGTGACCCTGAGGATTTAGTAGACATTAACCATATGGCCATTTGGTAGTGCGGTGACTATCGAGAATAGTTGATACGCAATACTACACTCAAATGAGATTACCCTAGGATGCTACAGCTCGCTCGGGTGAACCAGCTTGCTGTTGATATCCCTAGGTGGTCAATGATTTTGGGAACCTTTAACCCGTTCTACAGGTACAAAAATTGACCAGAATATAACCTTTGGGGATGGGTAGAGCCATGACTCCATGCTCGTGACGTTGAACCCTTGAACCCATGTTTTTTTAATGTTTTTGTGTGCTGCATTCATGCATTCATTTAAAAAACTCTTAAACAAAGAAAAAATCTCCTTCATCTTCCTCTCTTCTTTTTCAAAATGAACTAAAACAATAATTGCAAATATCAGAGAGATTGGGTTATGGATTTCGGTAGAAGAAAGATGCATAAATACACCTTCAAGGCTCCAAAACTAGATGATTTAAGAAGGTTGGCAAGGATGATTACCAACCCTGATGCTTTCAGAGCTAAGTATGGAGGACTGATGTCTCTGTTAAGGGTCCACGTAGTTGAAGGAATCTTGTCTACGTTAATTCAGTTTTACGATCCGGTTTATCACTGTTTCACATTCCCGGATTATCAAATAGCACCAACGCTAGAAGAGTACTCTCACCTGACTGATTTACCCATCACTGACCAAGCTCCCTTTTCTGGACTGGAAGAAATTCCAAGGAACAAACCATTGTAAGAGCAATCTATTTGGACGAGTCAGAAGTCAGGACTCACATAACCACTAAGGAAGGAATCCAGAGTTTACCAGCTAAATTCTTGACAGAGAAAGCTCTATAATTTGCCAGTGTAGGAAACATAATTGCTTTCTAAGATATCTTTGTTCTGCTCACATATGGGTTATTCCTTTTTCCCAACATCGATAACTTCGTCGATACCAACGCTATTAAGATATTTGTGATTAGGAACCCCGTCCCAACCATGTTCGCAGATGCTTATTATTCTATACACTTAAGGAATTTGTACAGCGGAGGAATGATCACATGCTGTGTACCCCTGCTTTACAAATGGTTCACTTCCCATTTACCCAAGTCTGCTGCATTTTGGGACCACAAGAGTACTTTACGTTGGTCACAGAGAATCATGTCTCTCACCAACTCTGACATAGACTGGTATAATATGATTTACGAGGGGATAAGGATCATCGACAGATGTGGAAACTTCCCTAATGTACCCCTCATAGGAACTAAAGGAGGAATCAACTATCATCCAATTTTAGTTTGCCGTCAACTCGGATACCCGATGAAGCATATCCCGCATAATGTTCATCTGGAAGGTATTTTCTTCAAGGAAGGAGAAAATGACAAGGCACTAAAGAAGGAAATAGTGCATGCCTAGCAACATATTCACAGGAAAGGAAGAGAGTCTCTAGGAAGACCAGACTGTACCTCTATGGAACCTTATCTCCACTGGGTACAAACTAGAGCCCTCAAGCTGAGGATGTCTTACCCTCATCAAGAAGTTCTTCCATTAAAGGAATTTGTCATTTATTTTATGTCAGATACAGAAAAACTCCAGGTCGCTCTTAACAAAGTTCAACAGGAGAAAAGCTCTTGGAAAAACAAGTACAAAATCCTCAATGTGGAGTGTACCAAAATTCAGGAGCTGTTAAAAGAAAAGGATGTTCTGATTGAGATTCTAGAACAGCATGCTATAGAAGATCAAAGGAACCTGTTCACTCATTTCACTTGGCAAAGGACTGACAACCCGACAACGGCTGAAGAACCCCGATCAAAGAAAAGGAAAATACCAGAACCAACATCTAAGTTCTCTTCAGAGAGGACTCAGGATCCATAAACTTAGACATTTTCTTTACAACACTTTGTAAAATATTGTATGTTCCTTTTCTGCAATATTTCAAATTCAATAAAAAGGGTCTCTCCACTGTATGATATTTGCAATCTATTTGTTGAAGTTTCTTTTTGATTAAAAAAACAAAATAATATATATCATTGCATATCATTCATCATTCTCGCATAACGCGTTCTTCTTATCTTCGAGTCTCACATATGTGTCACAATTCTAGAGTCAAACTGTCTCACTCGTACAATACTTGGGCCAATCGACAAAAGAAAATAGACGATCTCGAGGAAGAAAATAGAGAGCTGAGAGAAAAAATCGACTCTCTGAAAGAAGATCTGAAAAAATTCACAGTGACATGCAATCCCTGGCAGCAGCTCAGAGGCAACAACAAAGGACTGTGATCTCAAAGATCACATCTACGCCCATAGTAGAGACATATGATCCTCGTTACAACATGCCTAAGGATCGCTCTTGGGGCATGCCTATCAACTTTGTCCCTGAAGGATATATCCCGCCGGTCACTGAAGACCAAGAAACTGCAGCAGGAACTGCTGGGCCTGAAGGTTACAAACTTCGGGAAAGCGAAGACGCAAGGGTTATGACGGTAACTCCTAAAGGTTACAAACTTTGGGGCATGGAAGCACCAAGAGTCATCGCCGTAATGACTATACCACAACTAGTAGTACACACTGTCCCGGAAGGACAGATTCCACAAGTAATTTCTAGTGGAAATGAAGACATGTACGAAAGGATGAATGAGTTCCAGGAGCAATTCCTGGAGATGCAGAAGGAGCTGTATGCCATTCGCGGTCAGGATTTATTCAGAAAGGATGCCGCAGACCTTTGTCTGGTTCCTAGCGTGAAAATACCGCACAAATTCAAGGTGCCTGACTTTGAAAAATATAAGGGCAACTCTTGCCCTCAAAATCATTTGGTGATGTATGCTCGAAAGATGTCAACTCAGACATTGAATCAACAGCTACTGATCCATTACTTCCAAGACAGTTTAACCGGTGCCGCACTCAAATGGTACATGGATTTAAACCGCACCAAGATTAATACTTTCAGAGATCTTGGCACAACTTTCATTCAGCAGTACAAGTATAACCTGGACATGGCACCAGACAGAGATCAACTCAGAGCAATGTCGCAGAGGGACAAGGAAACTTTTAAGGAATATGCTCAGAGATGGCGTGAAATTGCCACTCAGATCTGTCCCTCTCTTGAGGAAAAAGAGATGACTAAGATCTTTTTGAAAACCTTGAGCTCATTCTATTACAACCGAATGGTTGCCAGTGCGCCCAGTGACTTCACTGAAATGGTGAACATGGGGGTACGCCTTGAAGAAGCAGTCCAAGAAGGACGATTGGTCAAAGATGCAGAGCCATCTAGCAGTACCAAAAGATACGGTAGTGCTTTCCAAAAGAAAAAAAGAGCAAGATATTGGTAATATCTCTCTCAAAAAGCAAAGGCGAAGGTATCAACCAGTAGCAGCGGTAACTCCCGCTATTAACCCTGCGCTGGCTCCAACGTATCAACCTCAGGTTGCTCAGAGCCAACCAAGTCAACAGCAGTATCAGCAAAGGACACAACAGCCTCTTCAGCATGCTCATTCTCAGTACAACAATAACAATCGTACTACACGACCATCAGGGTTCGACCCTATACCGATGTTGTATGCATAACTGTTTCCATTTCTACTGGTCAAGGGGCACATCCAAACCAGGTCTCCTCTTACAGTACCAGAAAATCCTCCTTTTTGGTTTAAAACGAATCAAACTTGCCCTTACCCTCAAGAAGTATCGGGGCACAACATCGAGAACTGTATCAGTTTTAAGTCTGATGTGCAGAAACTTGTCAGGAACGGGATCCTATCTTTCAAAGATATTAATCCGAATATTCAGACAAACCAGTTGCCTCAACATGAAAAGACTGTCGTAAATTTAATAGAAGAAGAATTTAGCCGCAGTTATCAAATTCACAATGTACTCCTATTAGGAACAAATCTGGTCAGGATGTATTGCAGACAGAGCAGGTACGGTCATGTACCACCTCACAATTATCACCGGTGTGATATCTGCTCAAAGAATAATCAAGGGTGTTCCGTAGTGTAATAAGCTCTACAAGAACAGATGAATCTAGGTTGGATCCAAGACCACCAAATCCGGGAAGTCAACATGGCCCATGTACATCCCAACATTGTTCAGAACCGTAACATTCTTGCGATGAACGTCAACTTAGTGGTGATGCATTCGAGGCAAAGTCAATATCATTATCTGCCACAGCACGATTACAATACATGTCCGATCTTCTCAATACACAATCAGGGATGCTCTTTTGTACAAGAGGCCCTCCAGCGTCAGATGGATCTTGGATGGATCCAGGGCTATCAGGAGAGAAATAACCATTAAGTCAATATTATTCAGATCTTTGACATACACTTGATGAATACCAGTCTGGTAGAATTACACGCTAAGCAAGTCAGGCTCAGCTTTCTGGTTTCACATGATTATCAAGGCTGTAAAGTGTGTCGTAAAGATGACCAAGGATGTGCACTTATTCAAATAACACTTCAACACTTGTTAGACCACTGGTGGCTTCTAATCTACTTGGATGAAGCCACACAATAGATCAGTATGACTGACGAGAATCCTGACAGGTATCAAAGTCAGGATGTTCGCTCGATGGAAACAGATCAAGTAAAGTTGCACTACATACAAAGCGGACGTGGTTAGATGCTACCACACAATTATGAACGCTGTAGAGTTTGCTCAGAGAATAACCAAGGATGCTACCTCTACGAGCGGCTCTTTAAAATCAGTTGGACCACAAAGAGATCCAACCATGTTCAAGTTCTGGTTCGATCAACGTGATGCAAGACTATCTTCCTGATCAAAGCAAAGACGTTGTCATAATCTCTAATCATGAAATGGCCAAAGACGTATGCGCCATAATCGCTCTACTCCATGAATCAAGAGTTCCTCTTGATAGTAGAAAGATTCTAAACCTCGAACCAATTGAGGTTGCCTACGATGGTCAAAAAAATCAAAAGGCTCTTGTGGTTATCTATCTGCCAGGACCAATACTGTACAAATCCGATAAGGCTATCCCTTATAAGTACGGTGCAACAACAATCGAAAATGGAAAGAAAACTCTATTACCCTCCGTCGTAAACATTTCCGACATCAGTCGGGTAACACGGAGCGGCCGAATCTTCAACAGAGGAGTTGGAGAACCCACCAAGGAAAAGGAACCTCAAACAGAAGTTCCCAATCAACCAGTTGGACAATCCAGTAATCCAGAACTGGTAAAAAACAACGATGAGATGCTGAAGCTCATCCAGAAAAGCGAGTACAACATTATAGACCAACTGTTGCAAACTCCTTCAAGAATCTCTGTGCTATCTCTCAGTTCTGAAGCTCATAGAGAAGCTTTGCAGAAAGTCTTGGAGCAAGCTTTCGTAGAACAAGATGTGACGATATAACAGTTTGACAGCATCCTTTCCAACATCACTTCCTGCAACAATTTAGGATTCAGTGATGAAGAACTGCCGAAAGAAGGAAAAAATCACAATATGGTGCTCAACATTACAGTCAACTGTTAGGACGATGCTTTAGCCACCGTACTGGTAGATACAGGATCAACTTTGAATGTTATGCCAAAATCTACTCTGATGCGACTATCATTTCAAGGATCTTCGATGAGAGGAAGTGAGGTCATCGTCAAAGCCTTTGACGGATCCAGAAAAACAGTTATCGGCGAAGTTGATCTTCCAATAACCATCGGTCCTCACACTTTCCAAGTCACATTCCAGGTCATGGATATCTGGGCAGCATACAACTGTTTATTATGAAGACCTTGGATACACGAAGCTGGGGCAGTCACTTCGACACTTCACCAGAAGCTGAAGTTCGTCAAGAATGACAAGTTAGTCACAATATGCGGAGAACATGCCTTAATCGTGAGCAACTTATCACCATCCTCCTGTGTAGAACCAGAAGAGGTTGTTGGAACCCAGTTTCAAGCACTCTCGGTAAGCAATGAGAATCGATCAGAAAGAGGGACATCAATTTCCTCATACAAAGATGCTCTCGAAGCAATCAAGAGTAACAACGCAAAAGGATGGGAACAACTTGTAATTCCTACGGATAACAAGACAAAGAAAGGTCTTGGTTGCTCTTCAACCTGTACCCAGACTGCCAAGAAAGATGAAAGTTTTCATCCCATTCAGGACTTCTTCCACAGTGGAGGCTTCCTTCACCCAGTGTCTCAAGAAGTACACACCATCAATGAGGGTGACTCCTCTGATACGGATGAAGAGTAGAAGTCTTATCTCAATGACAACAGTTATATGTCTCAGGAAGAAACGCATACTCATTAGAGAAGGACACTCTGATGAAAGAAAACTTCGACTATGACTATTATGACCTGCTGGATGACTTGCCTATCTGGCGGCCGTACCCAGAAGACTTGGGGTAAAAGAGTCAGCCAAACGATACATATCAGCTGAGCATCATTGTAAATAATACTTGTGTCCCCACCAAATCATGGGATCATTACTCAGGACATTCTGAAGATATCCAGCACAACGATGAATCTGCAAAGATTGCAGGACAAGAGTTCATCAACTATGCTTTTCCCAAGGTCAACGTCATCGAGAAGGATGACTCCTCTTCTCCCACCGAAGTATGGGACACCTTAGGACAGCCAAGTGGCAAGTACAACTTCCTGGTCAAGTACACCACTCCTGAAAGCTCTCGTATCAGGCTCGAAGACATCCATCCAAGTGGATTAGGAGATTCGCCTGAGAGTGAAAACACCATGCAAGATACAATAGAAGAGTTCGTTTACGACAACTCTGCCTGGGAGGAAGACTCCAACGATCATGCTCCGCCAGAAATCAACGTCATTTCTGAGGACAAACCAAGAAAGAAGGTACCAGGCTTTGTGATTCACCGAGGAGTTCGTCGCCAATGGGTCGCTGTCGATATCCCGAAAGTCGTCCATGAGTCTAAGTAATTGTCGTCTTTGTTTTAACCTTTCACCCTGCCCAGGTGAAACGGATGTTTTATAGGGCTCACTTTTCTGTAAATGCCCCTCTTCGCTTTGCCCAAAGCGACAGAGTTTTGTTTTATAGGGCGGTAGTTTCAAGAATCGACAAATCGTAAATAAATAAACGTCATTATGTAATTCCCGCAGTTATTACTGTTTTCACTTTTCATTTTTCAGAAAATGGTAATCCTAAAACAAAATAAATAAAAATAAGCATCTTTTTCAGAAAATACACTACACACACTCTTGCATTCTCTCTATCTCTTCTAGAAAACAAATCATCACGTCATACAGATTGCTTGTTTTAAACCCCATTGAAACTTACGATCCACTGCCTTCTCCCAACTTTGAATTCCCGGTATTTGAAGCCAAAGAAGAAGAGGACGCGGAAATTCTAGAAGAGATTTCCCGATTACTCAGACAAGAGGAAAGGTCTATTGAGCCTCACAAAGAGCCGTTGGAAACGGTCAATTTAGGTTCAGAGGAAGAAAGGAAAGAAGTCAAGATTGGGGCACTGCTCAATCCAACTGTCAAAGAAGACTTGATAAAGATTCTCAAAGAGTTTTCAGATGTGTTTGCTTGGTCCTATCAGGACATGCCAGGGTTGGATACCAGCATCGTGGAACATCATTTACCTTTAAAATCAGAATGTCCCCTGGTAAAACAAAAACTGAGAAGGACTCACCCAGATATGGCTATCAAAATCAAGGAGGAAGTGCAGAAACAGATTGATGCAGGTTTCCTTGCCACCTCAGAATATCCTCAATGGCTAGCCAACATAGTACCAGTTCCGAAAAAGGACGCAAAAGTCAGAATGTGTGTAGACTACAGGGATCTGAACAAAGCAAGTCCAAAGGAAGACTTCCCCCTGCCACACGTTAACATGCTGGTTCAAAGTCTTCTCCTTCATGGATGGATTCTCGGGCTATAATCGAATCTAAATGGTGCCGAAAGATATGGAGAAAACTTCTTTCATCACCCCATGGGGCACCTTTTGTTACAAGGTAATGGCGTTCGGTTTGAAGAACGTCGGGGAAACCTATCAAAGGGCCATGCCGACTCTGTTTCACGACATGATGCACAAGGAAATCGAAGTGTATGTCGATGACATGATTGCCAAATCTAGAACAGAGGAAGAACACGTTGAACACTTGTCAAAGTTGTTTGAACGTTTGAGGAAATACAAACTCCGCTTGAATCCCAACAAATGTATATTCGGTGTCCGCTCAGGAAAACTGTTAGGATTCATCGTCAGCCAGAAAGGAATTGAGGTTGATCCTGACAAAGTCAAAGACTGAGAAACAAGTCAGAGGATTTTTGGGACGTCTGAATTACATCTCAAGGTTTATATCCCTCATGACCGTGACATGCGCGCCGATCTTCAAATTACTAAAAAAGAATAAAAACTGTGAATGGACAAGAGATTGCCAAAGAGCTTTCGACAATATCAAAGAATATCTGTTGAATCCACTGATTCTGTCACCTCCAGTAGAGGGAAGACCATTGATCATATACCTAACAGTCCTGAAAGACTCAATGGGTTGTGTACTTGGCCAACAAGATGAAACAAAAAGAAAAGAGTCTGCCATTTACTACCTAAGCAAGAAATTTACCGACTGTGAAACTCGGTACACTATGCTCGAGAAAACTTGCTGTGCTCTGGCTTGGGCAGCCAAACGTCTTCACCTGTACATGATTTGCCACACTACTTGGTTAATCTCTGAAATGGATACAATCAAGTACGTCTTTGAAAAGCCTCCTCTCACAGGAAGGATTGCCTGGTGGCAGATGCTGTTATCAGAATACGACATCGAGTACCATGCTTAGAAGGCCGTCAAATGAAGTATTTTAGCCGATCATTTGGCTCATCAACCGATTGACGATCAGGAATCAGTCGGAATTGACTTCCCAGACGAAGATGTCATGTACTTGAAAATGAAAGATTGCGATGAACCGCTACCCAGTGAAGGGCCAGAACCAGGTTCCCAATGGGGACTAATTTTTGACGGAGCTGTCAACATTTACGGAAACAGAATTGGGGCAATCATCGTAACACCTCAGGGTACCCACACTCCTTTCACTGCCAGACTAACATTCAAGTGCACAAACAACGAGGCCGAATACGAAGCTTGTATCATGGGTCTCGAAGAAGCAATTGACTTGAGGATTAAGAACTTGGATGTGTATGGAGACTCAACCCTGGTTATCAATCAGATCAAAGGAGATTGGAACACATACCAATCAGGACTGATTCCTTACAAAGATTACGCGAGAAGGTTGTTACCCTTCTTTAACAGAATTGAGTTTCATCATATCCCTCGTGAAGAGAATCATATGGCTGATGCATTAGCCACTCTCTCCTCCATGATTAGTGTAGGTCAATGGAATGACATCCCTAAGATCGACATAATACGCCTTGAAAGGCCCGCTTGCATCTTCACGATTGAATCAGTCCTAGACGATAGACCTTGGTATCACGGTATCAAATGCTTCCTTCAGAAACAAGAATACCCGCCTGGGGCATCAAGAAAAGACAGGAAGACCCTCAGAAGGCTGGCAGGCAACTTTTTCCTGAGCGGCGATAACTCTATAAGAGAAACTTTGACATGGTCTTGCTCCGATGCGTAGACATACAAGAAGCAAACATGTTGATAAAAGAAATTCATGAAGGATCCTTTGGCACTCATGCCAACAGATACACAATGGCGAGAAAAATTCTGAGAGTAGGGTACTATTGGTTGACAATGGAATCTGATTGCTACAAGTACATGAGGAAGTGTCACAAATGTCAGATATACGTTGACAAAATTCATGTACCGCCAACGCATCTCAAAGTTCTTTCTTCTCCATGGCCTTTTTCTATATGGGGAATCAATATGATTGGCATGATCGAACCCAAGGCTTCAAACAGACATCAGTTCATCTTAGTAGCCATTGACTACTTCACCAAATGGGTCGAAGCAGCATCATACGCCAATGTAACCCGACAAGTAGTGGTCCGCTTTATCAAGAACAATATCATTTATCGTTATGGTGTTCCTAGCCAGATCATTACTGATAATGGATGTAACTTGTACAATAAGATGATGAAAGAGTTATGCGTTGAGTTCAAGATTGAACACCATAACTCATCTCCCTACCGACCTAAGATAAACGGAGCGGTAGAAGCAGCTAACAAAAATATCAAAAAGATCGTTCAGAAAATGGTTGTAACCTACAAAGATTGGCATGAGATGCTACCCTTTTCTCTTCATGGTTATCACACATCTGTCTGCACTTCAACAGGGGTAACCCCTTTCTCTCTAGTATATGGCATGGAGGCAGTACTCGCCATAGAAGTAGAGATCCCATCAATCTGGGAACTAATGGAAGCTAAGCTAACAGAAGCTGAGTGGGGTCAAAGCAGGCACGATGAACTGAACCTAATCGAAGAAAAGAGAATGACGACTCTATGCCATGGTCAGTTGTATCAGCAGAGAATGAAGAAGGTGTTCGACAAAAAGGTCTGACCTCGTGTCTTCAGGAAAGGAGACATTGTGCTAAAAAAGATACAATCATTCCTCACTGATTCCCGGGGAAAATAGACTCCGAATTATGACGGCCTCTATGTGGTCAAGAAAGCCTTCTCAGGCGGCGCCTTGAGACTCGCAACCATGGATGGAGAGGAATTTGCCTACCCGACGAATGTTGATGTAGTCAAGAAATACTTCGCCTAAAAAAAAAAAAACGTCTCGGTGGATTTAAAACCCGAAAGGGCGGTCCAGACAAAAATTAGAGACATAAGCAAAAAAATCATCCCGATGGATTGGAAATCTCAAAGTACAATCCAGGCAAAAGTTAGGGATTAATGGCAAGTAACTACGTCTGATCAGTTCAACTCCTCAGCAGTCATGCCATCCATCAAGAAAACTTCAGTCAAGGTCATCTTTGACAGAAGCTCAGGATGTCCAGAATTCAAAGATGGTAGAAGGATAACAGTCGTTATGTTTCAATGTAGCCCCTTTCCTTTAAATTACCATTTTCTAAACTTTGTAAATACTCTATGGGATCACGCGCTTAGCTGATTTCCATTCTATCAATAAAATTTGAGCCCTAGTGCTTTTGTTTGCAACTCTCATTTGTTTTAGCTTTACAGAATGACATTTTAACATGATCAACGATTCTTGAAATAAAACAAAAATGAATTTACTTGTCAAAATTTTTCTGCTTTTAAAATAAAGATGGTAATTTCTTTTGACTGTGAACTTAAAAAAGAACATCGATAGCTTCTCCGGAAGTGATTGGACCTCAAAGTACAGAATGAAAGTACTCCTTCTAAACCAGTGCACCTGAATGAAGGATCAATTGTTTCAGATGCGAATGTCCCATCTGATATCCCCGACGGAGTTCTTACCTCTTAAGACCGATTGACGATTCTCCCTTCCGCACAGGGTCTACCTCTCCTAAGCAAGGCAGGATTGCTATCTTGGAACATTGATACTTTTTGTCCCCCGCCGTGGTTGAGTATCCAGTCGTGTTCATCTATTAGTCTGTATGTCGCGTCTGTTTTGTCAGCATAAACATACATACATCATGCATAATTGGTTCACACTCATAATCATACCGCATAACTATCACCTTGGTCACACTCATGTCCCAAGTGATAAAAGTCCTCTTATCAATCGAGTTGTCAGTTCTTTCCTAGCTAGGAAATGTTTTGTCTAAACAATCTCTCTCCCCAGTTTATTTCTGGATTGGAGATGGTCCTCGACCACTTTGATAACTTGAACCTCTGAAAGGCAAGAAGACATTTGACAAACGTCACTCTTCACCATTGAAGATGATATTTTCGCTTTCCCGGATTAAGGAAAATCCCCAGAGAAAGCCTCTTAACCAAAGACTCTCAGCAATACATTGGTTTTTCTCCCAAGAAAGTTAATGTTAATGAAGTCATCAACACCTCAAAATTGAATTGCATCACATGGCATTTCTCCGAGAAGATCTCGAAGAAAAGTATGATGTAGTATCCCCAAGCAAAAAGCAGTCTTTCAAGAGACTCGTTTTCCCCAGTAGAGTCAACAAATGGCATCTCCAGCAGAGAAGTTTGTACATCTCTACAACTCAAACAAATGGGTACCCCCAATAAATCGGACCTTTATTCTTTTCCATCAAATGGCATCTCTCCAGTAAAACTCAGTGAGAAGTTTGATGAAGACCGCTACACATAACACCCCTTGTCAAGGAAGAAACTCGATAAGAAGAAACTGAGACCAATTCCGTGGCTGAAGACCAGGATCGAGGGGAGGTTTATTTCAAAAGAAACTGAGACTAGCTCCTTGGCTAAAGACCAGGATCGAGGGGAAGTTTAATTCAAAAACTGAGACCAGTTCCATGGTTGAAGACCAGGATCGAGGGGAGGTTTATTTCAAAAGAAACTTAGACCAGTTCCATGGCTGAAGACCAAGATTGAGGGGAGGTTTTACCCTTTTCTAAGTGACATTGCTTAGCAAAAGAATATGGATGAGCAAACTGCCATTCATAACTACAGTCAAAATTTCAGGTATTTCGATATTTAATCCTCTTGCACCCTGAATGTCCGAATATCTTCGCCATTCACACCTTCGGGTCCAAGAAGATTAAATAGGGGCATCTGTCATACCCCAAATTTTGACCACCAAGATTTCCCATCATTGTACAAATCATCACCACAATATGGATGTACCTTCATGCCTCATCAATCTCCTCAAAGATGGTTGAGCATTCACTATAATCAAGACTTAGGGTTTCAAGCCCTCTCAGAGCACTTAGACAAAGGATCAATCAAGAATTGACATGATCTTCAACTTTTAAAGTCTCTCAAACATCCATAAGAGATCAAGAGGACTCCCACATCAAGAATCAAGCACAAGGTTGGAACATTCCAAGTGGATCAAGCCTCAAGATTGACAGTGTCACCAAATTAGGGTTTTGGTCGACCAAGACCTCCAGATGAAAATTTTCATCTGGGCATGAGCCAATGCTTCAAAGCATAACCCAAGATACTCCAAGGGACTTAATGAACCCAATCATAAAGTCAAAATAACCTCAGGGGAAGCATTCATAAAAAATCAGGAATTAGGGTTTCTTGACCTAATTCACCCCTAAGTTGACTTTTGAGGCAAGGCATGGGCCAAGACCTTAAGACATGACTTGAGGGCCTCAAGTACACTACATTGATCCATTTGCAACAATGGATTGACCCAAGAAACTTGATTCACAAGTTTCAATTTCATCTGGACCACAATTAGGGTTTTAAAGGAAAAGTCAACTGTATCTTTGACTTTTGACCAAGACATGCTCCCAAACCTTGGGAAATGGTTTAAGACACCCTAAAACACCTATGGAATCCATCCATTAGGTTTGAATTAGGTCAAGAACTTGATTTCTCAAGGGATCGCACAGTTTAGATTTCATCTGACAAAAAGTCAACTATGCACAAAATCAAGTTTGACTTTTTGGAATTTTTCACAAATATGGTTCCCCTAAGTCAAAATAATGTTAATGTATGGTATTGATCATCATTCATTAAGAAAAATCCAGAAAAGTGAGGTTTCTTGCAAAAGGGGAAACCATGAGAAACTAAAATTTTTCTAAGTTATGGAACAAAAGTGGTTTTTACCCAACTTTGCAAGGTCATAACGCCTAAACCACAAGGCCTTTTTCTCCCATTCAAAGCTCAAATGAAAGTCCATCTAACATACTTCAAATATGTCAACTACAAGATATTCCAAATCCTCATGGATTTTTAGTTATGGATTGATCAAAATCACAAAAACATGAAAATGACCACTTTTCCAACACTTAGTGAAATTTTCAATAAGTCAAAATCTGCCTTACTTTTTTCAAAATGTAGGGATATTTTTCACCTTGATCTAAGTTAAACCAGGTCCATTGGTGAACATCAAAGTTGAAGTATGCCATGAGGGCTTTCCAACAAGTACCAGATCATCTCCAAAGTCAATTTGAGTGAGGAGTTATAACCCTTGGAACATGGCATCAAAGACTGATTTTGCTCAAGGCAGATTATAAGACATTTGCTCGATTTGGCCAAATCAAATAATTCTAAGCCTTGTCATCCATTTGGACACCTCAAGGGATAAAATCAAAGAGGAATGATCCAATCCACAAGTCTCCCAAGTCCAAGGAACTACGTGTAGCTATAAGTGCCCTAAAAAGGCTAAAAAGCTCAAAGACTCCAATTTTGTTTCCAAGCATTCAATGGATGCATCAAGGTGGCATGGACTAAGACATTGCTAACTGAATGAGTCAAGATTCAGCTCTGAACCAAAGGACCATAGGCCTGTGCCCTAACCTCAAGTCAATGGCTATAGGAGACTAAAGATGCCTTTATGCCACAATTGGCCAAGGGACTGTACAAGTTGCCATTCACTATTGCTTGCAAAACAAACTTGCTCTACTATAAATAGAGCTCATTTTTTATCAGTTTGAGTACCCCAAAGCACTACAACACTTGTTTTCCTCAAAATCTCTCTCATTAGGCCAAAATGCCTTCTTTTGCAAGTCATCTCTGAGTTTTTGAGTTAGAGAGCAATTCCACCATAGCTCATGATCCAAACACATACAATGTATCATATATAAGCTGTTCAAACACTCACCCTTGATATGAAACACAAAAATCAGAAAGTCAACCTCCAAAACCTCAAATTTTGACTTTTCTGCATTTTTCAAGCCATGTCTTTATTCAGTCACTTTCAAAACCAAACAAAGCCTCAAACACACTCCAAATATCATCCTCAAACTGTCCCAATTGGTTTCCCTCATCTGGAACACCATTTGAGAGGGTAATCATTTTGGTCACTTTTGCCACTTTTGCAAGAAATAGCCAATACTTGTTCCTGAGGATTCCAACTGGTTTTGATCTTCCTAAAAGCTTCTAAGGGATCAATCAAGAGTGTTTAAAGTATTGAATTACTTCTGGCACAAGGAACTTGACAGATAGCACAAGGAGCTTCAAGAGATAAGTGTATCACAATTTGAACTCTCTAAATCATGCATTGCTTTGAGGTCCATTGATCATGGACATCTCATACATATCATATATGTTGTGTTTGAACCAATTTACCATGCTATTGTTGCCTGTATGATGAGATAGCATAGAACATGCAAATCTAGGCCTATTTTGAAATCACTATCGGATTTTAAAATAGAAACATTTTCAGAAAATTCCAAAAGCACCATTGGATTCCTCATGAAATTCTAGGCAGGATGCACCTAAATTTTGTCAAAATCCATGGAGAATTGAGGAAGTTAGAGCCTTCATGCAAATCCACCAAGACTTGGTTTTTTGCCTTGGCCAGGCCTAAAAACCAAGTCACCCATATATATTCATGGGGTGATTTTGATACACGGATGTATCACCGCCCCAGTGGTAGCGCGCATGTGTGTTTGGATGGAAGGCCGTGGGTTCAACACCCACCCAGACCATTTTGCCATTTTATCTATTTTTGCTATTTTTTCACATTTCATGGTTTTTGTTAATTAATTCCAAAATTAATTTCTCTCTCAATTTTAATTATTTTTTATTGGTTCTTTTTTTGAAAATTCCCAAAAATGTTAAAATATTTTATTCTACAAAAATTTCACAAAAATATTATTTATTTCATATATTTGGTATTTTTGTAAAGAATTATGTTTTTATTTGTTTTTAAACATTTAAAAATATTTCTTTCTCTTGATTTTGCAAATTCAAATTATTTTCAAATCATTCTATGAATGAAACATGATTTTTCAAACATTAATCCAAGATCACAACTTGTTTTTTCACACATGTTTGGTAATTTTGATCATTTTAATTGAATTTTATTCAATTAAAATACATTTTTAAATCAAATTAGGGTTTTTGTTGATTTTCACCCTCACAAATCTTTTTCAAACCTTTGAGCCTCTAATAGAGTGTAAGACCCAACCCCCTTTGTACATAAACCTTTTTTGGGCCTCATTCATTGTATAAGTCCTAGTATAGTTTTCAAAACTTCGGTGCGATCACTGTCTTTCGATGGGCCTCTCCTTGAGTTGTAAGCCTCATCCCTTGTACAAAAACCTATTTTAGGCCTCTAATAGAATGTAAGACCCATCCCTTGTAAATAAAAACCTTTTTTGGGCCTCAGTCTTGTATAAGTCCCACTATGTTTTCAAAATCTCGGCGCGATCACCGTTTTCAAACATTTTCATCTGAGCCTACCCTTGTGTTATAAGTCTCATTTCTCCTTCTTTTTCAAACCTTTGGGCCTCTTAATAGAGTGTAAGACCCATCTCTTTGTACAGAAAACATTTTTTGGGCCTCAGTCATTGTATAAGTCCCGATACAATTTTCAGATCAACGGTACGACTATTGTTTTTCATCTAGGCCTCTCCTTGAGTATAGGCCCCAATCTTCTTTTCAAAACAACTTCCCTTTTGATTTAGGTTCAAATTCATAGTTGTTATAAAAAACTTTCTTTAATTTCTTGAACAACTAACCATACAACTGTTACTATGGAAGCTTGCTCTCCTGTAAGTTTTAAGCAACTTTCTTTTACATACTTGCACACACACACACACACACACACACACACACACACATATATATATATATATATATATTTGTTTGTGCTGGAAGCTTGCTCGCCTGTAAGTCCTCCTACCCTATTTTACATACAGTATATATTTCATCTGTATATATATGCATGTATATTATCTGCTTAGAGTTTTCCCTGATAATTAGGTCTAGGATTAGATTAAAGCCAGTGGTCACTCTTTCAACACAGTCAAAACTAGTTCCCCATAGGAATTTCCAGATACAGTCTTGGCTCCTCTTGGGCTTATACAATATGGAACAAAGAGAAAGGCATTATTCCCGCTGAAACTTTTCTCAGACTGTCACTATTAGAAAATTGTCAAAGAAATTCACTTCTTCAGAGAGGATTAATTCCCGGTGAAACCTCTCTTGAATTTCTTCAAATCCTAGAACTGTTCACTAAAGAAAATATTATTCCCGGTGAAACTTTTCTTAGGTTTGGACCCACAGGCTTTCTAAAAGCATCCCCTCCTCCTCTTGGGCTTTGTACAAGGACCCTCAGGCTTCTTAGAAGTTCTCATGCCTCCTCTTGGGCTTAGTACAAGGACCCGAGACCTCTTAAAGGTGTAGAACAGAACCTAGTCATCCTTTGTTAGAGTAGTCTTTCCAAAGAGTCAAAACCTCTGATCAATTAAGGGTTGATTCTCATCCCTTAAAACACCTGCCTCCTCTTGGGCATCATGCAAAGATAAACTCTTTCATACTAGTAGACTTGGACAGTCTAATCTCCTTTTGGATCTCAAAGACATTCTCAAGTTCCCTACGAACACAGGAGAAACTCTGGTCATTTAATTAATCTCCAGTAAAGTTACAACCCCCATAGGTTCTAAAACTCAACCTTTATCCAAAATTTCACCAGCTAGGGTCAAATCACTATCAATAAACCTTTATCAGAACTTCAAGATCTGATATTTCAACTCTTCTGTAAACCCTTGGCAAGAGTTGATTCCCCAACTTGGACCTATCTCTGGATCTCAATAATCCTCAGCAGAAACTAGCCTCCTCTTAGGCTTTGTATAAAGATTTTTCCCCACTCTGTTGTTGAGTCAACCTTTTTCAGCCTCCTCTTAGGCTTTGTATAATGATCCTTCTTTTCCTCAGAAAAAGTCAGCCTAACTCTTGGGCTTTGTACAAGACGATTAAAAACACTCTCTTGTTGAGTCAATCACCTTAAAGCACTCTCTTGTTGGGTCAATCTTCTTTCTTAAAGCACTCTCTTGTTGAGTCAACCTTTTTCAGCCACCTCTTAGGCTTTGTATAATGATTTCCCTTAGTAGAGTTAGCCTCAAAAGCACTCTTTTGTTGAGTCAACCTCTTTCAGCCTCAATCTTGGGCTTTGTACAAGACACCCATAAATATCTTCAGCTGAGTCGGTAAAATATCCTTTAGCCTCAATCTTGGGCTTTGTACAAAACACCATATAAAATCTCCTTAAGCAGAGTCAATCCTCTTTTCAGCCTCAATCTCGGGCTTTGTACAAGACAAATCATACTCTCCAGCTGGGTCAATTTTCTTCTAGCCACAATCTTGGGATTTGTACAAGACAGATAAAACCTCTCACCAGTAGAGTCAGTTTCCCCTTTTAGCCTCAATCTTGGGCTTTGTACAAGACAAACAAAATATTTTCCCGGAAAAGTCAACTTCTAGCCTTCTCTTAGGCTTTGTATAATGATATCCCCCAAAAGAGTGAGTCTCTTTTTTGCCTCAATCTTGGGCTTTGTACAAGACAGATAATAAACTCCCCTGTGGAGTCAATCAATCTCTTAGCTTCAACCTTGGGCTTTGATCAAGGCACATACAAAAACCACCATCCCCTCAGAGGAAATAAAAAACTCTCTGCAGGAAGATATTTCTCTGTATATCAAACATCAAAACAGAAAATTAAAACAAACCTTAATCTCAGATAACTGCTATAAGTGGCACACTTGTTGATTCTAATATCCAAGTTGTAGTCCATCTCTTATCCTGGTAAACTTCATTCTTTCATCTAATTGCTGTAAGTGGCAAGCCTCTGGATTATTTACATCCACGCCACTATCCCTCTCTTAGCCTGAAAAACTCCTAAGGAAAAATGGCATTACTCAACACTGAGTTAAAGTTTTCTCCCTCAGGATAAATCCCACAGAAAGTAAATTATGGAATTACTAGATTCACATATCCCAGTTAAAGTAATTCCCCTTTATAATCAGTCACCCAACAGTTGTGATAAACAGATGAGAGGTCTCCCTTTAGAGATGACAAATTCTCTCTCAGTCAAACCTTTAGCTTCAATCTTGGGCTTTGAACAAGGCACAAATACTCATTTAGCTTCAATCTTGGGCTTTGAACTAGACACCAAAACATCATCTTTTCCTCCCATAGAATAGGAGAAACTACGATTGCTCTGATTTCCATGTTTTCTTTAACGGGAATACATTGGCATAAGATTGCGAAATCTTAGCGAGCACTCCAATAAAAAACTTTAGGTCCAGTACCTTCACACCAATCAAAAACTTTAGGTCCAGTACCTTCACACACAAAAATCAAAACTTAGGTCCAGTACCTCACCAAAATCGTCAAAAACTCACTCTCTCTCTTAAATACTCCCAAAGGAGAAATTTTCCCAACCCACAACAGACAAACACCAGTAAGTAGAAAGAAATAAGGATACTTTTTAACAACCAGTGGATAACCACATATAGGATGGGTAATTGACAACTCCCTATTGTATAACCTGACCTCGAACTCCCCGATCTCTTTAAAGCATTTTTTCAGTTAAACATTTGCGTGCAAGGTTAGTTTTAGATAGCTTCCCTTTCCTTTCCAGCTTCACAGGATAAATAAGAAATCAGAAAGTAGCTCCCAACTCCTACCATTGCGGTGAGGAGAAACCCATGGCGATAAGGTGGTCGCGTCACTGACAAAAATCACACGCTACAAGTATACGCTGCTCACTGCTCCCCGCGAGAGCATTTTGGCAGAGTGCATCAACTCGGAATTCCAAAGAGGTGGGGTCCGCTTTCCGAAGCCGACGCCCCCCAAGCCTAACGTTGACAAGTCCAAGTACTGTCGGTTCCACAAGAGCCACATACACGTCACAGAAGATTGCATCCATCTCAAGGATGCCATCGAAAACCTGATCAAGGAAGGGCACCTCAATCAGTACAATAGGAGGAACGAAGCTCCTCGACAGGAAGCCCGCGAGGCGATGAAGGTCGAGGAGGTGACGCCACCCTCTGATGACTTTGGGCTGCAGGTCGCTTTGTGCATCTCCAGGCCGGAGGACTTCTACCTCCCCTACAAGGCCGACACACCTTTGTTCGCTCGTAGCCCATGGGAGAGTTTCCCCGCCGCGATGGTCATATCCGACGGAGGGTTCAACAAACTCTCAGTAGGGTCAGTCAAGAGGAAGTTTGACGAGCTAATCGACAAAAGCTCAAAGCAGAACACCACCCTCGACAGGTTCAAGGGAAACTCAAACCTAATCACCATCTACCTCGAGGAGTTACCGGGTGAAGCCCCAATTCCAGCATCCCTCTACTGCTCAGAGCCCAGATGGAAAACTTCGACATCCGCCGCATCCTCGTCGACCAGGGGAGCTCGGTTGACATAATTTACGCTCACCTGTTCACCACTCTCCTGCTCGACAAGAGCCATCTGACTCCCTACCTCAGCTCCGACTTGCAAGGCTTAAATGGCACCACCACGAGGCCATGGGGCTACGTCAAGCTGCTTGTCACTTTTGGATCCGAGGAGACTGCTAAGCAGGTCAAGGTCCACTTCTTGGTGATAGAGTGCCCCTTTCTATACCAATGCAATCTAGGAAGGCCAACCCTGGCCGACCTGACTGCAATACCATCCACAGTCCACCTAAAGATGAAGTACTACACGGCCAGGGGCCGCGTCGTCACCCTCCACGGGGACATTGAAGCTGCCATAAGTTGTTTTGAAATAGCCACCAAGGGGATGAACTCAATTAACATCACGCCCAAGACTGCCAGCAATTAAGCCGCCCACGTCGAGGAGCATAAGCCATTGTCGCGCGTCAACTCCGTCGACCTCGATAGTCGCTTCCCCAACAAGCAAGAGCAGAACAAAGCACCAAACGACTCACCTCTAGCAAATGGCGGCAAAGAACAGCTTCTCCATCCCGTGCGCCCCATTCCAGATGCCGACTTCGAGCTCATCACTCTCGGCGACGACCCCGACAGGAGCGTGAAGATCGACACAGGGCTCCCCGACTTGGCGAAGAAGCAGCTGAAAGCCTGCCTCAGGGAGAATGCTGACCTGTTCGCGTGGAGCGCTGCAGAGATGGTCGGGCTTGACCCCGACTTGGCCTGCCACCAGTTCACCATAGATTCGGCTGCTAGGGCCATAGTACAACGTAGGCGTAGGCAGTCTCCCGAGAAAGCAGAGGCTTCTGAAAAGGATGTAAAAGACCTCTTAGAGGCAAATTTTATTTATGAAGCCCAGTAGAGAATATGGTTGTCTAACGTTGTATTAGTTAAAAAATCTAATGGAAAATGGAGAATGTGTGTTGATTATACCGATCTTAATAGGGAATGCCTCACAGATGCATATTCATTGCCTAACATCGACAAACTGGTCGACAATTCTGCAGGTTTTAAATTTCTTTCGTTCATAGGCGCATACCCGGGATACAACCAAATCCCCATGGTGAAGGCCGACAAGCAATACATGGCTTTCATGACCGATTTGGGCAATTATTACTACAACGTAATGCCCTTCAGCAAGAAAAACGCCGACTCGACATACCAACGGATGATGAACAAAGTCTTCCGTGGCGAAATCGGGGACATGCTCGAGGTCTACATGGACGTCATGATCATGAATTCACGAGAATAAACCAACCACACTTCTCATCTCAGAAAAGTCTTCGATACGGCGAGGAGATGTAGAATGAGATTCAACCCGGAGAAGTGCAGCTTCGGTGTCCGAGCAGGAAAATTCCCTGGCCTTTACTTGACGGAGCGGGGAATTGAGGCGAACTCTAACAAGTGCAGGGATTTCTCCGAGTTCCCAACGCCGAACTCGAAGAAATTAATCCAATCCCTAAACGGGATGGTCGCCTCACTGTCCCGCTTCGTGACCAAGTCTGCCCAACACGAACTCCCGTTTTTCAAGCTTTTGCACAAAGTGGCCACGTTTGAGTGGACTGAGGAGTGCGAGCAAGCCCTCCTCCACCTCAAACAAGTCCTCTTACAACCCCCAATCCTATCGTGACCGAAAAGTGGGGAGACTTTATATTTGTACCTCGCCGTTGCGACCGAGGCCGTTAGCGCGACTCTCATTCGCAAAACCCCTGAGGGACAAAAACCAATTTACTTCACCAGCAAAGCCCCCCGGGGTCCCGAGTGTAATACCCCAAAATTTTCTCTCCCTCTTTGTCATCATAACATGGCATTATCATTTATCATGTCACATCCACCTCATTAACATTGCATTGCATTTAACATAGAAAAATGAAGCATGGCATCCTCCTTACCATCAGGGCATGTGATCAGGTGGGGGATGGACAATCAAGAGATCATTCAAAGCACAAAAAGGTCAGTCAAGTTGCCTCAAGGCAAGCCAAGAAGCCTTTCATGTCTCATACTATCTCAATTGATCATCCACAACCTCAAGGATAAGAGATACAATAGGAGATTGAGGCATTACATCCTACACTATGCAAGAAGTCCAAAAATTGAAGGAAAATCCTCAAAAGAGATAGCTCATTGATTCAAAATCATCCTCAAGTGGCATTTCTCATCATCCTTTAAGAGGATACACAACATACTCTGAGGAACTTGGATTTGGAAGATGTGCAATTTCCTCCTAACCAAAGGGGGTCAAAACTAGGGTTTCCCATTAAATCAGGGAATCTTTGATTTTTTGAACAAAACTTGGTGTCATGGTATTCCATATGTCCTTAAGTGTGTGTATGTGGAAGATTGCATCTCAATTGGTTTTAGAAGTGGTTCAATTGGAAGAAAGATCAAGAATCAGAGAAATTGGGGCAAAGTCAAATAATCAGAGGAAAAAGTCAACTCTTGACTTTTTGAGGCCAAATTCATGAAATTCATGTTATATGTGTCCAATGTGCAAAATTTGGTCAAGAAATTCCAAAGGAATCATGAAAAATTCAAGATGTAGAAAGTTGCCATTTTTGGATGAAGTAGGGTTACTAAAAATAGCAAGTTTTGGCCATTTTGCATCAGAGTTTGAACCAAGGCCATTTAAAATGGAAGCACCAAATGAAAATTCCACTCGGCCACAACAAAAGATCTTGTTTTAAGCTTCAAATCCATGTGTGGAACATCTCCATTGGATAAAAATTGAGTGAGATATGATTGATCAAAGTTTGAGCAAAGTAGGTTCAAAACTAGGTCATGACCAAGATTTTCAGGGCACGCGCGCAGTCATTTTAACAAACAGTTGGTGTGCCATATATTCGCCTATTTTTCTCATGGTTAAAGGCCTCAAATGAAAAACTTGTCAAAATCAATATTGTTCCTTGCAATGCCCTCTTCAATGTTCATGTTGGGCAAAATTTCATCTGATCAAGTTATGATGGAGAAATAGTGGCCCCAAGTCATGTTGATTATGCTGAAAACCCAGGCGCCATGTTGCCTTGCCAACCAACCCCATTACTACGCCATACACCAGTTTTGATTCCTTTTGTTTCAAGCAATTTTTCATCATCTTGTACACTTCCATTTGACTTGTTTTCAACATCAATATTGTGCCATGATAGCTCCTCTTTCATTTGACACCAAAACCTCATTAAACCATGCATTAACATGAGAGATATTTACCATCAAACATCCACTGTTACAATAATGACTTGTTGCATAATTTTGGTTCAAGCACACCTCAAATACATGACACAGGTTTTTTATGTTTGCTTCCTCATTAAGACCAACACATGCCTGCACTCTTTACACCTTTGCTCGAGTCATACATGAAAAAGGAAAAGGTTGAAAGCTTGTGGTAGAAGTTTTGCAGCAGGAACATTGTAACTTACCATGAGCTGCCATATACCATACAAAAGCCTAAAGGAACTCGCCCCTAACTAACTTGACTCAGTTAGTTAGGGTGCACTCAGTTGACCACCCTCAACTCGCTTGACTCACTCATTAAACCATGGTTAAGGCTGGCTATATAAACATCACATTGCTCATAACTCAGGGAGGTTTTTCACTTGTTCATTTTGTGTCACGAGTTCAGAGGTTCATCTCTCCAAGTTTCAGAGTCTCATTCTCACACTGCTCAAGCTTCATCGCCATTCTTCTCCACACGATTTACTCACTCTCTCGCTGCTCAAGTTTCAGTGCTTAAGCCTTTATTTGGCCAATAGAAGATCAAGAGTATCAAGTTTTTCTTGGTTCAAAAGTTCCATCAACATCAGGTAAATATTCATCATCTTTTTCTGTACGATTCATGAGAGTTTTAAGTTCATTACACATTGATTGAAGCTTATTAGAAGCACAAGTTTGATTCTGGCTAGTTGATAGGCTTCTTAGAGGCATAGTTCTATACCTAGGGCTTAATTGGATTGACTCTGTTCTTGCTGTGCGTATGTGTTTGGTGATTTTCATCAGCATATTCATAATGTACGTGAGCTTAGCTTTCAATGGATGTATGCATTGTGATTTTCTGGAGAAATGTGAGTTGCAGACGGTGGTAAGTGACCGGAGAAGGTGACCGGAGGTCCCTCTCCGGCCGATGGCTTCATGTTAGGGTTTTATGACCAGTTTGAATGTGATCCGTTGGATGAGTGTGATCTAATGGCTACCATGCTGCCAACACATAAAAATTCATGTGCATGTCACGTGTGATTTTCTGAAATTTTTTTAAACTTTGTGTGGTATGGTACATGGTAGTGTGTATGGACATTCAAGTGTGCGCGTTGATCTTGATTACCTTGACCTAGATTTGACCTTGACCTGATCTGATGGTGGTGAATGGTTTGACTTAGTTTGACTGATAATGCATGGTAGTTAGTGTGTGCTACGCGTAATTGGACCTTTGACAGATTGCTTTTCGCACCTCCTTTTTAAAAAGCCCAAACACTTTGAACTGTTGGTTTACTATATTTGCACCCTACTCTTGTTTTCTATTTCCTTTTATTTTCTTCATTTTATACACGTTTGCTTTTCAATTTTTATAAATATCAAATGACATTAGAAAATTCCACAAAAATTCATGGACATCAATAAAACATTTAGAAAATTTTTGGTGATTTTATTTCCTGATCTTATGACCTTTTTGCCCCTGTTCCATAATTTTCTTTGAATTTCCATTTAGATGCATTCTAAGCATGATACTTGAATTTGTTTAATTTTGTTCTTGCTCATTACCAACTGTTTTGACATGATTCTTTTTGCATTGATTCACTAATACATTGAAGCATGTTATATGATTTTTGTTTGATTTTTTAGGTCACTTTATTACATGTCTTGATGCCTATATTTGTACCACTTTGCATGATGTTTCAATTTGACCTAGTTGCTTTGTTTGAAGTCATTTTGCTTTGAATTTTGATATGCTATTTTGATATGTGATTCATCTCTGATTAGTGAACTCCAATACCATGTTTTCATAATTTTCATGAGGACATTTGATTTTTGCTTGATGCATTTCATTTAAAGCATTATGACATGTTATATCATTGTAATCTTTAGTGCATGTTTACATGAATTCTTTTGTGCACATTTGTATGAGCATTTGCATATGTTATGAACCATTCATATGATATTATAGGTCTTTGATACACATTATAGGTCATCTTTACATGTTCATTTCAATTTGAACTTTGTGCATCATTAACATGTATTGTTTGCCCTTTCTTTTTGAACTTTCATTTCAATTCTTCTTATATTACTTCTTGAATGTCTTGAAGTTACCTCATAAATACTTTTGAGATGTTTATAAACCATTTTCCATTTAGTTTCAATTCTGGTTGTTGATTTACATGTTCCATTTATGCATGTCCTCTTCATTTCTTTCCATCTTTCATCTACCCTTTCTTCTTGTAACATGTTTAAATGCTAATGGATGATGTTTGTTGCCTATTCACTTGCACTTGTATGATGATATTCATTTGTTGACCATATGATGCCCATTCTGGTTGTGGTTCTAGGATTTGTTTTCTCATTTAATTCTTTTGAGTTTTATGATGCATTACATGTTCTTTTACTTCTTATACTTCTTATACATGTTTACTAACCATGTAGGGGGAACTACGTCGCTCTGATTCTCATGTTCCCGATGAGATACGTAGGCAGTGGGGTAGGGCCCATGCGAGCACTTCTTTTATTTTCCCTACATTTGTTCCTCTTTCTCTCTCTTTTCCCTTTCCAGTTCTCCAGTTAACAGTTCCTTTTTCCAGCATCTTTTCCTACACCCTTTGATTGAGACAAGCAAGCGTGGATCCCATCGGGTACGATGGACGCGAGGGGGTGCTAATACCTTCCTCTCGCGTAACCGACTCCCGAACCCATTTCTCTTGGTCGCAAGACCATGCTCTTTCCTTCTCTTCAGGTTTACGCGGTGTTTCCTTTCCCTCTCTTGGGATAAATACACATTGCTGGCGACTCTGTTTTGGTGCCACTTTCGCGTTTGTACTAGGATGAAAATCCCGGGAGCGACAGCTGGCGACTCTGCTGGGGATTATTGCTGACCTATTGCTGGTCCATCCCTAAGCGAGTCGATCCTAGCGCTTGTCTGTTTTTCTTTCATTGGGTGTTTACTGTTGTGTTGTATTTACTGTTTTATTGTATGGTTATTTACTGCTTTACTGTACATTACTGTATTTACCGTATTTTAGCATTTTCATTTCATATGATATATTATGCTATACTGGACTGTGTTGTTTTCTGTTTGGCGGGCGGGATTTCTGAGAGATAAGCCCATTACACAGGCTTGAGTATACACTTAGAATTAGAGTGGAGAGTAGTGGGACCTACGTGCCGTTTGGAGTGCGTTGGGTGTTCACGAAATTCACAGCTAGACGAGGCTATCTTGGGACACGTCGTGGCATGCGCATCTTGCATATTCTAGGATGTAGATCTAGAGAGCTGTCGACTCTAGTGACCGATCATGAGGACCTTAGTGGAAATATCCCTCTTTAGTGGTGACAATGGCAGACCACATTCTGTGGCAAACCCATTCGCACCCGAGGGCCCACTTTGGAACTTGCATAGGATGACTTTTATTTTCTAAGGGGAGTCAGTGGACGACCTCTTTGATTGGCATAGCATTGTATCCTACGGGCTGAATGTGCTATTGCTTCTCAAACCTCCGAAGCTGACAAGCCTTATTTTCTAAGAACCACATGTGAGTATGGGCGGGATGTTTACAGGTTTGCAGGAAACCCAGCCTCCTACCTACCTTACTCGTGATTCTATGATGATTTCAGACATTGTATCCTATGACAGTGATTTAAGTGTTCATCCCAGATATTGCCAGATTCAGTACAGAGACACAGTGCACACAGTTCAATACAGACACCGACACTTGATTACCTGATCACATGCCCTTTTGCATTGCATTATCATATCATAACAGTTATGTTTGTCATTTTCAGGTGCATAATACATTTCTGATTCCAATCCATGGGTTCAACAGAGATCGTCGCCGAGAGAAAGAACAACGTGTCTTACAAGTTTCCAGATCCTGTCTTGGATTCATTGCTCAAAGTTATAGATATGGCTGGTCCGGGTATTCTTGATAGGTTTCAGAAGAGCTACGGGAATTTGGTTGGGATGGTCCGTACAATCACCAAGTATGAACATGATGCCTTGCACACTCTGCTGCAGTTCTACGAGCCTTCGTTGAGGTGCTTTCTTTTTTCAGATTACATTTTGATGCCAACACTGGAAGAATTCTCATTTATTTTGGGAATTCCGATCACGTCGGCAATACCATTCTTCTCTGGTAGTTCTCCCAGCGTAAAAGAAATTGCTGCTGCTTTACAAATGGATCAGGCAGTGATAAAGAGTGGTGTGAGCAGTAAAAATGGAGTTAGCGGATTTCATTTAGAATTTCTGTCTGGACAGGCCCAAGAGGCTGCAAGTGCTAAAAATTGGACGGTTTACAATTCCATTCTGGCTCTCTGCATATATGGCCTAGTTTTCTTTCCCAATCAGCAAGACTTTGTGGATATGCAAGCGACAAGAGTTTTCGTTCTTAAAAATCCAGTCCCTACTTTGTTAGGAGATTTTTATCATTCCGTGCACTATAAGAATGAGAAAAGGAGGGGAGGATCTGTTAGTTGTTGTACTCCACTGCTGAGTCATTGGTTTTTCAAACATTTGCCTCAGACAGGTGCCTTTGTGGAAACCAAAGATGTGGCGAAATGGTCTAAACGATTGATGAGTTTAACTGCTGATAACATTGTATGGTTTGATCACCGGTTGTTGAGAATAGAGCTTGT
This sequence comes from Lathyrus tuberosus, assembly GCA_022829125.1. NCBI lineage: Eukaryota > Viridiplantae > Streptophyta > Magnoliopsida > Fabales > Fabaceae > Lathyrus > Lathyrus tuberosus. The sequence goes on along the minus strand of JALAZF010000234.1, from coordinate 9,033,617 downwards.
CACAAGATGCGGAAATTTTCCAAATGTGCCTTTGATTGGCAGAAAAGGAGGGATCAATTATAATCCAGTTTTGGCCATCCGACAGTTTGGGTATGCTTCCAGGGATCCTCCTACAGAGCAAGATGTGGAAGAATCTTTATTCTTTACAGGAACTAAAGATGCGAAGGTGGTAGGAGTAGTGAATGCTTGGAAAGATAAGCACAAAATTGGAAAAGCAGTTTTTGGAAAAGGAGATTGTAGATCTTATCCTGAATATGACAGGTGGATTGAGACGAAAGTAAAGGAATTGCTTTTACCCTTTTCAAGGGGACCTCTTTTATGTGCAGTACAGCCAGAACAACCCACTATGGTGGCTATTGAAGAATGTGAGAAGTGGAAGAAAATGGTCAGAGAGTTGCAGATAGAGAATTCTGGAATGAGCAGATGTCTTCAGAAAGCTCTAGCTGACAACAAAGAGTTGGAAAAGAGAGCCTTGAAAGCGGAAAAAACCTTGGCTGACAAAGAGGAAGATTTTGATGACCGAGCTCGGTACTTTCGGAAACTTACTTTGGGAGCAGATGACACTAGTCAGGCTCACAAGATTACAAAACAGGCTTTAGCCCGAAGCAAGGATTCATTAGCTCAACTTCGTCAAGCTTGGGATGAAGTCAGAATTGAAAATGCCGAGTTAAAGGATCAGTCGAAGACTAAAGACGAGGAGCTTAAAAAGGCACATGAGCAGAGGAGAAAGTATCGGGAAAGTCTCGATAAAAGTCAAGAACAGTTAGAAGAAGCTAGAAGCCAGTTGAAGATTACCAAGAAAGAGCTTGAAGAAGTCATGATAGAAAGGGAGATACTCAAGACGCAAGCCGGCATAAAGAGACACAAAGGAGTGTGTGATGACGAAGCTCTGATGCTGCATATGGGTTCTTTAACTGAAGCTCTTGAGAAAAGGGATGTCTTGATCAAAGAGATGATTGAAAAGCCGAATCACCAGCGTACCCGTATACTTTTTGAGGAAATCAAGTATTCAAGTGATAAGCTGAAGGATGTGGAATTGTCAGATTGATGTTCTTTTCCCTGTATTTTGTTGTTAATGGCTACCATCAGGCTTGTTGATGGATCCATTTTTTTCCTTGTATTGCATTTGCGGTTGAACCTTTCTTAAATGTACTTGAATATTTTGTTGAATGAGTATGAGCAGTCTTATTCAGGATTATTTCTTATCAGATAGCCGCACACAAGCACATGACCACGACACGTCTCTTTATATCACGATTTCTGGTCTTCAGATTTCTGTGGATTGGATTGGAATCAGGGTATAAAAGCACCTAGGAAATGACAAACATAGCATTGCATGGCATTGCATATCATTTTGCATTTTGTTACTTGCTTTTCAGGTACTCGTTGCAGGGTCTCTAACCTTTATTTGGTTTCAGGCAGTATAGCGGAGAATCATATTCACCGATATTCGACGCGAAGAAATCAAGTAAGAATCATGGATCAAGTGCAAAGTGATTTGGCCGAAATGAGGGCGCGTATGGACCAGTTCATGACCCTCATGACTGGCATGGCGCAAAATCAGGAGAGGTTGAGGCTTCTGGTCGAGCGTCCAGACAATGGGCCCGAAGGTGATCAACATGACAATTCACAGGGACACGGCATCCCTCCTCCCGGTGGCAACCCTCCTCCTGGTGGTAACAATCGGGGTAATGGAAATGGTAGGCATGCTGGTGTTACTCTTGAAGATACTCTGGAAGACCAATTTACTCTACTAGATGCTGATGTGGGTAATCAAGGTGATCGAAGGTATGAGGAGTTAGCAGAAAAGATCAGGGCCATAGAATGCAAGAACTCTATGGGTATTGATGTTACCAGCCTGGGGCTGGTCTCAGGAGTCAGAATTCCCCCTAAATTCAAACCTCCTACTTTTGATAAGTATCACGGCAATGCGTGTCCCCAAACTCATCTTCAAGCTTACTTTGGGAAGATTTCAGCCCATACGGATGACGAGAAGCTATGGATGCACTATTTTCAGGACAGTCTGGCTGGGGCGTCCTTGACCTGGTATATGAAGTTGAATAGAGCTGCTGTGAAGAGTTGGAAAGATCTGGCAGAAGCGTTCCTGAAGCAATACCAGTATAATATTGACATGGCGCCCAACCGCACTCAATTGCAGGGGTTGTCACAAAATGCCAAGGAGAGTTTCAAAGAATATGCACAGAGGTGGAGGGAAATGGCTGCCCAGGTTCAACCTCCCTTGTCAGACAGAGAAATGGCGGATATGTTTATGGGCACCTTGCAAGGGGCTTATCTTGATAGATTAGCTGCTTGTCCGTCAACTGGATTTGCTGATATTGTGATTGCGGGAGAAAGAATAGAAAGTCTGTTAAAGCTTGGAAAGATCCAGGATGTGAGTGGGGCTGGCTCTTCGGGGGCGAAGAAACCGTTTGCTAGTAACCAGAAAAGAAGAGAAGGTGATACGAATGCTGTGTTTAGAGGACGAGGCAGAGGGCGTTCTCGAGCTTATTATCAGGTAGATGCTGTAACAATCCCCACACCGTCTGTTCAGAAACAACAACCCCAACAACAAGTTCAACAGCAACAACCTTTTTTCCAGCAAAGGTCTAGACAGAGGGATCGTAAGATGGATCCTCTCCCTATGACTTATGCCGCGCTGTTGCCCCGGCTACTCGAGTTAAAGTTGGTAGAACTCCGTACTATGAAAGCTCCGGTTGCTGGAAACCTGCCACCTAACTTCGATGCTAATGCTCGTTGTGAGTTCCACTCAGGTGCTCAGGGGCACTCCATTGAAAAATGCTGGGCTTTCCATCATAAAGTACAAGATTTGATTGATGCTAAAGCCATCAATTTCTCTCCCGCTCCTAATATTACTCAGCATCCCATGCCTGATCATAGTGCAGCAAATGTGTACGCTATTGAAGATGGGAGGAGATTGAATCTGGTGACAGATATCCATCAAGTGAAAACTTCTTTGTTGGTTGTAAAAGATCGTTTATTGAAGGGACGGGTGTTCCCGGGCTGTAATCAAGAGTGCTCTGAGTGTATGAATCAGGAGAACGGCTGTGATAAGTTGAAGATGGGTTTACAGAATCTGATCGATGAAGGATGTCTAAAGTTCGACAGAGTCGTGAAAGACACTGATGAGATATCAACCGTGACCATCTATTACACGCCCGCTGAGATTCAAATGCCGGTCAATGCAGTTCCCGTGGCAAGTGTTGCGCCAGAAAGGCCCAGTCCTGTCACTATCACGGTGCCAGGACCAATTCCGTTCACGTCTACGAAGGCTATCCCATGGCACTATGGGGCAGATGTATATTACGAAGGTAAAAAGCAGGAAGTTGAGTCGTCAGTCAGCCCAAATATTGATAACGTAGGGGGTGTAGGGGGTTTTACAAGGAGTGGAAGGTTGTTCGCTCCCCCAACCTTGAGAAGTGATAAAGAGGCAGAAGCCGCAGCAAAGGCTAAAGGTAAACAGGTGGTTGAAAATGCGCCCACACCTGAAGCAGAGACAAAGATTACTTTCGATAAGGAAATGGAAGAATTTATGAAGATAATCAAGAAAAGCGATTATAAGATTGTGGACCAACTGAATCAGACCCCTTCAAAGATTTCAATCTTGTCACTATTGATGTGCTCTGATGCGCACCGACAGGCGTTGTTGAAAGTGTTGAAGAGTGCGTACGTGCCACAAGAAATTACTGTTAATCAGCTCGAGGGCGTAATCTCCAATGTTAATGTTAGCCATGGCTTGGGCTTTACAAGTAGAGATTTGACTGTTGAAGGAAGAAACCATAATAAGGCTTTGCATATCACGATGGAGTGTAAGGGCGCAGTGTTATCTCATGTACTGGTGGACACTGGTTCATCACTCAATGTCTTGCCCAAGAAGGCATTAATGAAGCTGGAAGTTGACGGTTTGATCTTAAGGCCTAGTGAATTGGTGGTCAGAGCATTCGATGGAACTAGACGATCTGTGTTTGGTGAGGTGGAATTGCCCGTACAAATTGGACCACAGGTATTCAAATCCACGTTCCATGTAATGGACATACAACCTGCATATAGCTGCCTATTGGGACGCCCTTGGATTCACGGTGCCGGGGCTGTTACTTCTACTCTACATCAAAAGCTGAAGTATGAGTTTGAAGGGCAGGTTGTGACAGTGTGTGGGGAAGAAGACATCTTTGTGAGTCACTTATCCACGTTCAAGTACATTGAAATGGATGGGGAAATTCATGAGATGCTGTGCCAATCATTTGAAGCAGTCAACATTGACGATGCACCTGAGTCTTCTTCTGTACCAGCTGGGGCCGGTACCTCCATTTCATCTTACAAACAAGCTGTCGAAGTCGTCAGGGCAGGCAACGCCCAAGGTTGGGGCAGGTTGATAGAGACCCCAATGAAGGAAGATAAATTTGGTATTGGTTATCATCCCTCTACAACTTCAGATGCGGGGAGCAGGGGACCCATTACTTTCAATAGTGGGGGAATTATCTACACGGACCAGTCTTGTGCAGCCACAGAGGATAGTGTTGACAGTGATTGTGACCTGGACAATTGGGTACGCCCTCATGTTCCAGGACAACAAGTGCAGAACTGGTTCGTTGAAGAAGTCATCCGGGTTACTCTTCAGACAGAGTAATTTTTCTTTGTTTTTTCTAACCATAATGCATGTCAAAATCTTGCGCTCTGCCCAAGGCGTATAGATTCATTTGTAGGGCCACCATGGTTGCATTTGCAATGTTTAATCATTAATAAAGGACGTTTTGCAATCAAATTTTGTTCTCTGTCTTTCAGTTTTTATTTTTGCACAAAAAAATATAAAATGGCAATGTTTCATTTTCTTTTGTTTTGCTTAAAAATAAATTCTAAAATAAGGCATGAACCCGTTCATGCAGACTTGATCCTCCGGATACCACTGATAACGATTTTGATATGGCTATGTATGACTTTGACAATCCGATTTATCAAGCCGAAGAAGGGGATGAGAAAGATTGTGAACTCCCTGAAGAACTGGCCAGATTGTTGAAACAAGAGGAAAGGGTCATCCAGCCTCATCAGGAGACGGTAGACATCATCAATATTGGTACCAAGGACGCCAAAAAAGAGATCAGGATTGGTGCCAGCTTGCAAGCAGATGTGAAGCAAACTTTGACGGAAATGTTGCGCGAGTATGTTGACGTCTTCGCCTGGTCGTATCAAGACATGCCGGGGTTGGATACGGATATTGTCGTGCACAGGCTACCATTGAGAGAAGAATGTCCGCCAGTCAAGCAGAAACTTCGTCGGACTCACCCCGACATGGCTTTAAAGATTAAGGAGGAAGTCCAGAAGCAGTGGGACGCTGGTTTTCTTGCTGTGACAAAGTATCCTCCATGGGTAGCCAACATCGTGCCAGTACCGAAGAAAGATGGAAAAGTGAGAATGTGTGTGGATTATCGAGATCTTAATAAAGCTAGCCCGAAAGATGATTTTCCACTACCTCATATTGATGTGCTGGTCGATAATACAGCTCAGTTTTCAGTGTTCTCATTTATGGACGGTTTCTCCGGGTACAACCAGATCAAGATGGCACCCGAAGATATGGAGAAGACCACGTTCATTACTCCGTGGGGTACATATTGTTATAAAGTAATGCCTTTTGGTTTGAAAAACGCAGGGGCAACGTACCAGCGGGCGATGGTGACATTGTTTCATGACTTGATTCATAAGGAGATCGAATGTTATGTAGATGATATGATTGCCAAGTCGAGAACCGAAGAGGAACATCTGACTGACCTGAAAAAGCTGTTTGAAAGGTTGAGAAAGTTCCGTCTGAGATTAAACCCAAACAAGTGCACGTTTGGGGTACGTTCTGGAAAGTTACTGGGTTTCATTGTGAGCGAAAGAGGAATCGAGGTTGATCCTGCCAAGGTGAAAGCAATACAAGAAATGCCTGAACCGAGAACAGAAAAAGAGGTTCGTGGTTTCTTGGGTAGATTGAACTACATTGCGAGGTTCATATCTCACCTAACAGCCACGTGTGAACCAATATTTAAATTGTTGAGGAAAGATCAAACGGTCAGGTGGAATGACGATTGCCAATTGGCATTCGATAAGATAAAAGAATACTTGCAGGAACCTCCGATTTTAATGCCTCCAGTTGAAGGGAGACCGCTGATAATGTATCTGACAGTGCTTGAAGGTTCCATGGGTTGTGTTCTCGGTCAACATGACGAGACAGGTAGGAAGGAGCATGCTATTTACTACCTGAGCAAAAAGTTCAATGATTGTGAGTCCCGATACTCAATGCTTGAAAAGACATGCTGTGCGCTTGCATGGGCCGCTAAGCGATTGAGGCAATATATGGTTAGGCACACGACCTTGTTGATTTCAAAAATGGATCCTATCAAGTATATTTTCGAGAAACCAGCATTGACAGGCAGAGTTGCACGGTGGCAAATGGTCTTGATAGAGTATGACATTCAGTACACTTCACAAAAGGCCATCAAAGGAAGTATCTTGTCCGACTATCTCGCGCAACAGCCGATTGATGATTACCAACCCATGAAGTTTGACTTCCCTGATGAGGACATCATGTTTCTCAAAGCTAAGGACTGCGAGGAACCACTTCCGGAGGAGGGGCCAGACCCTGAATCCAAATGGAGTCTGATGTTTGATGGGGCTGTCAATATGAATGGGTGCGGAGTTGGAGCAGTTCTTATCACGCCGGAAGGTGTTCATATGCCGTTCACTGCCCGAATAACTTTCGGATGCACCAACAATGAAGCAGAGTACGAAGCTTGTATAATGGGGATCGAGGAGGCGATTAATCTACGGATTAAGACCCTTGATATATTTGGTGATTCAGCTTTGGTAATCAATCAAGTGAAAGGGAGTTGGTACACGCACCAAGCAAATCTAGTGCCGTATAGAGATTATACAAGGAGGTTGCTGACGTTTTTCACAACAGTGAAACTGTACCACATTCCTCGAGATGAGAATAGGTTCGCTGATGCCTTGGCCACTTTGTCTTCCATGATCAAAGTGCAAGGATGGAACCATGTACCTAAGATTGAGGTATCCCGCCTTGACAAACCAGCATTTGTGTTTGCGGTAGATACAACGTCTGATGACAAGCCATGGTTTCATGACATTAAGTGTTTCTTGAAAAGTCAAGAGTACCCGTCCGGGGCATCGTCCAAAGACAGGAAGACGTTGAGAAGGTTAGCTGGTAGTTTCTTCCTGAACAAAGATGGCGTGCTGTATAAAAGAAATTTTGACACGGTCCTGCTTAGATGTGTGGATAGACATGAAGCAGACTTGTTGATGATTGAAGTGCACGAAGGCTCTTTCGGTACTCATGCCGGAGGGCAGGCAATGGCTAAAAAGTTGTTAAGGTCGGGATATTATTGGTTGACTATGGAGTCAGATTGTTGCAAATATGCCTGCAAATGCCATAAATGCCAGATCTATGCAGACAAGGTGCATGTGCCTCCAAATCCGTTGAGTATCATGTCGTCGCCTTGGCCGTTTGCCATGTGGGGCATTGATATGATCGGAAAGATTGAGCCTACAGCTTCCAATGGTCATCGTTTCATCTTGGTGGCAATTGATTACTTCACCAAATGGGTTGAAGCCGCATCCTATGCCAATGTTACAAAACAAGTGGTCGCTCGTTTCTTAAAACGGGATATCGTTTGTCGATATGGAGTTCCCGAAAGAATCATTACTGATAATGGTTCTAATTTGAACAATAAGATGATGGCTGAGTTATGCCGGGACTTCAAAATCGAACATCACAATTCTTCTCCGTACCGCCCAAAGATGAATGGCGCGGTCGAAGCGGCCAACAAAAATATCAAGAAGATTGTGCAGAAGATGGTTGTCACGTACAAAGATTGGCATGAGATGTTACCATTTGCTTTGCATGGGTATCGAACGTCAGTACGCACGTCCACTGGGGCAACCCCATTCTCACTTGTATATGGTATGGAGGCAGTGCTACCAGTTGAAGTAGAGATTCCGTCCCTTAGAGTTATGATGGATGTTAAGCTAGATGAAGCTGAATGGGTACGAGCCAGATTTGATCAGCTGAGCCTTATTGAGGAAAAGCGATTGGCGGCTGTATGTCATGGGCAACTATATCAGCGCAGAATGAAACGGGCATTTGACCAGAAGGTGCGTCCTCGGGTTTATAAAGTCGGAGATGTGGTACTCAAAAGGATCCTTCCTCCCAATACAGATCACAGGGGCAAATGGACTCCTAATTATGAAGGTCCATTCGTGGTTAAAAAGGTTTTTTCGGGCGGAGCTTTATTGCTTACAACCATGGATGGCGAAGACTTTTCATCCCCTGTCAACTCGGACGTAGTCAAAAAATACTTCGCATGAATAGACCCGCTGGATAATAAAAATAAAAAAAATCCAGGCAAAAAAGGGCATCCCGGCGAACCAAAAACAGAATAAGGTTCGGGCAAAAATTAGGGATATAATTGAAAAAAATTGTACACCCGGTAAGTTGAAAACCCGAAAGGGCAACTTAGGCAAAAAAGGGTATCCTGGTGGATCGAAAACCTGAAAGGGCGGTCCACACAAAAGAGGGATTTAAGCGAATGACTACGGTCTGAGTTATCTGTACCCATTACCGTTTGAACAACTGACGTTCTGAAAGATAGGAATCGGTCCGATCATTCCTCAGAAGGCAAGGTCGGGGAGTTTTGAAGACATACTGGTCATAACAGAATGGAAACTCAGTGGAATTCCGTTTTCACATTGCTATTAGGATAGTTTCTTTTCTCAATTTTCAGCGATCGCCTCTTTCCAGGGATTGCTTCCGGATGTAATTGCCTATTCTGGGCTCTCAGTCAATAAATTGAATTTCAATAAAAGTTTTCTATTTTTGTTTTATTGCTTTGTTTGCAAAAACGTCCTAATTTTTGATAAAACATTGCATTTGAAAACATGGCAGCCTTGCCATAACATGCGCAGAGAAAACATTTGAAATTACTTCGAATGTTGAATATTCCCGGATGGTGGATTCTAGCCATGCAATATTCGGGGCATGTGGGCATATTCTTTTGTTGCAGGTAGCAGGTGCAGATGATTTTAAGCACAAGACCAGCAATAAATCACCCCACGCAAAAGACTGGGGCAATTATGGGTAAGGAGATCGGCGTTCATCGTTCGGTCGACGATTGTGCATAACGGGTCGATATCAGTGAATTAAGTTCAACTGGGTACCGTGGCATCTTATTAAGTCGATTCTCTCATACAGTATTTCCAACAGCTACAAGCTTTTCTATGTCGATAACGGTCACAGGTTCCCCAAAAGAGTGGTCTCGTCGACACCGAAACTGATGGTCATTATCCCCAGCGAAGTCACAAGAGTTTGAAGAGGCTAGATCTTCTGTAAAATCCTCTTATGACATCCTCTGCGGGGACGAATTGTTGTGTTGTCCAAGCATGGGGCATGATTGTTTCCCCAGCATGAAGTGTTGGTCACCCCCAGTAGAGTTTGAGGACAGTTGGTCTTCTGTAAAATCCTCTCGAAAGGCATTCCCCAACATGAGACGTTTTAAAGCAGTTCCCGCCAGCAGAGTTTGTTATAAACTCGTCATCCCTAACGGAATTGTCTAAAGGGAAGCTCGCCTAACATGGGGCATTGTAGTACTTATCCTAAGCTCGACAGTCATATTCCTCAGCAGACTACTATGGATTTGCTTTGGGTTTCCCCAACAGATCTCTAAGGACTCTTTCTAGCAAGTTGCAGTGGAATGTTCTAACCAGGATTTGCATATCCCTGGCAGAGTAGCCCTGATACCCAGCAAGATCGTATCTCTGGTCATGGTATCCCCACAGAGGTCAGCATCGAATCTTGTCAGCAACTTCCAGCTGAGTTGTTGTTCTCTCCGCAGAGGTTTATCAGATCGACAGAATCTATTCCTCAACAAGGATGGTACAGCCTTTCCCCAGCCGGGTCAGAAGGTTGATAATCCCTATAAAGGATCTTAGGTTGAATAAATCCCCAAGCAGAGTTTTAATGGCTCATTTCCCCAGCAGGACGTTATTTAAAAATTCTCATCCCCAGCGGAATCGCTGTGACCAGAATTCATTCCCCCAAACAGATGGAATAATTCCTGGCAGAGTCGTCATTCCCTCATATCTTAAAGTCCAATTTATTTTTGGCAAGCTTGGCAATTCGAAGCAGACGGATTGTTCATCCATTCGCCAGCAGAGATATTATCCTTTTAGGAGTCTCTGAGATTAAATCATTGATTGTGGTTCCTCAGCAGAGTCGGCAGAGATGTCTGGCGCAGAGGCAGAGAGTAATTCGATTTTAAAATTCCAAAAGTCCAACAGTGGATTGGCAAAAGTCCGTCTTCGGGTGGCAAAAGTCCAACAGTGGATTGGCAAAAGTCCATCTTCGGGTGGCAAAGCAGCTAAAAGTCCAACAGTGGATTGGCGAAAGGTCCATCTAAGGGTGGCATATTCTAAAAGTCCAACAGTGGATTGGCAAAAGTCCGTCTTCGGGTGGCAAAAGTCCAACAGTGGATTGGCGAAAGGTCCATCTAAGGGTGGCATATTCTAAAAGTCCAACAGTGGATTGGCAAAAGTCCGTCTTCGGGTGGCAAAAGTCCAACAGTGGATTGGCGAAAGGTCCATCTAAGGGTGGCATATTCTAAAAGTCCAACAGTGGATTGGCAAAAGTCCGTCTTCGGGTGGCAAAAGTTCAACAGTGGATTGGAAAAAGTCCATCTTCGGGTGGCACGAAGCTGCAAAGTCCACCAGTAGTGTGGCAGGCCAGTAGTCGTCTGGAATTGCATAAAAGACATTATTAAAGTCCACCAGTAGTGTGGCAAGCCAGTAGTCGTCTGGCGTCGTTCAAAAAGACATTTCCAAAGTCCACCAGTAGTGTGGCAAGCCAGTAGTCGTCTGGCGTCGTTCAAAAAGACATTTCCAAAGTCCACCAGTAGTGTGGCAGGCCAGTAGTCGTCTGGAATTGCATAAAAGACAGTATTAAAGTCCACCAGCAGTGTGGCAAGCCAGTAGTCGTCTGGCGTCGTTCAAAAGACAGATCTCTCCGAAGTTTCATCGAAGATTCAATCCAGCAGTCTCGTTGGGTTTATATCCCT